>JAMXBB010000009.1:90999531-91626751 GCA_024138015.1 Lumnitzera littorea | reverse complement strand
ATTGAATGATAACATATATATATAATTCCTCACTTTTATAGGTAAACGATTTATTTAAATTACAAATTGTCTACTTCAAAGCGGGTTAGTTGTGGACGCCTTGTGTAGATCAGGTCTAGGATAGCGGTTGTGAGGCCGACTTCTATCTTAGGGTGGTTTACACGGCGGGGCTGTTATGACTCTGCCGCTTCGGGGCGTGACAGATCCCACTACCACAAAAGATGTCTAAACTCTGGGTGATCAAGCAATTATGGGAAACGAGGACTGTCAACCCTAACATCAATTTTGGAGAGTGGTTGGAAGAAGTGGACAAGCACAAGGTCACCAAAGAATATCTATACGACCAACTCCATAAGGCAAGGGAGATCCTGTATCGAGCACTAGAGATCATATAACCCATACCAGCTGAACCAAATCCTGAAATTAAGTCTTACATAAACCAAGTACAAGCCCGTGTAGTGATCTATGAAGAGCGAGACATGCGGGAGGATCTCTTTTAGGAATCAAGATAACATTCCTAAGCCTTAGAACATCAATTTAAGATGACCCAAAAAAGCTTAAAGAACTTGTTGAAACAAAAGAGCCCAGCCCATAAAAGAGGAAAGAAACACCAATAGGACTTAGTAAGTACAAAAAGGGAACATTAGCTAAGCTTTAAAAGAACGTCTATAGATAAGAGTACTTTTCTTCTTGTGAAACAATGTTATTTTCTTTCTTTTTTTCAAATAATGTAAAAGGGAACTCCGAAAGCTACAAAATAATAAAAATTACCATCCTGCTAGTTATTTGTCGATTCTATTTCTCTGCATCTATGTGCCATATATCTTTGCATTCTTGTACATTTCTTTATTTTTTTTTTCATTTCAATAAAATATTTATGTACTAACTTGTTGAGAAGTAATTTTTGAACCAGGTTGCAAAGATAGCTCCCAAACGCCAAACCTTCCAGAAAAGTCCTCTTCGAACCCACTCTCAAACTAAGATGGCTGGCTAAGGAAACAACAATGTCAACACCAAGAATGACAACAATGGGGTGAACTTAGAAGTAATTGATCTTACCAAATTGAAGTTCCACTCCTTGGCAAGAATAATGGAAAAAATTGCATATCAATTGAGCTTTCTTATTGATAACATTGCCTTACTCAAGTCTACAGCACCGTCAAATGAAGAAAGCTCTAAAGCCCAATATGGAAAGAATACTAAAGCCCTACCCCTTGAAGTAGAAGAAGCCTATCTTAAAGTCAACTAGGCCTTTGAATCTTTTGAGACAAAAGGGGTCTATTTAAAGGTCAACTCGACTTTCAAGCCAAACACTTACTCATTCCCAATCAACCCAAAGCTTGAAGGTGATCAGGACATATTAAAAGAGCTTGAGAGACGATGGACCTAACAAATTAATGAGAAAATGAAAATGCTTGAAGGGTACAATAGTTTCAAGCAGGCTGATATTATAGACTTCTCTACTTATGATTGTGAAAGCTTTCTAGAAAAATTTAAAGTACTTGACTTTGAGAAGTACAATAGGACTGGATGCCCTAAACTATACATCAAATTATATGTACGAAAGATGGACAAATACGTACAATACAACCAGCTCATGGTATAGACTTTTTAGGATAGCCTAATGGGCCCTACTTTAACCTGGTATGCCTAATTAGATTTGAATCATGTAAACACGTAGGAGAAGTTGGCCAAGGCATTTTATGAGCAATATAAATTCAATGTTGAAGTGATCAACTTGGTTTCCCTAAGGAAAAGGCATAATGAATTTTATAAAGAATATGCCTAAAGGTGGACATTAAGGGTATCCACCCCTATGATTGAGAAAGAGCTAACTTTAGCTTTCATCAACACTCTTGAGAGACCCTACTTCTCTCACTTGATTGGGTAGGCCTCCTCTAGTTTTGTAGAGGTAGTAATAGCAAGGTATTGGATTAAAAGTGTTGTCTCTACTAGCAAATTATAGGAGTCATTAGATAAAAGACTAACTTCTACTAAACCTACCACCAGCAAGCCTAGAGAAGCTACTGTCGGCATGGTCAATTCAAACACCAGGCCCAATAGTCGGGTCTTTTTCAAGGCAAATCCTCCACCAGCAAGTCAATAGGGCCCTAAGGCAATTCATTAAGATACTTGTTCTTCTTAGTCAGATCGTCCAAAAATTAAGAAAGGATAATCTACTCCATTTTAAGCCTCCCATTGAAAGGTACATGCGAAGAATTTTTTATCCCAATGCAAGGTAGCAATATCATTTAGGGCAAGTAAACCATTCAATCGACTTGTCTAGAGATTAAAAAACAAGATTCAAGACTTAATTGATGAAAGCATAGCCTAATTAGACTTCATAGAGGCTCCAGTTCCAAACATCAATAATAACCCCTTACCTAACCACAAGCTCATCATCAATATGATATTTGATGACTCATATCCAGCCATCAACATGATCGATTCCAATCGAGAGCCTAGGGTCTATAAATTCTACAAACAGGAGGAGAAGCAAACTTTAAAAACCAAAAGGTACACCTTTCGTGTGCCCTTAGCCCCTGAAAGTTATAAAATTGCCCCTCTCAACTACCAGGCAGTAAATTAAGGGTAATCGAGTTCACTCGTATGGGGAATTACCTGCTCTGGTAGAATTTATGACCCAAAAGAAGACCTAAAAAATAAAACAATGCTGGAAAGGCCAAACAACAAACCAACTGAATACGAGGAAGGATTGTCTACCTTCACCAAAATAATCAAGTCTAGTGAGTATAAGATAATGGATTAGCTTGCTAAGACTCCAACACAAATATCTCTTATGAGTCTATTATTAGCATCGAAACCACATTAGGCCGCCTTATTTAGAACTCTAAGGGAGGTCAAAGTCCCTTGCGAGATACCAGTTGAAAGAATGGGGTCTATTACCAACTCTATCCTTACCATGGATCAGATTTCTTTCTCTACCAAGGAATTGGGTGAAGAAGGTAATAAACACACTAAGCCTCTCTTCATAATAGTAAGGGTGAATAACATTATTACAGCAAGAGTCCTTATTGATAATGGATCATCATTGAATGTCTGCCTTCTTGTTACCTTGAATCTATTGGGCATTGATACGACTGCAATTAAGCTAAGTTTAACAACAGTTAGGGCTTTTAACTGATCCAAATGGGAAATTATAGGAGAGATCAACTTACTGGTTGACATTAGCCTATAGACTTTCAACATCTGATTCCAAGTCCTAGACATCCTAAGGACTTTTAACCTATTATTGGGAAGACCTTGGATACATTTCATAGGGGCCATACCTTTAAGCTTGCATCAAAAGGTTAAGTTTATCTCTAATAACCAGGCCATAACAATTCCAGGTGACCAGGATTACGAAATATATAAAGAAACGGCTATACCTTACATTGGCATTGAGGAGTAGGAAGACTTTAGGCTCCAAATGTTTAAAGAAGTGTGTATGATTACCAACTAAGGAAAGAATGAGAAGCTGAAATTCAAAGAAGGGCAGTTTGGCACTTATAGGCTCGGTTACATCCTAACTCCAATGGATGAGCTGCGAAATATGCAAGCAAGGGGCAAAAGAGGTGATAAGTTGTATTACGCCCCAATGACCTTTCCACAACTTTTAGAAACTTTCATCCGAGCTAATGCTTAGAATTCAGAGCCTACCAAAGAGGACAACTCCAGCAAGGATAAGATAATGGGCCCATCTCACAAACTTCAGCACTTGAATAATTGGTTCTCCATCCCTATGAATAGAGATAAGTCTTCTTTAGGGTAAATGATGAATCATGATTTAGTATTTCATTAAGTTTTGTAATAATTACCAATGCTCTACAATACTATACTTCAAAGATTCTAATCTAATAAAAATCAATCTCCATTCTCTTTAATCCCTCTTTACTGATACTCCTTTCTTTACACACTTTTGACCCAAATTCAATGCTTTGAATAAAAGCCAGAGATACCTTGTGTAGATAAGTGATGAAAATATTGATATCACTTATGGCCTTATTAGGTTAGTCGTCGGGAGTGATGTCAATGACGACAATGACATACAAGAAAGCTGGCAAAGACATGAAATGAGTAGAATTGCCATTGACGAGCTAACTAAGCCAGTTAATGTTGGGACTGATGAAAACCTTAAAATGTTGAAGATTGGAGGGAATTTGAAAGAAGAACAAAAGACAGAAATGACTGCACTACTATTTAGGTACCAAGATGTATTTACATGGTCTTATGAAGCTATGCCCGAGTTAGATCCATCAATTGTGGTCCACCGCTTAGGCACACGAGAAGATATCAAACCTAGGAAGCAGAAGCTAAGGAGATTCCAACTCGATATCTTGTTGAAGATTAAAGAAGTCAAAAGGTTTATGGAGGTCAACTTCAACGAAGTATCTAATTATGTTGAGTGGTAGCCAACATTGTGCCATTAATGAAAAAAAATAGAAAAGTTAGAGTATGCATAAATTTTCGAGACCTTAACTAGGTAACCCTTAAAGATAATTTCCTTTTGCCCCATATTGACATCTTGGTTGATAATACAACTGAGAACCATCTCTTCTCTTTCATGGATGGGTTCTTTTGGTATAATAAAATCAAAATGTCTGAAGAAGATAAAACCAATACAACGTTCATTACAACTTAAGGCACATTTTGCTATAAAGTAATACCTTTCAGACTCAAAAATGCTAGGGAAACTTACCAAAGAGCCATGGTTGTAATTTTTCATGATATAATACACAAAGAAGTTGAAGTATATATTGATGACATGATTGTAAAGTCTAAGGAAGGAGAAAATCATGTAGATAACTTGAGGAGATTGTTTGATAGGTTAAGGAAATTCCAATTGAAGTTGAACCTAGAGAAATGCACCTTTGGAGTAACTTCAAGAAAATTATTGGGTTTCATAATTAGCCAAAGGGGCATTGAAGTAGATCCTAATAAAGTCAAAGCGGATCCTAATAAAGTCAAAGCCATAGTTGACTTACCCCCTTTATACACAATTAAGGAAATCAGAGACTTATTGGGCTGCTTAAACTACATAGCCCAATTCATATCTCAACTGATAGATAAATGTCGTCCCTTGTTTAAGTTGTCGAAAAAGAATGCTGAGATAAACTGGGATGAAGAATGCAAGCAAGCCTTCACAATGATCAAGGAGTACCTCATGAAACCTCCAATTTTGATAGCTCCTAAACTTGGAAAGCCTTTATTTCTATACTTGACAATATTACCAGAATCCATGGGATATATGCTCGGCCAAAAGAACAAGGAAGGGAAAGAACGGGCCATATATTACTTGAGTAAGAAATTTACTAAGGGAGAACAAAAGTATTCAGAAATTGAAAGAACCTATTGTGCTTTGGTTTAAGTAATGCATTGATTCAGGCAATACACACTCTATTACCAGATTGAATTACTGACTTAGTACGATCCCCTAAGGTACTTAGTAGATAAACCAGTCCTAATTGGTAGAATCTCAAAGTGACAAATGTTACTATCAAAGTTTGACATTACTTATGTGAATTGAAATGTGGTGAAGGGACAAGCTCTAGCAGATTAGTTAGTAGAAAATCCCTTTGATGATAGCCCCTAAGAGATACAAGTCAATTTCCTCGATGAAGATATCTTAGTAGCTGAAGGAAGTTTTGATAAAGAAAAAGATGATGAACCACTGAAGTAGAAGATGTTCTTTGATAGAGTTACTAACGTGTTTAGATGTGGAATTGAGGTAATACTGATATCCCATGAAGGTATGCAGTACCCTGTAGCTGTAAGGCTTGTTTTCCCATACACTAATAATATCACTGAATATGAAGAATGCATCATGGGACTCAAAATGGCCATAGACAAAGATATTTAAGAATTAAAAGTGTAAGGATTCTTTACTCATTATTAGCTAGACTCGAGTAGCACTTGACCAAATTGATGGAGAAATTTAAAGAAATCACTTTCAATTACATATTAAGGACTCAGAATCAATTTGCCAATGTATTAGCCACTTTGGCATCTATGATCCAAATATTCGGTGGAGTCAAGATTCAGCCCCTTACCATTGAAATTGAAGAAAAGCCTTCCTTCTATCTAGCAATTGAAGATACAAATGGCAAAAAGCTGTAGCACCATGATATTAAAATATTCCTACAATAAGGTACATACCCTAAAGAGGGTGAGAAAAAGGATAGAAGGACGATCAAGAGATTGGCTACCCAATTCTTAATGAGTAAGTCCACTTTGTACCAATGATCTTTTGATGGTACACTTTTAAGGTATGTAAACGACAAAGAGGTCGAGATTTTAATGAAAGAAGTATACGAAGGAGTATAGTCCTCACATGAAAGGTTATATGCTGGCCAAGAAGATTATGAGACTTGGATATTACTAGTCAACAACAGAAGGCGACTACATCAAACACATTAAGCATTGTCATTTATGCTAAGTTTATGCAAATAAGATAAATGCTTCACCTTAAGAATTACATACAGTCTCTATGCTATGGCCATTTTCAATGTGAGGCATAGATATTATTGGTTCAATTACTTTAAAGGCATCCAATGGGCATCGCTTTATACTGGTTGCCATCAACTACTTCAGCAAGTGGGTTAAGGCCTCATCCTATTCAAGCATTACTAAAGGGGTAGTAGTCAAGTTTATCAAGAGAGATATCATGGCTCAATATGAGGCTCGAGAAACAATCATCACCAACAATGGCACAATCTCAATAATAAGTTTATGTCAGAGTTGTACTGACAATTCGGGATCATTCACAAAAACTCTATACCTTATCAACCTTAGATGAATGGAGCCATTGCAGCAACCAATAAAAACCTCAAAAGATTCATAAAAAAAAATGGCTTTTACATATAAGGACTGGCATGAGATATTGCCATGCACACTTATAGCCTATCGGACTTCCATCAGAACGTCGATTAGGGTAACCTTACTCTTTGGTGTACGACACTGAAGCGGTGTTAACAGTAGAGATGGAGATCCCATCTCTCATAGTATTATCAAAAACCTAATTAGATAAAGCCAATTAGGTAAAGAAACGCATCGATCAGTTGAATTTAATTGATGAGAGAAGATTAACAGTCCTATGTCATAATCAGTGTTACCAACAAAGAATGGCTTGGGCTTTCAACAAAAGTATATGACTTTGGAACTTCAAAGAGGTAATGTGGTGTTGAGAAAGGCTCTTCCTAATGCACAAGACTCCAAAGGAAAATTTGCTCCCAATTACAGAGGCCCTTATTTAATGAAGCAAGTATTACTAAGAGAGGCTTTAATTTTGTCTTAGATGGATAATCCAAAATTGAGAGACCCTATAAATACTGATGTCGTAAAGTTGTATTACCCATGAAAGTCAATGGAAATTTTTACTCAGAACATGAAAATACAAGTCATCTTGAATGTTATTATGCTCCAATTTTCATTCTCTATAAGCAAAGTTGGTATCTTCAGCAATTGTCGGTGTTGGAATCATCACCATCCTTTCTTCTGGCTCCATCAAAAGGCCCAATCCTCTTACTCAATTTAAACGAACACAAACATTGAAAACATGAGAAAAGTTGAAAAGTGAGGTATAGAACATTGGTAACTAACAAAACTCATTAAAATACTTTATTACAAATTGATCTCCCTCGTTGGGCAATCACCTCATGGTAAATATTTACTAATCAGAGATGAGACAAATCAGCTGAAGAGTAAGTAGAGGGCATTTTGTATCGAGTTGACTTCTCTAAAAAGCCAACGAAGCCTTAAAGGCTCCATGACAAGATCTGTTAGGTTGACGATAGGAGTTTAGAGTTGAGTCCATTTCAAGGAACAAGTTGGTTGGTTTTAATAAGACTTTTCAAAAAAGGTTTTGACAGTTTGGGTACTATCGCCAAGGCCAGGTAAGTACTTCTATATAATATAAGCAAATTGATTTTTGAACATTGCATTTGCATCTCCTTAGATATTAACTAGTGTTCACGATTCTTTCCGCTAATAGTCTTTTGGGTAGAATTTTTAGCTAGCCTATAGTATGCTTATCCTTTGTACCATCTTTTGGGTCTTAGCTAGCTCTTGAAAGTGTTATCTTAGCTCAGTTCTCTTAGGATCTTAGCCATCAACCAATCCCCCTTTTGAAGTTCTTAGAGAGCTTATATGGCGCTTTTCTTCACCAATTTCTTTTAGCGAGTCTTAAGGCACTTTTCTTCATTGATCTTTTTTAGCCAACTCTTAAAGCACTAATTTTAAGGCAATTTTGGGTTATTAGTCCCCTACGGATGCTCCCGCCTAGGTTAGTTAGCTTGGTAAGGCACTACTCGGTTTCAATTTAGGGTCTTAGCTAACTTAAGGAGTATTTCGCCCATTCGCCTAAGTTAGTAAGCTTAGAAGTGCATGACTAGATTTTCCCAATCGATTCCAACTTAGGGTTATTAATCCCTTAGAGACACTCCCGCCTAGGTTAGTGAGCTTAGAAGAGCATGACCAGGTCTTCCAATCAATTATAACTTAGGGTTGCTAGTCCCCTAAAGACACTCTTGCCTATAGTAGTAATCTCAGAAGAGCACAACCAGGTTTTCCAATCGATTCTTACTTAGGGGTGCTAGTGTCTTAGAGACTCTCTCACCTAGGTTAGTGAGCTTAGAAGAGTACAACCAAGTTTTCCAAATCAATTCCAACTTCAAGTTGCTAATCTCTTAGAGACACTCCTGCCTAGGTTAGTGAGCTCAAAAGAGCATAACCAAGTTTTCCTAATTGATTCCAACTTAGGGTTGCTAGTCCTTTAGAGATACTCCTACTTAGGTTAGTAAGCTCAGAAGAATAGGACCAAATTTTTCTAGATCAATTGTAATTTAGGGTTACTAGTCCTTTAGAGACGCTCCCACCTAACTTAGTCAAGGTACAACTAAGTTTCAAACTAATCTTTCTAACTAGCCCATAAGGTAATAGACCTTTCTAAACTCACTTGGCTAGTTCTTAGAGCATCTTCTCTCCTTTTTCCCTTTCATCAAATCCTTAGTGGACCAAAACCAAGATAGTTAGCTAAGGCGCTTCTTAAGATAAATTCTACCCTTGAGGCAAAAATAGTGTCTCATTTGTTTTTGTGGTAAAGTTTTACTCAAACTTCATCACAAAGGGAAGCAATAGTAGATACCTCATTTTTGTCGCCCTCCTATGAAGACACCTCATTTTTACCACTATTAAGATTTTTTCTTATTGGTCTAAGTTAAAAAAAAATTAAAAAAAAAACAAAAATTGAAAGAAAAATAAAAAATATAAAGTGTCAAGTCGAGTCAAGTTGTTTAGAGTTGGATTTGACAATGGTCGAAGACATACATTCAATTTAATAAATTCTGAGTCTTAAATAGTTGAGCGTTATTAAAATATTTTTTAATCTAGTCCAATATAAAGTGAATTTTTATCTAATTTATTTTGGGCTGAATAGACTTAAGATTTATTAAATGAGTTAGTGTATATATTAAGCTAAACTAAGATGGACAAAATCGGGCCCAAAATAGAAAGCCCAAATAAATATGGGGTTTCTAGAAACTTGATTAAATCTTCTATGAATTTAATAAATCCATATCGAGTATCATCATATCTTATCAATATTAGATTTGTTAAGATTGAATCTTCATAACAAAAAAAATCCAAAAGATTGAAGTTTATGGTCTATAAATAGTGGACATTAGGTTGTAAAAAGGAGGCGTTTTCACAATTACACAAAGTTCATATTTCCATAATCAGTCTACGCATCTTTTGTACGCATCCAGACACAATTCACAATCTATACTCTCCATCCTCCTATCTACGCTACTGTTCACCCTTCATAAATCATAATATACTCCAACTTCTGCATGTCCTGTACTATCTAAACATACACCATCACTCTGTACGTCCAACACACAACCTGCACTTCGTACATACAATGGACTTATTTACATGACACACTCACTCTTACGAATTCACTCACGCCAACCAGAATCACACGTACGCAACGAGTACTTTATGATCATGACATTGTCTATGCCCACTACACTCCACAATTAGGCACACACACGCCATATGATCATATGTCCAATCACGCCACGCTTCACAGCATGTTGTACACATTACACAAATAGTCCAATCATAAGCACAATTCGATAATGGTGATTCAACCCGTTTAGATAATTGGGTAAATTATTTTCATTATTTATTTTGTTAATTAATCACTTTATTTTACTAACTTTTTTTTTATTGCATGTTTTTAATATTAGTTATAGTGTTTTTAGCATTGTTTTCTTTAGTTTTAGTCATTTTAATAAAAAATAAGCAAATAATGAAATAATAACTTACACTAACTTTTTGTTGCATGATAAAATTTTTAGTGTAACTAACTTCAGTCTTTTTATAGGTTTTTATATCAATTTCAATGGATTGACTATTTTTGCATGCTTAGGATTGAAAGTTGCATATTTGCATATTTATTATTAAAATTGTATTTTTAGAAAATTGCTTCATTTTAGAAAAATTGCATGTTTTAGAAAGATTGGATTATAGAACATTCTTAGAAAGTTGTACCTTTTAAAAAAAAAATTTATCTTTTCTTAAAAATTGCAACTTAGAAAATTTTCAATTCTATTGAAAATTGCATCTTTTAAGTACAATTGGATATTTCATATCTAGATCGCATATCTTAGAAGATTAGGATAGGATTGTATATTTTCCATTAGATTTGCATTTTTTTTAATTAGTCTTGTTAGGAATTTTTAGTAAAAACATAATTTTATTATTTAGTTAGTTTTTTATAAAATAAAGAATGTTTGATAGACTTCTTTTCTATAGTTTAGATATCATTTTCATATTTAGGCGTCTATTCCAGAGATAAGATATCTTTTCCACATTTAGACATCAGTTCCATGGATTAAACATCTTTTCTATAATTAGATATTTTTTCAATGGTTTAGACATCTTTTCCATAGTTTAAGCATATTAAACATCTTTTCCATAATTATGCATTTTTTTCCATGGTTTAGGCATATTAGACATATTTTATGAAAAATTACATTTAGGCACTTTATGATTTTTCTAAAATGTTTTCTCCTATAGTCAGTTTTTCCTAAAATAAAAATATTAACTTAGAGTCTTTTTAAAAATTAAGTCTTTGGTTTTTTTTAATTAGGAATAAAAATTAGATTTTTCATTATTTTTCTTAATAAAAATAAATTGGTTAAAAAACATTAACTTGGCCTGTTTTCATAAATAAAATTTTTCAACCCACTAAATCTTTTCTAAGAAAATGAGAACTAAAATCAGTTTGATCCTAATTAGTGGGTATGAAGACACTTTCAGAGTAACCATAAAATTTGTAACATATTTGATTTTCTTTTCATTTTTTAGGGAAAATTTGGAGCAAAAAATAATTAAAAATTTCATTTTTGTGCATTTTTACATCCTTACATATTTTCACATCTTTTAGAAAAATTATTAAAAAAAAAACTAAAAGCCCATTAGTTTTTTTTTATCTTTACAAAGTGACTTAGTTTTAATAGATTAGCTCCCAAACTTAGTTTTTTCTAATTAATTTTCTAAAAATTATTTTTTAAAATATTCACAGACTAGTGACTAAACCCTAATTTAATTTTTTATCAATTTAACTAATTGGTAACTTCAATTTTTTAAAATATTTTTCCTTAATTTGATGTCGAATAACTTATATTAAATGGGTTAAGCTTAATATAAGTTAAATTAAAGAAAATCGAAATAAGGCTCAACAGAATTGATGACTCTACTAAAGTGCTAGTGAGCTAGCCATGTAAAAAATAAAAATTAGTTAATGGGCTTTTATTTATTTTTTATTCCTTTTTATGTGTATATTGTAATATAGTTGTACTAACCGATTTTTAGTTATGCAAGCCTCTAAGAAAAAAGCTTGGCCCAATGGGCCCCTTATTAGGGGATTTAGGGGGAATTTTTTTATCGCTTGTGTACTTAAATGTGGTCAGACTTAGGCTACCTTAGGAATTTAAGACAAGCCACTATTATGTAACCCTTGGGTTGTTGGGATCTTTACCTTCGTCTAGCGGTGATAAGCGAGCCCACTCATGCTACCTACTAGGCATTTCCTTAAGAATACTAGAAGCTATAAAGCTTGAGATCTATAGATTGTACCCTCCTGCATCATTATAAAATAAACATGGTTAGTAATTTTCAAATTATAAGAGATAGAAAAGAATTATTATAACCTACGACTAATTAGACCTTATTTTAAAAAAAAATTAAATTCACACACTTATAGATGTAAGTTTACATGAATATTGACCATGGGTTTATAATAATTATATTCTTATAGTTTATTAATTACCAACCCCATTGTATCACATGCATATGTAGTATATTACATCTCATTTATTTTATATTTTTAATTGGCATATTTATTTATGTATGCTATCTAGTGTAATATATGAGAGTCTTGTAGATTTTGTTTTATTTCATGAGTAAATAACTGTGTAACATAAGATTTAAAGTAGAAGATACCGAATCATTATTGTTCCCCTTGTACTATAACATGCCAACGTTAAAAAAAAATAAAAAACTTCACTATCAACTTAAAAAAATTATTTTAGGGCATGTAATTCTAGGAATTAACTATGGTAAAGATTATTATGGAATTATCATTTTTTAGGGCTTTCCAATAATTTTTTAAAAAAAAAGAAATTTCAAAAAGATATTTTATGGTAAAAAATCAGTTTCATGATAATTTTATTTACTCGATCGATTTCTATTACAATGCCTCACATGTACCATACTATCAGAAACTAACAAAATATAAAAAAAATTAAAAAATTTAACTATCAAATTTCTATTATAAATTATTTTCTACCTTAACGTCATCAATATTATAAATGTCTAAGTTCTCATTTTTCATGTTTATTTATTAAGTTGTCAGAGTCTCAATAGAGTTTTTTCCATGAGTCATCACCTTTATGTCATCTATTAAATAAGTTTCTCGTTGTAAAAATTTTTTTTGCCACTTCTCTATATCATCTTTGTAATATAACTATTATCTTGTGTCCTCAATTATCATTCCTAAATCTTGTGTCTTTAGTTGTTAGTCTAAATATTTTTTTTCAACCTTTTGTCTATATAATAAGTTGAGATTCATCAACATCAGTGTTAAGCTTCTGTAACATAAAATAAACATTGATTTTTCAATAAAAGTTTCCAAAAAAAAAAAATAAAGAGAAAGGTTTTCAAAATTAAAAATTTGATTTAAAAAAAAAAAGAAAAAGGGAATATAGTATTGCTAACAAAAAGGGATTCTTGCAGGATTTAAAAGATTTCCTTTTAAGTAGTTTAGCTCAACCTGAAGCCCATAATCACTCATTTTCAAAACTAAGATGTGTGAAGCTTTTGAATAGAGAATAACCATAACAGAAGCGGTTCTTAGTAAGTACATGAAGCAAGTTGAAACCATGGTCCATACCCAAGCCTAAGTACCTATTGACAAACTATCTCAACCAGACAAGTCCAAAGAGTTACAGGTTCATGAGCCTACTATCAATAAGATACAAGGTTTGGAAAGGTTTTTAGGGATAGATTTGAATGATAAATCCCAAAGGACATGTCACTGTCAAGTTTTGAAAAAAAAAAAAAAAGGGTCATAACTTTAGAAGAAAAGTTAGTGAGCTTATAAGACAAACTCATAAGTACAGAAATGGCGATGGGTTATGTGCTCAAGTAGCTTGGAAACTTAGATCTTAGTACAAATAGGAAGTCATAGCCCAAACATGAGGATGATTCTGGGAAAGAGAAGTTAGGAACGAATGTGTCAATTGGGAAAGCTTAGGATCAAGACCAACCCATCCACAGCAAGAGGAGGCAACTTATACAGTTCAAAATTCCAATAGTTAAAGTATTAAAGCAATTGAGAGAAGTAGGAATACTGACATGTGAAAACCTAACAAAGAAGTACAAGCTAAGAGATCATGACCTTAACAAATGGTGTGAATAGCATATGGGCCAGATAGAGCATACCATAGAGAATTATTGGAAATCAAAGTATAAGGTGCAAGATTTGATTGATGTAATAATTATCTAACCAAGCTTTCGAGAGGCTAATGGGTCTATGGACAATAGTATCCTTAACACAGGGGCATGAAACAAATAACCTCCAACATCAAGTATTAAGAGCTTACTACTACCATCTAACAACGTGACTTATCATTTGAAGTAGTTGGGCATATCTCCAAAAGATCAATTTAATTGAATGGGCTAAATTTAAAGGAGTGATAAAAATAGGGGCAAGAAATGGAAAAGAATTTTAGTTCCTATATTTTTTTTTTAGAATAATCCTTTATTTTTATACAAGCTATTAAATAAAATAGTTTTCATGTGCATGTTTGTCTTTGAAGTTAGCTTAGCTCGATAGTCATTGGCCTTTCATTAATGAAATACTTCATGCAAGATTTGGGGAGAGAATATGGGTAAAATGTGAACTCATAACTTAAAATTTTCTACATAAAGGGATGTAACACATTACTTAAAAAGTTTAGGATGAAAATAGGCAACCTATGTCCTAAACATTAACCCTACACATACGAAAGTTGAGTGCTATCAAGGTGAGTATTAGGATAATTCCTTAAAGAAGGCCGTCTGTCTTAAACTTGGTACACATGTTAAAATGATATTAGGCATTCATTTCACTACCCTAAACATAGTTATTCCGTATAAAATCCATTTGAGCTTTTAGAGGATTTTTCTTAAAATTAACCCTGCCAAGAACCATCCCACACTAAGACAATTAGGAGGTTAAAGTCATTAATCTGGAGAAAAATAGTAGACTAATATGTGCTTGCCTTAGTTATGCTAATTCATGAGCAAATGTTGTCATAGATAATTCAATTTCTTTAGGATAAGAAGAGTTTCAAACCATATACACCTCACTCAAGCTTATACACTCATTTAAACACCTCAATCCCATAAATTTTTCCAAACACTCTAAAGCCATATATACTTCTCTCAAGCTTATACTCTTTGAACCTATAGTTTTAGGGCTTCGAATCCCATCAAGCAAAAACTCAACAATGGAAGGTGACCTTAATTAAAAAAAAAAAAAGAAGAGAAGGAAAAAGGAGAAGATAAAGAGAAAAGAAAAAAAGAAAAAGAAAATATTAACAAGGTGATCACCTTCAAGCATAAGCCAAATTGCCAAAAGTCTGAACTTGTGATGGTATCCGAAGGCTAAACATTTTAAATTCCTAAACCTTCTTTTTATGATTCCACCCACTATACTACCTTTGATAAAACTCTTTTGACTAAAGAAATGGACTTTTCTTAACTAAAGTTTGCTTATGAAACTACGGCAAGCTCATGATTAGTTTCTCCTAGGTTCTTAACATTTAAACTCAGGTTAAGATGTTAATTTTTCAAAGTTAGCCAACACATTAATATCCCATTTTACTTAAACCAATGACCAAAAACCTACATTACAACCATGAGGAAAATACCTATCAAATCAATCAAAGTATGTCACTTATATGACTGACTATAATTTTTGAAATTGTAGTTGAGTGAAAACAAGCCATTTGAAAGTGTGAGGAAGTCCTCTTAGATCAAACAATTCAGATAATTGGGATACTTTCCTTGTTGTGAAACTTATGAATGCAAAAGTTAAGCATGCTCTAAGGGAATAAGAAGTAACTTACCCCAAAATCGAATGGGAATTCCCTATGACAAGAAGAACAAGGTGCTCAATTGAAGTTTTTTTTTTTTTCATCATCATAGTGGACAAGCAATCAAAGATGAAGAATGAATGGCTAATGGGCTAAAAGAGTGAGCATACTGCTTATCTATAACATTTAAAGTCGATGTAATTTCGTTACATGTTAGCAAGAAAAAGATGAACAATTTTTTGAATAAAAGCACTAGTTTTTTCCTTTAAGATTTAAAAAGTGAAAAATTTGAGAGCTTACAATGTGAACTTTAGTCAACCTCAAGTTAGGAACTTCCGTAATCCTTTGAGGAAATTTCAAGCACCTTAGTGATTCTTTCGAAAGTTTGGTTTTCTTAACAAGAACCTTAGTTATCCTTATCTTAGGAACTTTGGTTATCTTATATCTAGGAATCTTAGCCATCCTTAAGGAGCTTTGATCATCTTATCGCTCAGGAACCTTAGTTATCTTTGAATTTATGGATTGTGGTTATCTTATAATGTAGGATTAGTCATCCTTAACTCAGGAACTTTGATTATCCTATGGTGTGAGAATATTTAAGAGCTTCTGCCATCCTATGAAAAGATTATTCAGGAGCCTTTGTCATCATACTAAGAGCTTAGGCTATCTTAAGAATATTGAGAACTTTAGTTATTCCATGTTTAGAAAGTTTCATTATAAGAACTTTTATTGCTCTACATTAAGGAACACTGGTTATCTAGGGATTAAAAACAATTAGCCATGCCTTCAAACCCTTTTGTTAAGTTTTTTTCTTCGAAAGATCTATCCTGTCGAGAAGTCAATTTTTCTTTTAAGAACATCAATTTTTTGGCATAGTCCTTACCTTAACCTTTTTGCCTCATCCTTTCAAGAAGGCCCTCTTATTTGTTTTACCCTATCCTTTCAAGACAAGCTCCTCATTTTGCCTCATCCTTTCAAAACAGACCCCCTATTCCTTTACCTTATCCTTTCAAAACAAACCCCCTATTCCTTTTGCCTAATCCTTTTAAGACGGGCTCCTTGTCCTCTTTGCCCTGTCCTTTCAAGACAAACTCATCCTTTTTTCCCTATCCTTTCAAGATAAGGCCCCAATCCTTTTTCCCTGTCTTTTTAAGACAGGCTCTCTATCCTTTTGCCCTATCCTTTCAAGATAGGCTTCCCTCAATCATTTGCCTTATCCTTTCAAGATAAGTACCCCAATTTTTTGCCCTATCTTTTCAAGATAGGCACCTTAATCATTTACCCTATTCTTTCAAAATAGGCACCTTAATCATTTGCCCTATTCATGCACCTTAATCACTTGCCCTATCCTTTCGAGATGCCCTCCTATTCCTTTGCCCTATTCTTTCGACATAGGCTCCTAATCCTTTGCCTTGTCCTTTCAAGACAAGTTACTATTCCTTTGCCTCGTCCTTTTAAGATGGACCTTTTAGTCCTTTGCCCCATCCTTTTAAGACGGGCAATTAATTTTTTACATCAACCTTTCAAGTTGATATCCTTTTACGTCATCCTTCCAAGATAAGACACTACTCAGCTGACTATACAAGTTAGCAATCCTCACCCTGTCAATTCAAGATAAGATTTGGCAAAAATGGGTATTTATTTTATCTTTGTAGTGAAGTTTTAATCAAACTTCACCATAAAGAGAAGTAGTTGTAGACACCTCATTTTTGCCACTATTAGAATTCTTTTTTATTGGGCCAGGTTAAAAGAAATAAAAAATAAAAAAAATAAAAAAAAATTGAAAGAAAAATAAAAAATATAAAGTGTCAAGTCGAGTCGAGTTAAGTCGAGTTGTTTAGAGTCAAATTGGACTATGATTGAAGATGTACATTCAATTTAATAAATTTTGAGTTTTAAATAATCAAGCTTCATTAAAATATTTTTTAGTTCAATTCAATATAAAGCGGATTTTTATCTAATTTATTTCGGGCTAAATAAATGTAGAATTTATTAAATGGATTAGTATGTATTGTCAGGACCCTAAAGGAGGCCTAGTAAAATTACCTAAAATTTCCATAACATATGTGTACCCATGATATAAAAACCGCCTTACAAGTTAGAGATTGCAAGACTCTAAATAATAAATCACTAAGATGATCGATTTTCAAGTAATTAATTTATCGTAACGTAATATAACATATAAATATAAATAACTATAAATATCCGATATCCTACAGTTCCTTAGAACCACAGAGAATCGGTATCCCCTATCAAATAATAAAACAGGATATATCAACATTATAAAAGAAATATAAGAAAAATTAAATTATCTACAAAGGATGTTTATGTATCATCTAAAGAGTACTCAGCTACTTCTAATGCTAAAATACATATTTTCATCTCATACCCGGCACTCGAGACTTATCCCAATCCCAATGTAAGTAAACTTGCAACAGAAACTATAAGGGAGTAAGCATATAACAGCTCAGTGAGTTCGTTCCTCACCATTACCGGTCAAGCAAGTTTTCACACATTATTATTACATATGCAGGCAAGTTATCTACATATAACATGAATGCATGCGCGATGAATGCAAGCAACACATCCATAAGAGTTCGGAACTATGGAAGGTGAAGAATTACGTTATCTACACTTCGATTATCCCCTGTACTTATCCGCACAGGGTACCTCAGCTTACTCGCATAAAGCTACCTAGGGGCACCACCTCTCTAGGCAACACTCGACTATTACCCTAGTCGAGAAAAGAGTTTCGATCCAAAAAGGGGGATTCTAAACTAGGACTATCCACCCTCCAAAGCCCCTCGGGGACAAACTTGTGAGTCCTCTCGCAACCAAAATTGACCAAGGCCTTACAGATACAATAAAACGAGTCCTCTCATAACCAAAATTAACCAAGGCCTTACAGGCACAATAAAGCGAGTCCTCTCACTATCAAATGGAGAACCCATGCTAGCTTTGCCTTAACGTTAAAATATTATTTATGGCTCCACAAGCCCTTATAGAGATCATACAAAAATATGTTTAATGATAGAAAGCTTTTTCTAAAAACACTTTTCTTAAGATTTTTGCAAAGCTAGCACTCTCCATTCATACCTTTACCAAGTCATAGACATGCGACGAGTATAATTGGTTATTTTGGTCTAATACTTTTATTTATCAATTTAAAAAAAAATGATCACACAGATGATGGCATACAAGTAGAATAGTCATTCAAACATACAAGCAACAGCAAGCAGCAAAACATCATATAAGTAACACGCATAAGTAAGTAGCAGGTCATTAGAACTCCCTCACCTGGATTATTGCTCGTTCTCTAAGCCTTTGGGGTTTCTAGAACTTGATATTGAATACCTAGATCAAAATAGTAAAACTTATAAGTATTCTGAGAAATCAGACTTCTTAATTAACTAAAAGTCTATTGTAGTTTATCTAGTTTTTCGCCCAATATAACCCAAGTATAATGTGTATAGGATTTATCATACTCAATGGGGTTAATAGTAACTATTTTCTTATATTTGTAAGTTATGAGGCTTCTTTTATGTATTTTGTAACTTTTTCATTCTAATTCTAATATTTGTGAACTTATAGTCGTTTTTCATCGTTTTTGAACGTACGTTCACACAGTGATGTCTGTTTTGGACGTTAAGACCCGTGTTTTATGATATAGGTTTAATTTATAGAAATTTTAACTATTGAAGCTTAATTAACCTTATTACTTATATTTATACCCTATGTTTGTACTTAATGATTTAATTATCCATTAGATTCTTACACTTAGGGAATTTTACATTGATATTACTAATTCACATACTTGATTAAGTTTAATTCAATTTAGGAAGTGTATTAAGGTTTACTAATTCATGTACCTAATTCTTATGTACTCTACTTATTTCTTATTTTATAAACCTATACTTATATCATCGCTTACATCATCAATCGCTTGTATCATCGCTTATGTCATCATTTGCTTATGTCATAGCTTATGTAATCATTTGATGATGTCATGGCTTATGATATCTTTTAATTGCATCATTGTTTATCTCATCCTTTGCTTACATAAGCCTTACCTCATGCCTAAGTATATTATGTACACTTATGTACATTTGTACATATGTTAACTATATACCTACACCTTTACTATACTTATATGTATACTAATATACTTATATATATACCGTATTTATACTTGTATACATACCCATATACCTGTATGGTTATATACGTTTTTTTGTACAAATTTCGTATGCCAAATTTTCCTCTTAAGAAAACTTCCTTAATTTCATTCTTTTTGTGTTTTAAGAGTATATTTAGCATAGTATAGATATGTATAGTTAGTATTTGTCTTAGTTTAGGTTATGTACATAGTAAATACTTATGTACAAAGATCTCCATACTTGTATTCCTATAGTATATCCTTATGTACATATATCTAAAAACATATATATATGCATCTCCTTCCATTTTATAAAGATTCCTACTCTTCTACACATGTATATGGAGCTTCCACTTCTAACAACATATATATCCATATCATACCAACTTTCTATATTAACTTAGCTTACACAACTAACTACTACATAAAATAGATAATCAAATGATAACATACCTCTTTCTCCTTGATTTATGTGAGTAGAAATTGTGAAAATGAAGTATTGAAAGAATATAACAATAAGGAGCAAAGGGGGTGGGTTTACGGTTTGAGAAGGGGAAGAAGAGAGTATTTTGTCATCTTAATTTGTGTTTCCAAAAAAGAAATGAGTAAGGTCTAGATGAGAGGGGATGTGGATGGCAAAGAAGTGAGGATAAAGGAAAGAAAATCCAAAAGAAAAGAGAAGAAATCATTATAAAAGAGAAGAGAATTTTAGATGACAATGACATTTGTTGACTTAGTCAACTCTCTTAGAGTTGAATGTAATTTTGAATGCTCATAATGAAGTAATTAAGAAAACTAAGAAGAAAATTAAGAAAATGAAAGGAAATGTAGGGTTTGTTGAAATAATTAGTAAAAATAGGTAATGAGATCTTTCTCTAAGTATTTATATCCTAGAAACATCATTTGGTATGCCACTTTATGTAATTGTCATGAAAAGTATCATTTAAGGTATTAAGGTTTACTACATTTAAGGTATTAAGGTTTACTACATTTAACCTAAGCATCAACTAAATCTTCAACTCTATGTAATATTAACCTAGTTATATACTTAGAAAATGAATGTGATCTAGGATGCAATATCTTAATTTCTAAGGAATTACTTAAGTATTCTAAATATTTATACATGATTGAAAGTTATTTTTAGTCGTTTACTAATGAAATAGCATAATATGGAAGATATATTATCACTTAGGGTTTTAGGATAAATTATGGTAGATTAATGCTTTTATATCCTTAAAGTAATAGTTTTAGGGTTTTTATTACTTCCGAGTATAATCTCTAGTGTTTTTACACATTTAGGGTTTAATATATTCATACGCGATTAAGTCTTCAATTGTTATCTTAAGGTTTTGATGAGGTGCGAGGTTAACTTTTGCAGTTATATATACCTAAGGTTTTAGGGTCTTCGTATGCGATTAGAGGTTCAATTGATAATTTAAGGTTTTTCATATTCACTTTAGGTTTTGAATTGAGATTTTTAATCGGTTTTAAATTTTACTAGCTCTATTGACTTCAGAAAATCATCTATAGTTTGGGTGTTTGATTCTATACTTAGACAACTAAATTCATGGGGTTTACATGTATATTAGGCTAAATTAAGATGGATTGAATCGAGCCCAAAATAGAAAGCCCAAATAAATATGGGGTTTCTAAAAACTTGATTAAATCTTTTATGAATTTAATAAATCCAAATCGGGTATCATTGTATCTTATTAATATTAGATTTGTTAAGATTGAATATTCATAACAAAAAGATCCAAAAGATTCAAGTTTATGATCTATAAATAGTAGACATTGGATTATAAAAAGGAGGCATTTTCACAATTACATAGAGTTCATATTTCCACAATCAGTCCATACGTCTTTTATACGTATCTAGATGCAATTCACGATCTATAATCTCCATCGTCCTATCTACGCCATTGTTTACCCTTCACAAATCACAACACACTCTAACTTCCGCATGTCCTGCACTATCCAAACATACACCATCACTCTGCGCGTCCAACATACAACTTGCACTTTACACATACGTTGGACTTATTTATGCGAGACACTTACTCTTACGAATTCACTCACGCCAACTGGAATTACATGTATGCCATGAGCACTTCACAATCACAGCACTATCCATGTCCATTGCACTCCACGACCAGGCATAGACATACGTCGCACGATTGTATGTCCAATTACGCCACGCTTCACAGCATATTAAACACACGACACGAATAGTCTAATCACATGCACAATCTAACCATGGTGATCCGATCTGCTCAGGTAATTGAGTAAATTATTTTCGTTATTTATTTATTTATTTTGTTAATTAATCACTTTATTTTACTAACTTGTTTTTTTTTTAAAGTAGGTCTTTAATATTAGTTATAATGTTTTTAGCATTGTTTTCTTTGGTTTTAATCGTTTTAATAAAAAATAAATAAATAATGAAATAATAACTTACACTAACTTTTTGTTGCATGATAAAATTTTTAGTGTTGCTAACTTTAGTCTTTATAGGTTCTTCTATCAATTTCAATGCATTGATTATTTTTACATGCTTAAGATTGAAAGTTGCATATTTATTATTAAAATTGTATTTTTAGAAAATTGCATCCTTTTAGAAAAGTTGCATGCTTTATTGCATTATAGAACATTCTCAAAAAGTTGCACTTTTTTTTAAAAAAAAAAATTCATCTTTTGTTAAAAATTGCAACTTTTTTAGAAAAATTTCATTTCCATTAAAAATTACATCTTTTAGGTACAATTACATATTTCATACCTAGGTCACATATCTTAAAGTACTATGATATGATTGTATACTTTTTATTGGATTTGCATTTTTTTAATTAAACATGTTAGGAATTTTTAGTGAAAACTAAATTTTATTTCTTAGTTAGTTTTTCATAAAATAAAGAATGCTTAGTAGGCTTTTTTCCAATAGTTTAGACATCTTTTTCATATTTAGGCATTTATTCCATGAATTAGATATCTTTTCCATATTTAAACATCTTTTCCATATTTAAACATCTGTTCCATGAATTAGATATCTTTTTTATATTTAGACATCTGTTCCATGAATTAGATATTTTTTTCATGGTTTAGACATATTTTCTATGGTTTAGGTATATTAAATACCTTTTCCATAGTCAGGCATGTTTTTTAGAATTTAGACATATTTTTTATGGTTTAGCATATTAGACATATTTTTCACATTAATTGCATATTTCATAAAAAAATTACATTTAGGCACTTTATGATTTCTCTAAAATGTTTTCTCACATAGTTAGTCTTTCTTAAAATAAAAATACTAACCTGGAATCTTTTTGAAAATTAAAACTTCAAGTTTTTTTTTTAATTGGGAATAAAAATTATATTTTTTAATTTTTTTCTTATTAAAAATAAATTGGTTAAAAAATGTAAACTTAGCCAGTTTTCATAAATAAAATTTGTCAACCCACTAAATCTCTTTTAGGAAAATAAGAATTACGGTCAGTTTAATCCTAATTAACAGATACGTAGGTATCTTTAAAGCAACTATAAAATTTGTAACATATTTTATTTTATTTTCATTTTTTAGGGAATATTCATAACAAAAATAATTAAAAAAATTCATTTTTTTTGTATTTTCACATCTTTGCTTATTTTCACATTTTTTAGAAAAATTATAGAACAATAAAGCCCCTTAGTTTTTTTTTTTTTTTTATCTTTACATAGTAATTTAGTCTTAATAGATTAACCCTTAAACTTAGCTTTTTTTTTTTGTTAATTTTCTAAAAATTATTATTTTTAAATAATTACAGACTAGTGGCTAAATTAAAGTTTTTCAACCTAAAAGTTCTAATTTCATTTTTTATCAATTTTCAACCTAAAATTTTTAAATATTTTTTTAAAAGAAAAATATTTTTCCTTAATTTAATATCGAGCAACTTATATTTAGTGGGGTAGGCTTGATATAAGTTATAAGCCCTTAAAATTGTGTTTAAGACAACCAAGGCTAAATTTAGAGCATTTAGGGAAAGTTATCTAATTGAATCTGAACT
This sequence comes from Lumnitzera littorea, assembly GCA_024138015.1. Taxonomy (NCBI): domain Eukaryota; kingdom Viridiplantae; phylum Streptophyta; class Magnoliopsida; order Myrtales; family Combretaceae; genus Lumnitzera; species Lumnitzera littorea. The sequence continues at coordinate 91,602,914 of JAMXBB010000009.1, read as the reverse complement.
TTATATCTAAGATAGGAAAGTTAGACGAAGTAATACGGTGAAGTTATATCTTGGAAATAGTAACCTAAAATACCAATTTTGCCCTCAAAAGTAGGATTATTTAATATAGTACTAAAATGCTCGAAACTCTTAAAATCAAGCTCAAATTGCGATGATAACTTAGAGATCAGTTAAGTAGGTTTCAAAATGAGATAATATAGTATAATTTACTATATGAATATACACGTATTATTATGAGTATACTCTGTATAAATGATAATTATATTTTTAAATTGACTTTAAATTACGTAATTATATAGATATATTGCATTGAATTCATAAAATTAATTAAAAGAACATATCCTAAAAATAAAAAATATGTTAGAAACTTAATTATATGAGTAAAGTTATATATTACGTGTGATATATAAGTAGGATACATACCTATATATTAATAAATAACTAAATACTAATATAATATATATATATATATATAATAATGATGTTTAAGCAAGTTATTCATCAAAATCTATCCAAGAAGCCTTCAAAAGTTGTTGGATCAATTGGATTATATCATGGCAATAAATTAAAGAACCCACAAATTGATTCAAAAGAGGATTTATTGTGTAAAGACACCTCTTACTTAGAAAAAGGAGAAAGAAAATTAAAAAAAAAATTCTTAGGTGGTGGAAAAATCCCTATGAATAGTGAACCTCCAGCAGACTAGTAATAGTTTAGCAATTAGGAATTGAAAATTGAGAGGAAAAAGAAAATCTAGGAAATAAAACAAATTAAGAAAAATTACACAAAAATAGAGCAACCACCGTACTACTATCGTACTAAACCTAGAAAACCACCTAATGACAAACCTGATTGGTCACCACCAGTCCAAGTAGCGACTAAGCCGTCTGACACACCCCTAACCGCTGTTAGTCAACGAAGATCTTAAGAACAGTTAGGTTAATTTTCTGCCCTGTTTTTCATTAATTTATAAAAAATACCTAAACCACCTAGAAAATTATGAAAAAAAAAATTGTACTTAGGTTATTTTGAACATGCTTTTGTATGATATTATTTTTTTTGAAACATTCATAATATTTAATATATTTTCTTAAGAAATCTACTGTTCATCCGAATTTAAAATTATAAAATAAATGTACTAAATGATATTGTTTCTAACTGAAAATTTTTGTTAGGATATATATGATACATAGATAATTTCCATGTAGCCCAAATTTTGATTTTAATTTTTTTAATATTTATTACATTTTTTTGCCTAAAAATAGCTCGAAAATAGGCTGAAATTATGAATTAAATAGGAAATTATGAAATTAATTGATGAAATGGACATTTACTAATCTCTAGTGAATAATAACAATGTGGGATCAAAATGAAATTTATTTGGTGTAAAAAGAATCATAATTGAGTAATTTAGGGGTAAATTTGTAAATACGAATATATAGGTGATAAGTCGAAAACTTGAAATCAAGTGATAATTGAATTTCCTATATTTTTAGGAGTCTATAGAAATTTTTGAGGAATTATTTGGTAACTCGGACCATTTATTACAAATTTACTTAATAAAATGGCTTAAATTACAAGTCGAGGTATATTTTTAATAATAATAAGTTAAAATGAATTAAATAGTTAAATAAAAACTATGTGCATGATTGCTGATCAATTAGGATTAAATTAGTATTTTTATTATATTTATGGATATTTTCTAATCGGAATACATTCTAGGTATATTAGAGTTAGATAATATTCATATTGTAATGATATATGGACAAATTAGGTAAAATACAATTTAATAATATAAATTATGTATAGTATGATAATATTCCTATAGATACGTATAACTATATTAAAAACTCGAACTACTTGTTAAAAATCATCTTTAGGAACAGGACTCGTAATACATATCGTTAGGTCTGTACAAACCTAACGACATTAATTTTGTTAAAATTGAATAACCTTAAGTAATATAACCTATAACTTTATCATATTCTAGAACGTATGTATTTTGGTAACCTCATTGGAATTAAAACATGATTTAATAAATTAAAAATAAGTTTCGATATGATCAAAACGATATATAATACGTAATAGTATACATGACGTATAGTATCAACAATTAATAACTTAATTCAACGTATAGTGATAATACGACTATATATTATGGAAATAATAATATATATATACACACACACATATATATATATATAACCATTTTAGATTAAATCTTAATATTTTTGTAATGACTGTGAAAACTGAATTTGGGTCTTTTGTATAAATAGGATCTTCTAGTATAAAGACGGTTGACGACTAGAGTTAGTAGTAGTGAATGTTTAAACAAGTAAGTTGGAATTGTGGCTTTACCGCCTGTTGGAACATTATATTAAAGTATCCGGAGACCCAAGAGTACTTCTAGATGTGTTTATAGTTAGTTGACTGTGCACATGTTGTATGTGTGTATAATACTCAGTTGTGACAGGAGTTGAACTCCCTGGTGTACTGTTTTGCATGTTCGTATTGTTTCTGTATTGTATGAACTTGTTTGGCCACCCCTGATTAAAACTAACGTCTATTCGACTAAAATGAAGCTGGACATGCATAACACCTATTAGGAGAAATGATTAAGAGTGTCAAGCTAAGTGCCAACTTCCTTCGATGATGATAGCTGAAATGGTCCTTTCCCCATTTTTAGTCAAGCTAAGTTGTAAGCGAGGAGATTGCAACAAGGGTAAGGCTGTGGTTCGAAGGCGGTCGTGGGAGGAGAGTGTTCTCTATTGCATAAGCTTGGGTTTGGTCTAACTTGAATTGCGATAAAACTCTTTAATCCAGGTTAAAGCGAATGTAATTTTTCTAACTTCACAGTGGACCGGATAACATTATACGATGTTTCAATTAATTGATTGTCTTGCATCTCATCATCATTAATAATCTTACTTGTGATTGTATGGTATTTTTTTTATTTCGTTCCACTTACTGAGTTAGTTATACTTATATTCCTATAGACTCTTTTGTAGGTGCTGAGTGAGGTTGAGATATTTCGATACTACCATTCCTAGATTAGTATGCTACTGTTTGGAAAAGTGAGGAACGAGGAATCAACCGAACCTGTGCTTTTGATTTTTTTGAGCTTTTGAGGAAATTAACTAGGAATTCCTTAGGATGCCCATTAGTTTCCTAACTGTTATAAATAGTCTGCAAACCTATGGCTTTTTAATAAACTCTGATCGTAAACTTTAACTTTAGATGTAAAATGTTTGTGTAAATACTGTTGTGGTATTAGACAACAAGTTGTATAGAACGGCCATTTTGTAAAGCTTTACCATAGGTTTGGTTATTAACAGTTGTTAGAACAGATGTTTTAAGCTGGTTGAGTTATGCATACATTGTGTAAACTATATCTACGATAGCAATTATGAGGTCAATTTCTATCTTAGGTTAGTTTATACGGTGGACTGTTATGACTCTTCCTGTTCGAGGCGTGACATAAGTTAAATTAAAGAAAACCGAAATAAGATTTAATACTCTACCTTTTATTTTTTAAAATTTTTAGGATATGGTAAAAGGTTTTAATTTAGGAAAAACCAAAATATAAGAAATTTAGAAGAAAAAAAAGAAATTTAGAAAAAATACAAAAAAATGGAAAATTTAGGAGATTACAAAAAATAAGAAAACTTATAAAAGATAAAAAAAAATAGGAAAATTAGAAAAGTCACAAAAAAATAAAAAATAGAGGATTTTAAGGAAATTTAGAAAATAATGTTGAATTATAATAAAATAGTTTATATTTAAGTATTTTTAGGGGATAGCCGTTAGGTTCGAGCTTAGATTTAAGTTTAGCCTAAGCTGACTTAATCTATATGATTGCACATATGAATAAGGCATAAGTTAATGGCTTAACGAATAAATAGTTGAACATTGACATTGGGTTTAGCTTAAGGTCCTATGTTCGAATCTCACCAAAAGCATAAGAAATGCCTTTTGTTTTTTTTTCACAACACATACACCATATGTTGCCACGTATTAGGGGTTCATTGTGCTATGTGTCTTGACACGTTGCACTATTAAATTAAGTGGTGGCTGATGTAGTACCATGAGTCAAGTCACATGTCATGATAGGTTAGTTGCCCCCTTCCCAAGTTAGTTGTCATGTGTCATAGAGGACACATAGAACATGACCACTAGATAACATGGTTGACATGGCGTTACATCAGTGCTACGTCAACCCTTTTTCTTTCCCTTTCCTTTCTCTTTCCTATGTTTTCCTCATAATTCTCTTATGTAAACTAAGTTGGCCAACCTTCTTCAACAGTAAATTTAATCCTCTTTTATTGTAGTCTCGCCAAATTAATGGCGGATTTGCAAACTAAACATAGCCTAGTTTTAATCTTGGCCACAATCCTGTCTAGATTCAGTTAACTATACATTTAAAATCGGATTGAAAAATAAAGGGAAACTCTGGAGTTAAAGTTCTTCAATGCTATTCATTTTGATTTCTGAAAATTTCTAAGTTAAAATGGTGTTGTATTAGTATAAATAAGGGTCGATCAATCGATTCTCACCATCAACTCTCATCCAAAACACTTGAATACCCCTTTCTAGCACAAAACTGAGATCTCTCTCTCTTTAGTTGTGCAGTTTTCTCTCTCTATAGCTCTCTTTGTCTCTGACTTCCTCTGAGCTACATTACCACTATGGTTGAAATCCTCCAGTCCTTAGCTTTCAGGTAAGACCACCCCCTCACTTCACCGTGGCCCCTAAAGTCGCTACTGAACCACCACTATCTAAACCCTTTCTCTACCATAGTTGCCCATTCGTAATCACTAGCATCGTCGCACAATACTCCAATCCAACCTCACTACTAGCTTCACCACGCCTTAAAACCACAAACCTAACTTCGCCCACACTCCCAATAACCACCATGTAGATTTACTACTGCCACTAATCACAATCGAACCATGCACAGCCACCAAACAATTACCCTAGGTTGCAGCGTTTGTCTTACCCTTCTTAATCCTAACTTAAAACACACAAAAATCCTCTTAGCCTCTCAATTTGATGCTTGGATCGCCTTGAACCATCCCCTTACGAAGCCGCTGTTATCTCCACTCTCTCAACTTGCTTTAGACCTAAGTTTAGCCTGACGACCTGATTCGAATCTATGCCTGCGACCCAGGTTCGACTAACGTGCCTAACTTATCTAAGCCTAGCCGCCTTCTTTTGTTAATTGTATTTTTTTTTTAATTTTTCGATTGTATTGTAATTGTAATGAAAAAAAAAATGAAAAAGAAAAGAAAAAAATGTAAAAGGAAAAGGAAAAAAAGATAGAGTAGCTTAGTTGGTTTATTTATTTTCCTTGATTAAAACTAAAACAAGAAAAAATAATAAAATAAAATAAAATAGGAAAAATAATAAAAATGAAAAATTCTTTTATAACGTAGAAAAAATTCATTTTCCAAATAAATAAAATAAATTAACCCTTTTTTCTAAAAATATGATTTCCTTAGGATTTTTCAAATCAATAAAAAATTTTGATCAATCAGGACTCTTTACAGTTTTCCTTTATTAAACTTGAATCAGGTTAAAAACTTATAATCGACAGTTTTTTTAAATTAAAATCAACCAACACATTTTAATTTTTGAAAAGAACTGTATATGTTTAATTTTGAATAGTGGGTATGTAGATAACTCCGAAATGATGGTAAAAAATGAAAAAAAAAAATAGTTTTTCCACTATTAGTTATTCAATTTAGTAAATTTTTTTCTGACTTAGTTTGTACTTATCCAATTTAATAAGATTAGATTGATTCGTTAAATTAATGATTGAGTCTCATTTTATAAGATAGTTTTTAAATAAGGCGATTTTAGATATTAAGTCTAAAATTAGAAAATTGATGGTGCTTGTAAGAATTTAAAGGGTTTAATCTTTGGACTCAATTTTTTAGTTTTTAAAACCGTTTGTAAAATTGGTTTTATCGAAAAGACCAATAGTTAAATTACGACTAATATAGCCAATTGGTTATAATTTAACTTTTTTTCCTAACTTCGATTAAGTAACGACTCTAGAAATACTTTCAAAATATAAAAAAAAAAAAATCAATTTTCTTTAAACCTTAGTCGAGGATTGATGTTAAACAGATAGAGTTTAATATTGATTGGTTTAAAGAAGATTTATTTATAAAATTAAGAGAAAAAATAGGCTCAACAATACTTTATACTTTATAGGATGTGCAATATATAGGATAGTAGATAGTTCTAAGGAGACATGTGATAGGTTTTGAGTATAAAAATTTGAGAACCTATACTTACAGGGTAGAATACGGATAAAGGCTTATAACTTACTCACCCTATATTTGCTTAACCCATATATATATAATATTATACATCTTCAAGAGATTGATGATAAATTTGTCAAATATGAGCTAATAATCATGGGTATTCCACTCCCAATATGTTTAAACCTATCAAACTACTAGAATATGATTATGATCTAATAACCATTAGAATCATCCATTCTTGATTCCATCCATTTTGGACCATTTCATTCCTAGCCATTCCTTGTATAAAATGTGGCTAATGAGAGTAATTTTTCAAATATTCATTACTTGTTCTTTGAAAATTTTGATATCTAATAATATTATACTTGATACGTGAGAATAAATAGGAATTGAATTGCGATTCGAGATTTTATTACTTTTTTTAATATTTGAAATTGCATTTAAAAGGTAGAATCACCTGTTTTATTCCTTTCTCATTTATTATTATTAATCAAATTATTTATTTAACTTTCAATTTATTTATGATATTCAATAATTAAGAATTTTTTTCACAATTACTATTATATATACATTTCATTTCATTTTATGAATATTTTTAAACACAAAAAAATGATTTATCATTCTACTTTTCATTTTATTCCCTTTTAATTTATTCTATTTCAAATACTTTTATATACCAAATGTTATATAAATATATCAATCTTATAAGGTTCCGCATCATAACCTACCCTCGTACTTTGTTCTTTCCCTGTTGCTTTACAGCGGTCAAACTAATTTAATTATTCATGTATTTTTTCTTGCAGAATATTATATTTGAGCACATTTCCACAAGAAAAGGAAAAATATGAAAAATATTATTACTTTATTTTTTTGACGTTGAACCCAATTGTCTCCTCCCACTACTGTCCTGGTATTAGTACTCACATAAACAGAAACATGTCCACTAGGGTTTGCATCAATATCTCAACCAAACCCAATTTCCATTTCCGATTCTACCACCATTGTTACGGTTACGAGATTTCCTTCAAACCCTTTACTTCTTTCCTCAGACTCACTTCTTCAATGTCTTACGATAAAGAATTTGCTGCTGCTAAAAAAGTTGCTTTACTCGCTACTCGTCTCTGTCAGGTTGCTCCGTCTCTCTCTCTCTCTCTCTCTCTCTCTCTGAGAGAAATTCCTTGTTGGGTTTTTTGGGAATTTATTTATGTGTTTGTGTTGTTGTTGTAGAAAGTTCAAAAGGCATTGTTGCAATCAGATATTCAATCCAAATCAGATAGAAGCCCTGTCACCGTTGCTGATTATGGTTTGTTTCATCTTATCTTCCTTAATTTTGCCACAAATATGCGCTTACATTATCGTGTTCTTATGAAAATCGTAACTTCAAGATGTATAGTATCATAGTTTGTATTTGTATATATTGCGAGGAGTAAAACGGAAAAGAATCGACGGTCAAGTTTCAGTGATTGATGATTTCTCGTAGTTTCTTGGAGGATTAAAGTCCATAAAGCAACTGCCTGTCGGTACCGTCTGCATATTGTTTTTGTTGTTACTAGTAGGGTCAATTCCTCTTGCTGTAGCATTAATGCCTCGCTTGGGTAATTACATGGAATAGGATTATGTTGAATCGAAAATCCTGTTAGTTTCTTAGAACATGGCGGCAGTCTCCGTTACCTTGATTTGGCATTTCCCCTATTATACCCATTTCCACATGAATGACATGATCATGGGTATGTGATCTGAGTCGAACACCCCAAAATGAAAGTGGACACCTCATTAACCAACAGAGAGTGTTGACATAGGTTGGTTATTAATTGCTAATGTTTAGGGATGTTAGGCATCTATTCTGGATTTAGGCTTTTATTTGGGTGTATGAGTTTATGCATGATTTTGGGTTTTGTGCTTGGTATTTTATTTCATTAGTTTTATAGACAATTTCAAGTTGCTAACAAACTAACAAGAAGAATGACTTACTTATCCAAAAGAAGACAAGAAGAATGAGTTGGGATTTTCATCCCTGGTATCCTTGTCTGATTTTTGGACCCTTTTTTTCTGAATCCCATATCTTAAGTTATATAAAGTGATGTGTCTAACGGTTGGATCCTTGCCTATACTAGATCCTTGTACCTTTCTGGGAAGCAAAGGTGACAATAGCACATCTAGGAATTTACCCAGGGGAAGGTGTGTTGCATGTAGGTGGGACGATACGACGAAAAGTACATATATTTGTAAAATCCTTTTTTCTAAATTTTAGGGGATAATCTTTTTGAAAATTTCAAAGACCCATCTAATCAACTCTTGCTTAGCAATCACATTGATAATGATGAAAATGACATATGGTGATGAGAATTTGGATTTATTGAACAAAAAATAAATAAATAAATAAATAAAGAATTTGGATCTATTGGCATCCCATTCTGTGGAAGTAACCAAACAGGGTATGAAAGTACATGGAATCTTGTTAATCTATATCATAATCAATCAATTTGTATTGTTTTCATGCTAGACTTGTTTATTTGAATTTCAGGATTTGTTACAAAGAGGTTTTTGACATGAGTTGTGATTGCATACATATCAGGAATTAACTATCCTTAGTTATCATTATAGTTTGGTTATAATTAATTTGTTATAGCATGAAGGTTTCATTTCTTATGCAATTCACAGGCTCACAAGCTGTGGTCAGTTTTGTACTAGAGAGAGAGCTTTCATCCGAACCCTTCTCATTAGTGGCTGAGGAGGTAATTAGAATATTAATGCTTGTTTCTAGCGGGTCTGACCATCTATCAAAATTGATTTGGAAGATTTGAAATACTTTCTAAAACCATCAATAAGAATAATTTCTTCCATTGACAAAATGTTTATGATTTTCCCTCTTACTCATTAGTTCTGAAATGTTTTTAGGATTCGGGAGACCTCCACAAGGATAGTGGAAAAGAAACACTTGATCGCATTACAAAGCTCGTGAATGAAACTCTTGCTAGCGATTCATCTTACAATACTTGTATTTTATCCCCTGAGGATATAATTAGAGTCATTGACAGTGGAAAATCTGAGGGTGGGCCAGTTGGTCGTCATTGGGTCTTGGATCCAATAGATGGTACCAAAGGGTGAGATCTACAATCTTTAGTGACTCATTAAGTATCTTCCTCACTTATTTTCAACATTTAGTTATTTTCACTACTCAATTTTATTAAATTTATGAAATTATAAGTGTAACAGGAGATGGCATTTTAATGGTTTGCTAGAACTAGAGTCTTATGTGTTTCCATAGTCTGCTATGTATAACTTATATCATGTCTTTATACTAACAATCAAAGTGAGATGGTAAACATTTTTGTAGAAAATCTTGATCTGAATCGCCAATGCGATTGAAATTAGAAATTCGTGAATTGCATACATGCAATTGTCAAGTCAATGTTTGATTATAAGTTGTTTCATTGTATGACTTGCCATGCAATTAATGGTTGTCAGTTTCTGCTAGATTGCAAATCTAGGCTGGGGAGTGAATAAAATATTTACACCACATGTGCTGTGCTGGATGTTATTTCCATCGGAGTCTACTGGTTGTGTTTTCTTGTGGCATCTCTATAAGAAAAACTTTATTTTAGTCCATGGATTTTAAATGGGGAAGACTTTGCTTTTGTAGTTTTGTGGTGGTGGGTGGCACCAAGGTGAGTCATGACCCATGATTCCTTTTTGTGATTTTGGTTGCTGTTCCAGCCACCCAGGGTGAGTGTTCCACCTGCTACCTCCTGGTGGTGAGTTGCAATCATAGAAAGAATAGTTGCACTTGTTTTTGGGAAAAAAAGGATGAGCCATGCTAATTCTTATCTCAGAGGTTGCTGCAACATGCATGCAGTAGTAAGCAGTTTGAGTTATATATTTCTGTTTGTTGCATCATCACTTAATCTGCTCCTTGCATGTAAACAAAAGAAGGAAGTCAGATTAGCTTTTCTGTTTTGATGCAGGAACTATAGCAGGTGACAATGATAATATAGCTCCATAAAATAATAACTAGCTTATGAGTGATTAAACATGTCATCTCTCTATAATTGCAAAATAGGTTCCTTAGGGGAGACCAATATGCAATAGCTTTGGCTTTGCTGGATCAGGGGAAAGTGGTCTTGGGTGTCCTCGCATGTCCAAATCTTCCAGTAGCATCTATTGCTGGCAATGCCCAGCCAGATAATGCTGTGGGCTGCCTTTTCTCTGCAAAACTTGGATCAGGAACTTTGATGGAGTGTTTGGATGGATCTTCATCCATACAGGTTGGCTTCTGTCAAAGATTTTTTCATATTGCTTCTTCTTTGAGTGTTTTCCATCTTTTTGGAGATGTACTGTATAATTATAAACTAGTATCTTCTCATTGGCATCTCCAACTTGTGTTCGTCACTTCATTATCTTCCTTATCCTACTAAAATGTAGTTTAGTATCATAGTTATTCACTTTCTGCTGAATGCTACCAGGTGCATGTTTCCTCCATTGAAAATTCCGAGGAAGCCTTGTTTTTTGAATCATATGAAGCAGCACACTCTATGCATGATTTGTCAAGCTCAATAGCAAAGGTCTTCCTCTCTCTCAAATATACTTTCTTAATTCTAACTATACATCTGAGAAAACCTATTATGGGCAGAAACTTGGAGTCAAAGTACCACCAGTTCGGATAGACAGCCAGGCAAAGTATGGAGCCCTTTCCAGAGGTGATGGAGCCATTTATATGCGCTTCCCTCATAAAGGATACCGTGAGAAAATTTGGGATCATGCTGCTGGCTTCATTGTTGTCACTGGTAAGAAATCACGAAATATCCTCTTACATTTGCTTTAACCCTGACCGTGTTTCTTGATAGTCCTCACTAATTGGTTGAGAGATTATGTGGTATGCTGTGGAGTTGCTGCAATTAGTACAACTAATAGGTTAGACGCCAGTAGAATTGCTGTTTAGCAGTTTTTATTCTATTGCCAACAATCACTTCCTGCAATTTGAAATTTATGGTACATATCACTTCAGAGCTCCTGTTTCCTGTCCTTGTTTGCTAAATAAAATAAATATTTTAGCTTACATTCTTCTATGTCTTCATTTGATTAATCCATTGAACAGGATAGCTAAAATATATATTTTTTTTGTGAGCGTGTACAGTAGGATGGCAGAAAAATGACTTATTAACTCAGTTTCTTGGAATTCTTCCTCTCTGCTATTGAGATTTCAAGTAATTGGAAACTATAGTCATATTTCTCGATCATCCTATGCTACATTATCATTAAGCTCTCTTAAAAAACTATAGGAACTTGGATTTTTTTGAGTTGTGTTAATCTTATTTAAGCAGGTAATTGCTTATGAATGAATTGTTGATTGCTTTGTGTGCATTGCAGAGGCTGGAGGTGTTGTTACAGATGCTGCAGGGGCTCCTTTAGATTTCTCCAAAGGAAGATATCTTGGCTTGGATACAGGGATCATAGTCACCAACCAGAAATTGATGCCACTACTCTTGAAGGCAGTTAGGGAGTCCCTGGAAGAGAAGGCATCAGCCTTGTGATGCTTTTATGGTTTTAAATTGTGCTACTACATAGGATTCTTTATCAAGTTCTTTTTTTTCACTTCATCTTCCTTTTCGTGTCAATGCTTTTCTACTTCAACTGCCAGCCTATCATTTTGAAGTAAACAAACATTCTGTAACTTATTTACGAGTAATGATGTCTTGATGTTGCAAGAATGGCTCTTGGATTTTCAAACTTTTTCTACTTCAGTTTTACATATCCATACTTTCCAGTTTTGATAACTGACGTTAGTTACTGTGGCTGTCATTGAGTCTAAGCATGGATTTTGAGGTTGATTAAAAAAATTTAAGACTTGAGCTTTACCCAATTATAAAATTTGAGTTAAGATTTAGCTCAAATAACCTAATTAATAGTTATTTGAGCTAAATCTTAACTCAAATTGCAAACCGTACACTCCTAGAGATGATTGATCTCTCGTATATCGATCTAGGTAGCACCTACCAACTACCCCTCGAGCTGTAGTGGAAAAATGTCAATGTCCACTCTCCCAATCTACTGCTAAAAAGTACCAACTCAAGGCAATTCACTTGAAGAGAGCATTATGTTTTCCACTGTCATCTTCTTGAGGTAACTAAATACAGAAACTTAGAATATGATCGAAGAGGTAGTTGAAAAAGTACCAACTCAAAGCAATTCACTTGAGAGCACTATGTTTTCCACTGTCATCTTCTTGAGGTAACTAAATACAGAAACTTAGAATATGATCGAAGAGGTAGTTGAACCGTACATGCAGAATTAGACAGGAACGTCTCCTGGATAGTCGTATGGGTATCTCTTGATGGTCTCTCTGAGCATTTTCTCCTGCTCTTGGAGATTAGGTGGAGGACTATCATATACGTCTGTGAAGAGATCTGTAACAGGCGGCTTATTGACTTCCTCTGCCACTTGAATTGCTTTTAGAACCTGCAGGAGGAGAGGGGAAAAAAACACTCAGATTATTGAAGCCAGATTCATGGGAAATTTTGGTTTCATCCATTGGAGGATTGAAGATTTCTGTCCTCAAGATAGGGGTAATAGAGGGTTTCCGTACATTTATTTGTGTTTATTGTATCGTTACTCAAATGCTTGCTCGTCACAAGTATCCTAATGTAAGCTATTCCTATGTGTTACTTATTTCAAAAGCTGCGATCCTGATTATGATGCTTTGAATTTTAAGATGTGCAACCAGATTTAAGAAGACAGCATTCTTGTCATGAAATCATCATAAAAAATGCTGCAGATTCATATAATGATTGAGATATGTACAAGATGATAAGACTCAAGGCAATTGCTTTATCTGAATTTTACAGGTCGATGCGAATACATGCTCACTCTTACCTGGTTTCTCACGCTACTTCTATGCTCCAACTCTGCAGTTTCACTCCACCAATTATTATTTTCAATCCACCTTCTGAATCTATTGATAGGATTTCCTGTCATTCTCCACCATTCAATCTCATCAACTGGACGGTACTTTGTAGAATCATCAGATGTGGAGTGATGACCCGCTCGGTATGTGAGGGCCTATGGGTATAATGAATTGAAAACAAGTGATTACGGCAAGAATCGAGGAAGTAAAACTTATGATAATGTAAACAACAAATTTTTGTTACCTCAATTAGTATTGGTTTCTGCTCCTTAATAGCAATTTCACGTGCAGTTTGGACTGAATTATGTACCGCAAGAGCATCATTGCCATCTACCCTGATACTTCGGACTCCATAAGCATGCCCTCTAACAACAATTCCATCACCTGCCATTCACAGAGCTCAGTTAAAAACATGAATGCCATAGACATGGCTATGAAAAAGGCTGAAAAGGTGTAGATACTTCGAAATTGGTCTGAAGTGGGGGTGCTAATAGCCCATCCATTGTTCCGGCAGAGAAATATAACTGGAGCCTCCATAACTGCAGCAAAATTTAAGGCAGCATGAAAGTCTCCCTGCACCCATCATATGTGAAAATCAGAATAAAGTAGAAAAAAATATATATGGCGAGCCCAAAAAGCAAAAATGTAATGTCCACAGAAACAATGTACCATTTACTGACATAGTATAGTCAGGCAGATTCATTGTTACACAAAATCCATGTAAACAGTTTTAATGTTTTCTGAAGAGGTTTAAGTGGTTTCAAGAAAATGTCAATCATGTATCAGAAATTATGTTTTAATATCACAATGTCAAGAACCAGGCATTTCGTAGAAACAATGACGAGTAATTTTATCTTTTCCTTGATGAATGAGTAAGACTATGTTCTCGCTTAACCAACTGGAACTATATACCTAAAATAAGCATGCTGACAACAAATTGGTCATCCTGGCAACAATAATCTACTGAATGGAGAAGCAACTGAAAGAACAAATACGACTACAATGGAAACTACAGGGGTCTACTTTCTTAAAACTTCATCAGCTTAGGTTTCTCCATTTGTTGACCACGATCCGCAGGTCTCTTCTTTGGATACTTGAAATTTCATTGATTCTCAGTACTTGGCTACCATCCATGGAGAGAAGATGAAAAAGAACGATTTAGATGGTTGTATATAGACATGCTCTAAGGAATTTGTTACAAGACAAGGGTAACGTGGAGAAAAGTAATAAAAAATGATATGATATATATGTATTAGTGAAAAATATAATTTATGATAGGGTGCAATAGAAAATAGATCCATACGGTTGACACCGTCTAATATGAATGAGGCTTGAGCAATGTAGTTGTAGTATTAACATTTATCTGCTGTCTATGGCCACAACATTTCAATTAGAAGGATCGCTTTTTTTCCTTTTTGGGGGGTTTTGACTTTTTTGTGAGGAGTATGAATGGGTTGGTTTGACCAATAACATAGTCTGAAGGTTAAAGAAAGGGCTCAAGGGCTCACATTCCAATCATGCCAGTCCAACGAGTTAGGGAATATGATCTTAAGAAGCACATGCATGAAAGTGAGATGATATGTCTAATGAATTAATTAAAGTTCTTATAGATGCTCTAGTTCAACAGCAGAGAGAAGGGGAAAAAAAAAAAAAATACAATTCAGAATAAAATAGGAAATGCATATTAACAAAGACGCTCACTACCTCACTTGAACCACCATCACCAAAATATGTGACTACACATGCATCTTTTCTGTCCATCTTCAAAGAGTATGCAGCCCCAACAGCATGAGGGAGTTGTGATCTGGAAAATAGTGAAAAAATGGTCTTCATTTAATGGAAAAAATGTAAACATATGATGCCTGATAAGATCTTAGTAACAAAGTTTTGTGTTGTACGCAATTGTTGATGCCACTGTAAAGTAATTGAGCCTTCTTGATCCATAATGAACAGGCATCTGTCTGCCTTTTCCATTGTCAGCTCTGTTCCCAAAACATTGGTTTGCAAATTCTTGTGGGGTAAAACCTCGCCATAACAAAACTCCTGCTTCCCGGTACTACATTCATATCAAAATTACTGTATCAGTACCATTTGTTATCGCATCAAAGGAAAGGTGCATTTGCCTGAAGGAACAGATGGCAAGTCTCAGTAGCTTCTTATAGTTACCTGGGGAACAATAAAATCATTCAGTGAAAGAGCTGCTGCTGATGCAACGTTAATTGCTTCTTCTCCAACAGAAGTCACATAAAAGGAAATTCTTCCTTGTCTTTGTGCTTCATAGAAGATTGTATCCATTATTTGAAGAGTAACCATTACAGAGTACATTTTCACAGCAACTTCCACACTGACCTAGTCAAACGAATCAATCCACTATGTCTCCCAGTAAGTTATTCATAGAAAAAGCAAGCAAACTCAAAGTTAGCCACAAACAATATATTCGCCACTTGGCTGTGAGGGATGTGCAAGGAAACCTGGGGAAAATCGCTGTGCATCAGCAGCTGACCATTGTCATCAAGGACACGATAACATGGTATTCGTTCCTGAGGGGACTCAGATATGAAGCTCATGCTAGGAGTAAATGCAACTTTTCCTCCAGGAAAATCTAGGATCTGCAGGAGAGAAGCACTAATCAGATGAACACATAGTGCAATCAAAACAAGATTGGAAAAATCCAATTTGATGGTAGAAATTAGAATTTTTTAAAGGTCCCAGCACGCCTTATTCACTCTGTATGAAGATGAAGAAAGCCTTGCCTAAATAGATGCTCTTCTCCCATTGCGGCACCCCAGCATTCTTCAGACTAAAGAACTTTCAAATCCTCTGAAGTGAACCAGTTTTTAAGGCAATTATAGACACCTTTCCTTATTAAGAAACAAGAAGAGACCATTAAAGGGTTACAAGAGGTCATCAGAACCCTATTAAGGTAATTTATGAGAGGCATTTTGATGCACTGATAGATCAATTCAATTTTTTTTTTCCCTTTCTCGGGCTAACTGTTACACATAAACTTTGGAGAAAGGATGAATTGAACTTAGTCCATTTTGTTTGGTATTCTGTTTGGAAGATCAGTATTCATACCATTAAGCTATAACAGTTTTGATATATATCAATCCATTTACTAGCTAAATAAAACTGCTCAAAGCTGTACAGCTGCACAACTCCCCACTTAAGTGGGCTGTTTTTTTTGTTGACAAAAGTAAAGAAAGTTGCTTTGAGAGTGGTAATTAAATCATGGCATGAATTGAATGAGACAATGTTAGCTTACACCAAAGTGAAAAGATTCTAAAATACTCAGTCATTATAAGATGAATAGTTCTGCCGTCACCAAACTCGGGGCAGATGACGGTGAATGAAAACTGGGTAGTCATGCCCTCCAGCTTCGAAAAATTTCTAAAACTACTCCCAGAATTTCAGAGAATTGTCTAAATAATATACCTATTCATTTGTTTTTGCATCCTTTTCTTTTTCTAACAATTAATCCTTGCCACAACCACTTAAGATGAAATGCTGGATCCTCCGCAGACAAAACCTATAAACAAAATACACGAATTCTCAAAATTTTTGCATACACTGATCACCATCATGGCTCATTTTGCCAAATCCACGTAACACTAGCGTGATAACTTAACCCATGGCCTAACTCTCAAAAGATCAAATCTTTATCATCTAAAGCCACACCAATTAAGACAACAATGAAAAAAGAGCACCTAGTCAATTAACAAACCTAACGCATCTGACAAAAACCTCAATCATGAACAAAACAAGTGCTAAAATTTATAAAAGGAAAACGTTATCAGGTACCCTTCTTTTCCGATCAAAATCACAAAGTTTTACAACTTTTTATGTGGTCGTTTTCCTAAGAGACATGTATTCAGGTCTGGATAGATGAAAAGTTCTTTTTATATATATATGTATATATATATTGTCGCGGGCCGCCGTTAACCGGACTCAGAATCAGAATTTAGGAATTACCTGCTGGTTGGTGCCACCGACACCAACACTACTTGCAAAGTCATGCTGCTTTTCAGCTGTCGTTGATTTGCAACGAAAGGCAGGGCAAAGCAATGACCTTCGAGTATTATTCCCTTTTGGGTACTTGAAAGATTCGATATTTTCATAAGAAGCAACGGATTGCGAAGGGTTTGTGTAACAAGATGAAGAATTTCTTAATTTTATAAGAACACCCAATGACCTAATATGGTTTTTGACATGCTTAACGATAACATCACTGGATTTTCTGCTCCAGAGAGCCATTGAAGCCAAAAAGCAAGAGTGAAGTACTGAGAGTAAACAATCGGAGACACTTGTGCGTGTGTGTGCGTGTGTGTGTACACGGTCTATGAGGAAGAGAGAGTTCGATGTGTTCAAGGTACTACTACCACTGGCTTTGGAGGTAAATCAGATAGTGTCGAGTTGCTGGCATTTTTCACACGTTGATTCATCATCCAATGGGATATTCTGACGTGTTAATTGAGGACATTATCATTAATAATCACGTAACGGAGTCTTATAAGAAACGGAGGATTGATATTGATAGGTTTATATAATATATAATTTATATGCAGATGCATTCGTTTGGAATAGACTAACAAGTGGGATATAAAATAATTCACTGAAAATAAAGACCCAATTTTACATTATTCAGTAAGATTTATTGAAGAAAAGAAGAAGAAGCCAGCTCATTTCGAACCCCAATGGATGCTCATTCTTTCTCCCTCAATGGATGTAAACTCCGTCCATTATAAAGTGTATTTAAATTACTATCTATCGTTAAAGATATGTAGGAAAAAGGCTAACCTAAGAAAATCTAAAATGAAGAATATCATGAAAAACTGTTTAATTATAAGTAATTTTCTTTCAAGGAAAAGGGGTTAATTAGGTAATTTTATATACTGCACAAAAACTTATATTCTATTATAATTATCTATGTTTTGTGGTTCTCATAAACAAGTAATCTATATTTTTCTTATGACGGGTATATGATTTGTATTTTATAACTATTTGTTAGTTTTAATTAAGAACACAGTAGTTTCTAATAGTCACATTAATTAATTTGTAAAATAACATTATCAAATTTATTTAATTGAATAATTTAATAATAAGTTTAAAAAAATTAAAATAATTATTGAAATAGAAAAAAAAAAACTATTGAAATTGAATGAGTTGTAAGTAGTGATTACATAACTCGTCTAAAGTGTTCCTTGATTACCTTTTACATATGAGGTAAATTAATACATCTGACATATACAATTAATCACAACTTATCATTGTGAGTAGTCATGTAACATAGCACCTCAAATTTTAAGGGAAAGAAAAGGAAAAAATGTGAAAATTGGTCGAGTAGCATGATTGACTCATATGTCCTAATGATTTCTCATCATTTTTTTCTTTATAAAATTTTTTTGGGAGGATGGGAGGCTACCTATCGTAGTAGGTCAAACAAGCCCCTTTGATGGTAGGTGGCTGACTATTGCTATGGATAGGTTGCAAATCCACTTACAATATGTCAAACCTACCAGATATATTAAGCCATTGTTACTCATCACAAGAATATAGGATAATCAACAACTACCGTAAAGGGACATCGCGCCCTACTCTAATGTGGTGTTTAGCCACCTCGAGACCAATCCAATTTCTTTAGGGTTTTTTTTTTTATTTGATTTTCTTCCTTTTTCTTTTCAATTTTCTTTAATTTTTTGTTAGATTATTGAATAAAATACATTTAATAGTATTATTTTATTGAATTAATAATTTTGGACCAGTCAAGTATTGACACATGTTTTGTCACTAACACTAATAAATACTTATAAAATAGAAATAATCTATTTATTGAAAAGAAAAGCGTAGTTCATGTTTTTGTAGTTTTTCTTAAAATTTAGCATTATGCAAAAAGACACCGTTTAGTATGCATGAGGCAGGTGTTATTTCTGCTGATCTTTCATGAAAAAGAACGAGGAATGCCACATTTTTAGTGTAATTTTCAAAAGTATTATCAAGATGTAATAGACATGATAAGTCCAGGCTCTTGAAATAATTTCAAGTTCGATAAATATTTGCACAGCCACCGTTGGATTGGAAGTGTGGCCTTGAGAAACTCCTATGGCGACGCACTATGGTTTTTAATTCATTTGAAACTAAAAAATGATAAAAAATGGTCTCGGGTACCCATTTATTTTTCTTGGTCCTTTCTATATTCTATTTCCAAGTGTGTATTTAAATAAATTAATTTTGAAATAAATCATAGTTATAGTTAAATTATAATAACTTATTGGATAAATATAGTATAAACTTAATTATTATGTTAGTTTGCACACACTGCGTGATATTAGTTTGACGTTATACATAGAAAGGATATCTTTTATAATACTTTATAAATAGTTGTTGTACCCATCCAATATTCATTATTCATTTTTTTTATGATTATTTTTTAAATGTGTTACTATCGAAATCTAGTAGGGAAGGTACATGTGATGTGATTCTTGCACTTTATACGGAATTAAAGGAATGACATAAAAATGATTCGTGGAATGATAAAAATGAGGAAGCATTAAGGAAAAGAAATAGCTTGACTTAAGGGCTTGAGTACACTTGTGATAAATAGGAGAGCTAAAAGCTTTAACCCTATAGTTCTTGAGTGGGAGTATTTGAAAGTCTTCTAAATTCTTACAATCGTTCTTTAAGTGAAATAGCTTGATAATTGAATTCTATTTCCTATTTTTCTCAATTGTCTTTTAGTGACAAGGAATTGTTGAGTATTTATAGAGTTAGAAGCATGATGTCAACCATCAGAATTGTTGAGTATTTATAGAGCTAGAAGCATGATGCCATCCATTAGATTATTTAAGTAGTCGAAGATGAGATCTCTTCTTCATGGACCATCGCATGAATTTCTTGAGTCTAAGTTTGTGGAGTATTATTGAGTGTATGACCTTACTTGAGAAATGTTAAAAGTAGAGAGACAGGTTTTACATTTCTATTGCAAGCTTGTCATACCAAATCTAGCTAAATTAATTTAGGATATTGGATAAAGCCCAATTTAATTTGGACAAGACAAAGCCCAAAGCCCAACTCCACCGTATCTTGCTTTCCTTACTGTCCTCCTCCACTACTTATATTATGGGAGTGAAGTCATCACGATTGCATCTTTTAATTTTCCATAACTCTTCAGTACATGCAAATCTTCCCTAAAATCTTTCCAACATCTTTAAAGGATAAGCTAATATCAAGACATCTTTCAACAAGCCCTTACTCTCTCTCTCTCTCTCTCTCCCATATCCATCCCTCCCTCTCTTTCCTCCCCATTTCTTTTCTTCTTCTTCCTCTTCTCTCTTTTCAACATTATGCAATCAAATGCCTCAAAAGTCTAAATGATCAAAACACTCTCTTAGCTTCCAATCACATTTAGAGAGAGGTAAACCATTATTAATCCTCTTAAAACCATTAATAATATTAAGTTATATCTTGATACTACAAAACACAAGTAAGATCAATTCAAGTTAGGATCAAATAGCAAATCACTAAGAGTATGCTTAAACACATGAGGCTTAAGATCTAACCCTTAGGTTTTGGAACCTAAATGATCACCTATTGTTATAAGGTCTCATAGATGGAAAGAAACCCCTTACCTTAAGTATGATCGATGCACTTCAATGGCTACAGGTAGCTAAAGTTCCATCAATCAACCTAACTTTAGTATTTTTCTAAAAAACATTTAAATTTTTTTGGCATTTGATAAATTTTGGTTAGGTCATTTTTGCATGTTAGTCAAAGTACTATTTTTAGAATTTTAGTTTCAGATATAGAAATAAGGGCTCCTTAAAAAAAAAATACCCTTTCTAATGAAATGAAAATGATTTTTCAAAAATGTAAATGATGTTGTTTTTAGCCCTGCCTTTTAATATAAATTATGTATATAAATATAGAAAATTGTAATAGAGTTGCATTTTGGAAAACTGTGAGGTTACTATTTATTATAATTATTGTCTCAAACCTACAACTTTGTGCAATATGATAAAATAAATCATTTTTGTTGCTTTAAATTAATGAAATAAATAAATGTTGACTATGAGAGTCTACATATGGTAGATATAATTTTTGTATGTAATTTTTCCATAAATTTGATTATTTTTTCATATAAAGCTATTTTAAGGTTAGAAGTGGAATTCAATATAAATAGTAAATGATGGAACATAATTTCAAAAAATTGTAGCTTTGATATACATATTCTTATAAACCCATAAGGATTTTCATGGAAATTCAAGCTTGTTTGGTATTTATTATGTAAGTAGGCCTTGTTTAGGTATATTATAAGATAATAAAGTATTTAGGTAATAAATTGAGATTTTATCTTTATTTACACAATTTAAATGTGATATTGATGCATGTTAAAGCTAATGGTTGATTAGAAAAATAATGGAAAATAAGAGTATATATTGATTATGTAGTTTATTAAGCCTAATTATGGATTTTACAATAATCTAAGGTAAATAGTTTAAATAAAAGGCATTTTTGTCATTTTAGGCAATTTGATCAGTTTTACATCTTAGGGTATTTAAGTAGCTATCTACTTAATGATTACAGCAATATAAAGAATGTGAGATTTTGATAAGAAGTAAAAGAATTATAGCAAGTGGAAGTTGGCACACTTACGGTTGATAAGTTACATTTGATTTAGAACTCTAAGCTACTTTAGGAATATTTAGTGCATTATAGGTAATCTTGACGATCTTAGCAGGCAACGGAAGATTTTAAGAGAATTTGAGGGCTTTTACAAGATGTGCTAGGTGATTGTATGAAATGGTTAAAGGTCATACAACCATTCATTTGTTGGAATGAGTCATTGCAATTTCATTTAAGTAAATTACAATAGATAATGATTTGATAAAATGATTGTTATGGTATTGTTTGGTATGTTGATATGTGATACGATGACTAATATTAGTATATTATGAGCATGCTTCTGATTGGAGACTTGGTGATAGGAATCAACTCCTCAAATCGGCCATACATAGCCAAACTAGAGGATTCTAAGGACTCATGCGAAGAATACTAGCTTGAAACCCTATTTAGAATGAGGATTCCTATCATGACCTCAATCTTTCACATTTTTGCTGACCTGAGTGCTGAGCTCTAGTAAGAATCGATATAGTTTTTGAGTTACTAAGTGTCGAGCAGCTGTGTCGACCTGCCAAGCAACCATACCCATTGTTGAACTCATACTATGATCTAGGTAGCTCCTTAACTGATTAGCATTAGACCTTTGTTTGAGCCAATTTGCCAAGATACCTGACTTTGAGAGGATTTGAATATCCTTCAATGTCTAAGCTCTGACCTAAACCAGACTAGGTCAGCTCTAATTGCTAACTTCCTTCTAACCTCATTCAAATGAATTCTACTAAATACTAAGCTACCTCAAGATGTACTTTAGCAAGACCAACTATGTTCCAAACCACTAGCCATTATTTGACAAGTGTTATCTGACACAATATTTTAGAATGATTCCTTACTTTTTTGTATAGTATATTATTTGCCATTTTTACCCTTTTAAAAATGTTTTAGGAATCTTTTGTACATTATTCCTTTTTCTCTTTTCTTCATTTAGTGTAACCCTAGTTAGGGTCATATAAATACCTTACCTCCTTGTACTCAAACAATAACTTTATTATTATTGATTATTATAAGTTTTTTTTTTTTTCGGAGCAACCCTAGCATTCTTACTTATCTGTAACTCTTATTTATGCCCTTTTGTGAGGAGTAGTAGCGAGTGACTTTATAATTTAGACAAGTGAGTTACATCTGATGAATTGTAGGCCATGTAGGATTTAGTTAGTGTGTCATATCTAGCTAGGTAGCTACTTAGATTTGCTAACTCTTTTGTTTTCCTTTTTTGTTCTTATTTGTTGTGGTGCTGCCTTTATGTGTATAACTTGGAGATACATCAGCTTCGTTGGTACTAGAGTACGGTTCTAATGAGGGAGTGTGTGAAGTTTTGTTCATGTTTGCTGTTAGCGGCTACTGTGTTCCTTCTGTAGCTGCTATAGTGTATTCAAGTGGAGTAAGTTTTAATGTTTTGAGCTGTGTAGTGGAGGTTTGTGAAGCAATAAGAGTAGTTTCCATTGTTACTCTGTCATACTTTGTTTCGCTACTTTGAAACAAAGTAAGTTCT
The DNA here is from genome assembly GCA_024138015.1 of Lumnitzera littorea. Classification (NCBI taxonomy): domain Eukaryota; kingdom Viridiplantae; phylum Streptophyta; class Magnoliopsida; order Myrtales; family Combretaceae; genus Lumnitzera; species Lumnitzera littorea. The sequence goes on along the minus strand of JAMXBB010000009.1, from coordinate 91,579,579 downwards.
TTTCTGTGTTACTTATGTGTGTATCGGGTGTTGAAATTGTTAGAGTGTGTTAGTAAGATTCTGGGTAGTTAGTAGAAGTGTTTGTTAGGTATTATGTTGTCAACTTATCGAGATAGTATTCCATTATGTCGGATTCAAGTATTCATGGCATTATTGGTGACTAGAATAGTGGTGCTCATGCTAGTTTAGGCCCAAATGATATGAATATCCTTAGTTCAGTCGATGATAAGCTTAATAGACTCATTAATCTTGTTGAGAGTCTGGTTACCGTGATGTAAGCCAATAGGCAGTGACCACTAGGTGTACCTTATGTGGCCAAGTTAAGGATGGTCTTAAGAGACAATATGGCTAAGTTGGCTAAGCTAATCACCGACTTTGACCCTATCGATTTGGAGGAGTGGCAAGTTGAGTTACTAGACGTAGACTGGTGTTGGAAGAGATTGAGGAGGATGTAGATGAGGTAGATGTAGAAGTTAATGGAGAGGAATAAGAAGAGGTTGAATATTATGAAGCACCAAAACAAGGATGCTAAGCTCCTTGAGGACTTCATAATGTCAAAGTACAAATTTTGACTTTTATTGGCAGTAGAGATGTAGATGGGTATCTAGAATGGGAAGAGAAAGTTGAGAAAGTATTTGATTGTCATGGGTATAAAGATGCATTTAAGGCTCCACTTATTGTGCTAGAATTTTCTGGATATGATATTATATGGTAGAAGAATCTGAATGCGGCTAGAATAAGGGATGGAAGGAGAAGTGTGAGGACTTGGGAAGAGATAAAGAGATTGTTGAAGGGTAAATTTGTACCTAAGACTTACATATAGGACACATTTGCTAAGTTGAAAGAGTCTATTGATAACTATGTTAGAGAATTCCAAATATTAATAATTCGAGTTGACATAGATGAACCTGAGGCTCATACAGTGTCGAGATTCATCTTTGAACTCAAATATGAAATTCGTAATATTATGAAAGTATAGAGATTCTACACACTAAAGGAGGCTATTAAGGTAGTGTAGAGGGTTGAAGAATAAAGGAGAAATGCCCTAAGCAGACTTAGGCAGAGCTTTTCTTGAGCTCCTACTCTATGCCAACCTACTTATGCCGAGTCAAGGAAAAATATGACCAACTCAATGATAGCCGAGTAGGTTAGAAGAGTCAAATTGAAGATAGGCCAACCCCAAGAACATATGAGAAAGGACAAACCTTTAGATGGAAGATGAGTAAAGTGAAGTGCTTTAAATCCTTAGGTTATAGATCAACGACTATTAAGTGTCCTAATCGATATGCTATGGTGCTTTGAGGAGATGTAATTGATAGCATCGGCAAGAGTGAGCCTGAAGATGGAAAGAATGTTAAAGGAGTTAAAGCTAAGGAGGAAAAGGAGACTTATGTCTATGCTGATTAGAATGAAGTGATAACTTTAGTAGTAAGATGAGTATTGAGTTCCTTGTTGAGTTTTGGGAAAGATCAAAGAGAAAATTTGTTTCACACTAAGTGTACCATTAAAGAATAGTTATGCACTATCATTGTGGATGGAGGGAATTATACTAATGTGGTTGTATAATCTCTCATGTAGAGGTTAGGTATGCTGACCTCTAAACACCCTTGACCCTATAAGCTACATTGCCTACATGATAAAGGTACCCTATACCTTACCAAGTAAGTATTTGTGCCTTTTTGTGTTAGGAATGTGTATAGGGATGAAGTGATGTGTGATGTTGTCCTCATGAGAGCTTCACATTTGTTGCTCTAGAAACCTTGGTTGTTTAACCGATGTGTTACTCATGATGAACATAAGAACACCTATGCCTTTATCAAGGAAGGAAAGAAGATTGTGTTGCAACTCATGACCCTGAACTAGGTGAATGAGACACATTATTAGCCCACCCGAGCTAGTAAGAAGAAGAACCTAATAATGAGTTGCCTAGAGCTTCAAGCTACTGAAAAGACCAATAAGCCTATGTTTTTATTGATTAGGAGATTATAAGAGTTAAGAGATTTGGAAGATGTACTTGACGAGGTATGTAAATTGATTGATGAACTTTCCAATCTATTCCTAGAAGAGTTGCTAAAAGGATTACCCTGACTCAATGCATAGAGCATTGCAACCTTACGGGACCGACCTACTTATAGAATGAATCCTAAGAAGGCTGCTAAGTTGAAGAGACAAGTGGATGAGTTGATAGAGCAAGAATATGTGAGAGAGAGCATGAGTCCTTATGTTGTATTTTTATATTCATCCCAAAGAAGGATGGTTTGTAGCATATGTGTATCAATAATCGAGCTATTGACCTTATTATTATTAAGTACATATACCTTACACTAAGACTTAATGACATGCTAGATGAGTTACATGGTGCTCAAATATTTTCGAAGATTGACTTGCGAAATGACTACTATCAAATTCACATGAGGCTTGTTGATGAATGGAAGACTACTTTCAAAACTCAACATGGTCTCTACAAGTGGTTGGTTATGCTATTCAGACTCACAAATGTGCTAAGCATATTTATTAGGCTCGTGAACCATGTAATGTGTTCGTTGATTAGAAAATGTGTGGTCATGTACTTTAACCACATAGTCGTGCATAGTATTGATCTAGATAACTATGTTCAATATTTCTGAATTGTTTCCGACATCCTACATGCTGAAAAGTTGTATGGGAGCCTGAAAAAGTGTATGTTTTGTTAAGGAGAAGTTGTCTTTCTTGGTCATATAGTATTTAGGGATGGAATTCGAGCAAATGATAAAAAGGTTCAAGCTGTCTTGAAATTGCCGATGTCGAAGAGTGTCATTGAAGTATGAAGCTTTCACGGTCTTGCTTATTTTTATAGAAGATTCATTAGGAACTTGAGTACCATAGTTACCCCAATGATCGAGCTCATTAAGAAGAATGAAGGATTTTGGTGGAATGACTGAGCTGAGCAAAGCTTTAAGGAGATCAAGGAGAAGCTCACTGCTCTATCTTAGCTCTGCTAGATTTTAACAAGCCGTTTGAGTTAGAATGCAATGCGTCAGACATTGGTATTAGTGCCATTTTGATGCAAGAATGCCAACCTATTGCTTACCATAGCGAAAAGTTCAATAGTGCCACAATGAACTACTTTATGTATGAGAAGAAGTTGTACTCTCTTTTTTGAGCTTGTATTGTTTGGCAATACTATTTATTACCTTGAGAGTTTGTGATTTATATAGACCATGAGTCCTTAAAGCATCTTAATAGTCAAAACAAACTCTCAAAAAGACAAGCAAAATAATTAAAATTCATGGAAGGATTCTCCTATGTGATCAAACATAAGAACGGTAGCACTAATGTGGTTATTGACTTTTTATTACATTGGCATACTTTATTGGCCACCCTATAGATTAAGTTGTTGGGATTTTCCTTTATTACTAAGCAGTATGCTTTTGACCCATATTTTGGTCCTATTCTTGAAAAGAGCTGAGAGGGAGTTGTTGTTGGAGGATATTACCTAAAGGATGACTGTCTGTTGAAGGAAAGAAGGCTGTGCATACCAACTTGTTCCATATGCAAGCAGTTGGTTAAGAAAGCTCATAGTAGAGGATTATCCAGTCGTTTTGGTGAAACCAAAACAGTCGAGCTATTGAAAGAAAATTTTTATTGTTCTGGTCTTGCCAAGAATGTCCATAAGATAGTTATAAGTTATGGAGTGTATAAATGGGCTAAAGGAAAGAGAGAACCGCATGGAGAGTATATGCCCTTACCAATGTTAAGTACCTTACGAGCTGACTTTAGTATAGACTTTGTCTTAAGATTGCCCCAAACATCTAAAGGAAAAGATTTAATCTTTATTGTAGTGGATCGCTTTAGCAAAATGGCATACTTCATCCTATGCCATTGTATGAACAATGCTTTATATATTAATGATTTATTTTTGCAAGAAGTTGTTTGACAACATGAAGTGCTAAAGACCATTCTCTTAGATCAGGATACAAAATTCTTGAGTTATTTCTAGAAGTGACTATGGAAGAGACTTAGGGACTAAACTTATGTTTAGCTAAAGTAACCACCCTTAGATTGATGGCTAAATTGAAGTGGTGAATAAGACGTTAGTTAATATACTTCGAGCTATTGTGGGAAAAAATTCAAAAGATGGGGACCTATGTTTACTAGTTGTGGAATTTGTCTACAATCGAACTATCTACAACACCATTAGGAAGACTTATTTTGAAGTTGTTTATGGCTTTAACCCCACTATCTCCTTAGATTTGATCAGTGAACCCGCAGCTGTTGAAGAAAGTTAATTTGAAATAGCTTGAGCCCAAGAATTATAAGAGCTACACCAATCCGTCACAAGGAAGGTCACCAAGTTCAATTAGAGATAGTAAGAGATCGGTAGTCATAGTCGCCGAATTATTTCTTTTAGACAAGGTAATCTAGTATGGATAGACCTTACTCGAGAGAGATTTTCACACTTAAGATAGAGTAGACTATCCTTACGAGCTGATGGTCTATTTAAAGTCTTGAAGAAGATCAACTGTAACACTTACTAGATTGAATTCCCTAAAAACTATTGTGTTGTCTCCATCTTCAATGTATCTGACTTGATCCCTTACTGATCAAAAGAAGACCCAATAGATGCTAAAACAGAGCAATTGCAAGAAAACCCTTTGGATTTGAGGACAAATACTTTTGATCCCTAAGTGAATGATAAGAATCAACTCCTCAAATCAATTACACGTAATTGAGCTAGAAGACTACAATGACTTGCATGAAGAATACTAGCACAGAACCCTTTTAGGATGAAGATTCTTATCTTAGCCTCAATCTTTCACATTTCTATTGACTTGAGTACCGAGCTCTAGTAAGAATCAACATAGTTTCCAAGCTGTCAAGTGCCAAGCCAACAAAGTTGCCAAGTAGGTGTACTGACCTGCTAAGCAACCACAGCCATCGTTGAACTCTTACAATGATCTAGGTAGCTCCTTAGTCGACTAACAATAGACCTTTGTTTGAGTCGATCTATCGAGATACTTGACTTGAAGAGGATCTGAATATCCTTTAATGCCTGAGCTTTGACCTGAACCAGATTAAGTCAACTTTGATTGTTGACTTCCTTTTAACCTCATCCAAATCGAATTTTGTTAAATATTAAGCTGCTTCAAGATGCACTTCAGCAAGACTAATTGCGTTCCGGACCATTAGCAATTATTTGATACGTGTCATCTAGCACAATATTCTAGAATGATTCTTTACTTTTCCATACAGTGCATTATTTTCCATTTTTACCCTTTTAAGAGTGTTTTAGGAATCTTTTGTTCATTATTCCTTTTTGTCTTTTCCTCATTTAGTGTAACTCTAATTGAGGTCATATAAATACCTCACTTCCTTGTATGTAGACAACAATTTCATTATTATTGATTATTACAAGTTTTCTTTTCAAACCAACTTACTATTCTCATTTATCCTTAACTCTTATCTATCCCTTTTTGCAAGGAGCAATGGCGAGTAACTTCATAATTTGGATCAGTGAGTCACATCAGGTAAATTGTAGGCCATGTAGGATTCACTCAGTATATCATATCTAGCTAGGTAGCTACTTGGATTTATTAACTCTTTTGTTTTTCTTTTCTGTTTTTGTTTTTTGTGCCACCTCTATAGGTATGACTTCGAAGATGCATCACTTGGCTTATGGGGTTATGTTTATTAGTTGATAAGCATGCTTAGTATGAAGATTTGAATTGAGTAATGATTAGTACCGTTGTTGTGCTCATTGAATATGTACTCGATTGTTATATAAGTTCTCATAGATTAATGTTTATAAGTATTGTGAAATTGCTCTTAATTACAAGCATGGCTCATCAATAGTAGTTATGGTTATGTATACATGTTCAATGTGAATATTCAATTGGCTTATTTGTTATGTCATCATTTGTGCCTATGGATATGTATTCAATTGTTGTCACATCATTTACATTCATGGTATGATAGAAGAAAAGGGCTTAGGGGCCATAATTTGTAAAGTTTGGTTTTGAATGAAAGGTTCTAAAGGTCATGATTTTTTAAAAGTTTGATTTAAGAAAATTGACCTAAAAGTGTCATTGTAAAACTCAGTTTAAATAAATGTATGGGTTTTGATTTAATAAAAAAAAAAACTTGATTTCTAGGAAATCTTGGTTATAAGCTAGATTTTACTACATAAGATTTGCATTATTGGTTTTAAGTCACCTTCGAGTCACCAAGCCGCCTCAAGGCTAAATTATGAATCTTCATATTCTTTACGATTTCAAATCCTTACGAGTGATCTTTACGATTTTGGGTTCCTAATGAGTTGGTCTATGGTATATTTTCTTAGGCTATCATATGTCGCTTTTCACCATTAGGCAGCTAAGTGTCACTCATGAGCTACCCATGAGCCACTCTATCTAGTTAGTATATAGGCTAATGCATGTTATGTGCATTAGCATGGCATATCATCACATACATAACTATAAACTCGATGAATCATTGAATATGTATATAAATGCCTTCACTGCTATTATTGATTTGTTATAAGTATTTGACACAATTTTGATAATACTTATATTGTTGTTCGGTATTTGATTAATTGTTTACTTATCAATAAACTAAAGCGTTAGTATTTCTCTAACCTGAGGATATGAATACGAAGATAATGAAGGAGCTTAGGTTGGGGATTGAAATTGTCAAGAGAAAGGATTTATCCATGTTTTTTGAATATTTTATGATAGAATCATTTTTGGTATAAGCCTTTAAGGGTCTTAGGCACCATAATGCCCTATGGATATGTATTAGAAGAACGCTTCCATGGAGTGTTTCACATATATATATATATATATATATATATATATGAATGATATATTTTAATATGTATTAAATTCTAGGTAACCTTATCCTTAACTCGAAGATTACATAAATGCACTGTTTGCTAGGGCACCAATAGATAGAGAAATAAGTACTAAGGGATGAGGTGCTACAATTAAAATTATCACCAATTAAAAAAAATTAAAAAAAATTGATTTATGATTTTGTCTTAGGTTTATAAGTCAAAAACCTCAAGAAGAACTAAGGTAGGTTTAGTGCAGTTTTATGTGTAAATTTTGCATAGGATAATTTAACTCCTTTCATGAAATTGGACTCTTAGGTAGTGCTATAGGTGGCTATCATAATGGAGTTTAGTCTTTAGATTTAAAATTGTTTGGGTGTTCAGATAATTTTAAGCTTAACTATAGGATCTATTTGGGAACTTTAAGGTTTTAAGCTTATTATTTTTTATTTGCTTAGGCTCTATTGTTAGGACGTATTTTGGAAACTTTAGATTTGTAATGCCCCAAAGAGGGGCCTAGTAGAATCATCTAAAATTTTTATACCATGTGTATACTCATGATATAAAAATTATCTTACAAGTTAGAAGTTACAAGACTTTAACTAGATGTTTGCTTATTATACTTAGTCTTATAACATAAACTTGTTATATTATATAAATAACTACGGATGATCAATAATTCACAATTCACCAAAACTGCACAGAATCGATATCCACTATCAAATAATATTTATATAAGCTATTAGAGTTATAAAAGTATCATCTAGTAGTACAAATTATTTTGTTCTAATCATATTCTTTTAACACTCTATTGGTTGGAACCTTTTTCACTTAGCTCATAGCCTAAAATCTTAGCATTTAAATGACTTGCAAATAAAACTATAAGGGGGTAAGCTTTAATTAGCTTAGTGAGCATTCCTCATTCCACACGAACAAACAATGACAAATAAGTTGTTCATTCAATCATATGAATGCAATAAACATATGCTCAAACAATTTATATATAGCTCATTTGGCAATTGTACATAGCTCAGAAGTTATAACCTTGAAGCTAAGGTTGAAGTTAATTACATTGTCAGCCTAAGTTTTAGTTACTCTTGGCTGCTAATCCATATGACATGTTTACATTCAATCTTGTTCTTTCTTCTTGCTCATTTTTCTTGTATTGTCTTAATTCACACATCCTAAAGTCAAGGGTGTGGATTCTCATCACATGCAATCTATTTACTCTTAAGCGGTGGACTCAAGGATACTACCCTTAACTAAGCGATTGGTATCTCTAACTCCTAATAATCCTACTGGTTAGGGCGGAGCAATGTTGTACGTATGCATAGTGTAAAAAACTATAATAACAAATAATCTTGACCCCTACAAGACCCTTCCTTCCTACAAGTGTGTTTTGACAACAAATATAATGTAATGCAGTTATGTCCTGTGTAAGTTTCGTTTTAATTATGGGGTTAGATATGGTCATGTCCAATTTGTTAATGTGACTAAGCAATTATAGCAGACAATCGCAGTAAGTAGGCAGGATATATGCAAATAGCAAACAATATCATTAATATAAATTAACATATCTTGACACAACATTGCACACATAAACAACCACATTTAACCCATAATCCTAAGCATATAGTTTATTATCTTCAATTAGGTGCAACTAAATTACAAGTAAAAACAAGTATAGTAATCATTAGAATACTTACTTGGTCATGTTGTCCTACGGGTCATGAGAGTTTAATGGTAAGCCCACGTTGAGATTGATATCACCTAACATTAATAAAGGAGAATATTAGTAAGTATATGGACAATTATCTATTTATTTACTTAATCTTGCTATAATTTCTGATTATATTCGAAACTTTTTTTATTGTAACATTTTCATTTTAACTCTAATTTTCGCATTCTTATAGATAGTTTTTATTATTTTCGGATATAATTTCTCATGGTGGGGTCTATTTTGATGGGTAGGACCTACATTTTTTGCTAATGGGCTAGAAATTTATGGATATCTATTAGTTTGGGCTTCCTTTGCTTCATTTTATATTATTTTGGGTTTTCTTGTATGATTTTAATTTTTGTTAGTTCTTAACTCTTATTGGGCCTTGATTATGTGTATGGACTTAAGATACTAAAATTTATAATTATTTCTTGGCCTATTTTTGAGCTTGCAATTCAAGTGTCTAAGTGATGGGTTTATGACTCTACTTTAAGCCTAAATGTTGTTCAGGCTTTCCAATATCTTCTATGGGCCTTTGGGCAAATCTAATGGTGTTTGAATAGACTTTTTATTTTAACTTAGTTGTTGGTCATGCTCTAATATTGGGGTCATTTCATTGGTTCTAGCCTAACTTGTGGTTTTTCACCCATTTTAGCTATCTATGGCTTAATACCTAAACGTGACTTATTTGTTTAGGCTCATAGTTGTCAAAATCGCGATTTTGTCTGTGTAATTCTATGAGTTTATGATTTTAGGAAGCTCTTTTGAGTTAACTTGTGTATAAAATCATTTTTTTGGTAGAAACTTATGTTTTTAACTGATTTTACCAATTCTACATATATGACTTAAATGGCAAAAAACAAAAAAATATAACTAAGCATCTATTGTCCCACTATTATCGAGGCATTAAATCATCTTCACTATCTTATTCCAACTTTTTTCCTCTTTCTCTCTCTCTTGGTCCTTTGTTTTGATATTCATAGCTTTCATTTGGGTTTCACTCTAATAGAAAAAATTATAAGAAAAACCATATATTCTATTTTATACCATTAGAGAGTTAAAATGAGTTGAAACATTTGGGTCTCTTCAATTCGTCGTTTATTTAAACAAAAAAATGGAAAAAAAGAAATTAGTTTTGACTCTACTTGTTCTTTTTCTATGAATGTTAGATATAGATATAGATTTAGATTTTTTTTTATGGAAAAAGAACTTAATTTTTTTTTATTTATTTCCATCATATATTTCAAGTTTTTTTTTTAACTACTATAAGTGTATCTATAGTTTTTTTAAAGATATTTTATATAGGTTGTAAAAATTTACTATATTTTGATCTTACGTTTTGGTTTTGTCTAGGGATTTTAGGTAAAATCACAAGTTTGACAACTTTATTATGGCTCAAAGCTTAACTTAACTTTTTTAATGAGTGGTTTTTTGTATTGTACCAGGTTTGATCGGAAGTTGTTCTTAGGTTGTTTATATCAAAGCTCGATTTATGTTTTCTAACTCGATCCTTCATCTAGGACTTTAATCTAACAATTGTTCTAGTTAAACAAGTCCTAAACTACTATTATCATGCATTAATCATTAATATAGGAAGATATAATTGCAAGGTTAGCTTGTGCTTCTCCTTTCTATAGCCTTCTAGAGATCTCCCTTGGATTATTTTCTAGTTTCCTTGATCCATTTACATATTACTAATTTTATGGACACTTAAGACTAATTGTTAACTAAGATCAAGCAAAATTTAAAATTTGACCTACTTTAAGCCATATGTGGTTCGATTCTCAAGCATCATGGGTTCAAACTCGGTTCTTCTTCCATTTTAACTTTGTTACATGCTTAAGAAGTACCAACTTACAAGTTTTTCTACATTGCATAAGAAATCTACAAGATATAACCTAATACATGAAGAGATTTACATGAATGGTACATGTACAAGTCTAAAACTCTCATATATATATATAAACCATTACATGAAAGTGCTCGGATACATGTACAACTAAGAAAAGAAAACATTACTACAAGGGTGACAGTTTTCTACTTGCTGCACTTACTTGGTTTTTGGTTTGGCTCTTGTGCACTTCAAGTTCCTACTTTAAGTTGCTCTTAGGAGTTGCAAGTGGTGATTGAAATGGTGGTGGTTTGGACTTTGGTTGGGCTTATCATAAGGTGGATGTAGATACCCTATTTTTGTTGCCTTTATAGTTTTAGTATTTCCTAAATTTCTTTAAAAAAATTTAAATAATAAAAATACAAAAATTTGGCAATATTAGAATTTTTGGTGGAAATAAAAGCCTTAAGTCATTTTTAGGGTCTTTAAATTATTAAGAGGAAGTCATTTAATTTTTAGTGGGGTCTAAGTACAAAAATTGTTAAATTAGCTTTGAATGCAAATTAATTCGTATGAGACTAAATTTTAGAGTTGGTCATTTAGGATTTAATTTTGGCTTAGAACTAGGTTTAGTGTTTTTTATTCATTTATTTATTTCTTTTTAATTAAAAAATGAAAGAAGAAAAAAAGAAAAAGAGAAAAAAAAGGGGGGAAATGGGATCGGGCTAAGTCTTGTACCTAGTCCATTAGAAACAGGGATAAAAGCCCTAAAAAGAAGCCCAGGTGCATGCCTATATTTTTTAACTTAAGTACGTATTGGACCAAGTCTTGTACCTAGTCCGTTGGAAACAGGGATAAAAGCCCTAAAAAGAAGCCCAAATGCATGTCGATAATTTTTAACCTAAGTACGTGTAGTACATGTGCTAGGCTGGGCATGTGTGTAAGTATTGTACATGCCTGGCTTGATTTTTCATTTGCTTCCTTTATGATTCTTAAGCTTTCCCCCAGCAAAATCCCCCTATATTTCTAGCTTAGCGGCTTGTGATTGAGCTACTTTCCATGCATTTTTCATACGATTCCACCTGAATTAATTGTGGAATCATATGCTAGGCATAACCTAATATTGAACCTAACTTTAAACATATTGAAATTCAAAAATTTAATGAATCAAAATTTGATTCAAAAAACAGAAAAAAACTTGAATGTACACCTTTGACCTGAGCTTAATTCTAGCTTCTCAATGAATATTAAAGCTTCCATTCACTATAGATAGCAAGTTCAAGCTCTAGTAACCACATCTTAATAAGTAATTATGACTTTTTTTCTATTTGAATTGCGTATTGATTTAGGTTAAAAAGGTTAAGTTCAAACTCTGCTTTATGATGTTTGGCCACTTTCCATTTGAGATTCAAGTTCCAACACTATAAATTGGAGCTCGAACAAACACCAATCTCGTCACCCCATACTTCCTACAAGACTTCGCAAGAACTTTCTCTCTTTAACCTATGATACATACTCTCTCTAGAATACTTCTCCGCTTGATTGTTTTCCAAGAGCATCACTGCTATTAAGGTGTTCACTACCCTTGAAAAACCAAAACTTAACTCCCTTTCGACCTATAATCACCACCACATGAGATGTGCAGGCACCACTACCAACAACTACCCTTCCACTACCCTCAAACTACTATAAAACATCGAGGCAACACCCTTACTTTGCTATTCTCCAATAAAAAAACTTATTAATCTAGTCTTTCTTAGTGGTTTTAGGGCTTAGAATTTCCTGCATCAAAGTCCGTCATCATCTTCAGCTTCTTTTAGCTAGTTGACTGCCAAACCAACTGCTACTCGACCCACAACTAACTACTAGGTTTTTCTTTTTTTAATTATCTAATAAAAAATAAAATAATAGTTAAAAAACACTTGATCATTTCTTAAAGCTTCGATCTTGCATTCTTTTTTATTTATTTATTTATTTTCTTTCTTTCTTTTGTCTTTTCTCCTTAAATTCCTTTTTAGGGAATTCATAAAACAAAAAAGCATTGACAAAAAGAGAAAATTGTTAAAAAAAAAAAATTTTCTAATCTCAAAACATTTAAAATTTTTTCTTTTACTTATTTTCTTTTTTCCTTAAAATTCTTCAATTTTTTTTTTTTCACTTAGAAACCCACTTTAAAAGAAAAAAAAAAATTTTTTCTCACATAAAAAAATGTATTTTCTAAAATAAAAAAATAATAAGTCACTTTTTCCAAAATTAAGGCCTTTTAGAGTTTGCAAAAAATTACAACTGTAGAATTAGGAATTTTCTTTTCTTTTCTTTTTTGAAACTTTCTTCAAATTAAAATAAATAAATTAAAATGTAAACTTGATTATTTTTTAGAAATTAAAATAAACCAACGTATTAAAGTTTTTGGAATGAATCATAGAAGTTTGATTTCAAATAGTTTAGTATATAGAAACTCGTAGGACACGATGGGATGACCTAAAATACAAAAAAAATTATTTTTCTCTTTTTGTAAGTAATTTTTCAATTTCTTCATTTTTGTAAGTAGATGCAATTTTTTATTTATTTACTTGTAAATAGATTTCTTTTTTAGAAAGGGTAATTTGAAAAATAAAATCTAGGTTAAGGTGGTACTTTTTCAAAATTGATTTTTCCCATAGACCATTGGCTGGGCTATAATCGATCCACCTAATTATTTCTAACCCAACCCATTTTTTTTCTTGACCTCAATTGGGTGGTGACTGTAAACTTTCAAAATCAATAGAAAATAAAATTTTCCTTAATTCTTAGTTGATGGTTTATATCAAATAAGTATAGTTTTTAATATAAATTAGGTTAAGGGAAATAAAAAACCGAAAATCTAAGGTTAACAACTTATCGACTCCATTGGAGACAGTAAGAGGAGTAGTCACTTAAACCTTCCAAAATTAGATTTATTTTTAAAATACCGACATTAAATTGTAAAGTATTCTTGTTGATATTTTTAACTGTAAATAGTTATACTAACCTTTTGTTGTAACTAACCTATAGGGTTTGTTAAGGGGGTTTTATTTTCATATATATATGGTAGATACGGTCATAACCTAGCCATCTTAGGACCTTAAAAGGGTAGTCATTATGTATGCTTTGAATGGTGTAAGGTAACCACCTTCCGAGGTCAAGCAGACTATCCCACTCAAGTTTGATGTGACCAAGGACTCGTTTCTTAAAAAATGTCTAAGGTTACGGAACTTGAGAACCTTTAGAACTAACTTTTTTGCATATGTGAAACCCCTTTTTCAAAAGATTGGAAAGAATCCATAATGTGGCAAGCTTAGTAAAGAACTTGCAACTGTAGAGTCATTATAATTTCCTTGTATTTTCCTCATATTTTTCCTTGTAATTATCTTTGTAATATATTTATTGTAAATTTCCTTGTAAATATTTTGTAAAAATCACATGTAAGGATTATAATAAGCTTTTAATGTAACTTTTTCCTTTTGTAGAAATTTTTAGCTCTACTCTAGCAACTTTTAGAGTGACCACGTCCACCAGCCTTAGGGATACCAATCATCACTTGAGAATTGGCTTTAGCTCTTTAGACCAGATAGACAAGAATTCATTAAGAGTAAGCTTAGGCTTATCCTATCCTTACAGAATATCACCCTAAACATTACCTTGATATAGGCCTTAGTGCGTTTTTGGGAGCTCGAAGCGGTCACCTTTTGTTTTGGCCCCAATAAGCTAAGCCCAACAATCGAAGAATACTCCCAATTACTCTTGGCTCTAGTTATCATTGATGACATCTATGTGCTAGATCTTTGTTGTACCAAAAATTTCTAGTGAATTGTTGGGAGTAAGGAAAACCAAAATAAATTGAGTCTTGGTTAAAGGGAATGCCCTTAGGATGGATGATGTTATTGCATGGTTCTCTACTGAGTTGAACTATTAGGAGAAACATGCTATCTTTTGTGTAGATCTAGAAACTTAGCATTAGCACTAGGTAAACACTTATAGCTTAGCAGTATTCGATGCCATCCTACTCCTAGATAGAGTACATTGTGTTTACTTTAGGGTAGCAAAATTGGTATCTCAGTTCTTCGAAGGGAAGCCATACATACTTATTCTCCTAGTTGAATAGATCCACTTACTAAACTACCTCAAGAGCAAGAAATTTAGGGATCTAAAAACCAACATGGCCTTAATCATGGTTTGGTTCGTTAGTCACATGTGAAGCCACCGGTTAGACTTTAATCAAGCTGAGTTCATACAATGGTAGGATGTTATCAAATCCTTTAAAGAATGGATCTAATTACCTAAAAATATCACTGCTCATCATTGGGCTCAATATTTTTAGAATGTGCAAGCTGAGGAGATAACTTTGATGGCTCAATGGTATTCAAGTAATTAGATGGTCAAAGGATGCAACAGCTTTGAAGTGATCCTTCTAATTGGGTTCAACACTTGTACTGGGTATTGTTTGGCTACAGTAATCCAACAAGTCAAGCCCTTTAGGCTTTGGTTCAAATGCCAACACATGAGCTTATTTGATACGAATCTATGGATGGATGCACGAGCTCAATATCACGTGTAACCAAGGGATGGGTTCAAGCCGTAAGATGGCTCAAAAAGTAAATGATAGTCGAAGGTTAAGCAATAGTTCCCATGTACCCAGTATCACGCGTAACCAAATATCAGTGATGTTGGATATGATACATCGACGCCTCATACAAGGTTAGAATGTACTTGATATGACTTACAAGTGTGGCCGGAGGTTACTAGCCACTAGTTCATGCTTAAAGGGCTAGATAAGAGTAGCTCAAGAGTAAGTAGTAGAACACTTAGCTCAAGAGAGTATATTTGAAAAGTTCAATTTGATAACTATTGTAGCTGTTACAATGTATAAGTTTTATATGACTCAATTAGGGTAAATCCTAGGTGAGAGTAAATTACAAAAAAGATTCCTATTGGTAAAGGTAAAAAGAGAATAATTTACAAGGATATCAATGTAATCGTGCAAAAAGAACATCCATTGATAATAAGGATAGTACGGATATTAGAAAAGGATAGTACACTCATAATTTTGCTCATTCTGTGGTTCTAATAACACTACGAGCCGAGTAGGGGTGGACCTTGATTAGGTTTGGTCAACATCAACAGCTTTGATTGTTAAGACTAGATAAGGGTTGGCTTAAGGGTAACTCACATTTAGGTCGGCCTTGGGTGGTTGGCTCTTGGCAGTTGTTAACCTAGCTTCGGTAGTGGTTAGGTTGATAGTATTCTGATCCAATGTTGGGAATGTTGCGTAATGGAGAGGTTGGCTTGGCACGTTGGTTGGTTACCTCGGCAGCTCCTTAGATGATGTAGGAAGTGAAGTAGCTCGGTAGGCCTGACTTGGGTAAGCACTACTCCTCGGCTTTTAACTTAACTCGAATAGCTTAGTGAACCATCTAAGCAAGCCTTTGAGTTTAGAAGCGTACGATCGGTCCTTGATCCCTTTCATCCTCTTTGGGTTGTTTAAGATTTGGGATCAAATCTGGCTCAGCTCTAGGTTGCTTGTCCTTAGGAGTGTAAGGTTGGAAATTGGCAATGTTGAAGGAGTCTAAGACTCCATATTCCTTAGGCAGTTCAATCTGGTAGGCATTAGGATTGAACTTTTCAAGCACCTTAAAAGGTCCATTAGCCTTAAGAGATAACTTGCTCTTCCTTAAATTCAAGAATTGTTCTTTGCTGAGGTAGATCCAAACAAAATCACCTGGTTGGAATTTTCTCTTCTTTCGTTCTTAGCTTCTCCTCTCGAACTTAGTAGTAGTTCGACTTAATTGCTCTACCACCTTTTGGTGCATAGCTCTAATGGCCTCGATGCTCTCTATAGTTGATAGGTCATCATCAGGTCTCAATAGGAGAACTTGATCATCAGAAGCTTAAGGTTAAACCCATAGGCTACCTTAAAGGGAGACTTGTTCGTCATGCTATAGGTTGTCCTATTCTAAGCAAATTCAATGATTGGTAAGCTCAAATCCCAATCACCTATGTTCCATCTAACAGTAACCCGTAGTAAAGTTCCTATCGTTCTATTAACAACCTTGGTCTATCCATCGGTTTGTGGATGGTAGGACGTGTTATATAATAGCTTAGTTCCCACTCACCCCCATAGTATCCACTAGAAGTAGCGCATGAACTTTGGGTATCAGTTCGAAACAATGGTCTTGCGAACCTTGTGAAGCTTGATTATTTCCTGCAAGAAAAGAAAAGAGATAGTTGAAGCATCATTAGTTTTGGAACAAGGCACAAAATGTGCTATCTTGCTAAATCAATCTATGACTACCATGATGAAGTCCTTCCCTCGAGACGTCTTCGGTAACCTCAACATGAAGTTCATTTTCAACTCGGACTAAGGTTTGGTAGAGATGGGCAAGGGTAGATAATGTCCTTACTTGGCAAGGCTCTTTGCTTTTTGGTAGGTTGTACACTTTTCTAGTACGAATTGGATGTCTCTCTTCATCCTTAGCTAAAAGAATATGGATGAGAGTACCTCATAGGTTCGGTACTGGCTGAAGTGTTTTGTTAATCTTCCCCTATGTGCCTTGCACACTAGCAATTCTCTTATAGAACAAGTCCAGATACATAATCTGCTTTTTCTGTACAAGTATCCATCTTTCCTGTAATAGTCATCTAAGGTCCATCTCTCCTCGTACCAAGCATAAATAGGACCAAAGTGTGGATCCTTAGCATACAAATTCTTTATTGTTGAAAAACCATGTAGCCTTGTTTTCAGTTTAGTTAAGAGGGTATGTCATCTCGATAGGGCATCAACTACTACATTGTTCTTCCTATTCTTATATTTCACGACATAGGAAAATCCCTCCATGATCTTGACCCATTTGGCCTATCTTTGAGAAAACTTTGGTTGGTTCTTTAAATGTCTTAAGGATTCATGGTCGGTGTACATCACAAATTCCTTGGGTAATAGATAGTGTTTCCATACTGGTAGGGCCCATATTGAGGAGTAGAACTCCTTATCATAGACAAAATAGTTGAGTATAGCTCTTCGAAGTTTCTTGTTGAAGTAAGCAATAGGTCTGGCTTCTTGCATCAGCACGATAACTATGCCTAGTTTAGACGCATCGCACTTTACTTCAAAAACTTTGTCAAAGCTCAATAGAGCTAAGACAAGGGTTGTGGTTAGCCTCTCTTTCACCTCCTTAAAACTCCTCTACTCCTTCTCTCCTCATCTAAATTCAACTTTCTTCTTTGAGAGTTTAGTGAGTAGGGTCACAATTGTACTAAATTTTCTTAAAAACTTGCAATAGAATGATGATAGGCTATGGAAACTTCTCACGTCGACTGAAGTGGTTGGCATTGGCCATTTGGTGCTCACTCTAATCTTCTCTTCATCAACTTGTATGCCACCACCACTTATAACAAACCCTAAGAATATGATTTCCGATTGGCATAAGTCGCACTTCTTCAGATTGGCATAGAGGTGTTTAGTTCGAAGTTTTGTAAAGATTTTTTGAAGATGTTGCTAGTGAGTCTCCATGTCGAGACTATATACCAAGATGTCATCAAAATAAACAACGATAAACTTTCCTAATAGGTCTCGAAGCACATGATTCATCAAGTGCATAAATGTGCTCGGCGTGTTGGATAGTCCAAACGACATTAAAAGCCATTCATATAATACATGGCGTGTTTTGAATGTGGTTTTCCACTTGTCACCTTCATGCATTTAGATCTAATGGTATCTAGATTTGAGGTCAATCTTGGAGAACACTCATGCTCCACTTAATTCGTCTAACATGTCATCAAGCCTGGGTATGGAATACCTATACTTGATGGTGATTTTATTGATTGCTCGGTTGTCTACACACATTCTCCAAGACCTATCTTTCTTCAGCACTAACAAAGCCAGTACTGTACAGAGGCTAAGGGACTCATGTACATACCCCTTCTACAATAGCTCATCTACTTACTTTTATAGCTTGGCGACTTGTTTAAGGTTTAGCTTATAGGTAGGGTTGTTCGGCAGTGCGACTCCTGGCTATAAGTCAATTGCATGTTCGATGCCTTGGATAGGAGGCTATCCTTCTAGTAGCTCTTTTGGGAACAAATCAGAGAACTCTTCTAGTAATGTTTTCACCTCAGGGGGCTGCTCCCTCTCCTCAGACCTCATCTCCAGTACCTTTGAACTAGCAGATAGGTTCGTCCTTCAAGCTCCATTTCTCTTTTCAACTCAGCTCAGGTCATTACCAAAGGTTCTTTCTTTAGGGTTCGGCTAAGTTGGGATTACATGACCTATACCTGCTCGGCAATCATAGGACTTAATTTCATCCTACTACCTTCATGCTCTACAGAACATGTATTCCTCCTTTCATCATATACCATAGCTTGATCGAACATCCATGATTGTCTAAGTAGAATGTAGGACATACTTATGGGTAACATATCACAAAGCACTTCATCTCGATATTTGCCAATGCAGATCGGTACATACACCTATTTGTTCACCTGTAGGGCTCCCTTATCAATAAGCCAATGAAGCTTATAAGGTTTTGGGTGAGGCTTGGTCAACAATTTTAATTGCTGGACCATAAATGTAAAGGCTGCATTGGTGTAACTCTTACTATCAACGATCAGGGCATACAATGACTCATTTACCTTACATCCAATGTGGAAGAGATTTTCTCTTTGTCCATCTTCGGGTACAGGATGAATACTTATTAGCCTCCTCAATACTAGAGTGGTTGTCATAAAGTTGCCTTCCTCATTATAGATAACTTCTTCCTTAGACATCTTGGTCTATCCATCCTCTTTTAGCTCCTCTACTTCCTCATCAGTATTATTTACTTTGATAGTCGGCACCTCGCTTTAGATCATTATAGTTCTTCTATTCGAGTATTGAGCGGCCATGTGTCCAAATCTTTGGCATTTGAAATACTTGATTTTACTCATCTTCCTCCTTAAACTTTGGCCTTTCTCAAAGTCTCTTGAGACTTCCTTCCCCTTTACTAAGGTAGTTTGAGTAAGTTGAATCTTAGCAACCTTATTAGGTTTCATTCATACAGGTTTGCTCAAAACAATTGAGTTACTGCTAGGTAGGTTGACTGGTGGTCGGAACCTTCCTGTTCGGTGCCTTTCGATCCTTTGGGTAGCTCAAATTACGTTGTCAAGTGTCTTAATATCAATGGTTTATAGGATATCTCCAATCCCGTATTTGAATCTACTGATGAATCAGGATACAATTCGGTCTTCTAGCTTTTTGGCTTGTTAACATTGCATTGGATCATCCACATTTGGAATTCCTTAACATAAGCTTCAATAGTCGATCCTCTTTGGCCCAGTTCCTGCAACCTTTTGAAAGCATCCTACAGATAGTAGCTCGGTACAAACCTTCTTCGCATAACCCTCTTCATTTCATCCTAACTCCTAATCTCTCATTCTCCTTCCTTTCTTTGGGTAGCTTGCAAGTTCTTCCACCGTAGGGTGGCATAACTAGTGAACTCCAACATAGCAAGTCTAACCTTTACATTGTCGAGTACGTCATGGTATTTAAACTGCTTTTTAATCCCATTTACCCAATCTAGGTAGTCCTCAGCATCACCACTCCTAGAAAAACTTAGAATACGCATCCTTAACCCTTTAAGTCTAAGGGCTTGTACATTTCTTTCTTGATTCTCATAATACTCCTTTGCTTTGTCGCTTCCTTCCTCTTCTTCGTTAATTTCTTCAAGTGCTAGCCTTCACCTAGCATCCCTGCCCATTCCTTCAGCTCAGGGTGGTCAAGTTAAGGCATTAACTCGACCAAATTGACCATTGCCTCGCTTTTGCTACTCATGTCCTCTAGTGGGGTTACTTTTAGCTTATTATCTATCTTCTTAGATAATTGTCACTAAACTGGCTACTAGGTTAGTAAGCTTATTCAAGCGATCACCCACTGATTGAGGTGTGAAGCTTCCTTCTTACCCTTGGCCATGTCGAGTACCATTTTCTTAGTTTCCTAAAGTTCCCTGAACACTTGAATCTGACATTATTGGTTAACTAAAAAAAAAATGGATATTTAAAGCATTACTTAAAGTTCTCTCTAGGAACAACAACAACAGAACAATAACTATTAGTCCTACTACTATAACAACTACACATAGTGAATAAACAAACAACCACACTCCATATTTTACGTATAGGAAATAGGGGAAAACAGAGCATAAAATTCCTCTCAACTTCCAAAATCCTAGGTTAGCAATGGAACCTCTAACATACGAGGATAGTAACAAACCACTCAAAGAACATAGTAATAGAATCCAACTTTGAATGTAGCCAGGCTTAGATACTAAGATGATATGGATTTGTAGATGGATATACGAACTTGATATCATGCTTAACCAAGGGATGGGTCTGGGTGGTGAGATGGCTTGAAAAGTAAATGATAGTCGAAGGTTGAGCAGGGGTTCACGTGCACCGATGTTGGATATGATGCACTAATACCTCACACGAGCTCAGGACGCACTTGATATGATGCACAAGTGTGGCTAGAGGTTACTTGCCACTAGTCTATGCTCAAAGGGCTAGATAAGAGTAACTCGAGAGTAAGTAACTCGAGAGTAAGCAACAGAACACTTAGCTCAAGAGAGTATGTTTGAAGAGTTCAATTTGATAACTATTGTGGCCATTACAATGTATAAGTATTTATATGACTCAATTAGGGTAAATCGTAGGTGATTGTAAATTACAAAAAAGATTCTTATTGGTAAAGAAAAAAAGAGAATAATTTATAAGGGTATCAATGTAATCGTACAAAAAGAATATCTGTTGACAGTAAGGATAGTAAGGATGTTAGAAAAGGACAGCACACATATAATTTTGCTCATTCTATGGTCCTAATAACACTGCAAGTTAAGAAAGGGTAGACCTTGATTAGGTTTGGTTGGCGTCGATAGCTTTGATTACTAGGGCAAGACAAGGGTTGGCTTAGGGGCAACTCACATTTGGGTCAACCTTGAGTGGTTGGCTCTTCACAGCTGTCACCTTGGCTTTAATAGTGGTTAGGTTGATGATATTTTGATTCAATGCTGGGAATGTTGCGTGATGCAAAGGTCGGCTCAGTACGTCAGCTGGTCACCTCGGTAACTCCTTAGATGATGTAGGAAGCAAAGTAGCTCTACAGGTTTGATTAGGGTAAGCACTGCTCCTTGGTGGTTAACTCACCTTGGACAACTTGATGAACCATCTACGTGAGCCCTTGGGTTTGGGAGCGCGTGATCGGTCCTTGCTGTAAGGACCTTATAGGGGGCTTAGTAATATTGCTTAAAATTTTCATATTACGTGTGTACTTATGATAAGGAAACCGTTTTGTAAATCAAAGATTATAAGATTCTAAATAATTAATCACTAGGGTTTTAGATTTTAATTCATTAGCTCATTGAATAATATACATAACCGTGGATATCTAATATTTCGCAATTCTTCAGAATCGCAAAGAATCGATATCCCCTACCAAAATAGTGAAATAAGATAGACAATTCCTGAAAATTCTAAATTTACTAAAGATACTAAACTTAATTGAGATATTAGTTGTTTCCTGGAGCATTCCAAATTGACTACACAAGCTTTTCATCATATTGACTCAATGGTAGCACTCCACACTTGATTCTTATCCTTATCCCAACTATTGATTAACCTGCAAGGAAAATAAGTGTCGGGGGTGTAAGCTTACACTTAGTGAGATAAATCCCCTTATCAATATCGCATGACAAAATTTTAATTAATGCATAAACATATGAATGCATGATCAATTAGTATACTAAACAATATGTGCAGTGGCTTAGGAATTGCATGCAACTCAGAATTACGCCCCCTGTAGTTGGGGCTAGAGATAATTATTCGACACAAACCAAAATTTAGGTCCTAGCATTTGGGTTTTATATTGATTGCATTATTGTGATTAAGTAAAAAAAAAACCATATATATATATATATAACGTATATAATATACTTTCATTCCGAGCAACAAATTATATTTTCAAAATCCTGAGTCTAGCGGTATGGTAGTCTTTATAATCCATAAACATACTCCCTAAGCAAAAGCCATAAGATATGGTCCTTCGCCAACGGTTGGAGTCTTCTGGCCCTTAGTAAGCCTGTCAGCTTAGGATAAAGACTTAATAAAATGATGGCGTAGCTAGTGCCCAATCCTGCAGAAGGGCCTCCTCTTATGAGTCTCTTCCCATCTTTTGCGTGAAGTGGCAATCGGTATTGCACAATGCAATTATGAGAAATGCATGATTCTTTGAATTTCTTAATCATACAAGTGTTTAATCCGATTCTTTATGGGGATTAGACAATTTCATTCCGTACAATAGTACATATATGTCATCATAACAATTTCCATTATTATCTAATTAACAAATCAAAGCATTTAATCATAATATCATACACATGCATTTCCCATATCCCATAAGCATCCAATTTTTCATATATAAGTTTAAGTGCATCTATTCTTCAAGAAAAATCAAGTAAGGAGTCATCAGGAATTCACTCACTCAACCATGCGGATCAATCAAAATAATCCAGGGTAGGTCATCTCCGAAAGCTGGGTCCCCAGGATATTGCAAATATAATACTATAAGGATTCGAAATAGAATTTTGAAAACTAAGTTAAAACCCTTTAAGTTATACTTTTGACTTGGTTTCATATTTTTCCCGATTTTACTTAAAAGTTCAATTGTGGATAACTTTCTCATTTTAAATCTGATTTTTATGATCTTATAGTCAATCTTAATTGTTTTTTAGTGTACTTTAACATGGTGAGGTTATATTTTTGAGATGATGCATGCAAATCTACCTATAGGTTAGAATAGTAGCAATCCTCATGCTTTGGTATGCTTTTGGGCTTAGTTTGGTTAATAAGCTTTTTGATATCTTGGGAGATCCCTTGGGCTTGGGCTTAGGCTTAGGATTTCATTCTAGGCTTAAAATACTCCTTAAGGTCAAATTCCCAACTTTGATTTACACTCCTAAGGCTATCAATAACTTCTTGGGCTTTTAAGTGGGCTGAAGTTGTCAAATGGGCTTGTTTTTTATCCAAATCAAGGATAGTCACCTTGTTGGGCTTAGGGTGTGTCTTGTGGGATTCTTGAGGGTCTTAAAACAACTTTTATTACTGTGTTACGTTGCTGGTCAGAAATTTAATGAATGCCCAACTTGGAGTTCTAGGCTTGGTTTGAGAGTTCTAGGTTTGGTTTTGAGTTCTGGGCTTTATACACTCATTATACTTGCCTTAGTTGGTCATTTTGCTTTGTTTACTTGGTTTTATCATATTTTCAAGTGACTTTTCTTATTGTTCTAGATCTTGACGGTTTGGTGTGGAGGCTTCCAACTTGGTTTTTCAACTTGTTTCATCATTTCCTTAAGTTTAGGGGTTAGATCATAAACCTATGCTACACATATTCTAACTCCAACTTAACTTCTCTTCCATAAGGTGACTATGTAGCTTATGCATTACATGAAAATAATAGATCTCATACCTATCATAACTTCTATGCCATAGTTTACATCTCACAAAGTTGGTTTCCTCATAAAAGCTTCATGTAATAGATTTTCCTTTACCTAAGGTTAGTTTTGAGCATGTTCAACTTAATAAAAGTGAAAATAACTCTTGAATAGCTTTCTTGTACATCACGTCCAGCATGCTTTTTCTTTGTTCATGTGCATATTTCATGACTTCCTCAACTTAATATCTTCTATTCTAAGTGTTAAACATGTCTTCTTACGTAATATAAAATTATCATGCTCATATTCTAACTTTCTTGTAAAAGATTTGTAAGTTTATTTCTTAAAGTAGTTAGCTAAGTTATCATCTTAAGTTCATGCCAACATTTTTATAGAAATATGGTCTCATAACATGGTATACTAGATCACTAAAACAAGGAAACAACTTACTCGTCCCCAAAAGCGTAAACAAAGTGGTTGTGCAACTAAGTATTCTCTTAGCTCCTTGTTTTTCTTTCTTCTTTTGTAGGCTCTTTTTGAAACCAAACTCTTGATCTTTAAAGTGGGGTTTTGTTGATATTCTAAAGTTCTTAAAAGTGGTTTTTGAAGTTGACAAACAAAGGGTAATAAGGTGAAGCTTTGAGCTATGCCTTGACAACTTTTAAGGTTTTGGTTCTCAAATTAATTTGTAGGTTGTGATTTGCTTGTTAAGAAATTTTAGACTTTTCTAGAGTTGAATAAAATTTGTTTAAATTATATTTTTAATTATTTATTTAGGGTTATAAGTCTTTGATTATCCTAAGATTTAGGGTTCAAGTGAGTTTAAGTATGTTTTAAGGTTTTTCACCAATTCGGGAGTAATTAACTTACACTTAAGAACTTAAGGTTCAATTGGCTTAATTATTTGGGATTATTGCTATATTATGCAACATATATATATATATATACATATTGTGGGGATACTTATGTACTCAAGTAGAATTAATTTTGTAAATTTATTAATTTGTTCTTTTAACTAGCTCAGTTTTGTTATTTATCATTACTTGAAATCATCATTGATTTCTTCACTATCAATTTCACATGATTTCGCAAAATTAATAATAATTTTATTGATTTATAGTTTTTCAAGCATTAGGATAATTTATAGAGTTTTAATAATTTTTACGATTTGATATTTATGGTTTCTATTAAGTTTAAGTTTATATTTTTAAAAGTATGCGTATGTAGGGATTGGGGTTTTTGGCATGATTAGGGTTTTCAAATCATATAATAGGGTCTTTTACTTTCGTTTTGAGTTTTGAGTTTGAAATTTTAATTGGTTTTCATTTTATGTGGTTTTATCGACTTAGGAAAATATCTACGATACTCGAGTTTGATGCTATGTCTAGAAGGTTAAACTTACAGAGTCTACACTTGATCCTTATCATTGTCTCAATTAATTTGCATGACCTTCATATCCTAATAGCTGACATGGTATCTAAACTTTTAGATATCAAGTCTCTTTGGTATAAAAGGGTAACTACCCTTATAATTAAAGGGATACTAAGCAAATCTCAGGCAACTAAGGGGTTTGTCTATTGCCAACTTCAAGAATTAAAGGAAGGGGTAGAGATAAAGGAAAGAAGTCAAGTTGAAGCCACACCAAAGAAAGCGGGAGAGTGACAGCAGGATTTGAAGGCTCGATGTGAAGAATATCACTAGAGGATAAAGGCCTTAGAAGCACAACTCAAGAAGGATAGGGACGAGATTCAAAGGTTAAAGCCTCCTAAGGTTCAGAAGAGGAAAAAGGATGAAGCTAACTAAGTCGTTGCCAAAAAAAGAGAGCTAGATCTTTGAAAATTTCTTTTAAAATGTAATAAAATGACAAATAATGTAAGATCGACAAATTGCAAGAATTAATAAAAGCCAAAGTATTTTGCCACATTATGAGTTTCTTGCCGAGTTAAATTTCTTTACATTTGTATGCTATGCATTCTCGCACTTGTAAATTTATTTTCTTTCTTTTCTTGTCTTAAAAAAATGTGCTAATTTGTTGTGAAGTGTTCTTACTCAAGGTTGCAAAGATAGCTCCTAAACATTAAGTCTTTCAAAAAGTTTAATCTGAACCCACTCTCAGACTAGAATGGTTAATTAAGGAAATGATAACATCAACATTAATGACAACAATAACAATGTAAACCGTGAAAGCACTGATCCCACTAAGTGGAGGATTAGGAAAAATTGCAGAGTAGATGAATTTCCTTATTGATAGTATTGCCTTACTTAAAGATATGGTGCCACCAAACGAAGAACATTCCTAGGCTCGCAATAGGAAGAATGTTGAAGCTTTACCCCTTGAAGTAGAAGAGAGTTATCTAAAAGTCAATCTAGCTTTTGAGTTTTTTGAGTCAGAAGGGGTCTATTGAAGGTCAACCCAACTTTTGAACCCAACACATACTCATTCCTAGTTAACATGAGGCTAGTTAACTTAGAATCCAATTGAGATAGTTTGAAAGAGTTAGAAAGGAAGTTGATCCAATAGATCGCAAAAAGATGAAGGTGCTTAGAAGCTATAATGGTTTTGAGTAGGTTGATATCATAGATTTCTCTTCATATGATATTGGGAGCTAACTTGAGAAGCTCAAGGTACTAGAATTTGAGAAGTATAATGGGACCAGATGCCTTGAGTTGCACACCAGGTTGTTTATGCATGCTAGTCCAGTATAAGGTATCAAGAGAGGGAGAGGGGAGGTGGTGGGGGTGGGGTGGAGGGGCTAGGGTAGAGGCTTTGAATTGATATCTTTAAAAAATATGAAACTTTTGATGTAGATAAAATTACCCCTCTTAATAATTTAAATTGGTTAACAATGGCACTTTAATAATTCAATACAAAAAATATGACTAAATAGCGCAAATTAAAAGAGATAAGGAGTAGAATATCAGGCTTAGAATTTATAGAACTTCGGCTTAGAATTTATAGAACTTCGGCTTTTTGCCTACTGCTCTCTTCTAACTCCATTGCCTACTGCTCTCTTCTAACTCCATTGCTAGGGACTCAGTTTACTTTATTGGTATCGTTTCACTTGATCCACTAAATTAAAAACATGAGAAGCTTATAGATATCAGCTACACTTAGCCTCAACAACTCTTTGCTCTGCCTATCTAGTCTCTTTACAATCTAAGCTAAATATAAATCTATAGAGTATAATCAAACTTCTCTCAATACTCAAACAACACATAAAATTTACAGATTACAAGTAAGAGTAGCAATGCAAGTCTCAAAAGTTTTGCACAAAAACGTAAATGAAGATTGATAAATGATTAGCTTTGGTTCAACTCTTTGAAGAAGAATCTGAGAAACGTTCGTGCTCTTTTAGATAGTAGAGAATGTCTACGATAAGAGTATAAAGTATATGTATTTTTCTTCTCATAATTGTATGCAGAATTTTGAATCCTTTCTCCTTTTAAACTGGAGTCTTCCAATGGTTGATTTGTTGAGAATTATCTTCAATTCATGTTTATCCATTTCAATGTTTAAGTGATAATCCATAGATATTTTTAAAGAAAATCTTAGAGTTTGAATTTTTAAACTAGATCTTCTAATCTTATTATAGTCAAATATACTTTGATTAGCAATTTTTAGATGGGCTTGAGATTTGAAATTGAAATCCTTATCCTTATCTAAACATAAATTCACTTAAAAATAATCTCTATGGATTTTAATTCTAACTTTGATGAAATGGGATTAAGTGTATTTCGCTACACCCAATCTAGTGGAGCTAGGTGAAATTGTTATTATGATAATTTTCAACATTACTCTTTTAGGTCAACTATTTGAATAACCTTTTGAAGAACATCGTTTTACTTTTCTTCAAAGTCTAAATAATTTTCTAAAGTATTGGTAAGCTTTTGAAACATTCTCTGAAAGTTTTCATACTTGTCTCTTTTTCAAATGTTTCATACCTTCTGAATAAGTTTCTGAATACAACTTAATCTATAATTTTAAGCTTTCTAAAATACTATTTGAATACCTGCATACTTGTTAGTTTATTAGTGTTCTTCTCTTTTTGTTATCATCAAAATTCATGAGAGATATCTAACATTCTCTCCCTTTTTTATGATAGCAAAAACACTTATAAATCCAAAAACATAAAGCAAATCAAATTGATGTCCAATAAAGAGGAAATATTGCACAATCAATGAAAGCAATGAAAATTTACACAAGCAATTACTTGTTGTACTATCATGCTTATCATGTTGTGCAGTACTTAAATGTTTTTGGTTTTTCTCCTCGCTTTTTGTTATCATTAGAGATTATTTATTAACCCCCCCTTAATATTCATAATTAGACAAGATGTACAAAGGATTGACTTAGCTCGACTATGCTTAACTTTAGAATTTCAACGTGCTCTATATAATGACCTAGTTAGTACTCCTCCTACTAAGGTATTATCCGCATTGGTGTAGAATGCCACACAGTTTTGTCTCTTAGTGCAACGGCTTCCCAAGAGGTTACCCATCCTAAGATTGACCTAGCCTAAGCATACTTAACTTTAGAGTTTCGATGCGCTTCAAGCCACTATATTAAAAGGCACCTTGATGATTTAGAATTCTATCACTTGGCACATAAAAAATATTATAATCTACCCCTCTTATAGAACAGATGTCCTCGTCAGTTTCATTACATAAGTCTAGGACCACTACTAAATGAGGACTCACCCTTCTGGTTGAAAGAGTGCTCTAATACTATCTATAATGACCCAACCAAAACTCCTCCATCAAGATATTATCCATTTTAGCATTAAACGCCGCAAAATTTTGTCCCCTAACATAGGAAGTCACCTATCTTAAGCATGCTTAACTTAAGAGTTTCAATGTGGTTCGAGTTACTACACTAAAAGGTGTCTCGATGATTAAAGTTCCATCACCTAGCATTTAAAGGGTATTATAATTCATTCCCCTTATAAAACTGACGTCCTCATTAGTTTCGTTACACAGGTCTAGGATAGCTACCAAGTAGGGACTCTATCCTTTCAGTTGGTGAACTACTTTAATACCACCTATAACGACTTAGCCAAAACTCCTTCCACCTAGGTATTATCTACTTTGACATAAATCACCATACGATTTTGCCCCCTAGTATGGTAGCTTCCTAAGAGATTACCCATTTTAGGATTAACCCAACCTAAGCATACTTAACCTTAGAGTTTCAATGTGCCTCGAGCTATCACACCAAAAAACACCTCGATGATTTATAGTTCGATCACTTAGCATATAAGGGGTATTACTATAAGATTGTGCAATGGTGAATCTATATTAACTTAGGAAGGCATAGGAAATGTAAAATGGTGAACTCATGCCAGTAGAGCTTAAGAAGGTATCAAGACCATGAGATGGCGAACCTATATCGATAAAAATGGTAAGCTTAGGAATATGGTGGGAGTGTTAGATCGAGAACTCATAACAATAGAGAGTTTGAAGTTAGGAAGCTGTTAGGAGTATGAGAGGCAAATCCATGGCCATTGGTGGCATTTCCATGTTAGAATATTGTGATCAGAATTGTGAGTATTTTTTTGTTGCATGTTAAATTAAAATTATAAATGACCGAAATTGATTGTTATGATATATGTCTACATATTAATGCATATGATTAGTATGATTGTTTGGTGTATGTATGTGTTTATAGTACTCATATACTAAGCATTAGCTCATTCCTTACTTTTATAGATGTAGTTATTTAAGTAATATTTGTAGAGTGTGATGAATTTTGAAAAGTTCATTTAGATGATTAGGATGGGAAGAGCAATGAATAGGTATATGGTCATAAGAATAAGATATAGATTAGGAGGTATTCAATTAAAAGCAATTAGTTATTTATTTAGTTAAGCTATTAGTTTAAATAGATGATGTGATTTTGATTAGAATATTTTTAGTTGACTACTCTTACAAATTATACTTAAATTGAAAAGGTTTCATACCAGTTATTTTTTAATATAATTATAGGATTTTGATGTAACTATTTAGAGAAAAAATTTATGTAATGAGAGACCATAGACTCGAAGTTGAGTCTTAGCGTATCATCAGTTAATAGAGACACATGATGTAATGATTTGCAATAGTATATGGCATCTTGAATTTGGAACATTATAAAATCATTGTCGGGAAATAATTCAACCTAACCACATGACATATTTGGCAAGAAATTTTACCAAAGGACCCTTGCCCAGTAAGTATGATTAATGAAAAGGTCAAATGGACTTAGCTAGCTTTTACCCCTAAAGGATATGGGGGAATTTTTCCTTCGCCTATGCCCTTCTTTGGTGAAAAATTGAGCTACACTAACAACATTCCTTCACTTAAGAACCTAATTCCTTTTATAGTCGGTGCTTGAGGTTATCTGAACACTCGAGTTTATGTGTATGTTCAATTGTAGAAATTCAAGTAAAGGTGGAGACTTATTAGGGTATATTTTGAATTTATGTGGAACAAAAGTATTATTTAATTGTTGTAATATCGTGATACTAGATTAGGCAAAACTTTTTACTCTTTATTTAGGTTGTATAATTGGCCATGATATTGGACAAAATAGGTCATAGTGTACTAGAAAAAAGTTTAAAAATTTATACCATATATTTAATAATAAAAAATTTATTTTGCATACTCCATAATAAATATATCTTAAAATTTTCAAAAATAACTTAATACCAAATTTTTAAATCATAATATTAAAGGTATTTTATTTTCACCAAATACCATTTCATCAACTATGAGGAGCGAGGAATCAAACCTAGTTTATCTCGTTAGGAAATCGATATTCATACCACTTGATTACAAAAACCTTGACATAATACCAAAGTTTATATAATTTATATTATGAATAAATAAATTTTTTTATCTTTTAAATTTTTTAATCACAAAAATCTATCTCTAATACTAAATATACTAGATGCGTTATAATAAGATTATACAATTCTACACTCCTTATATTATAATAATCAATTCTCCTTGTCTTATTAAATTTTAATAGCCAAATGCTATCCTAGATTTATGCACAAGCATATCATGCTGACTTTGACTATACCATATCTACAAAGCAATTGCTCTTAATTAGGTAGGTAGATTGCTCGATATTATCACGTGTAGTTTATTTACTTTCTTATTAATTGCTTTTAAGAATGACCCAACCACTAAATGTATCAAGTTATATTTAGGATTTTACTTACATAACGCCATATGTATACTTTTGCAATGTATTGATGGATTATAATTTAGAAATTTGGCCGAGACTTGATTAAGAGGACTATGTACGTGCTAGCAAGGATTTTTCAACCCACCCCTCCACCCCACCACCTCCACCACCCACCACAAACCCCATATCCAACCCCCCCCGGGTCCATAATGTTTATATCGGATCTAAGATTTTTCAGGAGAACAAAAGGGAATAAAGCACCCGTACATCAATGTCCTTCATTTTATTTTATTATTTTGTTATCTTTATTATATCTCTGCTTGTGTTCTTGATTTTAATATTTATTTATATTCGGCACGGTAATGAGAGGACATTGAATGAAGTTGCCCCTCTCCAAAATTATGAGAAACGAAAACCTGACAAATGCCGACCTCTGTAGACATGTTTCTTCTTGGGAAAATAAATTTCTTTTGGCATGAACTTGCGAAAACAAGGATGACGCGGAAACCATTTTAAAAAGAAAGAACAGACAAACAGTTTATTGGGATAGATGTCATTGATCAACTAAAGCCGCAGACGCCCATAAGTCAGCCACAAAATATGATATACATTGGGAAGAAAAAAGTGACAAGATATTTCTTCTTCTTGAGGTTGAGGATCTAACAACAGTTCTCATGAGTTTCGTTTGTTTTGTTGCCAAAGTCACGCAGAAACTTCAAATGTCTCGTGAATGTTACAACTCAAAAGAGAGAGAAAGAGGGGCATTGCTACAATATTTTACTTTTTTTCCCACCTAAATATGATATAGTGCTTTGTCCAGACTACAGAGTAGTTGCTACATATTTTAACTAAATAGAAGTATCGGTTTCCTTTCAGAGATAATTTGCTTTTAAGTGTAGATAGGAGTATATTTGAATGATGCAAATCGAGAATAAACTTTACAATATATAGTATGTATACTTTTCTCTAAGTTTAAATATAGGGTAGGTCTTATATCACGTGATACATACAAAAAATACCATGTAGACCAGATAAGATTCAATTTGTGGAACATTAGAATCGTTAAAAGTTGGGAAGGAAGGATTAAAAACATAAGCTATCTGATGGACCAAAGGTCATAAATAGTGAAAAGTTGATTAAATAAAAACATTTATAATAGAATCAAATGAGCAAATTGATCATCAGAATTTAAAGCGCTTAAATATAAAAATTATAAGTGCAAACTTAATTTTAGACTCCGCTTTATAAGGTCATAACTTTTTACACATAAAAGGTTATAAAACTCACGGTAAAAACTAATTTAAGTCTCTTATGTTCTAAAACAAATAGTTTGATACTATTTTTAAAGTCATATTTACGTGTTTTAGAAAAATATCGTATTGTTAAGATTTTCTCGATAGTTTAGAAAGAATACATTTAGTTTGTTTGATTTCCCACTTTCTTAGTTCTAAGGTTTTAGCTTTATAATAAGCTTATGGATTAATTTTATCACCATCTCACCAATTATTTAGAGGTTTACTCTCCACATGTTTTATGTTTCATACTGTACTCTGCATCAGGATATATATTTAGGTTCAATGTGGGCTCTCTCAAATGCATAATGCCTAGCTATCAATATATAGGCTCCAGTTAATCATAAGACCGTAATGCATGCTAAAACACTAAGTAATAAGCAAGATATGACATATTGAGATGCATTGTCTATTTATCATTGACCGACGGCTAACATCCCTAGTCAACCGACCCTCAATCAAACTCGACTAGCCCATGTTGATCCGTGTCTCCACCTACGTTCTGTCGATCATTTTATTCAAATTTTGTTGGTTATATTTCGTTCAACTGTAACACCAATCAATAGATTTAAGCTATATAAGGGATAATCCAATAAGTTCATTATTGTGAATCCGTTTATTTATATATGGGAAAGATAACATAATTTTCTTGATTGAAGAATTGTATTAATATTAACATGAATTTAGCATGTACATTACGCACCAAGTATAGACGCGTTTATGTATGTTATGCTCGTGAATTTCTGCCATATTCTTGGGGGAAAATAGATGCGATGACTTTTCTCATGCAGCAAAGAAAAGCCAATTGAAACCAGCCGGTTCTGGAGTTATTCAACTGGCTTGGCTAGCATGTTTCAGACCAAGATCTGTTGTTCTTTTTTCCACGTGGTCCCGTGTATACTTAGTTTGATATTTAAGATGGATTGGGAATGATGAAACTATCGACGAAGATCATAAAGCAACAAAATAACCTAAAAGAGACCAAGACGAGGCAGGCCACAGGAATACAGATGATGTCGACCACTGTTTTTCGATGATTCTTCCTATTTTTAGGTTATGTTTTTGTTTTGTTTGTATCCTAGGCCCAAACATAAACTCCTACACCTTTGTTTATTGCACCAATTTAACAACACTGATGTGGGATTAAATTATATACACTAAACCTATTAAATGGTTTAGGAATTATGTCTTCCATAGGCTGTGGTTGAAATTTTCCCATCATTCATACTTAGTACCACCTGATTTTCTACAAACATTTTATCTAATATTTATTCATAAATTTTTATTAGTGCTTTTGATATTATTTTGGATATTTTGTGGATATTTGGTACTTAATTATATAATATTTTAATTTTAGGCTTTAAGGAAATAATTGAGAAGATTTATGCTATGCCATCCAAATATTCTAGCTATATCTCTTTTAATTGCATGGACAATTGAAGATTTTAAGAAAGATATGTGGAAAGATATTTCAAAATATATGAACATTAGCATTCATTCATAGAGCTGAATTCTTCCATGTTTATTTTAGAGTAGTTTCTTTTAGTTTTCTTTAGCTTTTTTGTAAATAATTAGCCAAATCAACAATGATTACAAATGGAAAAGTTAATTCATGTAAAGATTGAAGACTAGGATTTCTGACTTCTATAATAAAGAAGAATTAAGTCTTCTCAATCCTTTTCCACATTTTTATTTATGGATGTCTTTATTCCTTTTGTAGTTTGTGTGCTATATGTAATCATGAGTAAGTTTTTTTTTTTTTGTTGGGATATTAGATTAAAGGATCTTTGATATTTCTATATTAAAGATTTAAATATTGATATTCTTGTAATCGAGCATACGTTTTATTAATTGTGAAATACATGTTAGATTGGGTTAAAATATGAGAATAATAAAATTGATTTCATAGCAAACTAACATCAGATTACAAGTAAGACATTAGAGATTATGCATTGTAATTGGGTTAAGCTTTAGAATATATATGGTTAATTAACTAAATAATCTTTTCTAAAGATAGAAAAACTTAGTTAATTAATTAGGAAAATTTACATTTCAAGAGAAGGTAATTCTATACTTCATTTCTCTGATAACTCGAGTGAAAAATCAAAGAAAACAATCTAAACCAATCAAGGGTGTAATAATCAAATATGGTATATTTTAATATCATGATTATTAACATCAATCTAAGATTCCAATTTGATAGTTATTAAATCTTCTAGGTGTTGATTTCCTATATATTCTTTATCAATTAAAAGTAAATTTTTTAATATCATGATCGTTAACATCAATCTAAGATTCCAATTTACTACTTCAATGATTTAAATTTTCAATTGTTAATTTCCTATATTTTCTTTATTAATTTGAAGTAGATTTGATATTTTATAATAATTAGAAATAGATTTACATTCTTTTATTTTAATATATTTCGATTTATCTAGATATAGGTAGGACTAATATAGTTGAGAGTTAATCCTAATCCCTATGGCAATAACCTAGCCTCACTAGTCTTTTATTACTACATATGCGACCTAGTGCACTAATTAGTATTATATGCGCTTTTATTTTAAAAATAATAGTTAGCGTATCATTGTATTTTACCAATTAAGTTTCAAGATATTATATTTCTTTTGGTTAGAAAAATAGAATTCTATAAGAATAAAATTACAACTTCTAAAAAATAGAATATAGTGAAATAATCTATTTGTTACAATAAAAATGAAATTGTTAATTAATTGTGAACATATCTTTAAAGTACTAATATTTCTTATATTAATTCAATAGTCAAGTTATGATATGATTGATACAACATGAAAATAATAAGAAAAGACTAAAGATTAACAATTCTTCTAGTATAAAGGAATTGTAATTCCTTATACAATGATAAAAATTCCATTCAATATCTATTCTAATAAACAAACAAAATAATAGCTTGAGATGAGATGGATAATTATTTTATTCTACCCTCATGAAATTACCAAATCGGTTCTCATGTATTTTATTAAATGACAAGCAATGAAACAAGTACCTCTTGGATTTCATTACATACTTTATTCTTTCTCTTTTTGATGGATACCCAAAGTATAGTAAATATTTAGAATTTTTCTTTGCTTTAGGAACATTTTTTTTTTTTTGAAATATTATCAAATTAATTTCAAGATGTTGCAGTTATTATGGCCTTTTAATCTAAAAGGTAATGAAAGATGTTGACATTCACCCTTTAGCCTAAGGCTCTAAAGGCCTAAGCCCACCTAAGAGCTTAGCTAGCCAATATTAGATTCCTCCGAGCATATACGAAGACCATCTCGACATACATCCCATCGCAATCCACTTAGATCGAGTCAAACCCCGAGCATTTAGGAAGTCTTTTCCCATAGTCCTTAAGCTTTACCTTTTAGCAATAGGAAGAGAGCTTACCTCCATCTCAAGGCAACCCTCGAAAAGCTCACCGTTTAGTACAACCGAGTTCACCCCCCTCCTTACCTCTTTCTCACTCCTCATTAAATACTAAATGATTGCCTAACACATCACCTACAATCTACCCATTAAGCTATGGCAACCACCCATACCAATGTGACAAGCCCATCTCTCAAGTTTCTACTAACCAATAGAAGAGAAGAAATTGATAAGCTCTAAATTAGTTATTTTTTACGTTGTGATTTTTTATGATTTTTCCTTAAATTTTGACTTTATTTTTAGATAATAATACTTAATTAAGTAAAAACTTATTTTCTAGGTGTTGGAAAGATCTACATGAGAAAATGAGAAGATTGAAACAAGTTTAATTCAATTTAGAGCTAAAATAAGCAAGTTACGAAAGTTTGAAAATTAAAACAACCGAATAATATGGCTGTGTCATTTCCAAGCAATTTTGGACCAAATTTTCATTGACCACAACTGATTACACAACCAGTGGACACAGTCATGTCTCTAGTTAAATGTTTTGTAGTGAACAATATTTTTCACAATGTCTATATAAAGCTTCCTTAGGGTTTTCTTAAGAGACTATTAGATAACTTTTCTAGAGTTTTTTTAAGTCAAGAACACTTAAGAGAGTAAGACAGAGAAAAGACTTCATTAGATTTCATGATTCTTTCATCTATTTTTCTCTATTCTTTTATTCTAGATTATTATTTTATGACATGTAGAGAGAGGATCTTTGGTATCTAAGTCTTATGGAACTTAGATCTACTTATGTGACATGACTTTTTATTAGATCTAACTAATTCTTTATTCTTTTCTTGATTTAACTATGTGTGCTTTATGATTTAGATTATTATTTTTGCATGTAGTAATTTAGAATTTGATATTTTGTAAGAGAATTGAGAGATTTCTTATAAGATTAAATCTAAACATAATCGATAAAGATTATTGCAAGATTAGAGATAATTTGCAAGATCTTTTCAGAATCTTAAATTATATTATAGAGAATTCGTAGTGCATTAATGCGATTTTAGGTCATATTACTGAGAATAGATTTTAATAAGTGATTTTAAGATTAAGGTTAATTGGCTTAAAAATGTTAGTAAAAAATTCTCCAAGTCAAGAAAAATTAAAAAATAAAATAGATTATCTTTAAGAGAAATCACATGTTAGATCTTGGAGAAGCAAGGATCTAGATACGATTTGCAAATCTTGAAGTAATTGATAATTTTATTGCTTTCTTGCATTAGTTCTTGAATAATTCTTATTTAGTGATAATTTATTAACTACTGCAATTAATTTTAGATTCTTTACATTCTTGAACTCGAATTTATAGGTTATATAATACAGATCTAGTGAGTATTAGTAGTCAAAGTCCTTAAGAGATCGACATTTGGACTTAATCCGCTTATTACAAATTGATAGGTACACTTGCCTAATATTAAAAGTCCTTTCCTATACTGATAATGCCACTACATCAAACTTCTTTACATCCAATCCCCTCTTGCTACGTATCTGAACAGGTCTACCCCCTTAACCTATAAATAGAAGGAAAGCCATCAAGTAAGGGGATCTTGGAAACTCTTGGGAAATTCTCTCAACCTACAAACTCTCATATCCTTTAGAACTCAAATACTCACTAGTAAAGCCATAAGAGGCTTCGTGTGGGTAAACCGCTACTCACGGCAAACAGACCACCAAGAGTTTACCTAAGAGTTATACAAATGATATTAACTATCACCATTTGGCACCCACCATTTATGCAAACTCATCATCATAGTTAAGAGTAAGAACATACATCCTCATCTAACACTCTTAAGTGATTGTGAACCATCAACAACAACACTACCATTGTTACAAATGGAGCCACAACCATTAGAGATGGAACAAATGAAGGAAATGTTTCATGAATTATGAACGCCATCACAAAAGTTCTCCAAGATAATGCTAACTTAAGACAACAATTAGTAACTACTTAAAAGCTTATGGAAAAGGCTAACCTTGACAACAGGTTCAATCCTAAAGACACATCTACTAGCTCTACTAACTAACCTATTAGGCACCCCAGGCGGTCACCTATACCTTCGCTTGTAAATCCTATTCACCTATGTGATCGCATTCAACCCAAGCACCATCCATTAGACAACTTACGCAACTAGCTGAATACCAATCATAGCAAGGTACACCACCAAGGTACACAATCGGCTACGAGCAAGGTACAAAAGCACCTCTCCCTCGATTGCTTACTAAAACACTTGGATGAGATGAATGCCCAAGAGCTCAACAAGCATATCCAACGTGCTTCCAGCCTATGTGATCAAAGCATCCTAAATCCTCTAGTTGACAATCAAGTATAAGAGCAAGCAAGAGTCCATTCACCCCAGTCATGTTGGAAGAAACTCTTCTACAAGCCATACAACTCCCCTACCTAAATACATATGACGATGTAGGTGATCCAGACAACTACCTAGCACATTTTAGCACAATGATGAACCTATATAACCTTTTTAATGCCATCATGTGCAAGGTAATCCTGAGCACACTCACTAAAGGAGCTTTCTTATATTTCAACTAGCTTCCAGGTAGTTCCAACTACTCTTTTGATAATCTCGCCAATAGATTTCAGTAACACTTCCTCAATAGCAAGGCGCCGCATAGTGACTCGTTTACATTGCACAATGTATGCTAATGCCCAAATGAGACCTTGTGAGCCTATGCTTAGCACTTCAATTGCATCAATCTCCTCATCCCTAAAGTTGAAAGCAAACCAACTCTCTCAATGATCATCTACGACCTAGACCAAAACAATAATGTCTTTAAGGCCATAGCACTGTGATAACTAAACAACTTCGAAAAATTCATGACCATCACCGAGTAACATGTCATACAAGAAGATGCCATTAGAGCATGCCTTAAGAATGATTTGCATCGTAGCAACTCTGCAAAAGATCATTTCGATCCCCGTGAGCATCGCCCTCCATCCTCCATAGAACATTAGGAGAAGAAGAAGCATAAGTTCGCTAATTACCTTAGCTACACACTACTAACTACCCTCTTAGCGAAGTTTTCCACAATGTTTGCATACAGTTGCCCTGCACCCTGTACATCTAGGAAACACCCAAAGCATTCACATCAAGAAAGTTTTGCAATTATCATGGCATATGCGCCCATAACACTAATGAATGCAAGAACTGCAAGAATGCGGTCAAAGGCCTTATTCGCAAAGGCCGCATCAACCACCTCATCATCAATGAATGAAAACACCCACAACCGGTTAGCAGCTTTAAACTGAAGAGCTTCAGCAACAACCATAGCCACAGTAAGAAACCTACTTGATGACACAAATGCCAAGGGTAGGCATAGGTAGATACAAACAATGACAGGTTAACCAGGACTATCAAATGAAGATTTCTCTCCTCAACCCTAACATAAGGTAATCTTTGTTCGAGCCAAGAAGCCAAAAGAAAACACCACTATCTCCTTTTTCGAAAATAAGGTAAGCATTAATTACCCCCATATTGACCCTTTAGTCATCAATGCTAATATTAGGTAATTTGATGTCCTTAAAACA
The DNA here is from genome assembly GCA_024138015.1 of Lumnitzera littorea. Classification (NCBI taxonomy): domain Eukaryota; kingdom Viridiplantae; phylum Streptophyta; class Magnoliopsida; order Myrtales; family Combretaceae; genus Lumnitzera; species Lumnitzera littorea. The sequence continues at coordinate 91,540,300 of JAMXBB010000009.1, read as the reverse complement.
TTTGTAGACAATAGCAACTCAATAGACATCCACTTCTACTCCACTTACAAACAAATGAAGGATAAGTTGGAAGAAGAACTCTAGCCTTACAAGCAAAGCTTCACCAGGTTCAATAGGAAGATAATCCTAGCAAAAGGTTTAATCACACTACCTATTCGATTAGGTGATGGCATGCACTTCACATCACAACTAATTGATTTTGTTGTCATTGACCACTGTTCCCCTTATATCACCATCTTAGGGTAGCCTAACCTTAACAAACTCGACCCATGCATCAATTAAAGATGTCTCCTAATGAAGTTCCCCATCCTTATAGGAGTAAGAACCGTATACGATATCTAATAGTTATCTTAAACACTCTACCTTAGCGACATCTCATACAATAAGATCATACACATCGAGTCTACCCTTGATAACATGCAAAACTTAAGGGGGAACTAGCAAAAGCAACCAAGGTCGTCTAGTACGATGACTGCCCTTACCAGACTACTCAAATAGGGACCTCCCTATCTATAGAAGAAAGCAAAGAAATCACCACCTTCCTTCATGCCAACTCAAATGTCTTCATGACATCCCTTGAAGAAATGTTCGAGATCATCAATATGCCTAAGGCCATACATTACCTCTAGGTTGATCCCTGTGAAATAGAAAGGAAGACACTTTACACCTAAGCAACAAGCACCATCAAGCAAGAAGCACAAAAGCTTCTCTGAGCCAGGTTCATTAGAGAGGAACGCTATCTTACTTGGTTAGCAAACACAGTCCTCGTAAAGAAATCTATCGATAAGTTCTGTACGTGTATCGACTATACCGACCTTAACAAAGCTTGTTCCAAAGCTTGCTTCCCACTCCTGTAAATCAACCAACTTGTTGATTCCACATCAAGCCATGCAAGATTAAGGTCTTTGGATGCCTATTCCATCTACAATCAAATCCACATAGCCCATAAAGACTAGGTCTATACTTCCTTCGTTACTAACTTCAAGACGTATTATTACAAGGTTATGCCCTTTGGCCTCAAAAACGCTAGAGCTACACATCAAAGGTTAGTAACAGCTATCTTTAAACCCCAGCTTAGAAGTAATGTCCAAGTTTACATTAACTACATGATCATTAAAAGTAATGACAAGAGCCACCACATCAATGACCTACATGAAACCTTCAATACACTATAGAAGTATTAAATGAAGCTAAACCCCTAAAAGTGTATCTTTGGCATAAGATCACGCAAGTTCCTAAAGTTCTTCAAATTACTAAAAAACCAATTAGAATTTAAGTAGATAGATAATGTGAAGCTACCTTTGACAAACTTAAGTGATTCCTTAATAGGCCACCCATGCTCCTTAAGCCAAACCCTAGAGAAGAACTTCACTTATATTTAGTTGTAAGTAACTAAGCCCTCTCCTTATGCTCATATGAGCTGACGAGTATGAGTGCGAGTACAAGTCGGTCTATTATGTCAACCATATCTTGCAGGGGCCTGAGGTCATATATACGTGCATCGATAAGTTCGACCTTACTATGTCCATTGATGCTCGCAAACTCAAGCCCTACTTCCAAGCTCACCCCATCGTCGTTATCATAGACTAACCAATGTGAATAGTTTTACAAAAACCAGACGCATCAAGGTGAATGGTCAAATACTCCTTAAAGCTCAGTATATACGACGTCTAGTTCCACCCCAAATAGACAATCAAAGCACAAGTTCTTGTTGACTTCATTATTGAATTCACAGGAGAGGAGTGAGCACCTACCCACACTAACATACCGATATGGACTCTCCATGTAGATGAATCTTACACTTGGGGGTCAAAGTAGGGCAAGAATAATCTTACAAGGACCTTATAGCACCAAAGTCCTATATACACTCAAATTCAAACTCTTCGCCAGCAATAATGAAGCCGAGTACAAAGCCTTCATCATAGGATTAAAGATCACAACGAACGTTGATGCTAAGAAACTTGACATCTATTTCAACTCTATGCTAGTAGTATAGAAGGTGAAAGGGGAATACGAAACAAAGGAGACGCCATAGTGAAGTACCTTCAAATAGTATGGGACTACATCTCTAACTTCACTTCTTATAGCATCACCAAAATTCTTCGGGTAGAAAACTTTGAAGCAAACCAACTGTCCAAGCTCGCATCTACAACTATACCTTCGCCCTATGAAACTAACAAGTAGGTGTTCCTCCAAAACATGCTACAATGAATTGTTGACGATCTACCACAGCAAACCTTCTAGATCTATGTCGTCCCCCTCGAGCCATCTTAGGTAGATGCCTCCTCAACTACCTTAAGATCGATGCCCTACCTAATGATAGGACCAAAGCTAAGAGGCTCACGTACAGTGTGACCAACTACATTGTCATTGATAATGTCCTTTATTAGTGCGAGCACAGCATGCCCCTCTTCCTTTGCCTAAGAATGGAAGAAAGCCTTCATATCCTTTAGGAACTCCATACGGAGATCTGTAGCAACCATATCAAAGCCTATGATTTATATATCTAAACCCTTTACTTCGAGTATTATTAGCCAACAATTATGGAAGATGTGAGAACCTTAGTACAAAAATGCCATAGTTGTCAGTAGCATGCACCCCCATTAACCGTATACCCAACTTAGAGCTCTATCCTATGACAAGCCCATGGCCTTTTACCTAAGGGGACTTAATGTCCTTAGGCCTTTCTTGAAGGTATCCGAAGGATGTTAGTTCATCTTAGTTACCGTGGACAACTTTACAAAGTAGGTAGAAGTACAAACAGTTACAAGCATCACCATAAGAATAGTAAAAGGTTTTGTCCTGACTCACGTCCTTACTAAATTCAAGGTATCCTATACCCTAATTATGGACAATGGCAAACAATTTGACAGTGCATGGTTTACAGAATTCTGTGACAAGCATCATATTCAACTCCACTACACCTCGGTTGCTCAACCCTAGACCAATGGGTAAGTCAAGGCCATCAACAAGATAGTCCTTAAAAGCCTTAAAAAGAAGGTTGAGTAAGGGGGCAGTCAGTGAGTAGATTAACTCCCAACAATTCTCTAAGGATACCAAACCATACATAAAACAACAATGGGCAAGACCCTTTTTCACCTTGCATTTAGAGCAAAAGCTATACTATCCATTGAGCTAGAGTTCCTAATAAGTAACATCCAAAACTTCAATATCAATGTTAACAAGGTAGCTCTCCAAGCCAGTCTAGACACTGTAGATAAAGTATGCGACACTATACAGGCTCAAGTAGCCACCTACAATAACGGGTGGCCAAGTGCTACAATAAGAAGGTCAAGCATAAGGTTTTCTAATTTGGAGACTTAGTATGCCATAAAGTAAAAGCTACCAGGTTACAAGAAGGACAAGGCAAACTATCCCAAAATTAGGAAGATCCCATTCAAGTCAAACAAGATGTAGGTAACGGGGCCTACAGGTTAGAGACCATGGATGGACAGCCTATCCCCAGAATTTGGAACATTGACAAGCATTAGCCTTATTTTTTCTAATATGAATGAACCCTTAAGTGTACTTTATCAAATTTAAAGAAGAAATGAAAGGGAAGTTTTGTATTTATCCCACCCTATTACTTACTCTGATACCATCACTTAATCATCATTAAGCCTTACCCTTTATCTATTGACAAGCATGAAACGCTAGACTAAGTCGAGTCTATCTTCATCTTCGATGTTTGGACATTTTCACTGATCCCTACACTCGAGAATTGTAAAGCCTCGAGCCCTACCTTATGTACTCGATAGGTATTAATACTTGAAGGTTCACATAAGGTGAGCACATAGGCCAAGTATATAACATTCAACCTCTTACAGAGTAGTGCTCAACACTTAACATACTCGAAGCTCCCAATGAAGTAGTGCTTGGATTAGGGTTTTTGAGGCCATGCTTAATATTACATAATCGAAGCACAAGACTGATAACTACTCTACACTTAAAGTTACAATAAAATGTAAAGACTTATGCATAAAAAGGCAAAAAGTACAAGGAAAAAGGGTACACAGAATGATCGGAATCAACCCCCTAAGCCGATCACAAGAAGCTGAGTTAGAGGACTCCAAGGGCTCAAATGGAAAATACGGACTCCAAGCTATAGCCGAGACGAGGACTCCTATCCTGATCTGACCCCTAGCCGACCTGTCTACCAAATCCTCATATGTGTTCAACATGCTCCTGCTCAACGGTAAAGTCTTAATCTAGAAGATAGCCTAAAACTAGCCAAGCCGAGCTCCTAACCTGATCTACTAACACTTGACTTTAAGATAGCTAACCTTTTTGCGAGGTTGAATGGCTCCCGACTTGATCTAGATTAGGTCGACCTCTGATTGTGACGCATTCCCATTTCCACCTACGTTGTATCATATTCCTGATGTCTAACCTCCAAGCGCGACACATGTCTTCTAACAAAACATTCTATAATGATTATTTCTTTTCTATATTGAATAATCTTTGTTTCTTTTACCCCTTTTAATATATCTTATGTAACCTAGTGTAGAATACCATTTTTGTCTTTTCATACATGTAAAGTAACCCTAGTGGACGGGTATATAAACCCCCACTTTCTTGTATATAAAATCATCCAACTTTCAATATAGAATTATTCACTTAAAGTAACCTTAGTGTTCTCGTTATCATTTAACTCTTATTTATTCCCTTTAGCAAGGAACAGTGGTGAGTGACCCTTCAATTTGGACCGGTGTGTTATATCCAGCAAATTGTTCACCGAGTAGGATCAGGTGGTGTATCAAATCCATTCAATAGCTACTCGAACTTTGCTAGCTTTTTCTTTGTTCTTTTCGGTTCAGTTCATTATAGTGCCTCTCCGTATGTTCAACCTCGAAGACGCATCAACTTCACTAATATCAAAGCATGGTTCCGCGAGGGAGTGTGTGAAGTTGCAGTGAAATTTTGGCTTGCCTTACTGTTAGTGGCTGCTATGTTCCTTCCGTAGCTATTGTAGTATACTTATGTGTTCGTAAGTGTGGTTTCATTGATGCTCTATTCTTGCTCTATTTTCCATTGTGAAAATAGAGCAAGTTAGTCTCTATTTTATATGAATAACTCTAGGTACTACAGTTGTTAATATTTTATTAATCTATTTGGAAAGTATTATACTATGTCAAAATCAAGTATTCAAGGTGTCATTGGTGACCAGAGCAGTAGTGCTCAACTTGGTCTTGGTCATAATAGTAGTAACACCCTAAGGACCGTTAATAACAAATTTGATGAACTCACAAACCATGTTGAGAGTCTAGTTACCGCAATGTAAATTAATAGGAAACAACCCTAAGGTATATAGCAACAAAACCCCCAGGATGATGCCCTTAAGAGACATTATGGCTAAGTCAATCGAACCAATCACCCAATTTGACCTCCTTAGGCTGGAGGTGCTACTAGACAAAGACTGGAGTTAGAGGAGATCACAGAAGATGATGAGGAGCTAGATATTGAAGGGTTTGATGACAAAGAAGAAGTTGATTATTACCAAGCATAGGGATGAGGGTGTCGAGTCCCTTGAGGGCTAGACAATGTTAGGGTGTAAATCCCACCCTTCGATGGAAATAGAGATGCAGATGAATACTTAGAGTGAGAAGAGAAGGTTGAGAAAGTATTTGAATGTTATGGTTATGAGGATGTAGTCAAGGTCCAACTTGCTACATTAAAGTTTACTAAGTATGCCACCATGTAGTGGAAGAATCTGAATGCAGCCAAGGCAAGAGACAGAAGACGAGACATTAGAACTTGGGATGAAATGAAAAGGTTGTTAAGAGGTAGATTTGTACCCGAGACCTATCTATAAGATATGTTTACAAGGTTACAAGAGCTGTACCAAGGAAACCGATCTGTTGATGACTACGTAAGGGAGTTCCAAATGTTAATGATTCGAGCCAACGTGGAAGAGCTAGAGGCTCGTACAGTATCAAGGTTCATTTTTGGGCTCATGTATGAGATTCACACTTCTGTAGAAGTACAGAGGTTTTATAATTTGGTAAAGGCCATCATGATAGCGTAGAGGGTCGAAAAGCAAAGGAGAAATGTTCCGAGCTGACCTGAGCCAACATTCTCCTGAGCCCCGTTATCACGCCGACCTGTTCAAGTCGAGCTTAGGAGACAATACCAGGCTGAAGAAAAGAATAACTGACCTGATGATAGCAGAGTAAGTCAGCATGACTAAGCAGGACATCCAAGCTTAACTGAGGCTAAGTTGACCCCAAGAACCACTAAGAAGGGCTAGCCATCAAGATGAAAGACTAGTGAAGTGGAGTGTTTTAAATGCTTAGGCTTCATACATATGGATACTAAGTATCTAAACGGACGTATCATGATACTTCGAGGAGATGTAGTGGATAACATCGACGAAAGTGAGCTTGAAGAAGAGAAAGATGTTCGAAAGGCATAAGCTAAGGAGGAAGAGGAGACCTGTGTCTATGCCAATTAAAGAGAAGTGATGACCCTAATGTTGAGATGAGTCCTAAGTTCCTTACTGAACCCTAAGGAAGACTAAACAGAGAATTTGTTCCATACTAAGTGTACCGTCAAAGGCTAATTATGTACAATCATAGTAGATGGAGGAAGTTGCACTAATATCGTTGCGCAATCATTTGTGTAGAGGTTAAGTCTAGCGACCTTAAGGCATCCCTAACCCTACAAGCTGCATTGGCTTTATGATAAGGGTGCTTTGCACATGACTGAACAAGTGATCGTGTTGTTCAATGTTGGAAATGTATATAGGGACGAAGTAGTGTGCGATGTCATTCCCATGGGAGCTTCACATCTATTACTTGGACGACATTGGTTGTTCAATCGACATATTACATACGATGGGTATAAGAACACCTATGCCTTTGTTAAGGATAAAAGGAGAATAGTGTTGCAACCCTTAACCCCATCCTAAGTAAACGGAACCCATAATCAACTCATACGAGCTAACAAAAAAAAGGCCCTAGTGATGAGTCGTAAAGAGCTCCAATCTGCTAAAAAATTCGATGAACCGATGTTCTTGTTAGTTAGGAGACTAATGGAGATAAGGGAGTTGTAGAATGTTCTAAAAGAAATTCAAGGCTTGCTAAATGAGTTTTCTTACTTGTTTCAAAAGAACTATCTAAAGGATTACCACCCATTTGAAGCATAGAGCATTGCCTTGATCTATAACCAGGTGCCACCTTGTCAAACCGACCTGTGTGTAGGATGAACCCTGAGCAGGTTGTCGAACTGAAAAGACAAGTAGACGAACTCATTGAGTGAGGGTATGTGAAGGAGAGCATGAGCCCTTGTGTTGTACCAACTTTGCTTGTTTCGAAGAAGGATGGTTCATGGCACATGTACATTGACAGCCGAGCAATCAATTGAATTACTGTCAAATATAGATACTTAATACTGAGGCTCAATGACATGTTGGATGAGTTTCATGGTGCAAGGATATTTTCAAAGATAGATCTGTGGAGTGGCTATCACCAAATTTGAATGAAGTCGAACAATGAATGGAAGACTGCCTTTAAGACTAGGCACAGGCTCTACGAATGGTTAGTTATGTTATTCAGGCTTTTTAATGTGCCAAAAACATTCATGAGGTTAATGAACCATGTGATGCGCTCTCTTCTTGGAAGATGTGTGGTCGTATGCTTTGATGACATATCGGTATATAGTGTTAACCTAAACAATCATGTTCAACATCTTCACAAAGTATTTAGTATTCTACGAGTTGAGAAGTTCTATAGGAATGTAAAGAAATGCATGTTTTGCCAAAAAGAGGTGATGTTCCTAAGTTTTGTAGTATCAAGGGAAGGAATCTAAGCAAATGAGGAGAAGATCCAACCTATTCTAGATTGGCTGACACCAAAGAATGTCACTGAAGTCCGAAGTTTCCATGGCCTAGCTTCTTTCTATAGCTGATTTATTAAGGACTTCAACACAATAGCCGCCCCATTAACCGAACTAACAATGAAGAAGGAAGGGTTCAGGTGGAATGATCGAGATAAGCGAACCTTTAGGCAGATTAAAGAGAATCTCACCTTGGTACTTGTCCTTTCACTATCAGATTTTGACAAGCCCTTCGAACTGGAGTATAACGCATCAAGAGTTGGAATTTTTGCTGTCCTGATGCAAGAACGACGGCCCATCACTTACCACAGTGAGAAATTGAGTGGCCCAGCCCTGAACTATTCTATGTACGAGAAGAAGATGTACTCCCTTTTCCAAGCCCTTCCTATTTGGCAACATTATTTGCTGCCGCAAGAGTTTGTTATTTACATTGACCAAGAATCATTGAAGTATCTTAGGAGTTAAAACAAGCTTTCAAAGAGACAAGCCAAGTGGTTAGAGTTCATGAAGAGTTTCTCGTACGTCATCCGACACAAGAAGGGAAGTGCAAATGTAGTCACCGACGCTATGTCACGATGGCAAACCTTACTGACCACTTTACAAACAAAATTATTGGGATTCTCACTAATTATCGAATAGTATACTCATGATTCTCATTTTAGCCCTATCATAGAAAAATGCAAGGACAAAATTGTTGCCAAGGGATATTATCTTAAGGATGGCTATCTATTCAAGGACCGTAGGCTATGTATTCTAAACTGCTCTACACGTGAACTGTTGGTTCGGGAAGCTCACAGTGGTGGACTTTCAAGCCATTTTGGGGAGGTCAAGACAACCAATCTATTGAAAGAGAATTTTTACTGGTCGAGTCTGGCTAAGGATGTCCATAAAGTAGTTGGTAGTTGTAAAGTGTGTAAGCGTGCTAAGGGGAAGAGAGAAACCCATAGAGAGTACATGCCTTTACCAACACCTATCTTACCTTGGGCCGACCTCAGCATAGACTTTGTCCTAGGGTTACCCCAGACATCTAGAGGGAAAGATTATATTTTTGTTGTAATGGACCGTTTCATTAAGATGGCACACTTCATTCCGTGCCATCGAACAAACAATGCTTTATATATTGTTGATTTGTTTTTGCAGGAGGTTATCTTACTACTTAGAGTACCAAAGACTATTGTCTCAGATTGAGACACAAAATTTTTAAGTTATTTCTAGAAGACTCTTTGGAGGAGACTTAGGACTAAACTAATGTTTAGCTTTAGTAGCCACCCTCAAACTGATGGCCAAACTGAAGTGGTGAATAGAATGCTAGGCAATCTACTTAGAGTTGTTGTAGGGAAGAACTTACGGGATTAGGATCTATGCTTACCAGCCATGGAGTTCACATACAGCCGAACTGTGTACAGCACTATAGGGAAGACCCCATTCGAGGTTGTCTATAGCCTTAACCCAACCATTCCCCTACATGATTAGCACCCCAGTAACTACAAAAGAGAGTCAATCTGAAGTTGATCGAGCTCGAGAATTACATGAACTGCACTAGTCTGTAACAAGGAAGATTGCCAAATGCAATCAAGGATAGCAATGGATTGATAATTGAGGCCGCCAAACTATTTCTTTCTAGCCAGGAGACTTAGTATAGATTCACCTCAACCGAAACCAATTCGCATACTTAAGATAAAGAAAACTATCACCTCGAGCAAACGGCCCATTTAAGGTCCTAAAGAAGATCAACTGCAATGCCTACCAGATCGAGTTGCTTGATGACTATGGTGTCTCCTCTACCTTCAATGTGTCCGATTTGATTAGCCGTCAACTAATAGAAGACCTTGTAATACCCTAAAAGAACGAGCAAAAACTACTTCAGATTTGAGGACAAATCTTTTCAAGCCCCAAGCAAATGATAAGAATCAACCCCTTAGGCCAATCACAAGAAGCCGAGCTTGAGAACTCTAAGGGCTCATACAAAAAATACTAACTCCAAGCCATAGTCGAGATGGGGACTCCTACCTCGAGCCGACCGCTAGCCAACATGTCTACCAAATCCTCATGTGTGTTCAACATGCTCCTACCCAACAACAATGTCCTAATCCAGAAGATAGCCCAGAACCAGCCGAGACAAGCTCTCGACCTAATCTACTAGTGTCTAACTTCAAGATAGCTGACCTTTTTAAGAGGCTGAATGGCTCCTAACTTGATCCAGATCAGGTCGGCCCTTAACTGAAATGCATTCTTGTTTCTGCCTACGTTATATCATATTCCTAATGTCCAGCCTCTAAGCGACACATGTCTTTTGATACAACATTCTAAAATCATTCTTTCTTTTCTATACTAAATAATTTTTGTCTCTTTTACCCCTTTTAGTATGTCTTATGTAACCTAGTGTAGAATACTATTTTTGTCTTTTCATACATGTAAAGCAACCCTAGGGGATGGGTATATAAAGCCCTACTTTCTTGTATACAGAATCATCCAACTTTCAATACAAAATTATTCACTTAGAGTAACCTTAGTGTTCTCGTTATCATTCAACTCTTATCTATTCCCTTTAGCAAAGAGTAATGGTAAGTGACCCTTCAATTCGGACCAGTGTGTCATATCCAACAGATTTTTGGCCGAGTAAGATCAGGTGGTGTGTCATATCCATTTGGTAGCTGCACGGAATTTGCTAGCTTTTTTTTTTTTTTTTGTTCTTTTCGATTCGCTTCGTTGTGGTGCCTCTCCATATGTCCGACCTCGGAGATGCATCACGAAAGTAAATGATGAAAAGTGCACAATGAGGACTAAATGAAACTTGCTAAATTTCCATTTAATAAGATCCATCATAGTTACAAGATTTAAAGGGCCAACATCCTAGCTCGTATACATCAAACACCCAAAAAAAAACAAAGCAAAGCAAAAGGAAATACTAACATAAAACCAACACTTGAAAAACAAACAACAATAAAATCCTGTTAGTGATTATGCCCTAGACCAATTATTTGATATTGTCATTATTATATTTTATGAATTAAGAAGCATTCATTATTTTATTGTTTACATGTTTACTTTACATTAATATCCTTGAATAATCATATAGATATTCTAAATGTCTCTAGATGCTCATTATTATGGGAACAATAATGATTTAAATCTAGTATGAGGTTTGATTGATAATCATGGGATGTTTATTTGCATAGAGATACAAATCAAACTCATAGGTATATGTTAGAGAATTATATACCAGATCAACTCACTATGAGATCACTATATAGATTAATGTCATAAGTAATTCTCATTATAACGACATCATTTCATGCTTAGACCTAAAATCACCATAGATTCCAAGATGAGGAACATTATAATTCAACTTAATCAAACGTTAGCTTTAATCGAATAATTATAAAGGTTGTGATTAGGCATAGTGTGAATCATGCAAAAAGAGATGAGTGATTAAAATGAGATTTGTCCATCTCATTATGAGATAGATATCTCTAGGCCCCTCAATAAGTGAGACTGAGAAATGCTTAGCTGTGCTCAAATGAATTGATAGCATGATCAATATTAATTGTCATATCAATTTGCTTGGAGATCAAGAAATGACAAGGTTGAACAATATAAGGGTGATATTATCCATACCTTATGTTCAATTTAGATATCGTATGACAAAAGGATTATGACATAAGTTATGGATTAGGTAAAGTTAGATCACCGATCTTCGCTTAATTTAGGTAGACATAACATCTTGCTAGAAGCTATTTATGTCTTGTAGGCCCCAAAAGGAGTTTTTAGGCCTACTGCCAATATTAAGTAAACCTATAGGGTTACATACAAAGAACGCACAAAATAGGCTATGGGTTTATTTTAATCAAAAGCAGGAAGTATTGAAATATTTATGATTCTTAATGATTTAAGAATGATAAATAATTATGTTTATTATTTTTTGTCAAAATAATAAATAGCATATTTTATTAAATATTATTTATATCCTTTAATATCTCATAAAATCTCATCATATCTTCTAGAAGATATTTTCATGGTTTATATATAGATATAGACAGCTCTCTATTAGGGTTATGCTAACATTCTATTGTCAACATTAGACTCGCAAAGAAACTCTACAGATCAAAATAGAGAGTGAAAACATGAGAAATTGTGAAGGATTTCAAGCATTCAATTTTGGTGTTGGCACAAACTACAATCTATTTCAATATGTTCCTTCGAGTGTAGATATCGTAGAAAGGGCTCGTAAGATCACAGTGCTTATATATTTGCATTACCAATGCAACTTAGTTTCGCAAAAGGTAAAAAAACTTCACTTATCAATTTAATTTACTACATCGATCTACTAGCATTTTAGGGATTCAGTTATGTTAAAAAAAAAAAAAAATTCATTGTAAAACCATGTTTTTGGATCCCTAAATCCCAACAAATCCACTAGTTCATTTCCCATGCAATCCTCGACCTCAATGTTGCCTGTGTCGTCCTCATCAACACTACCATCCTCTTTTTCATCCTCAGCAACCCCTTCATCATTAGGGTCCACTCCTTTAACCGTTCCCTCTCTACTTATGGGGGCCTCCTCTTTAAACTAGGTGAGACAATAAAGATTCAAGTAACAGTGCTCCCTTCCGATTACCTCCTTCACCAACTTCGCCCCTTCCTGTCTAATCTTATCAATAGCAACCTTAAGGTTATCCCTCGACATGAACTCTTAGAACAAGCTCTCTATTACTACCTCGTTCAACTTTATACCCTCTTTCAACTTAACTTCCTTCTCCCAAAACTAAGCTTGAGCCTCTTCATAGCATTAACCTCCCCCCTAGCCGCATTAACCTCTTTACCCAAGCGCTCGCTCTCTTCCCTTATAACCATTGCCTCCTGATTGGCAGACTCAACTACTTCCTTGGTTACCTCAGCCTCCATCTTAGGTATCTCAAACTCCTTAGCACAAGTAGCAAGGGCAGCCTCTAGGTCATTAGCCAACTTCTTTAAGGTACTAACCTCGGATCTAACCTTCACAACCTCTTGCTCAGGTCACACCTTCTCCTCACTGAGTTACTTATAGTCCTTTTGTACAGTTGAGGTCTGCTCCCTCAGCCTTTCCAATTCCTTCTTCAACTCATAATACCCTCGCCTCAACTCTTAGCAACATTGTAGAGAAGGCTAAAGCGATTAACATTGGTGCAAACGAGCACCCAAAAGGACTTAATCAAAAAAGACACAATTTGAAACCATACTTAATCAAGGAGAGTGCCCCCGCATGCAAATGCATATCAACACATATGCATAAAGCTAGCTAGCCCTTACAAAGCAACTACTATGCTCTCATTATAACTCTTATCACAAAACATCCCTACATGCTTCCTCAATAAAGGCCATAAACCAACAATCGCATCCACCTGTCAATCCACAAATACCTCGGCATCCTCACCCACATTGGCCTTGGGGTCAATTAGCCCCTACAACATTGGTAACCCCATAGCCCTCAAGCGCCTAAATAGTCTCCACAATCCTCTCTTTTAACGGCCTCTCCTATACCAGTTGGTGGGAGAAAGGTCTCTCTAACTCCCTCTCAATGGGTACCCCATGCTAAGACATTACCGAAGCATCCATCATAGCCACTTATTAATCAACCACAACTCTCAGCGGCACCATGATTGAGACATCTCTCAACCCCTTACCCACAGGCTTCTTCCCTTTTCCCTTTCCTAGTAGTGCTCTTCTTACTCCTCTTTATCGCCTAGGCTTCTCCCTACTCCTTAACAAGTCCTTTTCCCTTCTTCTACAAACTGTGCTCCCATCATCTTCTCCTTGAAGGACTCACCATACAGGTCATACACTAAAAAAAAAATAAAAAAGTTAATACAACAAGAAAATTAATATACCAAATAGAGATACCCACCAAGGACAAGTAGCCTCAATCTCCCCCAAAGCAAACAACGACGGTGGACTCCCAGCTACCTTCCCTGACCACCACTTACTCATACCTGTCTCCTTACCATACAAACTCTCCTTATGGAGATATGCCCTCACGGTGTTCTCTACATGAAATCCATCCATGAATTGCACTACATCCATGATCCATTCCTTCATCTCATAGTCCTCCTCTTGGAAGTAACTCATAAGCAATGCATGAATCAGCCTAATCCACTTAGTTGGGAAGTTGAGCTCATAGGCTATCTTCATCTTATAAAATTAGAACTTCCATTCCTTTATCATTAACTTTCTATCATGGAAGAGTGTAAAATCTAGCCCATAGATCGTACAGTACACCCAACCCTCCTATTCACCCTTCCATTGGAAGAAATGCCCAAACAACAAAGCCGTCAACCTCCGAGTGTGAAAAAATCAATAAGGCCTCAAAGGCCACCAATATTTGCCATGTATTGGGGTGGAGAGAACTCGACGACACCAAAAAGTAATTGAGAACTTTCAACTAGAAATGAGTGAACGTTTGACACAAGCCCATCTCAAATACTTTCCAATACAAATAGATTGAGCATTTTTCATCACCGTAGTTGCACCTTCGATCACCCTTCTCGGCCTACTCTACCTTTAAGACATTAGTATTTTAGGAAACCTCTCAACAAACTTTGTACAATCGTTCCTCATCATATATGTACTCCACCTCAATCACAATCTCACCTCCTTCTTTACTCTACCATAGCTTCATAATCTTCTTCACCTTCTTAAGTGGGTATCTACATAGAGGCTTATCCAATGCAATGGCCCTTCTCATTTCCTACAAAAAGTTGGCCTACCTACCGCTGATTGCCACAATTGCTGTCTCTTTTGGGGGAGTGAGGTCATGCATGACCTTGACCTTTTAGTGGTTCTTAATACTGGATGTCTCACCTACAAATCAGCTCCCTTGTTATTGTTGTTGATTAGTCATCTCTTAAGAACTTAAAGAAGGAAAAGGGAAAGTGTAAGAAAGAGAGGGAAAAGGTTTTGAAAGAATTTATCTAAAGTATTGATAAGGTTAAAAATGAAGTAAGGAGCAAACTAACCCTAACACCTCTTATATAAGCAACTGTAGTCAATCAAAGTGTAGCTTCACCAAAAACTATCACGAACACCTACATATCTCAACTAGAGAATCAACAACTGAGATTCATCATATAAATAGATTGCTAACATAACATCTACATGCACTAATTGGGTGGCTCATGTACTTTAAGGACCTTAAGCATCTCAACAGTTACATTATCACATCGACCATCGCATTTCTCTAACAAGTAATCAATAGCCATGCTCATGAGCATACCCCCAAGTGCTCAAAGGGCCCAGGAATGACTAAGTTCAAGTAAGCCCCTAGTGTGTTTGGAAGGTGAGCAATAGTCCTCAGTTATGTCCCCGAGCACCCAATACACACTCATAAAAGGAGTTCGTAAAATGATGAACGCAGTGACAAACAATTAAAAGATAATAAGGACAATCAAGAGATATGAAAAGGATAGACTAACACATACAAAAAGTTCATTTTGTTCAATAGGTAGGAAGTTTACAATGCTTAAGGGTCAACATGCCAACCCTGAGTATAAGTAGAAGAAAAAGGAAAAAGAGAAAAATTACAAAAAAAAAAACAAAATTACCAATTTGGCATAAACACCCACTTCTTACTCGTAACTTCAACTCAACTGCACAAAAGGGCTCCTACCCAAATCGATTTGCTTACAACTTCAACTTAACTCTCTATTCTACCCTAGGGAACCATGACCAGCCTCTAGTGCTTGAGCCAATGGTCATGATCTTTAGGAAACGCATAGACAACATTTCTTTGCTAACATAGTAGTGAGCTCTTCCTTCGCCGTGCCTAAACTTACCATATCGATATCAATAGCTTTGAGAAGAATTCCCCACTCATTAAAACAATTAGGGGACAACCAACCTTTAAGGAATATGTAGCCAAGAACCCCTAGGGAAGATTTAACCCTAATGGAAGCTATCTGAGTACTCAAAGGTATACATAGTAATATACCTGGGCGCCGATTCGGTTCGGCCTGAAACTGGCCCTAAACCGCCAATTCATAGGCCAAGGTCATGTCAAACCATAATCAGCTTGTGAGTCGACAGTTTAGGGTCGGTTCATATAGCCCGCCAATTCACAGCCTTGAACTAGTGTTTTTTTTTTTTTCCTCATGTCCCTTCGCCTAAGCCTTCACATTAATTTTTTTCCTTCTTGCCTTACCAATCCTTTAACTATTTTTTTTTTCTTCAAACCATCCATCAAATATATATTAAAAACAGAAAGAAAATAAAATACAAAAAAAGTCTCTTATAGTATGAATACGTAATGTCTCAATCTAATCAAATAGAATGAAGTAGTTAGAGGAAAAATATTTTTTATAGTATTTTACGGTTGCCCATAAGGTACCTATATATTTGCTAATCGAAATTAGACTGCCATAGTCCGGTTTAGATTTTTAGAAAACCTTTAGTTTGTTGATCAATTTTACGTTTTTAGAAAAATAACAAAGTGTACGTAACTATCCAAGTTAAATTTTTTGAATGAAAATAATTTCAGTCGGTCATCATTTGGAAAAACCTAATGCTATATCAGCACTTTTGGGAAAATTTAGTTTTTTTAGACAATTAGAAGAAAAGACTTTTCTAGGTGATAAAATTTTTCGTAAAGGATGAAAAGAAAACTTACTATGTATCATCTTGAGGTAACTATTTATGTTCATGAGTAGGAGTGAAACTCATGGGTGAGCTTGGGCTTCCATCAATTTGGTTCCAGTCACTAAAGTAATCATCCTCATTACTTGATGTCCCACATGGTTCTTGTCATCTACAACTCACCTTGTACCAATCTTCTGTGTAAGCATTTTCCTTAACACTGACAATAGATAGAGAGGCTCAACATTCGTCGATGATTAGGCCTGCTATACTAAACGCTTGCTCAATAATGACCATTGAAGCCGGAGCAGTGAGTACTTCACGAGCGATGCGAGATAGCAATATGTAGTCCCTTCTATGCCTTTGCCACCACTTTAAAATATCGAAGTTCTTGATGGAGATATTTTTTGAAAACTTGAAATTTGTATTGGTGTAATGTTGCATCTCAAACATTGGACTACCAGATAGTTGCCTCTTTAAATTTTGCACTAATAACTGATTACCCATAAAAAAGTAATGCCACTCCTTAGTGGGTGGTGAAGAAGAGACAGGTGACTGGCCACCGTATTGACTTTGATAGTAGTTGAGCATCTCTTCTATGCCGGCCGTCACTACGAATACTTCTTGATATACTTCCAAGTTGTACACGTCTTGAGAATCTGTTAGATCTTGAATGTAACCATAATAACTTTTCGAATACATTACTAATAATTCCATTTTACAACGAGGGTCTAGAATAGTTGCTACGAAATAAATATAAGGAATTTCTTTATAATAAGTTAACCACTTCAATGTCATATCGTATACGCATGTGTGCAGGTCTGGGTCCTCACAGGCCTGAACTAGCACGCCAATTATACTGACAGCTGATATAACAAACAAGTGAACACTGGGCCTGTAAACTTATAAAAATGTCTTAATACCATCATAAAAAACTTTCAAAACTTTAAGTAATTGAATGCAAATATCTCAGTTACTAGGGAAAATGTCAACTCCCTACATGTTATACATTGCAAAGTCACATAGCAGTTCGCTATAAAGAACTATATTATGCAAGAACTAGTAAGTCGAGTTTTAGCGATGTTGCACATCCATCTTAAACTTGCAAGGTCTCTTCTCGTGCTCCATGTAGAAGTTCCTTCACTTTTTATGAACGGATGGCCTGTTTGTTATTGTCTTGATGACATTCTTGATCGGAGTTATACTGTCATGCAAAACTATAATGCCATCCTTGACACACAAATTAAGAATATGATATGCACACCGTATGTGGAAAAAAATCCCCCCCAACGCTAGTTGATAGTAATTTTGTAAATCAAATATTGATGCAGTATTAGCAGTTGCATTATCAAAACCAATAGAAAAAAAATTTCCTCACTAATCCATATTCATTTAGGATTTCTTTAAGAATTTTATAAATGTTTTGTGCCGTGTGTTGATCGTTAAATACTCTTAAAGCTAGTAATCATTTATTAAGTTGCTAATTATCATCTACCTAATGAACGATAACGCCCATATAAGAATTATTACAAAAAGGATTCATCCATATGTCTGCACATATGGACACTTGCGAATTGAAGGAAGCAAACTTACCTGCAAGCTCCCTCTTACCTTTGTGGTAGAGCTCCTGTGTAGCTAAAGTTATTGTTTTGCAGCTAAGCTATCATGAGCTAGGGTTGAACGTCTCCCGCTCGTATTGACTTTACCACTCTGATACACCCACGTTGAATGAGAGGTACATGTTCGCCAGGTACTGTACCAGGTTATATTTATACCTCTCTTCATCATACCTCATTAGCATTTGTCCAAATGAACCACCGCCTCGAGTAATCTGTTACTATGTTCTATCTATTCCTACCTCCCCAAGATGCTTCAACCTTAAGTGCCTGTTAAGGGTACCATATCCCTCTTCCGTTTTCCATGAATAACTCGTATTGCAATAGCTGTAAATGCCCTTAAGTTCCCCCTTTCACCTATACCTTTACAGAAATGAATAGTGAAAATATTAGACTTACTAGGTTTAAGGGGCTTATCTAAGCTGGATGGTCTCAAACTGTTGGGCCTACATTGTCCCATATGTTGCTCTTCTATTTCGGGAATAATTTCAATGTCGTCCTCCTCATCCTCAAACATGCTTGCGGGGCAACTCATCCATTGGGGTTCAAATCCTGCAAATCGTGTAGGGTCGCTTATACGAGGAGGTTCAAATCTAATATGATGTTCAAGGACATTCTTGCGTAGAGGTTTGAAACTAGGAGGTAACGTACCCTGATAACTCATACATTGATGCTCAACGTCAAAGCTAAGAGGTGGTCTGCCCCCGATTACTCGTGCAATGAGGTTCTACATCAAAGCCCAGAGGTAGTGTAAATTCTTCTTCTACATTCTCAACCATATCATGTGACCTTTGCTCATTTAGGTCATACTCATTATCCATATACGCCTGAACGTCCTGAAACCATAGTGGCACAAACGATGTATTAAAAGTTATAATGCCTTTACCCTTACTTTTACCACCAGATGGTGAACCGTGTTTTTTACTAGAAAAAGTACAGCATAAAAATCTTTCCATTGGTGCAGATATTTATGAGTGAAAGACAAAAATAATATATAAGAGAAAATATAGCGGAAATTATATAGTGGGTATGTGAATATCGGCGTTATTTGCTAATGCAAATTTTTTTGTGCAATGGAGTGAAGAATTACGTACAAAAATTTGTGGTTAGTAGAAGGAAATATTTCTAACAACGTTTCGTAACTGAAAAAAATATGAAGGTAGAATGGTTGGAGTTAGAGAGATTTAAGTAATTTATAGAGTAAGTGTTTCTACTAAACCTAAAGTTGCTAATTATAAGGACTAAGGAATGTGGGAACGTGTTGTTTGAATTTTAAAATTTAAAATCTTAAGCTGTTCAATAAAATTTAAAATTTGCGACGTGTGTACCAAACCTAAAAAGTTTTTACATATACAGACAAATAGAAGATAGGGATAGGGATCCGAGGGGGGGGGGGGGGGGGGGGGGTTGTAGGGGTGGGGCCAATCATTTGATTAGCCAAAATATTTTTTGTTTAATAAATCTAGCAGTTCCACCCAAGCAAACCGCCTGGGCCCTAAAAGCCTAGCAATTCACCCAAGTAAGCCGACCTAGCCAGTAACAAGCCGAGCCAGTTCACGATTCAAAACTGGCTCTTGCCCAACTACAATAGTAGCAGTTACTATTAAATTGGCCTCAAGAGCACATAGACTTATACAAACCACCATGTTCTTGAGCCTAAGAACCCCCCAAGAGTTGTAGAGCCGATTCAAATCAACCACCACTAAGTTGCTGAGGAACCTTCTCTCAACATCAGAAACATCATAGATGATAGGCAACACCCAAGCATCTACCATGTATGCCTATGCATCTATAGTGCCACCACTACAATAACTAAAGGATATACCCTTGAATACCTCTTGCTAGACTGAAGAGTCTATGTATACCCTTCGATCAGTACGTAAGGGCCACCCTTAATCATTGGGTAACCTACTACAACCCTTAATCGATTCTCAATAGGCTCGCCATAAGAGTGCAACCTAAGTTTATATGCCCTCTCCCACAATATGATCCTCTTTGACTCAGACATTTGCCATACTCTATTTGCTACACTCTCAAAAGATTCAAAACTATGGAATAAAGCAATCAAGTTAGAATGAAGAGAGATTTACCCCTACCGCACCACCCCCCTTTCCCCGTACCCCTAATCAAGCCTTTACATAGCCAACGAGAGGAAATCCTAAGCGGTCCATGTATTGTTATTGACTCATCCAATTATTAGAGCAAGATGGTAATGAAGAGTTACCATTAATTCCGTCATTAATCTCTAATTACAACGTTTTCTGGGCACATTAATGGCTACATGTATGTTACGCTTCTCTAAACATCATCAGTGTGTTCGGAAAAGACAGCATTGAAAAAGACCACTCGTAGCAATTGTTATACCTTAAAACGGTAGAGTCGTAACAATCTTGCCATGCCGACCATTCTAAGATAGAAGCTAACCTTACAGCCACTATCTTAGACTTGATCTACACAAGGCATCCACGACTAATCTGCTTTGAAGTAAATAGTTCATAAATTATACATGTTATTCAACTATGTAATTATGAAAAATACATATTTACACTAAATAATCTGAGTATGGTTACATAGTTTAGTATCCTAATCATAATCTACTTGAGTAATACCTAATTTAATACTAAAAATTTTAAAAATAGAATCTAAACTTCAAAGTGTAACTGCTCCTTAAGTTATTATCCTCACTCCCCCAAGATCCAACATTTGCTAGCTTCAAGGTAATTATAAGCTACTTACTAGCTAGCTCCTATAACAACATCAATAGGGATGCGAGCAATCAATAGCTCAGTAAGTTAGAACAAAGACTTAAAACTATACATCAAACATAAGCAGGGTTATCAACCAAATTAGTTAGATGCAATGCATATTCAAACAAATGCCATCATATGACATTATTCGGCCCGTCATGAGATTAAAGAAATTTCACTTACTCTAATCAGGTTGAAGAGTTTCCATTTAATATAATAGCTTACAACTAAACCCAAGCTTGTACAATAAAGTCACTGTTCCTCCCGCGACTACCTTTAAAC
This sequence comes from Lumnitzera littorea, assembly GCA_024138015.1. NCBI lineage: Eukaryota > Viridiplantae > Streptophyta > Magnoliopsida > Myrtales > Combretaceae > Lumnitzera > Lumnitzera littorea. Next base: position 91,519,218 of record JAMXBB010000009.1, on the reverse strand, counting down.
TATTGCCTTCACCTTTGCCACGACCTACTTACCTATCACTTAGTTCGAATAAGGATGAAAAAGAGACCAATTATGCTATCCCTTTCAAAAGGGTTGGTATTTAGCCTGAGAACCTTAGGTTTCCCTTAATGGGTTTCTATGTAAGTCCAATTTATGTTAACAAGTCATATATTTGGTTAGGTCCAATTTAGGGTGATCAATCATTTCATACAAATCACACAATACAAGCTAGAGTAATAAACCAAATCACATCATCAACTCAAAAACAAATGCATGCGCACAATCGACTATCTAACAAACACAATCGAGTACAATTTCAAGCCTCCAAGTACTACAAATTAGTACTTTAAAATATAGTAACGTATTAATCCTAACTTACTTGGACTTCTTGCTTGCTCACTCAAGTCGTCACAAGTCAACTTGTCTCCATATGTCCTATAATATAGAAATGCCTTTAGTATTTATATCTTGATAATATATTTATATATATATATATACTCTAGGTTATGATTTAACTCTATTCTTCATATAGCATATTACTTATTACTAATCCATTTTAGGTTAATTCTAGATTCGGTTTTTGAATCCGATTCCGACTCAGGTTCTAAATTAGTTCTAACTACTAGTATTATACATAAATCCTAAAAATGCAATCTAAACCTTAATGTGAAATTAATCACATTAGGCTCGATTTTGGGTCCTTAATTAGTATTTTAGTCTGCTTGGTACATTTTAATCCTCAATTATGTATTGAATTTACTTTCGATGTGAGAAAATTTTAAATTTTTTTATAATTATGTAAATTAATGTTTCTTACTAGATTTATTACATATTAATATTATTATTAAATTATCCCTTTTAACCTAATATTTTATATTTATCATAATTTCAATTCCTCATATTATCAAAATTACATATATTTACTACATAATACCCTACTATCACATCTAACACCCTAAATACCACAATTATCTTATAACATCAAATATTAACATCCTTAAACACCTAATTACATACTAAATTAGTAATTATCCATTTAATTACCTAATTAGCCTAAAATCACCTATTTTACCCATCATGTTAAGGCCTAAATATCATCTAAAATTTTTTAAAACTCATTTCTAAAAAGGGGCTTCATAGTATTATTCTACATCATCTAAATAGTCTATACAAAAATTTTAAGCTCAAAACTACATTCTTAAAATCATTTATTTCTAAATCGAACAAAGCTTAAGTTTACGAGATTTCTTAAGGACAGTATGTTTCCATATATCAATTCATCAAAATAAAAATTTTCCCTAAATCTAAATACTTAAAAACCCCAAAATTTCAAATTTCATAATTTTCCACAACTATTTAATATTTTTAATAAAATAACTAAAATCAGAAAGGAAAATGGGACACACTAGCGTTGGTGGCTCCAGCCACCATGGCATTATCGGTCGACTTGGTTGCTGCCAACATTGTGTGGTGATGATAGCCATCCACTCCCAGGTAGTCTTAGAGCTAAGGATCTCCTTATAAGCTCCAATTGCATAGATTTTTTTCTAATTTTGAAAAAAAAAACACTAATCCTCTATTTTTTTTTATTCTCTCAATTTTCCTACTCTCCAAATAGACCAAATGAGCTTTTGTCAAAGTTTGGATATTTATAAGGCTACATAGATATTTTTTTTTTCATTAATTTGAAGTGATTTTTACCTTATCTCTTCTTCATTTTAACTTCCTAGTTGTTTTCTTTTAATTGGTTGCTTTTATTTCTTTAAATCCCAAGCTACCATGACCCATTTCTAAACTTTTCCTAATTTTTCCATATTTTTCTTGTTTTTTCCTTAATTATTTATGAATTTTCCTTAATTAATTATCATTATTTTAGCATATTTCGAGTATTTTAAGTAATTTTGAGTATTTTCATCTATATGTAAATTCATATATAGTATAATTAAATACTCGTAAATATTATTTATATTATTTTATTATTTTTATTATACATATAATTTACTTCTATCGATTCGTTAGTTATCGGAACTCATTTTATGCGTTTCCGATAAATAATAGAAAATTTACATATAATTCAATGTTATAATAATTAATTATTTTATTCTTTATTTTCCTATATCCAAACTCACAGAATCACTTTTATTAATATTCCTAGCTTCGTCATAAAATTTGAGCTAAATTAGACAATTTGCTTGATCGTCCTAAATTCTACGAACCAAACCCTAAATACTTAATTATGGATCTTATAGTAATCACTTCAAGTGTCGCATCTAGAAGTTTCCCTGTAACTCCTTGCACCCAAATTCCTAAGGCTACTCATACTTATTCCTATAGGGTATCTTATTGGAGCTTTGGCCTCCCTATCCCAAGCACACAGTACCTTCCTTACCTCTTTGATGATAAGGAGAGTAGAAGGGCAAGTGTTAATGATCACACTTTGGCCTAAGGCTCTAGAGGCCTAAGCCTACCTGAGAGCTCAGCTAGCATAGTATTAGATTCCTCTTAGCACGTATGAAGACTAGCTCGACACACGTCCTAGCGTTATCTACCTAACTCAGGCTGAACCTTAAACACTCAAGAAGTCATTTCCGACGGCCCTTAAGCTCCATCTTCTAGTGACAAGAAGAGAGCTCGCCTCCACCTCAAGGCAACCTTTGGGAAGCTCGCCATCTAGCATATCGGAGCTCACTCCCTACCTCACCTCTTTCTCTCTCCTCATTAAATGCCAAATAATTGCTTAACACACAACCTACAATCTAACCATCAGGCTATGGTAGCTGCCCACACCGATGTGACAGGCTCGTCTCTTAAGTTTCTACCAACTAAAAAAAGAGTAGAAGTCCTTTATCATATTGATAGCACCACCAGTTTAGATTTTGCTCCATCCAATCCTCTCCTGCTACGTATCCAAATAGGTTAGCCCTTAACTTATAAATAAAAGGAAAGCCATCAAGTAAGGGGATCTTGGAACCTCTTAAGAACTCTCTTAACTTGTAAACCCTCATATCCTTTAAAACTCAAATATTCTCCTTGCTAACTTAAGCATCAGAGAATCCTCATTAGCAAAGCCTCATTGAGCTTTTTGCAAATACATCACCACACAAGCCAACAAACAACTAAGAGTTCATCAAAGAGTTATATCAGTAATATTAACTATCACTAGAAGACAATGATAAAGATTGGTTTTCCAAAAGTGTTAGTTAATAATCATAAAAATTACGAATAAATATTTAAAAAGGAATTTCCTCATTTAAAAAATAAAAATAATTTTCCTCATTTTTCATTAACGATTTTCACTAAAGTTAACTACTATGTACTACCAACCATCAACTACTACCTTCACCTCATACTATAACCAACTAATAGTCAACCTCTCCAGACTTGTATTACAGTAAGTGAGATCTAAAGATGTAATTGTAATAAGTTATAAAAAGGTAACCCATGTTGTGGATCTTTTGTAAAAAGGTTGTCTATGTTTTGTTTTTCGATAAAGAGGTGACCTAAAACTAAGGGTTAATGGTAATTACTAATTACCGGATACACGTCACTATCTTGTTGGTCTAAATAAATTGTTTTAAAAAATAAATGCAATGCAATTAAGTAATATATTTACAACAATGTAAAAAGGTGAAAAAATTATTATTTTTAATAAAATAATATAATATAATAAATAATACATAAAATAAATTTGAAAAATGGAAAAATAAGAGATAAAATGAAAAGCTCGCATTTTTTTAAGAAAAAGAAGAAAACTACAAAGAGTACTTTATTGTTTTCTAGCCACCTCATGGCTACAAGTAAAATGACCATCAGGGGAAACCCTTAAGGTAGCCGCAAGGCACCCTCTAGCCTTATTATGACAAAAAATGACCAACAAGCATATGAGTCGTGACCTATCTACCCACTACCCTTAAATTAAAAAAAAAAAAAAAAGGGAAAGCAAAAGAAAAACGAGTTAAATACTTGGCAAGTCATATAACCCTTCTTTGACTAGTTGAGTTTTCCATTGATTTTCTTTCTTTATTTTTTATTTTTGACCTCCTTAAGGAGGTGGGAAGCTACCTATCGCCTATAAGCGGATCACATGACTTGTCTACCATTGAGGGTCACAACCCGCATGCTTGTTGCCCATTTTCTAATCACCTTAAGGTTAGGGATCAGTTGGCAACCACCTAAGAAACAACCCCTCTCATTTTCCCTTGTTTTTTTTTTTTTTTTTTTTTGCAGGTTTTTACTCTTTTATTGAATCATATAAATAGATATAATTAATAATATTATATAATGTACCGGCCAATAAAATGTTGACAAGTGTCCCTATTTATTATTAACATTGAACTAAGAATATATGTCATTTCTTTATTAAAAAACAACATAAATGTGACTTCTTTGTAAGAGAATTGCAACTCATATCACCTTTTTGTAATTTACTGTTAGAACAAACTTTGAAAAATAAAATAAGATTAGAAAATGTTTTCCATGATATGTACACGTCTATTGGCAATGGAAAGAAGAAGCATTATTGGGCATTATTGTAATATTCAAAAAGTTGAAAGAATGATGGAAAATGAAAAGTTGAGATATTATGAAAATATAAATAGCAAAATTAACACTTAATTGATCGATAGAAGATTTTTAGTTTCAAATTTTAAGTTCATATATGAAAAATGCTAGAAAATGTTTTGGGATAATTGTAAACACGACCCTTAAACTACTAATTGAATGCGAGTAGAATCCTTAAACATTCAAACTATGAATTAATCTACTCATAACTTTTGAAAATATATAAATAATTTCTAAGCTATTCTTGCAACCTTATAACTTTAGCTAAAAAGATCATAAATAGCAACAATTTTAGAGTTTAGCAATGATTTAAGGTGCATGTATAAAATTTAAAAAGTTATAATGAAGTAAACTCATACTTGAAAAGTTTACAAGATTTATTCACACTTGGCTAATATAGTAAAGGGTATACATACAATTTTCTCAAGTAATCATTATTGTTGAGATGTTTTCAAATGAGAATGTCAACATATATCCTTTTTCACATTTGTAAGACAAACTATATTTAAATGAAAATAAAAATGAATTTGTTCTAAATTTTCAAATGAAAAGGCTTGAATTTTCATAAATAAGTTGATTTTCTTCAATGGTATTTTTGTAAATAAATGGAACACTTGATTACACTGAAGTTTTTCTCCTTTCTACACTATTGATAAGCTTTTTAGACTCTCAAGCACAGGCCTAAACTAACCTCACTAAATGGATGAAGCATGAGCCCAACACACGAATCTCCTTAACAAGATAGCCAGAGTCCAACACTTAGTTGTACAAATTGTCTAACCCATTTATGCAACCTAATAATAGGTTGGCTACTAATGCCTAGTGATGTTGAGCTCTTGAAACTAGTATTATGAACGAGTTTCTTAATTTATCCTGTTGAACTGAAGCATTACTTAACAAATAAGTATAGCTACTAAGATAACCACTTGCCTAATTTATACTACTATCCTGTGAAGTAGTTGCCTAATTTATCTTAGAGCACTTTCTTGATCTAAAGATACAATCAAAAGATGTGGTGTAACTTGTCTTTCCTAAAAAGTTATGGATTCATTTGCTATAAATAAGAGTGAAGGCTTCTAGGCATAGATGAAAATATCTAATACATTGCTACTTTACTTCATTGTTATTTAACTAACTTAAGTATTGGAGTGTCCATGTAGGAGACCCTTCAAGCGTGTTTTTGTAGGTTTTAATTGCCTCAAGCCCAGATTAGAGACTCGAAGATCTAAAGTTGAGCCCATTGGCCCAATTCTCCTCTCCAAGAAAATTCAACAACTTACATACACCATAACCTCCATCTCTCCTCTACCAATTAAAGAGCAATTGATGAAGAGGACCTAATATATTTTCAACATTTTATAAATTTTTTATTTGAAAAATGATAATTCAAAAATGAAAAAAAAAAGGAAAAAAAAAACTTTTCAAAACTTAAAAATATCATCAATACCAAACTCCCCTTAAATAGTATGTTAAGAGCATCCAAGCAATATTTTATACTTTACCATATTCCATAATGACAACAACTAAAAGTTGTTTCCACAAAGGCATGGAATGTTTGATTGTAGACTTTGATGTTGAATTTAACAATGAAATGACATGTAAGTCCAAATATAGATGATTCAAAAGCATTGGTTTGTGCTTTTTCTTTTCTATTATACTAATGAGGCATGGTTTCGTGGGACCAAAAAGAAGATTCTTGCACTTTAAGTTACTACATTATGAAATTATGGTGAGACTAAGGTCTATTCATTTAATCAATGGTTTTATACAACTTTATCTTAGTTAAAATACATTTTTTAAAAAGCTTAAACAAGACCATAACCAAGAAAAGAAGATTCACTAAATTGTTAAAGTGATGAACTTGCACAAATAGAAATTTTCGTGTTTACATGTTAGATGTGGATTCTTTCTATTTTCATCTTTTTAATGTACATTAATTTACATCTAATGGTTAAGATTCTTTAAATTTTTTAACTATTTTGTCACATTATTAGAGCATTATTGTTTTAATATTAATTATACATGATAACATCAAAAGGTAAATTAACGAAAATTAAAAGAATATAAATTAAGAGGATCTTAATCCAATTTGAGTACTTTGTTTTTTATTGTTTAATTAGGAAAATGTACCAAACATACATACATACATACATACATACATATATATATATATATATATATTGGCCAATACCAAGCATAAATAATAGATGATCAGATTTTACACTCTTTAGTAATTGCTTAGTTCATATTTATAGGTTTAGGTTTTAAAAATTTAAGGGCCTTATCTTGTAAAGAACAACCCTCCTACGCATAAGCACCACCATCAGACCTTAATCAAATCAATCATCACCAACAATGGTAATTAGTCAATCTCTTCTAACTAGATGGTTCTACTTGGAATCATACTCATTGTTACAATCACAAAAATAAGTCATTTGGATATATGACACAATGAAACTTCTAAGGATTATATGTAGTGTCCGATACTTAACAAGACATAGTGATGTACATAATTAATACACATAGTCACGTCTTTGACATGTAAAATTATGTAGCAATGTCCAATGAAAAAAAAAAAATAGGATAATTGTAATGAAGAGTTCAAATACATACAAAAATAATATATTTCAAGTGATACATTTTCTATGTTACTTTTCTCTTTATTAAACCCATTATGGCCATTAAACCCTAATAAATCTTACCTCTTAATAGTGGGAACATCCTTTAGTCATTATTGACTATAATCTTTATAAACACTCTTTGATATTGCTTATGAAAGGGAAGGCTTGGAACTTAGCCCCCTTTAAGAATGGTAAGAGGTAGTAAACTACAATTTAGTTCTAAGAGCCTAACATTTACTTTTCCAAAACTTAGACATAGAGCAAGGATCTCATCTGATATTATTTCTTCTAAATTGAGTCCTTAAGATTTTATAGCCTCAAACTTTACCCAATAGCACATACATATTAGCCTCACACATTAATATATATGTGTGTGAGTGTGTATATAGTATAACAAGAATAGTGTTACAAAAGCCCTGAACTAAAATAAATAGGACTATAGTGTAATAAGAACAATGTAATGGTTCATTTACAAACATGGATATTGTTCTCTCCAAATCAAGTCCTTAAAATTTTACAACTTCACACACATTACCCAATAGCATATATTTATGTATGTTTATTCATTACCCAAACTATACACTTTTTTTCAACATTACATCTCTGCTTTCAACTTGCAACACCTAATTAAAATTTTTTTGCAAAATAATGGTATTGTTAAAGATAAAAATTGAAATATTAAGGGGGAAAGAAAAAAGCTAAATAAGCTCATTCATCTCCCTTATTGTAGACATCCAATGAAGTTATTTTTCTTCAAAGATCTCAAGATGCAAGGATCCTAATGATGTTATCATATGCATGTAGTATGAGTATCATGCTTCACTTAACTTTAAAGGAGTGACATAACTTCAAATGATAGCTTCAACTATGATGACTTAGAGAAGGCTTAAGGATGATGATAGCTTCAACTATGATAACTTAGAGAAGGCTTAAGGAGGAGGAGGAGCAAGCAATCTCAACAACATTATACTTGTGACATGTAGAGGAGCTCAAAAGCATTGACTCTATGTTTCTTGAGACCTAAGTAAGAATAGCTTGAACAATGATAAATATATGTTCTTCTAGTCTCTACTTAATTCTTGAGCATAAGAACTTGATAATAAACTCTTATTTTTGTGATCTCTAGATTATGTGAAATAATAAAGAGCTACTAATATTTATGGAGGTTGATGCTCAACGACCTCAATCAAATTGCTTTGATGATTGATAGATAATATTAGTAAAATCTTTCTATAATATATCATGAACTTTTAAGTATGCAAGCCTAATAATGCATGAGCATGCTAAGAAAGGTTAAGATTAGCCTAACCGACCTTAATGGTCCTTATTCCAAGTTTACCAAACCAAATTCCCCTGATTCATCCAAATTCTATATTTAATTATTTAAAACCTATCACTCGATCTAAATAATCAATATAAGTGATTGTTAAGCCTAACCTAATTTAATTTGATGATACTTTAGCCCTTTATAAATCTTCTCAAACCATTACTACTAACTTTTAATTCTTCCTTGTAGGTACCATTTCAAAAATAACTTGAGTAACATTGCTCAATCTATTAATATTTCTTTGTTAGATATCTCTCATAAATTTTTATGATAACAAAAAGAGAAAAATGTTGATGTACTAACAAGTGCATAAGTACTCAAACAATTCTTCGGATTATTTAAATTGTAAATTAAGTTTCTTTTAGAGACTTATTCAGAAGTTATAAATCACTTGAAATTGAAACAAGTCTAGAAAGTATTCACAAAATGTTTTAAAAACTTATATAAGAAGAGTCAGGACAGCACTTCAGAAAAGTCTTTTGAAACTTTGAAGATAAATAAACTGAGATATCTTCAACAAGTTATTCAAGCAATTGACCTAGAAGAGTGAATCTAAAAGATAATAAGGCAACAGATTCGAAATGAACAAGACCTAGCTCCACTAAATTGGGTATATTAGGGAACTTAATCCCATTTCACTTAAGTTGGAATTAAGATCAATGGGGATTATTGCTAAGGAAATTAATTTTTAGAAATAATTAAACCATAAGAAAATATCTAAGTTTGGATAAGGAGAATGATGATTTTGAATATTATGGGATATCAAATTCAAAATTATCTAGAGTTGCTACTCAAAGTGTATCCATCAAGAAGATATGATTGAGATAAGATCATATTCAAATTCAAAACTTCAAGTTTTTCTCAAAATTATCTATCAATCATCTTTAAACCTTGGGATTAGATAAACATGAGGTAGAGATAATCATCAACATTCTAGCCATTAAAAGACTCTGGTATAAAAAAAGAGATAATTCAAAATATTAAATACGATTCTGAGAGAGAAAAAATATATGCATTACACTCTGATCATGATCACTGCCTATCTAAAAAGCATATAACACTTCTCAAAAAGTTGAATTGAAGCTACATTTACAATAATCTTCATTGCCATTTTCATGCTAAACTATTTGAGATTTATATTGTTGTTCTCATTTCTGATTTGTAAAAATTATCAATTATTCAAGTGTTGTTTGAGAAAAGTTTGATTATACTCTATAAATATATAATTAGCCTATTTTATAGCAAGGCTAGATAGGCAAAGCAGAGAGTTATGAAGGCCAAGTATGATAAAAACTTGATAACTTCTCTTGATTAGTATTTGATATAGTGGATCAAGTGGAACAGCACCAGTAAAGAAAACCAAGTTCCCAACAGTAGAGCTGAAAGAAAGCAGTAGTCATAAGGCTAAAGCTCTTCAAATCCTAAGCCCAATATTCTCCTCTCTATCTCTTTTACTTTAAGTTATTTATTTGTGTTATATTCGTGTATTGAATCGTTAAAGTACCACTTTTCGCCAAATTAAATTATTAAGAGGGGTAAAAGTTTCAAAAATTTTCTAAAGATTTCAATTCAATACCCACCCCTCACCTCTCCTTACCACCACCAACCCCTACCCCCCCTCCCCCCAACCACCTTACTTTTCGATATCTTATACGAGACCAACATTCTTTTATCCACCCATTAAACAAAATTGTCAAATCCATTGCTTTCATTTAAGATTTTAACTAAATCATTCCTCTTGTTATCTAAAGTAACCTCTATAACCAACATCATTTCCCCACCAAACTCATCAACTTGTTTTATAATTATGTCACCATGTCAAATACCTCCATAGTCTTTGAAACAACTAAAAACAAACTTAATGTTCTTTACCATGATATGCTTAAATATATGGAAAACTTGTTCTTTTCTATGCTATGTCACCTTATGTGCCAAATGAAATACAATGGTATAAAGTGTATTGTGTATAATTTGACTAATTTGTTGAAGGGTTGTACTAATAACATAAGCATGTTTGACATATAAGTGCAACAAATCATGTACCATTCTCTTGTTGCAATTGGAAAAAGGTCAGTAATCAAATCTTTCATATCATGAGTAAAAACTTAGGTTTTAATATGGTTTAGTTAGTATAACCAACAATTGTTGAAAAAAGAAAATATATGATTCATAATATAGGATCAAACCACCTAATCTTAGATAATGAGTGATTGAAAAGCTTTTAAGAGAAACCTTGTTATTTTTAGAGAATTAGAATGTGAGAATTATTATTTTGCAAGTATGATTCATGATGTATTATTTTGCATGCAATTTATAGTTAAACTAGAGATTTCCATGTGTTTACATGGTAATCTTTGGTTTTCGAGAGTCCATCAAGGCTTTGCTCATCATATCCCTTTTAATGGGGAATGTTTTAAGGGGAGTATCGTAAGGAGACAACTGATTATCTATTTAGGTAGTCAACTACCTCCTTGATTGTCAACTAACCTTTCTTTTTTTTAGAGTTAGGAAAATTTGATTTTTTTTTTCTACTTAGTTAATCATTTATGTATATTATCCATGAAAGTCTCTTAAAAAGTGGTTTTAAGTCTTATATAAGTGTTGAATCCTAATTTTTAATTGTAGGTTATTTGATATTGATTTCAAGTTGTTGTCTACAAATTGTTATAATAGGCATATGGTTATGCTAGCAAGATTGGATATATAACGAACTTAACCTTATCAAGCATTAGTTAATTTCTTATTTTAGTGAACACCAAGATGTATAATGGTTTTGAATAGGTGAGTTATGGACTAAGTATTCCTTGCCAACTTTGGGTCAAGTGCTTAAGATAAAGTAGCTTGTAGTTAAGTATAGATACCGATTGTATGCAGATAAGTGGGTGATTAATATGATGCATCTATGACTAATATAAGGAAGGACATTACAAGATGAACTATTAATGAGAAATAGTCTTGGTATAGGACACAACTTATACAAAGGCAATGGATTAAACTACCACTTGTTGATATTGTAGGAGAAGTTAGTATTGGTGTGCCTAGGAGCTTAGTTGTTATTAGCACTTACCATGGAAAATCTGAACTAAATGGGTCCTCCAAAGTATCAAAGAAATTAGAGAGAAATGATCTACAAAGGAACAACAGTAGTTGACCTGAAGTTGCTCGGAGGATGTGACTCGCCAACGAACATAACATAACTTGACACCTTACTTGATATGATGCATAAGTTAATATCAATATTCACCCGCCACCAATCTTGAGCTACTCTGTAAGATTAGATAAGAGTGTATGAAAGATGGACTCGAAGAGAATTGTCTCATAAGAACAAAATATTCAATGTTTTTTAATTATCTAGTTCTCTATAGCTTACAAAGAAAAGGAACTATTTATAGTAAGTCCCTAAAGCAACATTACAAATAAAGAAATTACAAGAAAGTATATACAAAAAAGGGATTCCTAGTATATACAACAAGGGATAAAATGGACAAAAGACAAAAATAGAAAAGTAATACAATATCAGATGAGGTAGACAAGTGACAGTGCAACATTGTTTCCATATGAAGATTCTTTGAACACAATAGATGAGAGGGATCAAGATGTTGCGACAATAAAGGTACTAAGACAAGAGAAATGATAGCATGCCGAGAGAAAACTACTCAATCGGTAAGTGTGTCTCTCATCACTCAGTAAGAACCTCTTAATAGTAGTTGGTCAAATTACTTAGCACAAGGTCCTTGGTAAGGGAATGGTCGGCAACATCACCATCAAGAGTATAGATCATCGTATAACAATGTGAGGAGCTCAAGGAGTTCAACCATCTTCCTTTGATGTAAAGTTTCTTATCATCAACAGGTTGCCAAGAAAGGATTCTTCAAGTGAAGGATTAGTGTCCTTAGAGCCACGCACAAGTAATGAAACCGATGGTCAACAGTTCATCAATTCCATGGGGTTACTAAAGATTTTCCCTCAAATCTTGATCTTCGTCATCATCGAGCACATAAGGAATTAGATCGGTAACGTTGAATGTAGTAGACACACCAAAACCTTTGAGCACCTCAGGATCATATTAGGTCCATATGTTTTGGGAGATAGTTTGTTGGTCCTTTTGTTAGGGAAGTGTTCCTTGCTAAGATGAACCCAGACAAGGTCTATAAGGGTATAAACGACTCGCATCCTTCCGTGATTTCCCACTTCCTTCTATCAGGCTATAGTTTTGGCTAATTGCTTGACAATCTTCCGATATAACCTTTGGAACTCCTTGACACGCTATAGGTTAGATTGACTTTCCCTTTATAGAGTCAGACTATTAATTAAATCCAAGGGTAGGTTCAGGTTAAGTCCATAAATAACCTCAAATGGTGATGTTCCAGTTGAGCTATGAGTTAAGCGATTACAGGCAAATTCAATAATGGGTAGACATAAATCCCAATCACAAGAGTTATTTCCATTAGTAGTGCACAAGAGGTTACCAACGATTCTGTTTATTACCTTAGTTTAGCCATTTGTCTGGGGGTGATAAGAGGTACTGAACAAAAGCATAGTGCCGAGCTTCCTCCATAGGGTCTTCTAAAAGAAGCTTGTGAATTTTGAATTACGGTCAGATACAATACTTCTCAACATTCCATGTAATCGTACTATTTCCTGCAAAAAGAGGTTAACGATAAATAAAGCATCATTAGTTCTGTGGTACGGAATGAAGTGGCCCATCTTGTTGAACCGATCAACTACTACCATGATTAAGTCGTGTCTTTTTGGCGTGTGGGTAAGGCCGAGCATGAAATCCATGTTTAGATCAGTCTATAGCCACTCTAGAATTAGTAGTGGTGTATATTCTCCATAGGGCTCTCTCCTCTCCTTTGCATATTTATACACTTCGCACCTCTCAAGTATTCGATACACATCCTTCATCATCCTAGGTAATTAAAAATGCTCCTTCAATATCTCAATTATCCTCTTTTCCCTAAAATGGCCGGCTAGACCCCCAACATGAGCTTCTCGAACAAGTAGCTCCCTTGCAGAACCACTCAGCATGCACATCTGCTTGCCCTTCATCAAGAATCCCTCACTCAAGTAAAACCTTTCTGCAGCTCCTCTAACACTGCTCCTGGTTACTAAAGGCCTAAAATGTGGGTCATGCTCATACTGATAAAGTAAAGTGCCGAATCCAAGCACCTTAACTTATAACATTAAGATGAAAGTATGACAACAAGAAAGTCCATCAGCTATTGTATTGGTGCTTCCCTTCTTATATCTAATGATATAGCAAAAGGTCTCCAAGAACTCAACCCACTTAACATGACATCGAGAAAGCTTCTACTGCTTATGAACATGCTTAAGAGATTCATGATCCAAATAAATGATAAATTCTCTTAGCAACAGATAATGTTGCCAGTTCTGGAGTGTACAAACAAGAGCATAGAACTCTTTATCATAAGCTGAGTAGTTCAGGGCAGCGCCTCAGAGTTTTTTGCTAAAGTAGGCAATGGGTCGATGCTCCTGCATAAAGATAGCACTAATGCCAACACTAAATGCATCACATTTAACCTCAAAAACCTTCTTGAAATCTAGCAGGGTAAGTACTGGAGCAGATGTTAGCTTAGACTTCATATCTTCAAAACTCCTCTAAGCCTTTTCTATCAATCTAAACTCAATGTTCTCTTAACCAATTCAGTCAATGGTGTAGTTATGGAGCTGAAGTTCCAGATAAATCTCTAATAAAACGAAGCTAGACCATGGAAGCTCTTGACTTCAACAACATTAGTCGATGTAGGCCACTCATTAATACCTCTAACTTTTTCCTCATCAACTCGAACTCTCCTCCCTAAAACAACATATCTAAGGAATACAATCTTTCTTTGATAGAACACATCTTTCTTTAGGTTGTCGAATAATTTCTCGGCGTAGAGTTTGTTAAACACCAATCTCAAATGTTCGACATGAACGAGGAGGTCAGTACTATAGACTAGGATATCGTCAAAATAAACCACAACACATTTACCAATCAATGATCTGAGTGCACGATTCATTAGCCGCATAAATGTACTCAGTGCATTAGTTAGACCAAACGGCATCACCAACTATTCAACCAAACCATCCCTTGTCTTAAAGGCCATCTTCCATTCATCCCTAAGTCTTATTCATATCTGGTGGTAGTCACTCTTGAAGTCAATCTTAGAAAAGATGCAAGCGCCATATAACTTGTCAAGCATATCATCTAGTCGCGGAATCAGGTATCATCATTTGATAGTGATCTTATTGATAGCTCGGCTGTCAATGCACATCCACTCCTTTTTTGGTACAAATACAGTAGGTACAATACAAGGACTCATGCTTTCACAGACATATCCGTGATCTATCAACTCATCCACCTGTTTCTTCAATTTAGCTACCTACTCTAGATTAAGCCTATAAATGGGTTGGTTTAGTAAGGCAGTCCCTAGTTGGAGGTCAAGGCAATACTCAATACCTCTCAGGGGAGGTAAACCTTTCAACATCTTAGTAGGGAATAGGTCAGTAAATTCCTGAAGTAGCTACTGCACTTCGGTAAGTAAGTTCTCAACTTCTCTAACCTTTAAGAATCTCCTAACTAAAAGAAGCACATGGTCCTCAATCTTGAGTTCTCGAGCAAACTAAGCTCGGGATATCACTAAGGACTTCCACTATAGAAATCTAGCAACCTTTCCTTAGGCTTCTTACACTTCCTAAGGACTCATAAGTGTCAATATAATTTTCTTCCCGTCCTTCTAGAACATATAGGTGTTTCTATACCCATTATGTAATACTCTCAAGTCAAATAGCCACAGTCGGCCGAGTAATATGTCAGATGCATACATAGAAAGGACATCATACAACACCTCGTCCCTATACCTATCACCAATGGTAATTGATACTCTAACTTGCTCGAAAACGTATAGCCCTCCTTTCTTGTTCTACCACTAAATCTTGTACCGCTTGGGGTGTAGAAAAGTTGGCAATTTCATAAACTTAACTACCCCTTGCGCAATGACGTTGGTACAACTCCCTCTGTCAATGATTACGGCACATAGCTTGCCATTCACCCAGTAATTCATATGGAAGAGATTCTCTCTTTGCTCATTCTTGTTAGTAATAAAAGCATTGAGAGATCATCAAACAACAAAGCAATACTTGGCTTCACCCTCAGGAGGTATCTCAACATTGGGGTCTTCCTAGAATTCTTCCAGCATCTGATCGGTTACCACTTCTTCCTCTCCTTCACTCGCATTTTCTACTTTAAACTAAGGCCTGTCTCCTTTTATGGTCATGACTCGACGATTTGGACATTGACTAGCCACGTGCCCATAGCCAAGGCATTTAAGACATTTGATTTCTTAGGTTTTCCTTCTTGAACTTTGACTTAGATCTCTTCGAATCTCAAGCTCCTCTATTTTGCTCTTGCCTCGGCTTTCTTCTGGTTAGCTCGACATCTGACCTCGGCGTTCTACCTTAGAATTGTTTGATGCTCTATCGATCATTAGTCAGCTCGGTATGCCACTCCTATTTGATACCAATGTTTAACTACTCGACATTTGGCTAACCTGGTTCCATTGTTGCCTTTCAACTCTCTAGGCCATACAAATGGTTTCATCTAGAGTTATGAGATTCTACAGTTCCACAATGTTACCAATCTTAGCTCGTAGTCAAAAGATGAACCGTACTATAGTTCGAGTCTCAGGTTCATCGATATCACATCATATCATGAGCAACTAAAACTCTCGAACATAGTCGTCTATGGATTTGTTACCTTACCTCAAGTCTTGGAGTCATTAGAAAGTGTCTTGTTCATAGTGTTCAAGAATAAACCTACTTCTAAGAACTCTTTTCATCTCATTCCATGTTCAAACTTCACGTCAAGCCCTCAAGTGAACATTCTATAGTTTCTTCCACCATATTGCCGCATACCCAGAAAATTATAATGTGGCCACTCGAATGCAGATAGCATCTTTATAATCGTAGAAGTTGAATATCTTTTTGACCTTCTCTTCCCAATCTAGGTAGTCATCAGCACTACCAGACCCATTAAAGCTCGAAATCTATACCTTAAGATGTTCGGCACCCCTTGGCACTCTAATCTCATGTTCATCAATCCCAACATACTAGTCTTCTTCTTTTTCGTACTCTTCCACTTCATCTAACTCCAACCTCCTTCTCACAACTTTGTCGATACGTCGTGGTGGTGCTTGGTTCACTAGAAAGGCTTCTAAATCTCGCCCATTCATCTGCCCTCTCGGCCTATCTCTCACCTCTCGGCCCTGCTCAACAATTCTCTCACGCGGTCTGATCTCTAGTACTATGTCTACTAAGGCAACTAAGTTGGCTACAATAGCAGCAAGATCTTGTATCTGCTCATCAATAGTACATAGTATCTGTTGGGTAACTCAACCACGACCATGAGCATCACTCTTGGCATCGTTAATCTCTCCCTATACATTAAGGTTCGACATTCTTAACCTAGAGCTTCAGTAAAGACACTTCACATGGATGCCTTCAACACATACAAGTATCTAGAATAGTAGACCAACTATTACTACGCAACTCTCAATCTCAACCTCAAGCATTAATACTAGAATTATATGTTGTATCTAGGAGCTTAGTTATCACTAAGACTTACTATGGCAAATCTGAACTAAATAGGTCCTCCAAAGTATCAAAGAAATTAGAGGGAAATGGTCCACAAATGGACAAGAGTAGCTAACATGAAGCTGCTTGAAGGATGTGACTCACCAACGAACACAACATGACTTGACACCTCACTTGATATATTGCACAAGTTGATGTCAAGGTCCACCCAATCCTGAGCTACTCGACAAAATTAGATAAGAGTGTATGAAAGATGGACTTAGAGAAAATTATCTCATAAGAAAAAAATATTCAATGTTTTTTAGTTATCCAATTCTCTATGGCTTATAAAGGAAAAGGATTATTTATAGTAAGTCCCTAAGGCAACATTACAAATAAAGAAATTACAAGAAAGTATATACAAAAAGGGGATTCCTAGTATATATGAAAAGGGGTAAAAAAGACAAAAGACAAAAATGGAAAGGTAGTACAATGTTCAATGAGTTAGACATGTGGTAATACAACATTGGTCCCGTACGAAGATTCTTTAAACACAGTAAGCAAGAGGGATCAAGATGTTGTGGCAATAAAGGAGCCAAGACGAGAGAAATGATAGTATGCCAAGAGAAAACTACTTAGCTGGTAAGTGCATCTCTTGCCACTCAGCAAGAACCCCTCGGCAATAGTTGGTCGAATTACTTAGCACAGGGTCCTTAGTAAAGGAATGGTCAACAACATCACTATCGAAAGTATAGATCATCGTATAACAATGTAGGGAGCCCAAGGAGTTCAACTACCTTCCTTCAATGTAAAGTTTCTCATCATTAGCAGGTTACCGAGAGAGGATTCTTCGGGTGAAGGATTAGAGTCCTCGGAGCCATACACGAGTAATGGGACCAATGGTCGACAGTTCGTCTATATGAGACAATTAATGTTCATGTTGTTATGGTTCTAGTTAAAGCATTGGTATAAGATGATAGTCATTTATGTTTATTGAAACATACGTAAATATGATAATTAAATAAGACTCCCTTTTCTTAGTGAAATAGCTGTATTGTATAAAGGAAGTAAGAGATAACAACCCTAGTTCATAATAGAACCGAGCTAAAAGATCCAAAGCTCAAGGCTCTACTATCCCTACAAAAAGAGAAAGTATTTACAAAACTAATAACATCACTACTAAGAATTCTTTTCTCCTTATACAAACCAACAGAGTAGACATCATTTTTCAAAAGCGAAAAACAAAAGATAAGAGGAAGAAAAACTCAACTTGAGTTTGATCTTAGTCTTGCTTCTAACCAACCAAGGCATCAATAATAGCATTAAGTTCTATAGTTACCACTTGAAGCCTCCAAAGCCCAAGGTTGGAGGGCTTTTCCATATAAGCAAGTATAACATTGTAATAGTATAATTTATGATTTGCTTCATCATATAATAAGTAATAAGCTGCAATAGAGTTCAAGTTAATTTCAACATCCAAGTATCCATGACATATGCAATAATGCAATCCCTAAAAGAACCTTAGAGTTCAACTATCAGAATATCCAATGAACTTTCTTTCCTTGCCAAACAAAAAATCCAACGACCATTGAACTCCCCCAATAGTAGCTGTATTGGAAGAGGTGATTATTAAGCCATCTATGTTGAGTTTAATCCATATAGGAGTTGGATGGGACCAAGTAAAGTTTCCCTTATCAGTTTTGAAGGTTTCTTTTATGTGCTTGAAATTTGGCCAGTACTCATGTGTTAAGGACCTCATGGATTAAGTGAGACTACTAGGATGGTCCTCAAGAATAAATAATTTTTCATCCCCATTATGCCATATTTTCTATAACATAATAGCAAAAGTGAAGGTTAATGGAGGTTGTGTACTAAATAAGTCCTTTTTCTTTCATAGTACAATCTACTTTAACCCATAAGAGGAAGTCTTGATCAAAAAAGGGGTTTGCATAAGGATATGTTTGCTTAATCGGTCCAATAGCAAAAATGTAGGGGCATGTTAACAAAGCATGCATTATGGTTTCATTGTTGTCCCTACATCTCGGATAAGTAAGTGTAGCCAATACACCTCTTTCGCAAGGTAGTCATTGGTAATAATAAATGGAATAAACTCTAAAGGAAAACTTTGACCTTTGGTGGAGAAATAGCCCTCTAAAATTGGCTAGTGCTCTTGGTTGAAAGGCTAAATGAATGTCTTAAATTGAGGGGTTTAGGCAAAAAGACCTATCTATGGCTATTTGGTCTACAATATGCATATGCAATTGAATAGGACCAATAGAAGTGTATAAAAGGTTAGAAATGAATAAGCCAAATTTTGAATCATCTCATGACCCTATAGAAGTCCAACAATCAAAGATTGAAAACTTTGATCTTTGTTAAGTTAGGGGGGCATGAATAAATGTCCTTAGAGTACTAAGCTTGCACTAGGATTCAAACCAAAAGCTAGAACTTTTCCCATTGCCTATGATGATATGGCTAGAGGTTTAGATGAAGGTTTTGCTTTCTTTAAGTTCCTTAGCTATGAAGGATAGAGATTAGTTGCTTTAGGATGTGTTATTCACTAGCAGTTTTTTGTATTTTGCTTGCATGAGCTTTGACCAACAAGCTTTTTGGTTATTGAGTTCATAGAACCTCTTGATAGAATAGGCTTTATTTCTTAAGTGGATATTTAAAAAGACTTAAACCCCCTTCTTTTTTGGAAAAGTAATCTTTTCCCAACTTATTATCCAATATATTTTCCTTGTTAAGGAGGTGACAAATCGAAGGAAATTATTTATTGTATGTGTTAATTTATCATCAATTGCATTCAGAAGCTTCCCCATCTTCATATAATAAATTGGAAGAGATTAAAGCACTAATTTTACCAATAAAGATGTAAGGGGACGAGGGATCTCCTTACATAATTCCTCTTGATGGATAAAAAGCAAGTAAAACTTTCCTATTTACTAACACTGTAGATGATGAATTAACTAAATAGCCTATTATTAACTTTATCCATCATTCACGAAAAATGAAAGCTTTAAGGATTCAGTAGATGAAAGTCCATTTAAGAGAAACAAAAGATTTTACTAGATCTAGCTTTACAATCATCTAACCTTGCTTTCCTTCTTTTTGTGGCACTAGTGCAAAATTTTATTCATTACTAGAATATTATCCAAAGCTTTCCTTTCATATATAAAGCTTTCTTAGATTAGGTGAATTATACTATCCAAAAGGCCTAAATCTTCTGACCAATACTTTCGCTACTATCTTATTAAAGGTAAAGTAAAGGCTAATTAACCTAAAGTCAAAAATCCTAAACCTTGTCCATGCTTAGCTACAAGACAAATTTGAGTTTGGTTAAGTTCTAGAGACATAGAATGGGAAGAAAAGATGTTTGAGATAAGTTTTACCATAGAATTCTCAACAAGATTCCAACATTTTTTGAAAAAATAAGCATATAAGCCATCTTTTCCTGATGACTTCTAAGAATAGATGGAATTTAATACCTCAAATATTTCTTATAGGCTAACATATGCACTTAAGGTGGCATTTTGATTAAAAGAGAGCTATCCAATATAATCTTGGTGTAAAGGACAGAGCAAGAGCAATAAGCCTTAAAAGAGGTAAAACATTTGGAGAAGTGGTTATTAATAAGTGAGTGTATTCATACATTGTCATAAGCTACAACTTGATAGAATCTTATATTTCTCTCACTGATAGGAATCAGTCTACGATGATCTGTAAGTTGAGGCTAACCTGTCCTAAGCCATCACCAACCTGCCAAAAGCTAAAGCCGACCTATCTTAACCCGAAGCTAAATTGTTCAAAGCCAAGGGCAAATAGCTTTTGCCATAACTGAGCTAATACCAGAAGACCAAAGGGAAGAAAAGGAGCTACTCAACCTTAAGTCTATCATCTGCTAAAAAGCTGAGAAACTACATGACCGAGCATTCGAGGCCAAGCATAGGAGAGTTCATGCCAAGCAATCCACGAGTATAGCAATTGTAAGCCGACCTCACTAGAAGCTCAGCCAAGTACAATAAGACTTCTAAATATCCTACCCTTGCTGGGATACCCGATTGCCAACCGACCCCTACTCGGGTCTATAGACAACTTGGATGACTATATGCTGACCTCTCATTAATTGCATAGTTTTGTATACTTTATAAATATTTTCCTTATTTTGATTATGGGTCATTCTTCAGTATTTAAGGCCTTGTATATTATTTACAGTTTTCCAAATAAAGCTTTAGGACTTGCTATAAATAGCAACATTTGTAATTATCAAGGGAGATAGATAGTGAAGAATATTCATATAGTGAATTTACACTTGAACGTTCCTTCTAGAAGTAAAGACATTATTGAGCCCATTGAGCTAGCCTTTCAGATTATTGAGTGTGCCATACTCCTTAATCTCTCGTGTTCTTATCAATTTTTCCTTTAAGATTATGGTGAACCCTTCATTTGAGTAAGTTAGTGAGTTACCTCTAATTTCTCATTTGAAACCCGAGTGACATTTAGTGTTCGTGAGTTATATCGAACCTTATTTTGAGCTCAACCCCTGATTATGTTTGTGCCTTGATGTGTAATATCCATACACATTTGCAGTCAAAACCCCATTCTTACTTCCAATTCGAACCCCATTGGCATCCGAAACCGCTATGTGGATTACGCATCAGTCACCCTCTAGGATCCATTTGGCCCTTACTTTCATTGTCCATAAACTATCTTTTCTATCTAAGAGACTATTCAATTCTTTTTTGAGGGATTGCTTTAGATGGTGAAGGGGAGGGATGGGATTGCTTACCATAATAACATATGCATTTTGTAATTTCTTCAATAAGTCTTGTTTTTGGAAATAGATGATACCAAAGATCTCATCATTTGAAAGACCTAAATTTCCTTAAAAGAATACTGATAGTTATGAGGCAATCATTATTACTTTCTTCCCAAATTTGTTGCACAAGAAGGCAGCAACTTTATATGAGAACCATATGGGCTAGAATCTAAAAATAGGGTTTCGAAGCCAATACCTTCTAATAGATGAGTTTTAAGCAATAGGCCATTATGGTTAGAAAGCCATTTCTTAACATGGAAAATTTTGGAGTCTAGGTAGAGACCCTTCTAATTAATATGAAACTAAGCTCTATCTAACCTTCACTATATATGGTTAGGGAGTTACTATTCATTTGTTTAAGTGAATTTCGGGCTACAAACCCTATTTCAATTAGGCTACAATCATTCATACAGCTTAAATAGTTAAAAGCTCTAGATCTATGAAAGGTTCTTGCTCCTCATTACTGATTATGGGTTATATTATCATTAAAATCACCATTCAAGCACCAAGGCAATTGACCAACCAAAGATGAAATATGCCCAATACTATCCTAAAATGATAAGCTTAAAATAAGAATTTGTAGGGGAATAAACTATAGCAATAGCAAAGGTAATGGAATTATACCTAACCTTACAACAAACAAAAGTCTTTTAGGGTCTACCTAGCATTGTCATTATCCAAAATATTAGGGTTCCACATAAGTAAGATTCCTCCACTCTATCCTTCTACCTCCTCTATAGAGTAGTGGGAGAAAGAGTAAGCATTTGAAGAATCCAACTTTATCTCCATGAGTACAACAAGGTCAGGCATGTACTCACTAATTCCTCCATGATTGAGTCTTGCTTCGTTAAGAAATTCATATAATATATAATACATGCAAGGATCCTTATACTTTTAATAGAAGAAGGTAGCCTTTCTTCTTCCATTTTTTGCATCATCATTCTGTACTAGACAATATCATTCCCAGCCCTACTTATATCTTTGACTTTCATAGAGAATTTACTAGGGTTCTTAACGAGGTCCATAATTTCCATCTTTTCCTCTCTATTGATGAAAGTGAAAGGATCATTATCCATCTTTAGGAGAAGTAAAGCCATCGGTAAAATCCACATTAATACATCCAAATTGAGCATCCTTAAGACTTGAACCATCAGAAACCTTAGGTTCTCTCCCACTTCTACATAAGTTGAGCATGGGTCACGTTGTCGTTGGGGACTGCTGTATATATTTGGACATAATAGTTCCCCCTTAAGGCAATGGAGAGTCCCATCCTTGTTAGATAAACCCCTCTTTATAGAAGTACCACTACCACTATGATTCGAGAGAGCATGCAAGGGACTACAATGTAATCTGGCACCCTCTTTGCCTTTACTAGCTCTATAGAATTTCAACAAGTTGTTTTTCATTTAAGAGAGAGAGGATAGTTTATTTTTCTTTTATTTTAGGTAGAAATGGGTGTTGCCTCTTGCATTTTATTGGCTTTAAAAGCAAAGCCTAAATCCTCTCTTTCATTGTCGATTCTACTATTAAATGTAGAGAGAGAAATGTAAGGGCATTGATTGCTCTCCATCGACAAGTCCTTTCCAAAGTAATAGGGGCATCATTTGACAAGATAGGTATAGAAATGGGGCTTAAGCTTTGCTCTATTTTTTCCTCCTTTTTTTTTTTTTTTTTTTTGTTCTTCCTTTTCATCAAGCTCATTCTCTAATAGGGAAATCATTACTTTTAGATTTCCACACTTAAATACTTTCTACTCCTTATTATTAATACTTAGTTTCCTTTCTTAAGCTTCAACTTTATTCGTATTTTTCTCCAACTGGCTCTGTTTTGCTTTACCTTCTTTGTCAATTGGAGCCATTCACCATTTTCTCTTAATTTGACAACTGATCACTCCGTAATCCTTGATCATTAGCCAAATTATCTTATTTGGTTTCATTAAGGTTTATCTCCTAATCGGTAGAAGGGTTTCCTTGGTTATGGTTTGCTTAGGTTTGGTTTAAGGTTCGCTCATTAAAAATATCCATTTTTGGGGCTTCCTTACTCAAATTATTACAGAAGTCAAGACAAATTTTTTCTGTACATCTAATATACCCAAAACAATAGCATAAAAGTTTAATGCCTTTATATTGCAATTTATAAAAATTAGTCTCTACTACTACTGTATGAACTAAGGGTTGATGAAAATTGACTTGAACAAATAAGCATGCAAACTTGCCCCATTTAGCTTAGGCAATGTAAGTGTTTATCTTAAGGATTGGTCTAATTGGAGCGCCAAGACTCTTAAGAAAATCTATGTCATAGTACTCCAAGGGAAGCTTACAAATACAAACCCACACAATAACAAAAGAAAAGGATGAAGCAGAAGCCTTAAAATTTGGCTTTCATCTCCTTATTACAAGGAAATGGCCATTAATAAACTACAACTTATCTCTTATAACTATTTTAATATCATCAATCAATTGGGAAAAAAAAAAACAACATAAAACCCAATCCTTTACTAATCATGGAAAAGTTTGAAGCAAATCTCTACATAAATTTCAATTTTTGGAAAGGAAATTTAAACCCTGAAGAAGCTCCATATAATTTAATAATAATGGAAGTCCTCCATTTATCCTTGATGCAATTTTTATCATCAAAAGATAGAGAGATACATTTAAAACTTAGGCCAACAGAGGGAGATTCCTCCATCTATAGGGAGAGATTAGAGTTCAAACCTTCACAAGCTAGATCCATTTCCTCTTTATCATTAAGCTCAAAAGCATTTACTTCACAACTTTTAAGTGACCCAAAATAGAGACCCAATAAGATGGTTTCTTTTTTGATGGAATGACAAGGCTCGAAGAAGGATGATTCAAACTAGAGTTAAAAGCACCTTGAAAATCTAAAGAAGATTCTAATTCTAAACGTTCCTGCCGTTCCAAGACCTAAGGTGGTCGGCAGTCACCTATAGTGAGTTACACAATCCCTCATCAACTGGCCGCTAGACAACTCCTAACCTTAGGGTTGTTGGAATGGCTACTTGAAGTATAGTGGGACGTGATCCACTTCGAAATGTGAATTATTCAACCTACAAGCAACTCTAAGTCAATTTTTTATTCATCTTCATATGTTATCAAGTAGATCTAATAAAATTAGTTCAAGTAATAAAAATAACTATAAAAATTTTAATTAAACAGTAAATTAATCTTTTCAAAATATAAATAAAAAATTACATATTTAGACAAAGTTTATGTATTACTTATATTCCTAACCCCCACTTATCCCTATAATAAGTGTAGATCACAGTTTTTTTGTCTTTTTGCTGACCTGATTACTTATTTGTGCATGGCCCTCTTCATCATGGTCATCAACCGCCCTTTGCCCTTTAGTGGACGGCAAAAGTCCTTTCCATTTCAACTTCTTTTCCTTTCTTTATATTTTCGCATTATTTTTTCTTTTTTCTTTTTTTAGTTTTTTACATTAATTAATTAAATATGTAAAAAGAAAATGGGTCAAATGCCGTTTCAGCATTCACGTCAATTGCATTTTACGCGTAGATGATCAAATCAGCAAAAAGTTGAGTCTACACCTATTTCAAGGGGCAAATACTGAGTTTTAAAAAGATTAAGATTCATCTAATTTTTAAGGGCGATGTATTCATTTTATCCTAGAATAAAAGATGCGAGTAGCAACTGTTCACTGAGTTATTATATTATATAATAAGATTTACAAAGGGTGAGCTTTTTTCATTCCATCCATCCATGGATACAATACATATTTACAGGTTTTAGGAAAAATATATTATATAATTACTAAAATATTATTATTATATCACATTTTAAAATATAATATTACTATTTGTACTAATATCGTATTTTTAACATACAATATAGTTTTTTGTTAATGATACTTAAGGGTCATGTGGTACACTTTTATTGGCTAACTCAATAAGTAAATAAATTATAGAAATAAATATAATAAAAATATAAAAAATAGCATTAAGTAAATCTAAAAAGAGAAAAAAAAAGGTTGCTGGTATCCTAAAGGCAACGGTATGGATTTCATTTTATGGTATCACATCGCTTCTGTAGTACTAACTTCTTAGAATTACGTGTTGGGTGGAGACAAAAAGCAAGCAATAGAAACACAAGTTGATTAAATGATGATTGATGCTGGAGAGGGATCAGGAGATTCTTTTTCACTAAAGCTAGCTTTAGTATGGAAGAAACTAGAGGCCGAAGACGACTCTCTTAGAAATTGGAAGATCAAACAGCAGTTTTTTTTTTTTCTTTTTATATTTACAAAATGTGTTTTTTAATAATTTTTAATTATAATCATTTCTATAATTTATTTAATTATTGAATCTACCAATAAAAGTGTGCCATATATCCCTTAAATATCATTAACAAAAAAACTCTAAAATATGAATCATATCTTTATTAGAAAAATAACTTAAATCACATCTTTATAAAACTACTATAATATAAGTCACATATTTATAATTAACCCTAGATATTTCGATCTATACTTTTTATGAACTCTATTTGTACCTTGTAAGTTATTGTATAATGAATCTTAGAGAAAATATCTAAAAGTAAATTCATATATTATTTGCTCTTACATAAGCTACAGTATTTTGGGATATTAAAACTGAAGTTTTATTCCTCCAATATAGTGGTGTTCCCACCAATTACAATCAAATACATGTAAAAGAAATAATAAATATTGGAATTTATGCTGTGTTTAATTATAGTTGATGGAAACATCATTGACCGCATTTTGGAGACAATAAACATCAATTTAAAATCAAATAATGAACCAGTAAAAAATAATTCAAATCTACGTTTATGTTAAAAGTAGATATGGAATTGCATTGAAGGAAAAGTTTTCGAATGTCAATATTTTTAAGGCCTGTCAGTGTTGAGTTTTCTATAATTTCCATAGTTTTTAAGGGATTCTCCTTGTAATTTATTATCCTTAAATGAAGGAGTCTTTGTAATTAAATTTGTAGTTTTGCCATCATTGACTTTTTAATTAGAGTAAGTATGTTTTGGCAGATAACGTAACAACAAAACATGTACGGCATATCTTCAAAAGATTATGCTAAATAACACAAATTTTTGCAGGACATGCCATTGAATGTCTGTTATCCTGTGATTTCCGATACCCGGTAATGACAACTAAGAGCACCTTTATTATAAATTTTAAGCTTAACAGAGACAAACAAAAGAAAAAAAAAAAAGGTTTTGTAATATTATGTACTGGCAGCAAACCAAAAAACAAACAAAATAAGTAAGTTAACATTCAAAAAGTCAACTAATGAAATACGTTTATATCAATTTGGTATATAAAAATGATTTGAAATAAAACGGATAGAATGAAACATATTGAAATACAATTAAATGAAATGAAGAGAGAAATAGTAAATCCTTTTGGTTATTTAGAAATATTTATGAAATGAAATAAAATTAAATATATATAATAATAATTATTAAAAGTATTATTAATTATTGAATATTATAATTAAATTGAAGGTTAAATAAGTAATCTAATTGATAATAATAAATATAGGACAAATAAAATCACCAATTCTATCTTCTTGAAGGTAAAATCACATTCTTTCTTGAAACTAGAATTGCTAATTTCATAAAACACAATTTTTGATTTTAAATACATTTCTAATTATATATAAAAGAAATGGAATCTAGAATGGTTCTATTTACAAAACATGATATTATTTCTTTTTTATTATTTTTATATATGATTCATCGATACTACAATTCTAGATGTTTTGATAAGTAATAGACTAATATCAATAATATTTAAATATATTTTAATAATAATAAATTAATATTTTTATATATTAAAATTTTATTAATATTTATTTATTATTTATAAAAAAATTCCATATATTAATCCGAGGAAAAAAACTATTCTCCAACCCTAGGGAATCTAAAAGCAATATAATATAAAACGACGTGATGTTTTATCTGTTTCCTAACATACGGTACGGCTCGGATTTTTTTTTTTTTTTCATCTTGATTTTTTTTTTTTACCATAAAGTTAATTTTATGAGTTTTATCTAACCTACGACACAGTTATGGTTTTTTTTTTTTTTTAAATGTACGGCTTTATGGTACCCACCATGAGTGCCATGTATATGAGGAAAGGGATGATGATCGATGATTTGTAATGAAATTTAATAAGACTAAACTGGATAATTTATGGACCTATTTCATATCACTATCATAGAGTTTTCCTATATTGAAATTAATTAAATGATTGCCGTAATAATTATTGCTGTCCCAATGAAAGTAATGCACGTAACCTTTCCAGTATCAATAAATGAATAATTTAAATTACTTTTTCAGCTTCATTACCTGAAAAGGCGACCACGTACTACATTGTTTTATTTATTTTTTCCGACATGTACTACATTGTTTAAATAGAACGAAAAGCAAGTTTGCGCTAATGTTAATCTCATTGGTAGAGGGTTTAACGTTAACTCAAAGTAAAGCTCATTTGTGGTTAGATTTTTCAGTTTAAATTCGGTTCCACGAAACTCATTTAGCATTGATTATTTAAAGGGAAAACAAAATAATTCGTTCGGATTTCTATATTCATATTGAAGCTAAAATAAGAGATAAATTCTGACTCGATTGGGATCATCTAGCTCGTCAAGTAGGATAGTTTGATTCTACTTAATAAACTATTTAGGCAGATCAATAGCGAGTTGAACATCGGCCCCATGCAATTCAAACTATGCGTAAAATTCTAGAAAAGAGTTTCTGGATAAATCCTACAATAGATTATACACGGAGGAAGCATTCCCAAACGATTGTTGGTGTATGCAAATCAGACACCATATGGCTATAAGTGTGAAGTACAATGGTGGACACAAGGTGTTCACGGGTAACATTTGTTGAGCAAGAAAACGAGTAAAGGGAGTGATGAACATAGAGAAGGTGTATTTTTGCTGAGTTGTTGTCTCGTGGGGATGATTGACCACACATTATGAGGAGAAAGTTCACGGGTGCTCTTAAAATTGTTCATATCAAGACAAAAAAATGACAAAAAATAAAAAATAAAAAAAAATAACTAAACAAAAACCCATTAAGAGTCAAGACAAAACCAAATGAAAACAAACTAGTTAGGAAGAGGAAAAAAAGATTCTCTCCATTAGTTCTCATCCACAAAATTGATTCACCTACCACCTGAATTTACTTTTCATAATTACTTTGTCACTATCATCCTCCATTACCACCCATCTTATCATTTTAGACTAGCAACTGGACACCGATGCATCAATTTAATGCACCATTGGATTGTAGATGGATTTGTATGTATAAATTTTTACATTATTAATAAATGGGTTAGACTAATAAGGACCCATTTGTTTGCTATCTTGGTTCAATTCCAATACCTAAACCAGTTTATGAACTCATTTAATAAATATGTTTAGTAAACATATTCAAATCTAACCAATGAACTCATTTAAGATTTCAAAGTAGATTTGTGCTAGCCATAAGTGTTTGCAAATTGTTGTGAGAAGATGAAGATCCTCTAAGGTGAATCCTTATGTCTTCAATGAGCGGCATTGAATCAGCTAGGGCTAACGGCAAAGGTATTACATGCCATCTTCCTATAATGGGACTTCATCTCTATCGATGCTTGATTAGTGTGCTCTTGCCAAACACCTTACAACGTGATAGTCACCAATTTGACTCTAGATATTAGCAAGCAAAGTATCAATAAACTATAAATGATGTGTAAGGCCTTGCTATAGAGGGTTGATTATGTGTTTGTCATGTGTCAAGCGACTTTGAAAAGTCTCAATGTAATGACAAGTAAAGGAATGTTGTTAGAGAGAGACATAGGGGAAGAAACATGTGATCTCAACATCTTATAGGTGCATGACATTTTTTGAGTCTTCTTAAAAACTTAGTTTGATCTTTCTTAGAGATATTTTGGCAATAAGATAGCGTTTCTCCAAATCTCTAGCATTATTAAATGAAGAGGAGGACAAAGCCACTATATATAGATTCAAGACTCATTCTTAATCATCAGACGAATCCGAAGATCTACTAAGGAAACGAGTCATCTATGTTACTCGTTTGATTGAAATGATGATTAACAAACAAGATAAAGCCTCTTTTTTATGACTCCACATTGGCTTTCAATATAAATGGGAATTAAGCCTAATTTTTTATAAGTAAGCTCTCGAGTTGAATGCTTTTTTCAACAAGCTTTATAAGTCTAAAGATTTTGTTAATAAGCCTATAAAAGGACCTTTTGAAATACACAAACCAACCAGGAAAGGCTTAGAGCAATAAAACAAGTCTAACAATCCTTACTCCAAGTCTATTAAGTTAAATCTCTCTAAAATATCTTTAAATAATTGAGCCCAGCTCCTTAAGCTCTATGATTAAACCAAGAAGTTGGTTTACGACATTAAATTAGATTAAGCTAAATTACCAAACTAGTCCTCTATAGTTAGTTTTTTTCCCCTTTCTGGTTAGCCATATACAATACATTTCACGAAAAATAAGAACCGATCATACTTAATTTCTAAAAGAGAGTAGTGGTTATGTAACCAGTCATGAGGGCCTTGATCTTACTACATAATATTTCATTTATACAATGTAAGTATTAGATAGCCTTAGCTATGAAAATGACAATATTACACATGATGACATTTATATGGTTGAAAATACATGAGGCTTGAACTAACTCAGTTTTGTACATATCTAGACAATTACATTTAGTAAAATGACCATGTGAAAATCATAAGCAACCTCACTAATTATTTTAGTGTATTTAGGGCCACAAAGGGGTGACATTGCAGGAGTAGCTCTTTTTGGAAAAATAGTTGATTGTTACATGAAAAAACAAATAATTTTTTTTACCCACCATGATTTTAAGTGATTTTAACCGCATATCAATGACCCTATAGGAACTGTGGGACCAACCTTCTTTGTTTCTGTCTTTAATCTTCTATAGAAATGACCTTCCTTACTACAAGCTAGTCCATTACCACTTGCTTTTTATGCTAACCTTGGCTTGTCCTCCTATCAATACTATCTACTTGGGAGCTCACTATGTTAAATCGTGCTAGAAGCCTAGAACTAGCAATTAATATTAATCACTTTGTTTGATTTTTGTAACAAAGCCAAATCCAGTCGATTGTATCCTATTTTTAACTCTCCAACCTTTTGCCTTCTTTTAATATTATATTTGAGTGATATCATTTGATACCTCTTGCCACCTATAGTTTCACTCTTAACATTTCTTAATTTCACAAGTTTATTAAGTTTGATGTTTTCTTAACAAATTGTTTCCACATTCCTTATAATCAAAACTCTACAAATGCTAAATGTTATCTTAAAAATTTTAATAGGTTATGTTAACTGATTGCTCTTATGATGAATGATGGTGAGAGGTGAAGATAGAAACAAAATGGCCAATAATGGGGGTCAACTACTATAGGAAAAGTTCATACAAAATAGAAGGATGATTAATTAATATTTCATTTACTCCATTGACATATTTTGTAGTTATTAACTATCATTACTAATGGCCCTTATCACTGAATTTGATTAGTAACCACATTCTCTAGGTTATTAATATCAATATTTACCAATTGTATCGAATGAAATAGGTAAATAAAGAGAGTTGAGAAACCTTTACTGCAAAATAAGGAAAACGATTTAATAGGTACTATATGCCACATGAAACACATTTCTCAATCATCCACATGCTTCTTTCTCCTACTCTCTCTAATTTTCCTTGGATTTGGATCCTATAAAATTCTTATTTTCTTAAAATTCTTAAAATTACAAATCAATTGTTATCATTATCTAAATATTCTAAAAAAAATGATGTTATGATGATTTTACAAAATATTTAAAAAATCTAGATAATAACAATAATTGATTTATAACTTTAAGGAACTTAAAAAAAAAAATAGTTACTTTCAAGAATTCATTTCCATTTTTCTTAGGTTTCATATGGACGTCAAAGCTGAAAAGCAATCAACTGCGCTAGATCTACTTTTTCCCAAATTGATCCCCTTAGTGGTGAGATGTCAAAACCATTACAAATATCTGCACACAAATACTAAACGCATCGTTACTTCTGGTTGAACTAAAGAAAGAATCGTTTGAGCTCCAAAATTTTTCTAGGGAAGAACCCTGTTGGTTGAAAACAAAACACGGTGAAGAAAACTCCAAGCATTGCATGAAGAATTTATTTACCGAGTCTAAGTGCGAAGCAATTTGTAATAATATGATAAAAATATTTGAGACAACTCACATGTTTTACTATGTTAATCCGAATGCATGAGGAAACAAATAATGAAGGATCACATGTCGGACATTATCTCTATATCCCGACCCTTCATTTCAAATAGCTTATACCACATATTATTGCACACAAGGGATAAATTCTATCAATTTTCTAATGGCATCCCCGTCCATTCCTCGTATAATCACGTGTTGACACGTAGGTATCTGCATGCTATGCAAAATAATATACATGTCAAAAATGAATAATACATGATGCAAATAGTGCTTTATACATTTCGATGAAACACTTATATCATCATACGTGGCAATATATAAATAGAGATCCCGATACATAGGACAGAGATCCAGGCTATTAAGAAATGGAATATCCCGATTAAAGACTGCATAAATGTGGTAATTCCTGAAATCTTAAGAGAGAGGTAGCTTTTGCCTCCATGAGCTAATGCCCAATTTCATAGATTATATAAGATTAGGTCTAGTAAACAAATACCACGCCATTGTATAGCAATCCTAAACCAATGCCAATTACCAGGGCTGCAACATGAGGGACGGAGTGCAAAGTTGTAGTTACAAAGCCACGTGAACTAGAAATTAATGAATTTGATTTTCTTGGCAGAGAATTACCGAGGGGAAAAAAAAAAAAAAAGAAAAGAAAAGAAAGAAAAAAAAAAATCTAGTACAAATGCACGTGAACCCTTCGCATGAAACAACCTTTTAAGTGTTTTTTTTTGTGCATTTTAATCTCTTATCTAAACCACTCATGTCTTGTGGACAATGCATTGAGTTTGATGCCAAAATAACGAAACATTATTAGACAGAGAGAAGAAAATAGCTTTTCCTACAACTTTAAGTTACGGAACTACACATTACACAAAAAGCTTTTGAGCTTGAGAAAGTTTCCTTTCCTTCTCCAATGAAGAAACAAGGCTGTGAGATTGAAGCTATAGGCATCAACTACAAGATCAATACACACAAGACACTTCATTTCAGTGGCTTGTTCTTCAACAAAGAGAGGCAGAAGGAGGAAACTAAGCAAGCAAATGATGCAAATCAATCAAAATGCCATGGAGGGTTTAGGCATGTTTTGAAAGATGTGGATTGTAGAGCCAAACCCTGGGAAATCCTAGCCATTGTTGGTCCAAGTGGTGCTGGGAAATCATCCCTACTTGAAATCCTGGCAGGGAAAATCACTCCACATGGCGGTTCGGTTTTTGTGAACCAAGATTCAATGGACAAGCCCCATTTTAAGAAGATTACAGGGTATGTTGCCCAAAAGGACACTTTGTTTCCACTTCTTACGGTACAAGAGACCTTGATGTTTAGTGCCAAGTTGAGATTGAACCTTCCAGGTTCTCATTTGGCCTGCAAGGTTAAGTCATTGATGCAAGAGTTAGGACTAGAACATGTAGCCGGGTCCCGGGTTGGAGACGATAGGATCCGGGGGCTTTCTGGAGGGGAAAGGCGTAGAGTTTCCATCGGTTTTGAGGTTATTCACGATCCTAGAGTGGTGATTCTTGATGAGCCAACTTCGGGGTTGGATAGTACCTCTGCTCTTCAGATTATTGATATGTTGAAAACTATGGCTGAGACAAGCGGCAGGACAATCATTCTTAGTATTCACCAACCTGGTTTTCGGATTGTCAAGCTATTTAATTCTATCCTGTTGTTGGCTGATGGATCCGTATTGCATCATGGCACAGTTGATCAATTAGGTGTTGCATTGAGGTCAATGGGGTTGCAGATTCCACTTAATGTCAATGTAGTTGAATTCGCCATCGAGTCCATCGAAACCATCCAACAAGAACGAAAGCAACAGCAACATAGTTTGCATTTAGAAATAGCAACACCTCAGTTTCCATCCAAAAAAGAGGTAGGCGAAAGCCGGAGTGGCAAGTTTACACTCCAACAGCTGTTTCAACAATCAAAAGTCATTGACGAAGGCGTGATCGATGTTGGAATGGATTTTCCTCATGGTTTTGCAAACTCTATGTTGAAAGAAACCATCATACTCACACATAGGTTCTCCAAGAACATATTCCGGACAAAGGAGCTTTTTGCCTGCAGGACGGTACAAATGTTTCTCTCGGGGATTGTCCTAGGATCAATCTTTTGCAAATTGAAGGACGATTTGATTGGAGCACAAGAAAGAGTTGGTCTATTTGCGTTTGTCCTGACTTTTCTGCTTACAACTACAACAGAAGCCTTGCCAATCTTTCTTCAAGAAAGGGATATACTTATGAAGGAAACATCTAGTGGAAGCTATAGGATCTCATCTTATGCCATTGCGAATGGGCTAGTTTACTTGCCATTTCTGCTCATCCTAGCAGTTCTGTTCGCAGCACCATTATACTGGCTTGTGGGGCTAAATCACAACTTCATGTCTTTCCTGCATTTCCTATTACTGATTTGGTTAATTCTCTACACAGCAAATTCAGTTGTTGTATGTTTTAGTGCATTGGTTCCTAATTTCATTGTCGGGAACTCGGTTATTTCCGGTGTGATGGGATCATTCTTCCTGTTTTCGGGTTACTTCATATCCAAGCAAGAGATACCAAACTATTGGATCTTTATGCATTACGTTTCACTGTTTAAGTATCCGTTTGAAGGGTTTCTGATAAATGAGTTCTCGAAATCGGGGAAGTGCTTGGAGTACATGTTTGGCACATGTATGGTGACCGGGGAGGATGTGCTTAGAGAGGAAGGGTACGGGGAGGAGAGCAGATGGAGGAATGTGGTGATCATGGTGTGTTACATTCTGGTTTACAGATTCATTTCCTATGTTATTTTGAGATGTAGATGCTCTCAGAGAGGTCTCAAAGGTGCACTTGTTTGAATTACAAGGTCGGTGAACTCTCTCTCTCTCTCTTTTTCTCCCTATCTCCCTTGCATACGAACACGAAAAATGTTACTGTAGAAATCTCAAGAGCGTATAGATAGACTATCATGATAACGGCCAACCTTCAGCGGCAGTAGTTAACGAGTACGGAAAAGACCATTTGGAAGTAATAGTCCATTGCCACTATTATCTACTCCCATCCACTGCTACTAGAAGTCATTGATAAACCGCAGCTTCTTGAAATTATTACAATAATTTTTAAAAAATCCATAGCTTTGTTTATAACGAACGACAAAAAAAGTATAAGAGACTTTTTCCACGGAACAAATACACCCTTAATGAAAAATAGAAATAGGAACATGACATGTAAAAGAAGAAGTTGCGTCCCTACATAGAAGTTAGCCCAATCACGACCACAAAAAATTAGGGA
Organism: Lumnitzera littorea; assembly: GCA_024138015.1. NCBI lineage: Eukaryota > Viridiplantae > Streptophyta > Magnoliopsida > Myrtales > Combretaceae > Lumnitzera > Lumnitzera littorea. The sequence continues at coordinate 91,483,765 of JAMXBB010000009.1, read as the reverse complement.
TACACAGTCACGGATGCTTGTTTATTTCTATTTCTATGGTGGAAAACTGTTTGGAGTGCTTCTTGGAATCATGTATCCGTCCATAGTTAAATGACAAAAATATATGACATTGACAGGCCAATATTTGAAGCGTATTACAAGACCTCAAAATTCGTTTCAAGGAGGTAATTTCCACCAGAACTTCATGTTAACAGAGTAAGAGATGTTTCAAGAGGACAATTTTCTAGTTGGCATTGTCTTAGGTACTAGGCAGCAAAAACACAGAGAGCAAGGATACACAAGAAGGAGCAATCAGAAATGGCTTGTTTCGACTGTATTAAAATATCAACAGCATACTCTGCAGAATCACATCATATTGTTCACTTCCTTCCCCTTTTTTTTTTATTTTTTCCACCTCTAATTTTCCTTTTCGATGTAAATTGATTACCATATGGAAGGTAATACCATTTCGTGTCTTACGAAACCTAAACACGCTTAATAATTATTGTAAAGCGTGATAGAGCCTAATTTTTCATTAGTGTGTTAAATAGATGAGAAATGCAGTTTACTCTTTTAAGATGTTGGTACATATAATTAATAATTAAGATTACAAAAATATAATGAGATCACAATATATTTTAAAAATTTAAACAATTTCAATTGCAAATTTTTAAATTCATTTGAAATTGAGATAAAAACATACAGAGAATGCAAATCTGGATGGATGATATTTAATAAGGAAATCCAATGGGAAGAGTTAATGGGCTGAACTACTCTCTTGTTGGGATATAATAAGTTAAACTCTCCACCCCTTTTTATATAAAAGGGTAAATTACAAATCATCATTTATATTTGTCTTATATAACTTAATCCCTCATTTTTTAATTTAAGGGTTTAAACCCCAAATCTTTGAGAAAATACTTTATGACTCTTATATAATCATTTTACTTTAATTTTTTCACATATTTTTTTTATTATTAGCTTATCAATTCCCAAGTCATAAATTTAGATCCTCTAAAGTTATTTTTTATAAAGTTTCCTAAATTTATTCCCTTAAAATATTACCATATACAATCAACAATTAAGATTACAAAAAATAAAAAAATAAAAATAATATCACAATAATGTTACAAGATTTTTCAAAAATCTAAATAATATCAACTATTAACTTATAACTTTTGGAAACTTTAGGAAAAATAATTTTAGATGACTCATTTCCAATGGTAAATTAGAATCTAAAAGCACCCTTTTTTTTAATATTTAGGGGTTTAAATGCTCAAATTGAAAAATAGAGGAGGTAAAGACATAAAGCAAATATAATGAAATATATTTACAATTTATCCAATATGAAAATACATAGTCAATTAAAACAAGAGTTGTGGATCAAGTTTGATATTTCCCTTGAAAGAGTTGTAATATGAGAAAAGAAATATTTCTTGAGTTATACTTGTTTTATCTTTTCTTCTTCCTTTCCTGATTTCATGGATTTTTCTTTTTACTCGAATGTTAAATTGGTAATTTTATATAATATCATATTTTATCTTTGTAAATGATTAATATCCCTTTAATTTTTCTTCCTTTCACTATTTAATATATATTGAAAGAAATCAAATATTTTTGTGATTCTTTTTCCCCATATTCTTTATTTTATATTTTTCTATCTTAATTTCTTTTCTCATGTCAAACAAAGTATAAAATTCAACATAGGGCATATCATGGTGTAGATGTTAAGCACAAGGCCAACCTCGTGGATATTAAAACGAATATTGAAATCGTGTCCGCTAATGTTATATTTCTCCATAGTTTTTAAGCCTTTTACATCACATAAAGGCATTCTTCTTTGCCAAATTGCTGGACCAATCCAAGATTTACAGGAGATCATATATAGCTAACAGCACTTCATGTGCTGTTAATATCTTGTCACAAAGTATTTGGTGCCACCCACCTACCTTTAGCGTCACATGATTCTTAATTGTCGTATTAAAATGACAGTAGTCACCTTCGCGGAAAGGGAAAGCCAATTATAGGGGTTCACGTCACACACGAGTTGTTCCACCCTCTGAATATAATGATTTGCCGGGCCTTCTCGTAATGGATGGCTCCAAGCCGTTTGTACCCCCACCAAAAAGAATTGAGGGTTTTCCTAATTCTATATTTGACACATACTAAATGCGTTTAATAGAAATAAATATTCTTGACATACTATTCATGCCATTTTATTATCTATATTACCTATATAATTTATCTCTAAGAACTCACTAATTATCAAAACATGAATTTTGTATTTTTAATAAATAATGAATAATATAACTATAAATAACTTTTTTTAGTTATATTATTATCTTAATTGTTTGTTTTCCACAATCTAAGCTTGGGAAGTCCCTTCAACTAATTTTTATGGTCACATTGCGAATGTCAAGCTTAATTAAACAACTTTCATAAATGGTCCAGATTTATATGCTAAAACCTTAATCGCTAATTTACAAGGTTTCACATAAATAATAAAGAAGAGGTCGGAGAGAGGTGGTGGGGTGGGGGGTATGGGGTTGTTTACATTGGTTATCACTCGATTTTTCAAAACACTTGAACTTATTCCCACTTCTTAACGTTCAAGACTAGTATGAAATTCTAAACCAGTTTTTATAATTTGACATATTAGAAACTAATGAATTTAGATCAAAGATTTGTATGCAAAAGCCTAAGATGTGTTTAATTTAATCTTCTAGATTAGTTTTCAAGTCCTTTTGATTAACTTTTGATCCGTAATCTAACACTTAAAATGTTCTCTTAATTACTATGATATGCTTATGATTTGTTACATAAATATACAGACAAAAACAAAATCAAAATATGCAAGTAAAATAAATGTAGGTAAAAGATAAAATTAAGAAGATTAGGCAATGATATATAGAAGTTCGTCCTTATGAGTCATTTATCTTCTCTTCTAACACCTAGTGCTAAGGAACCAATCTTCTATACCGACATATTCTGTTACTTAAAAAAAATCAAGATAAGGTATACAATTACAAACTCTAACTTACCTTCCCATACCTTACCATTGAAAAAATTGCAAGTCTCTACCACATTATTCTGTTAAATAGCTATCCATAAAATTTTAGAGAGTTTAACAACTCTTTCAATGATGATAATATGATTTCTCACACTTTAGCCCAATTCTCTCAAAAACAATAGATATGAAACTTTTGCTTAGAGATCTTAGAATCACATTATGTTCTTATGTATCAATATAGCTTCATTAGTGTGCATTACTCTTTGAATATTAGCATTTATATAGTCTTCATACTCATATGTTCAAATTGTTGTATTCTTAGCAATAAATGTTGTGCTTTCAATTATATTATATCTGTAATACCCTTTAAATAATAGGTAAAAAAACTCTAATGATCAAGATGCCTTTTTGTATAGTAGATTAGATTTTATCAGAACTCTAAAGTTAAGTATGCTTAAACCAAGACAATCTTAGGATGGGTGATCCTATAGGAAAGTACAACACGAAAAGATAAACTATGTGACATTCTATACCAAAGTGGATAATACCTCGTTGAGACAAGTTCCTTCAAGTCATTACAGGTGCATTAGAGTAGTCTGCCAATCAAAAGAGCGGAGTCTATAAACCCAACAAATTCTGAGTAACAATCTAAGTAACCGAAAATGCCCTTCAAATATTTCTAATGATCAACCAAACTAAGCATTAAGCTTAATATGAAAGTGGTACTCATAATAACTGACTTCATAATTATAAACCAACTTGAGAAATCTAAAGCCTAATATCAAACCTAAAATTATCCATAACCCTAAACCCCTAAGTATAGTAGAATACTTCTAAGCTTGTGAAAACCCTAAAACAAAAAGATCAAGAACCCTAATACTAACTCAAATGTTTAAAAACCCTAAAAATTAATAAGAACCTCTAACTTACTAAAACCATAAAACCTAAAAGGTAATGAGAACTTTCAAACTTATCAAAACCATAAATGAAAGATCAAAAACCTAAGTACTAAATGGAACACTTAAAAAACCTACATCAAAAGCCTTAACCTAACCGAGCTTGAATCAACCCTAAGATACTTATAACCTATCATGAAAACCAATTTGAGAAGAGGAAATATTTAAGAACTAAACCCTAACTTAGCCACTTGAATAAAATAATCAAGTAAGACATTTAAGGGTAGAAATTGGAGAGCCATGCATGAGGACTAAAACAAGCCATCTCCATCTAATTTCCCTCCCAAATCCAAGTCCAAACAAACCAAAGTCAAGAGTGTAAACTTAGTTAACTTATAATCTTAGCAATTTCCCATGAGTTAGATAAGACAATCTCCAATTCCCTATACAAGTTGTATCATTTGTGGAAAAAGTTAACTGTTTTTTTATTGAGCCAAAAGTAAAGTTAACAAGACAATTACCTATACTGTAAGCCTTGCATCGCTGGTTAGAGAAGAGGCATGCCATGTCCTCTTTTCATCCTTTTTCTCACTTGTAATATCACAATTAGTAGCTACCCATAAAGCTTACAAAAACAATCACATCCCATAGATCTTACTTCACTTTAACACACAAAGTTGATAAGATATTGTGGAAGAAACCTTAGCCCTAAAACCAACCACTTAAGCTTTCAAACTTACTCTTCCATTTCTTTTCAAGACAAACAACACTTAAACAAATCAAGAAGGAGCTCCCCAAATACACCTTCTTCACTGCCCATAACATACCCTAGCTGCATCCTTAATTACCTCATTCAAGTACCCTAGTTCAACCTTAAAGAAGACACCCCAAACACTACCCTACACTTCACCATTTGAGAGGACTTTAAAACACCAACAAGCACCAAGGTCATAGGATTCAAGCAGCACAAAGATTTCTAAAGGAGAGGGATGAAAGCTAGGAGCCAAGGGTGTCTTAAGTAGGATGTAAACTACCATCCAATCACCTAGTAAAGTATATCCCATCTTCAAATGTCTTTAAAACACCATGAATAGAGTTACATTTCATATTTTTGTAAATATATCATGTATGTTAAAATTTCTCTTAGCTAAGATAAGTGATAGCTTTCTTGAAGTTTCCTTACAAGTGATAAAACATAAGTACTTAAGCTTGTTTTCCTCTTAGTGTACATGTATGTTACTTATAGTATAGCCTTATAACTTGAAGAAACCACAAAAATAAGCTTATGTAAAGCTTCCTAAGGTGATGGACGTGAGGTTTAGGAATGTTTCCAAAGTGTTATCTTCACTTATATTAAGTTCCTCATGCATCAAATTAACCTTAAGAGTTAGAAAAACCATTATATGAAGCTTTGGTGAAGAAATCATCACATGAAAACCTAACTTAAAGCATTTACACCTAGAGTACTACATGTCCCATGTTGTTCTACTAAATAGTATGCTAGAACAACCCATTTACAAAGAGAAAAACGAGTATGAGCTAAAGTGCAATTAGTGTAAAGCCTTGATTAAGCATCTAAACTAAAGAAACAAAGAGTTAAGTTTGAAAAATGGCTTTAAGAACTAAGGGACCAAACTGAATAGATCTACCACCGATATTTAATCCACTTAAACACCCTTAAAAGTGTAGTAAACAAAGTAAAGAGACTAACCAAGACTAGTAGGATAAGTGTTAAAAGCCTAAAACTTAAAACTAAGCCCAAAACTCCTAACCGAGCCTTGTGAAACTTTTTGACCTACAAGTTAAGGATTAGATAAAGATGGCGTAAAGCCCATAGAAGGCCCACATTAAGTTTCCTAAGCCCACCAAAGTTGTATTACTAATGTAAGAATCAAGCCTATCTTTGATCATAAAAGCTACTTAAAAATTTAAGAAGTGCAAGATAGTGATAAGGCCAAAAATATTAACTGAAAAATTGATCTGAAGAAAGTAATTAAGTTCAAATAAAAGATCCAAGCCTAAACCTTAATGATTTCACTAAATAGTAAATAGCCCAACAATAAATTCAAGCCAAAAAAGAAACCCAACCTATAGAGATGCCACTTTTCTAGCCTATAACAATAATTATGGGCCTCATCTTTCAAATCTAACCAAACCACATGAAATTACAGTTAAAAACGATGAAAATCGACTATAAGATTGCAAAAATCAAATTTAAAATAAGAAAGTTATATGTGATCAAAGATTTAGCTTAATCAGGAAAAATTTAAGGCTAAGTCAAAAGTACAACTTTAATAAAACCTTATGTTGACATTATAATATATATCAAATCCTTATGTTACTACATTTACCTTGATCAAGGGACTTTGATCTCGAGGACTACTTACCTCCAGATTATTACAATTAGCAACTATGGCAGAGTAAGTGATTCGCAATGATTTCATGCTTACTTTTGTTTTTAGTCTAGTTGCACTAAAGTAATATTATGATTAAATTGGTTGCATGAGGGGTATGGGGAATGCATATGTGTAGACTCCTAATTGTTTACACGACTTAATGGTAATATATGAACTGGGAATGCTTACATAACTGATTTGCATATCATTGTTATGGTATGAAACTGCTCAATCACCCATGTAACTAGATATAAATAATTATTTAGCTATGAATTAAAATAAGTCATGCATGGTACATCATTACATTATAATTATATCGACTACTACCCCACACGGAAGGTAGGAATGAGCTCATAGGAGCAGGAGCTCCTAAAGGGATTATTTAGGCACATTAAGCCATATTATTGAGTTTCTATCCTAGCCTACAGGTTTACTAGGCGCTAAGAGACGCTAATTGTTTGGCTAAGGGTCGTGTCTTGTGACTCCTACTTAAGGCATTTAATGTAGACTACAGGAGTCATCACCCCGCTAGACTTTGGAATTTTGAGTTTTAAAAAGATTATATTCTTTATTAAAGTAAAGTATATTTATATATATACAAGTACATGCATATAAGTTGATTTGAGCACGTAGGTGCAATTTCGGATACAAACCCAAGTGCTAGAACCTGGTTGTTGGTTTACATCAATTAATAATCTCCAACCTTGACTACAAAAAGCAAAATTTTTGAGTTGCGTACGATTCCTAGCTCACTATATGTATTATTTAGCATACTGCTTGTTACATGCATTCATATAATTATTAATATATTGCTTGTAAGGAATATTGGAGGGATTAGCTCGCTAAGTGTATGCTTATAGCCCTTTAGATTCATTTCATTACAAGGCTACCTATTCACTAACCCAGGCCATGGGATGCCCAAGGTTAATCTTGAGCTATGATAGGATTGTGAGTTATTTGGAGTAAAAGAGGGAACTGCTTAGTATTAGCTAAGACTTTATGAATTTCTTTATATTTTCTTGCTAAACCTTCAATAGCCATTTGGACTACATATTTCTATCACTATTATTTTGGGAACATCATGTTCCATACTTTAAATTTGATAACTTATCTAATTATTTAGTGAGAATAGCTACTTTAAAGTTATACTATTTGTCTATGTAACCGTTGGTAACTAGGAGTAGAAGTAGCTTTGTAAATCATATGGAAGGGAAATAATCGATAAGGGGGTTCGACCTTTGTATAGTGTACGTTAATCTACTACGAAGAAGGTATTATCTGGGTCATGATAGAGTTCTTGCTCGATGGTCATCCTAGACCTATGTAGCGAAATTAACGAAGCATCGGTTTTGTAAAAATAGTAGACTATAATACCTCTTAAATATTGGATAATAAAACTCTAATCATCGAGTCACTTTTAGATTTAGTGGCCTAAAGTTCATCAGAACTCCAAAATTAAGCATGCTAAGGCTAAGATAATCCTAAAATGGGTAACACCTAAGGAAGCTACTACACCAAAGGATAAAACCGTACGATATTTCATATCAAAGCAAATAATACCTCGGTAAAAGGAGTTTGATCAAGTCATTACAATATTTCCTTTGATTCTGTTTTTCATCCATGCCATAATTTGATTTTCTTCTAAAAATGTTATTTCGACTTTCTCCTTTTGTATTGCATAAAAATGAATTTCTTATCTTGACTTTATTTTGTTGTTTTGTTCAATGTGTTCCTGTTCCTTGACAAATCAAATAAATTACCCAAATATATCTTCTCCTAAATGCTTCATCTTAACATGTATTTCTTTTTCTATTTTTCTTTCATTGTTGTAGATAAGCTTCTATTATGTTCTTAACTCTTATCATCAAATTGTCTCTTAAGCATTTTTCTCACTTTCGTTTCTAGATTAGTCATGCTTTTAAATTTATTCTTACTTCTAAACTTCTATTTTCCATGGCCTTATTTCTAATCTTCAAAAGCTTCTTTTATATATTCATACTTTTCTTTTCTTCCTTCAATGCATATAAGATCAATTCATCTGTAAATAGATATTTTTATTCTTATTCCTATTTATATAAACATAACTCTACTTAGATGAGTCTACAAACAATTTTCTCCCTTCTCCTTCAAAATGTCACAAATGCTAATATTTTCCATACATTCTTAAATTTTATAACCATTTTATAACACAAATATTGTAATAAATATTCAATTCATAAGATGTTCAAAGAGGTTATTGGCATCAAGTGAATGTAGAGGTCAAGGATTAAAGAAAGGAGAAGATGGAGATCACTTTGATGAAATGTTTATTTCACTTCTAGCACTTTATGATATTAATAAAATCATTAAAAAAATGTTTCGAAGATAATTAGAGTTAAAAATGTAATATAATTATTTCTTTTTATGGCACTTCTTTGTATTGATTAGATATAAGTGGTCACTACCCCCACTATCCATAAATTATTTCCTCTTAGATCCACTTTAATTTAGTTTAATTTGAGCAAGTAATTCCTAGAAGTAGATTAAGTGGGAAATAATTTTTGGAAAACATAAATGCTAATTACTTATGTAAAACCAATAGAGGTCGCATCATAAAAACAAATACAATATTGATAGCACTTTTTACTTAACTCTAAATATTTTTCATGCATTACTCAATATTATCTTATACTTTAAAATGTGGCTATTGTTCATCTTTATCTATCTCCAATCCTTGACCTCTACATTTTACTTTAGTCCAATCACGTATTTTAACATCCTAGAATTTCAAGGACAATAAGAAAATGATTATTCTGTGTAGAGGTAATAACGTCATACAAAAAGATGCTAATGGTGATCATAATATTAGTTACATAAGAACTTGTAAAATTTTATGAAGTAAGAAAAATATTAATGTTACAAAACAACTACTACTTCTACCTTTTACTAGCTTTATTGGTTTACTTTCTTATTATTCTACATAGAGGTAATAGTACTATTTTATTTATTTTCAACATTATACTTCCTTGTAAAGGGGGTATCACTATCGTATATGTGGTTTTCTTAGAATACATTATTTCACTTGAATGAGAAATTACCAAATTAATCAATTATAAATTTTATCAATTACATACTCTTACATATAATAGAGGAAAATTGTTTTAACAAAAAAGAAAAAAGGAAAAAATAAATATACAAATAATATCTAATCTAACAAGTTCAAAAATTGTGAAACTTGTCCATTGAAACCAACAAGTCTAAGGACTTGGCCATAAAAGCAACTTAAGATAGGCTGATCCTAATTTTCCAATTACCTATTAGTACTTGACAAATAGGATGGGACAAGGCCTATGCCCACGATTATGCAAGTGCAAATCTTCTATTTTGCATTTCAATGGCTTGCTAAGATGAAATAAGTTCATGCTAAGAGTTTTGGCTTGACATATTGACAAACTATGAGAACTAAGTATTGCGTAGAGATACAATAAAATCAATAGCATATATAATCTAAACCAAAGCCAAAAAGAATCACCAAAAATTCGCATTTAATTTGACATAGATCCTTTTGGTTGTAGAGGACCATTACCGTAATAGCACCTGTTGATAAAGATTTTCATCTTGAATTGTTAGAGACCTTTAAGCAACCTAAAGGGGCTAATGTCTAACCTCCAGAGCCTAGCATCCAACCTCCTTTATTAATATTGGAACTACTTTAGGGGATTGATAGGTCATGAAATGGATAGGTATGGATCAATGTTATCCACATGAAAAGAGATTAGGATGGCCTTGAATAGGTCAAAAAAGGAATAAGGAGCTTGAGAAGACATAATCTAGCCCTTAGGAGTTCTAATTCAAACATAGGCTATCAGGAACTGAGGATGGTCTAGTCGTGGCAAATGTCGTATACTGCACAAAGAACCACCGATTGGTTACCCTTCCAATTATGATCTTTTTACATAATATTTAAGGCTCTACAACCAATAGCTCTACAACCAGTAGCTCTATAACCACTAACTTCCTCATACAGATCCACATGATATCATCACATAAAAATAATTGTATAAAATTTAAACTACAAAGTTTACAGTAAGCAGTAATTCAGTACATCTAGGTCTATATTACTAATAAAACAAAAGTACATAAGAAAGCATCCACATAATTAGTTCTCTCCACACATTGAATGGCACACTCTTGCCCAAGTCCCCAAGCTAACATTTAGCATCCCCCGACCAGCCTCAACGAATAAGTCATCCTACAGCAAAAGTCTAAGAGAGTGTAAGCCTAAGCTTAGTGAGTAAAATCCCCAGCCACACCATAAGCAAGTTATAAATACATTATATTCGCACATATGAATGAATGATCAAATAAAATGCCAAATAATACACATAGTTAACTAGTCAATATACACAACTCAGATTTAATGCCCTCCAAAGTCAGGGTTGAAGTATATACAGCACCAATCAAATCCAAGTATTATACTAGAACTTCTTTACTACAGAACTCCACATTCCGTACTTAAATCAAACAAGTCCTTTATTTTCATAAAAACGAAGTTCTAGTATAATCGTGAATAGATCCCCACAGTTCATACTTACTCCTAAACGGAGGTCTCTAGACTCATCTCTTAATCAGACCAGGCGGTTGGCACCTCCAACGCCTAATATTCCTGCAAGCTAAGATAAGGTCATTTTATACAAGTGCACCGTACAAAACTAATAAATTTATAATAACAACCCCCGAATGGCCTCTCTCTACTTCCGCGTGATGTAACGGTTGAAATTATGTCTTTGCAATGCATGTTGATGCATATACCAATTTTTTCTTATGAGCTAAGTATAGTTAAGTCCAATTATGATGTGACCGTCCAATAATACACACAATCATTATCTACACTACCATGCAACAAATAAATTATTTTCCATACTTAAGGTAAATTCATAATTCAATACATAATAACATACACAAGTATGTCCCGACCCCATACAACAATCAATTTAACAATATCATTCGGCTATGACATGCTTAAGTATATATACATACATTTATCCAGTGTATTCCTATATTCACATGCTTAAGTATATATATACATGTGTTCTTCTTCCAATTATCTAAGAATTCCTACAATTCTAAGCATGAATATGTAGCTTTCACTTCCAACAACACATATGCACATATTATATCAAATTTCTACACTAACCTAACTTATAAAACTAACTACTACATAAGATAGAAAATCATATGATGACATACCTTTTTCTCCTTGGTTTCTGATAATAGGAATTGTGAAAGTGAAGTGAGAAAGTGTTTAGAATTAAGGGAGCAAGAGGGTCACGGTTTTGGTGGGGGAGAAGAAAAGGTGTTTTGTTGTCTCAATTTGTATTTTTATAAAAGAAGTGAGTAGGGTCTAGATGAGAGGGGAAGTGGACGGTAAGAAGGAAAAGAAAAGGGGAAAAATCCAAAGAAAATAAAAGGGAATGACATATTTGTTGACTTTTCAATATGTTGACTTAGTCAACCTTTAACTTGGTTAACCTTTCAAAATTACATGTAATCTAAGTGTACATAATGAAGTAATTAGGAAAAATTAGAAAGAAAATTAAGGAAATGAAAGGAAATATGGGGTTTATTGAATTGATTAGTAAGAATAGGTAATGAGATCTTCCTTTTGGTATTTATATCCTATATAAATCATTTGGTAAGCTACTTAATGTAATTATCATGAAAAGTGTCATTTAGGGTATTAATACTTATTATATGTAGTATAATCATCAACTAAGCTCTTAACTCTATATAATACTAACCTAATTATATAATTGAAAAATATATGTGATCTATAATACAGTATCCTAGTTCCTAAAGGATTACTTTAGTATTATAAGTATTTATGAATGATTGAAAGTTATCTTTGATCTTTTACTAATGATTTGGCAAAATACTAAAGATATATTATCAATTAGGGTTTTATAGTAAGTTATGACGAATTAATACTTGTATACCTTAAAATTATAGTTTTAGGGTTTTTATCACTTTCGGATGAAATCTTTAGTGTTTACTTAAGTTTAGGGTACAAAAATTTTATATACGATTGATTAATTATTTTAAGGTTTTCACTTTCACTAACCTTGTAAACTCGTAGGAATATCTAACACATTTGAGTTTACTTTAGATGTTATGTTGAAAAAAATTAAGGGTTTACGTAGGCACTAACAGTTAGGAGTCATTACACAAATGACTTCCCATAGCTCACCATTAACTGACCCGCATTCTAGGGAATTAGGGATAGTTCGTAATTCAAATTCTCGCGTAAAGATTTTGAAGGCAATAGCTGTAGGGTAGTTACTAACCACCCTCTATAAATAGAGGTCAATGCACTACTATAAGCTTCTTCTAACCACTCGAACTCTCTACATTGTTGCTTTGCTCTTCACTCTTTATATACTTTACAACCTAAATCTTACTTAGGCAATAGAGTGGCTAGGCTAAAGTCACCCCAACACCCCTTATAGCCTAATTTCTTCTTTTTGCTAGTTTGAAATCAACTAAGCAAACTAAGTGTCTGATTACCTAAATTTGATTGTCAATAGTTTGACATCATTCACTCTTGCCCCAATGTGGTTACTAAAACTAGAAACAAAAACGACACCACTCTAGGTGGAGTAATGCCCCTCACATGGCTTAAGAAGAGACATTGTAAACCCCGCGAATTTAGCCTTCTGAGTATAGAAACAAATGTCTAAACTGTAGATAAATTCCCGAACTCAAAAGAGCCAGTGAGAATTAAAACCAATAAAAATCTTAATCCAAAACCTAAAGTGGATACGAAAAACCTTAAATCATCAATTGAACCCCTAACCGCATACGAAGACCCTAAAACCTCGAACATCATCAAAACCTTAAGATGACAATCGAAAATTTAATCGTGTAAGAATATATGAAACCCTAAATATGTAAAAACATTAGAGATGGTGCTTTAAAGTAATAAGAACCCTAAAACCATAACTTTAAGGATATAAAAGCACTAATTCACCATAATTTACCTTAAAACCCTAAGTGATAATATATCTTCCATATTTTGCCAATTCATCGGTAAACGACTGAAGATAACCCTTAATCATGCATAAACATTTAGAATACTTAAATGATCCCTTAGAAACTAAGATAATGAATCATAGATTACATTTATGTCTTAAGTATATGATTAGGATAGTCTCACTTAGAGTTAAGGATATAGTTGAAGATTAGGTTAAATGTAGTAAACCTTAATACCCTAAATGACATTTTTCATCTTAATTACACTAAGTAGTTTACCAAAGGATGTTTATAGGTTATAAATACTCAAAGTAAGATCTTATCATCTACTCTTACTAATCAATTCATCAAATACCTCATTTCTTCTCATTTCCTTCATTTTTCCCTTAATCTCTACATTATGTGTACAAAATTACATAAGCTTAAGTAATGTTGACCAAGATAATGCATGTTGACCAAAGTCAAAGGGTTGACCAAGTCAACACTTTGAAAAGTCAACAAAAGACCAAAAGATTAAGAAAATATCTACTCTTTCATGATGGCTTTCCTTATCTTCTCTTTTGATTTTTTTCTCTTCTCTTTTTCTTCAATTGTTGCCGTCCATACATCTCCCTTGTAGACCCCACCATTCTTCTTCTTCCATAAGCAAAACAAAGATAAAAGAAACAAAACACAAATCCTCCTCCATGCCATAAGCTTTCCCCTTCCCTTTCACTTTCATTTCTTCACCTTTTGCCTCCTTAAATCCAACACATCTAAAGGTATGTACTTAACTTACTTTATGTTGGTTTATGTTATTCATTAGTTAGTTAATTAGGTAGATTAGATAAGTAATTATGTGTTTAGTTTTGTCTTGAAGAAGAGGGAGCAAAGTTCCCATCTTTAGGTGTAGGAATTAAGAATTGTGAAGAAGAAGAAAGGAAGACATGAGTATAAGTCTATAAGTATGTATACATAAGGGTATGCTAGAGATATACATGCATAAATACCTTTATACATAAGTTTTGATTATGTACATAACCTCAATTTGAGCATCTACTAACTATACATACATAAGCCATGTTAAATATACCCATAAAATACAAAAAGAATGGAATTGTGAAGATCTCTTAAGAGGGTAAATAAGGCATACGAATTTTAGTATAAAAATACATATCCAACCGTATAGGTATATGAGTATGTATACACGTATAAATATGGTATAAGTATAAGTACATGTATAAGTATATGTTTAAGTATACTAGTATACATATAAGTATAATAAAGGTATATGTACATAAGAGTTTAATTAAAGTATACATAAGACATTAAGACATGACATAAGCATGAGGTGAAGCTTAGGTAATTAAATGATGAGGAGAGTGATGACATAAGCATATAATGATATAAGCCATTACATAAGCAAAAGATGACATAAGCAAAAGATGACATAAGCAATGACATAAGCAAATGATGATGTAAGCATGACATAAGCATGGATTATAAACTAAGAAAAGAAGAAGAGAGTAACATAATTAGGATCCTAAATTAGTAAACCCTAGTACACTTTCTAAATTGAATCATACTTAATTAAGTACATGAATTAGTAATAGTAAAGTAAAATCCTCTAAGTATAAGGATTTAAGGGTTAACTAACTCATTAAGTATAAATAGAAGATATAAATATAAGTAATAAGAGCAATTAAGTTTTCATAGTTAAAATTTCAATAAATTCAACCATATCAAGCTCTATGGAGTGGCCAGAGCAATCGTATTGGACTAAGACTTAAAGTTCATTAGCCACTTCTAGAGAATATTATGGAAGTGAATGAGAATTAAGTTATTGTCCAGCATGACCTACCATCAACAAACGAATGGACAGACCAAGGCTATCAATAAAACAGTGAGCACTTTACTCCAAGTTGTTGCTCATTGGAACCTAACTGATTAGGATCTATGTCTATCCATAATGAAATTTGCCTACAACAGGATTGTACATAGTGTCACGAGCATGTCACCATTTGAGATTGCATATGGTTTCAACTCTAAGCTTCTACTAGACCAAACACCTCTTTCGAGTTAGAATGAGGATCAATCACCTATCAAGAGATTAGAGGCCATCAAGGTAATGCACCAAAAAGTCATGAAGCATCTTACCCAAATGGTTTCCAAGCTTGAAAAATGAGGTCAAGGATAAAAGGTTAGAGAATTCTAACCAGGAGATTTGGTTTGGATCCATCTAAGACCAATTCCTAAGTTTGAGGAAGAGCGAATCATATCTGAGGGTCAATGGACAGTTCAAGATGTTCAAGAAGATTAATCCTAATTCTTAGACTCCTTTGACATTACAAACCTCCATCTATATGTTCTCAATGACAGGCAATAATAAGCCGAGCTAGATTTGATCCTAAATCTCAAATAGCTTAGAGAGGATAATAGGGATCATGGACTGATCACTCACTCCTGAGTTCAAGGACTCACTGACTTAGTTTGCCAAGCTATCTTAGGAGAGTTAAACCCTAAAGAGCAATGCTTTCTCCTCCCTCAACCAACTAAGCTATTCCATTCCGATCTCTCTCTATCTCATCGCAAAGTCCTCCTAGGTTACAGACCTATTGCTAAGCCGATCTCTTGTTGTCAAGCAAGTCTAAGGCTGAATTATGAACCGACTCGCCACCAAGCTAACAAACAACCAAGGCTAACCTACCCTGCTTTTGAGCTTATTAGCTATTGTCGAGCAGAAGGGAGACCACTTGCCAAGCCACCAGTTCCTTGAGCCCACTCTATCGATCTACTAAGCAACCAAGCTAACCAGCTTTACTCAATACACAATACCATTTAGATCACAACACTAAGAAACGGATACGTATCCTATTTCTCGACATTCGTACTATCCTTATAAATGGATATTCCTTTTATGTTGATTACCAAATTGCCCTTATATACTATGTATTTTCCCTTTTTTGGTAGGAATCTTTTTGGTCATTTGTAGTAACCTGGGACTTACCCTAATTAGGTCATATAAATACTTATAATTTGTAGTAAACGCATCATCATTAATCATCAAAATGCAGCATTTTTATCCTTTGTGAGCTAAGTATTCCATGCTTGCTTGCTATCTTTTACTCTTATCTAAGCTAGTTAAGCGTAGACTAGTAACGAGTGACCTCTAGTCATATTTGTGCATTATATCAAGTGTTACCTCAGCTCATGTGAGACATTGGTGCATCATATCCATCGTAGGTATGCGAGAAATCCCTGTTCAACCTTCAACTCTCATTCATCTTTTGAGCTGTCTTACGATTCGAACCCACTCCATTTGGTTATACGGCTACTGATATCAAATCCCATCCTTAATTACTTAAAAGAAGGAACTCTACCTACAAATACCAAGGAGGCTTAAAGACTCATTTACAAAGCTACAAACTTTACCATTATTGATGGAGAGCTCTACAAGAGAGATATGACCGTATCTGAAGCACCTATGACCTACTGAAGTTAAATAGGTCTTATCCAACCTACACTTGAGGTTATGCAATAATCACATTAAGGCTTATGTTATGTATGTGAAAGCTTTTAGGCTTGGTTACTAATGGCTAACCATGAAGAAGGATGCCTTCATAGTAGTTTAAATTTGCGATTGCTATCAAAAGAATGCTCCTATAGAGAAGGCATCGAGTGCATACTTTATTCCTCTCACCAGTGCTTAACCCTTAGCCTAATGGGGATTGGATATTTTAGGCCCATTCCCCAAGACCACCAAGTAAAGGCATTATATCATTGTAGCGGTGGACTATTTTACAAAATAGGTTAAGGCTAAGGTAGTGGCGAACATCATAGAGAGAACCATTGAGGCCTTTATCGTCAATAATATCTTAACTAAGTTTGGGATCCCTTATGCCATAATTACAAGTAATGGTCCTCAATTTGATTTGAAATTATGTGACCATTTTTGTGTTTATTTAAATTAACATACCTTGTTTTACTTTGTGATGTCATTAGACGGTTAGTCTTTGGGTGCCTAGTCATGTGTTAACATGTCTTCATCTTTGGTGTTCCGTAATGATGTAGATAATGAAGTGCCTTAATCATAGCATATTATTTAATATTGTGCTCTATTAGCATTAAAGTTTGATTCGAAACAAGGCAGATCTAAGGTCCATATTTTTAGTCTACACCAATATGAATGGTTAATAAGCTCTATTCCAACTTCTCTTGCGACAAGAGAAGTAAAATATCTCTAAACCCTACGTACAACAAGTGATGAGTAAACTACATAATACGCTATCCCTAAATCCTATAACAAACAACAGATGATGGGAATAGGACATCCTAAATCTAGGATCAAGAAGATCTAGCTGAAATTCTCTAAGTCCTATGACAAGTACGGACGATGAGTTATTTAAAGCCCTAAGCCATTAAGAAGTGATGGGATAAAAGCTCTCTAAGTCCTACGACAAGCATGGACAAAAAGCTATCTAAAGCCCTAAGCCGTTAAATAGTGACAGGTTAAAACTCTTCAAGTGTTAAGTTAAGCACGGAGATGAGTTTTTAAAGGCTCTAAATTATTAAGTAACAATAGGCTAGAGTTATGAATCAAAGTAAATGGAAAATGTAAGTCAAGCGTAAAATAGACAAGAACTAATATAATATTCAAGTCACAAAAAATAAAAATACTTAATCATATAACAAAGGTCAGCATACTAAATGTGCAATAAGAGCTTTTGACGGATAGAAGGAAAAACAAAACAAAGGGGAACAAATAGCAATTCAATCTTTGGCAACAAAATTGTTGGGAGCTAAGTTGGATCTGCAAGAGGAATGCTAGCAGGGGCATTAAGGGAGGTATTCTAGATCTTGTCCAAGGCACTAGCAAGAGCATTATCTCCTTCAATAGGTCAATCACCCACCTGTAGGATTTCTTAGTTGGCAACATCCTCTTAAATTGCAAGGGCTTCCTCCTTCCAACCTCTGATAGCGAAGTTAAGGCAACTCAAATCATACTCGAGATGGTGAATCAATATCTCATCCCTGGCCATGTAGATACCATCCAGCATTTTCTCCAAGAACATACTCATATGCTCTTTAATGTCCTGAACTTCTCGAAGGACCTTCTCATAGCTAGCCCCTTGATTAACTTTTTCTTCAAGGATGGCAACCTTAATTTTTAGCTCGTCACACAAGCTCTAAAATTGATGGACATCCTCAATATGTTTTCCCTTAAGACTGTCCAATTCATTCTAAGTCCCTTATAAGTTAGTGACAAGATAGGTTCTCTTCTTCTGTTCCTCTATTAAGACAACCTTCTTTTCCTACCATAATCCAACCACCTTATCCAGCTTTTCCTTTGAGCTCTTCATCCCCTCTTCTAATTTGGTTTTTTCCTTACCCCATTTTTGCCTATTTTTCATCTACTTTGCTTCCACATAGGCTACCTAATCTTTATCCTCTTGTACAATCTATAGAGGAAAACATAAATAGTGAAAGTAGAAAAATAAGACCTTAAGTGGGTGGAAGCCGTACTGCCTTCTTCTCTTCTAATAAAGCATTAATGATCATGAGGAGATGTCGAGTGAAAAGGAAAGAGCTAAGTTACAAAGAGAGATATGAAAGCACCAACTCTCATAATAGTCAATTAGATCCTTACATCATATATTTTGGTAGCAGTCAATTGTTGAAGACTGTCAAAACTTGCAAATTGGCAGTACTTGATACTCTTAGTAATTGGACTAATGTCTTCAAGAAGACAAATCCCCTCCAATAGCTCGAGAACAATGTTACCATTACCAAGGGCATAATCACTTTTATTAACCTACCAAAGTAGAAAATTTCAATATATAGCTTGATTTTCCTTCCTAGATGGAGCCATGGGGATAAGAATAGTTTACGAGGGTTGCTTTGTTTGTGGGTTCCTAGAACCCCCATCAAGTCGGCTAGTATCTTTCTTTTCACCTTTTTCCCAATCTTCTTCTACAGCCTTCCCCTTGGCAACATCTTGTACAAAAGGTACCTTGGGTTCAATATTAGGCCACTTCCTTAGCAGATTAGCCTCCGTAGCCTTTCTCTTTTGAGCAACTCCCCCTTTGGGAACTTATACCTCCTCCTATGTTCTTTTAGCGATTGTTGTCTTAGGTGAAATAGCCTTCTTTGTTCCTCCATCCTTCCTTGGAGTAGTTCTAACCTTAAGGCTAGCAATCAAGCTCTTCAAATCAAGGTTCTTGCGCTACATACCTGCAAGAAATCTAAGGGCAGGTTAGGTTTGAAAAAGGTAAAAATAAAAAAGAATAACTTACAAATTTCATCCCGAGCATGGGTAAGGAAGAGCATCTAACCTCCCAAGTAATTAGTTAAGGTACCTCTATTTACAAGCCTCACTCAATATGGTGAATCGAAAATAGTATATACCTCCTTAATCTACAACTATACCTTCATTCATGCCTTACAAAGTATTCTCATCTCTATGTACTACACTTCCACCTTTTGGGGCCTAACCTCATCTTTAGGGGAGATCGGAGCTCCGCAATAATACTTGTTAATGATTGTGTCGGCATCCTAATGAAACCAATTCTCGTTATATGCATTCATGATCGTATCATATGCTACTTGGTCATTTGGAAACAATTTCTTTATGTTAAACTACCTAATCAGTAGGGACTAAAGTGTAGGGAAATCAAGATTGGTCTCCAACCTAACTACAACCCATTTCTTTTTCCAATCATGAATAGAGGATCAAGCCTAACAAAATTTTCCTTCTAGGTCAAGAACATATATAAAACCATCAATCACCTTACTTAATCATGAAAAAATAACAAAACAACGTCGAGGTAGCTTTAACCTCTAAATCTTCACAAATACACTTAAAGGCTATCATGAGCCTATTGGAGTTGGGGTTCAACATGCTTGGGCATATGCAATGATAAGTGAAGAAAGACCTTTCAAAAAGAGAAAAAGAGAACCAAAGACCAACTGTAAAGTAATTCTCATAAAGTGCAAACTGATAGTCTCCGAAAGATGCTATACATTCGTAAGCTCGTGGTTGTTTGATTCTCCCGTGATAAGGAGCGAAACAAAACTATAGTCGTATGTCATCGAATCCTTTCTCCATTAATGTACTTGAGATTCCGTTAAGGCTCAAATCATACTCAATGCCTAAGTACTAAGGGACAGTTGGAAGGTCACCCTCATTATCAAAAGGATAGTCATCAAATGGGATTCACCAAGCTCTAAGGGTGCATACCCTTATCAATCTAGACTAGCCTGATAAATCCTAGGGGCCATTGCTCTCCTCATTTGCCGTATTAGTGGTTCACTTTTGGAGATGAAACACCGACTACTTTAAGAGTTATAAGTAAGTCTTGGCTGCAATTTTGAGCATTTATTGAATCATTAGATTGACTATTGTTAGACATGATTACCTTAAGAAGTTGACTGAAATGAACAAGTAAAGGGGAAAGAAAGGAGAGTTTTCAAAGGATAGCATAAATGGAGAGTGAGGCTTTTAAGGAAAATTGAAGTTTAACTGGTTGATAAAACAAAGCAATGGAAGAAGAAGAAAGAGAAAAGGGGAAAAAAGTAATAAAAATATAAGGGTATTAAGTAGGTACAACCTCGGGATTAGTAGCGGTTTCCTATAGACAAAAGCCGTACAATAGTCCCCCTCCACAAAAATCAAACAATTAGGATTAAAGCTCCTTGTATACAACCATGATCCTATAAGTGCAAAGCTAAATTAGCAAGCTTGGAATAAATGAAGATCGGACAACCCCACTTCATATTATGTGGGTTTCAGGAATCGTAGCACATAAAGCAGTATGATGCACCATATTACTCTCCTTAATGGGGAGTTGAGGGGCAAATATTTATAGGGATTTTTATTCTAAGTTGTGAGAGTCCTTTAGGCGACTTAAAGGAGCTAATATCTGATTTGTAAAGCCTAGCAAACAACCTCCTTTATTAACATTGAAACCACTTTCGAGGATTGACAATTCAAGATGTAAACCCCGCGAATTTAGCCTTCTAAGTATAGAAACAAACGTCTAAATTGTAGATAAATTCCTGAACTCAAAAGAGCCAGTGAGAATTAAAACCAATAAAAATCTCAATCCAAAACCTAAAGTGGATACGAAGAACCTTAAATCATCAATTGAATCCCTAACTACATACGAAGACCTTAAAACCTCGAACCTCATCAAAACCCTAAAATGACAATCGAAGATTTAATCGCATAAGAATATATGAAACCCTAAATGTGTAAAAACATTAGAGATGGTGCCTTAAAGTAATAAGAACCCTTAAACCATAACTTTAAGGATATAAAAGCACTAATTCACCATGATATACCCTAAAACCCTAATTGATAATATAATGCTTATATTTTGCCAAATCATTAGTAAAAGGTTAGAGATGATCCTTAATTCTGCATAAACATTTAGAATGCTTAAATGATCCCTTAGAAACTAAGATAATGAATCATAGATTATATTTATGTCTTAAGTATATGATTAGGATAGTCTCACTTAGAGTTAAGGGTATAGTTGGAGATTAGGTTAAATGTAGTAAACCTTAATACCCTAAATGACATTTTTCATCTTAATTACACTAAGTAGTTTACCAAATGATGTTTATAAGTTATAAATACTCAAAGTAAGATCTCATCATCTACTCTTACTAATCAATTCATCAAATACCTCATTTCTTCTCATTTCCTTCATTTTTCCCTTAATCTCTACATTATGTGTACAAAATTACATAAGCTTAAGGAATGTTGACCAAGATAATGCATGTTGACCAAAGTCAAAATGTTGACCAATTCAACACTTTGAAAAGTCAACAAAAGACCAAAAGATTAAGAAAATATCTACTCTTTCATGATGGCTTTTCTTATCTTCTCTTTTGATTTTTTTCTCTTCTCTTTCTCTTCAATTGTTGCCGTCCATACATCTCCCTTGTAGACCCCACCATTCTTCTTCTTCCATAAGCAAAACAAAGACAAAAGAAACAAAACAAAAACATCCTCCATTGCCGTGAGTTTCCATCTTCCATCTTACCTTCAACATCTTCCTTTTCGTCTCCTTAATTTCAACATAAGCAAAGGTATGTATCTAAGTTACTTTATCTTGTTTTATCTTCTTCATTAGTTAGTTAATTAGGTAGATTAGATAAGTAATTATGTGTTTAGTTTTGTCTTGAAGAAGAGGGAGCAAAGTTCCCATCTTTAAGTGTAGAAATCTAGGAATTATGAAGAAGAAGAAAGGAAAACATGAGTATATGCTCAAAGAATGTGTACATGAGGTAAACCGAAAAGAAGGGAAGCATGAGGAGCATGGTACATGAATATTTTCCATGTACATGAATATTTTCCATGTACATAACCTAAATTAAAACAAAACCTAACCATACATACTTATACTACACTAATCACACACTTAAGAACATAAAAGAATGGAATTAGGAAGCTTTTCTTAAGGAAAATATTAGGCATACGAATTTTTGTATAAAAATACGTATATGACCGTATAGGTATATGAGTAGAAATACATGTATAAATACGGTATAAGTATATGTAGATGTATAAGTATATGTATGTATAAGGTATATGTACATAAGTATAAGTATAAGGCATATGTACATAAGTATAAGTAAAGGACAAATGTACATAAGACATGTACATATGACATAAGTATAAGGTAATGCTTATGTAATTAAATGATGAGGTGAGTGATGAGGTAAGCACACGATGACATAAGCCATGACATAAGCAAAAGATGACATAAGCAATGACATAAGGAAATGATGGTGTAAGCATGACATAAGCATGGATTATAAACTAAGAAAAGAAGAAGAGAGTAACATAATTAGGATCCTAAATTAGTAAACCCTAGTACACTTTCTAAATTGGATCATACTTAATTAAGTACATGAATTAGTAATAGTAAAGTAAAATCCTCTAAGTATAAGGATTTAAGGGTTAACTAACTCATTAAGTATAAATAAAAGATATAAATATAAGTAATAAGAGCAATTAAGTTTTCATAGTTAAAATTTCTCTAAATTTAGTCCATATCATAAAACACGGGTCTTAACGTCCAAAACGGACATTACCGTGTGAATGTACGTCCGAAAACGATGAAAAACGACTATAAATTCGTAAATATTGAAAATAAAATGAAAAAGTTACGTACGATTAGCAATTAGATTTAATCGAATAAGGGCCGATAGTAATCTAAGTAAAATTAGGTAGATAGATATCTAGAACCCTTAGCTGAGTCAACTACTTAATATCTCTGTTATCTCGTAATGATCAGGTGATCCTAACGAGGGCGAGGATCTCCCAATCGGTTATTACGACTAGAGCGAGTCGTCATAGTCAAGTGAGTACTCCCGATGACTCTATACTTGTTTGTGCTTATAGTTAGTGCACTTAAATTGAATATCAATAACTTGATGTATGGGGTTCGGGATATGCGTGTGATTGATATTGATTGATTGATTGTTATAAGAAATATTATTGAATACGATAATTGATGATTTGATGGTATGATTGATTTTTATATGATTTGGATGGTTTGCTGATATTGATTGATCACCTCATAATCTGACCTAATTATATTTAGCTTATCTTGAATCAAAAAGGGTCATGCATTATCCATGCATCGCATTACTTATTATGGCCGTCACTTCACGCGGTTGGTAATGAAGGGCCTTGGAGGGATGGATTCCCACATGATTTGATTAGTACCGTGCAGGAGCATGGGTATAACAAGACCCTACCCTTGGCTCGCGGGTTTTATTGGCGCCGGAGACGCTAACCGTGGGTGGCTGGGGGTCGCGTCTAGAGACCACCGCTGTAGGGTGTGAGTATGGACTGCGGGGGCCACCTCACCGCTAAGCCTGGGACTTTGTGAACTATTGGATCTTTGGAAATGGAAATGTGTTTTTATGAAATACGGAATTCAAAGTTATGGGTAAAAAAACCAGCCCGGTCGTGATTGGTGCCGTGTAATCTCCAACCCTTATCTCGGAGGGCGTTAAAATCCGATATTATATGCAGTACCGGTCAACTGCATATATTGTTTGGCATACTGCGTGTGCATGCATTCATATGGTTGTAATAATTTGTTTGACAACTTGTTTGCCAGTATGGTATAAGGGATTGCTCACTAAGCTCTTGTAGCTTATTCCCCAATAGTCTTTCTTTTGCAGGTTTACATACGATGGGATTGGGATAAGTTTCGAGTGCTGAGGGCGAGATGAAGATATGTACATTAGTGTTAAGATTAGTTGAGATTTTTATAGGTAATACATAAATACTCTTGTAGAAAATATTCACATGTTAGAATTTAATATAATTTAATTCTACCTGCAGTTTTATAATGTTGGTGATCCTGTCTTATTATTTGGTAGGGGATACCGATTCTCTGTAGTTCTGAGGAACTGTAGGATATCGAATATCCATAGTTATTTATAATTATATATTATGTCATGTGCAATAAATTAATTACATGAAAATCCTTAATCTTAGTGATTTTTATATAGAGTCTTGCAATCTCTGACTTGCAAGACGATTTTCATATCATGGGTGCACACATGTTATGAAAATTTTAGGTAATCCTACTAGACCTCCTTTAGGGTCCTGACACAAGAAATGGACAAGCTTAGATTAGAGCTATCCGCATAAAAAGAGATCGAGATGGCCTCAAGTCAAAAAAGGAATAGGGAGCTTAAGACTTTATCTAGCCATTGGGAGTTCAAATTCACATATAGGCACATGCAATTAGGAGTCACTACACAAATAACCACCCATAACCCCCATTAACTTACTCAAGTTTCAAGAAATTAAGGGATGATCCATAATTCAAATTCCTTACATGAAGATTTTGGAGGCAATAGTTGCAAGAAAGTTACTAACCAGCCTCTCTAAATAAAGGTCGGCACACAATAGTAAACTTCCTGTGACCGCTCAAGCTCTCTACATTGTTACTTTTCTCTTTACTCTTTATATGCTTTATAACTCAAATCTTATCTTACTTAGGTATCGGGAGTGGTTATGCAAAAGTCACCCGGTAACCCCCGTAGCTAAATTTTATCTTTTTGGAGGCTTGGAATCAACTGAGCAAACTAAATGTCTGTTTACCCAAATTCAACCGTCAACACCATCAATTTGCAGGCTTGGAATCAACTGAGCAAACTAAGTGTCTATTTACCCAAATTCAACTGTCAACACCATCAATGGACATACAAACAAAAGAAAACGACAAATTTGACAAAGAAACTTAGTAATGTAGTATAACTGGATAATCATTACCAAAAATTCACGTATCATGACACGTAGTGAAATCACTGATCAGGAATCTTAATATACGTACGTATACTAGACAGTCGGAATTTTTATGGATCTGTCTTAAAATAACACATTCTCTTGCTGTCTTCAGCAATAATTTCTATGATATACATTAGAAGGCTAATAAAAATATACCAATCAGATGAATTTTTAGTGGTGGGATAACTTGGATCTATGAGTATATACATATTGGTGATTTATTCATGCAATATTAATGTTGTACTTCTTTCTATACCAATTACTGTATCATCTACGTGGGGATGCTTGATCGATATACACTTAATTATGTACATACATATTACAAAGAGAAGGAAGAAAGTACATTGCTATCTCATGATGGGACTTGATACCACCAAATCCTAAGACTAAGTGATTACAAACTAGAAAAGATCAAATGATCTGGAGAATTACATTATTGCTTATCTATCACCCTCTGAATCTTGGAGGAGTGCACCCCTGACTCTTGCCCTGATTAAAAGTGAAACATTAAGCTATACAAGCAGGATAAAAAAAAAAGGGAAATTACTGAACAACAACACTGAATGTGGGCCAATTACCTTCTGCGTGCTGGTGCAACTCTATTTGCAACTTTTGTTGAGGTCTGATCTTGTGCTGCTTCCTCAACTGCAAGTTAACATGTGAGGAAGACGCTCTATAAGCTTTTTTCTCAAACTGACAATCATATGGGAGGAATAGGAAGGGTCTCACGATATTAAATTGCTACTTAAGGAATAAATTTGAACTGACAGGTCTTTATGGTGACGTGCTTTCATCCATCCACTAAACGCAAACGAAAGATAAAATTTCTTTTTGATAAATTCTAAGGACTAAACTTCAACAACACACAAATCTATCAATCCACATATAACCATCTGAAGATAAAAATGTCATCAATAAACTCTACAATCATTCACTTTAAAATAAACTTCCCATTCATATGCAGATTAGAGTTCACTTTTTTGGCACCTCAACAACTCAGAAGATCCCAAATCTTAATCCTTGTCTTAGCTTTAACTCGAAGAAATATGTTTCAGCCACTGGCTTGTGTCATTGATTCATTAATCTTGTGGCATAACACAGTAATTTCTTAAAACATCAAATGGTTCAAGAGATGCATTCCAGGAATGGACCAAGGACTATCAATGAATGAGGGCATTAATCCAAGGGCCAATCTCGCCCTTAGCATAGTCAGTCTATTGAAATAAATCCTAATTATCATGCTATGATAGACATGTATAATATTTTAGCATATACTGCAATCCAAACCAACTTGAAACAGCAATACTAAATTACATAATAAAGGACATTAGATAGGATAAAGCATTAAAAGTTTGGGAATAGAAATTTTCCTTACGTGTGGAGAACAAGGTTTGAAAAACTTTATCATTTCCATGACTAACCAAAGGAGGAAAACCCAATACTCAGGAACTTTTCCCCTTTGTAATTCCAATCCTGCCAGGCCTTACATTCACCACCATAAACAGCTACCACCCACAATATACAAGTGTGGACTTCATCTGTCTCTCTAGTGTGAACTCTTAAAAGTAAAATCAAATATTTTCTTCCAAAAAGAAAGGATATACTCCACTACTGAGACTGCTGGATTCATACATTAGATGGGTGGTGCCCCACTCCATTTTAAAATTTTTGCATTGTGAAATTGAATCTCCATAATAAGTTTCCTAAGAAAGCATGTTCTTAAAGAAATTTCCAAAGCATAGCATTGAAGTATAAAATATATATATATATGAATTCACAATTCTGTTAGATTAAACTTCCAGATCATTGAACTGAGCAAGCAATGTTGTTTTATAAGGTGTCCTACTGTATCTTACTCAATTGGATATGTTTCAAGTGGGTATTAAGGGTCTTAAGTACAGATTTTTCAAAACCTGCACTATCAAAGTAGGACACATGTATTGTGGCCTTTGTACAGACCTTATACCCACCATGAAATTTGTGTTCTAAGGTATAAAAGGTATAAATTTCAAATTAACCTATATTTACCTTATAAAAAATTATAACATAAAATTAATATATAAATAATAAATTATAATATTATATTTTTTGGCTAATAAATATTTTGGTAAAAAGGGAGGGGCGGGAGAGAAAAGAAAGAGCTCAAGATCATAAGTTAATTAACCTAAACATGCCTCTCACTTTACATTTTCCAATTTTTTCATTATTTTTCCTCTTCAACTTTACATTTTCCATTTTTTTCCCATTGCTTTTTAACATTTCTTAAGTAATAAGATCACATAAACCTAAGATAACGAGGATAGAAACTTTTTCTTTTTTTTAATTCCACAAATTTTGCTACAAGTTTTATAGGTTTTGTATATAGGAAATTTGTAACATCACATATAAATTATTTTTTTGATATCACATAAACTTGAAATTTATAGGAAGAAAAATATAATTTATAGGTTCAATAGGATACAGGTTCTAAGGTATCTCGAGTACTATAAGATAAATTCTAGTTTTAAATTTTGGAAACCTATACCTTATAGAGTAAGATACAAGTAAAGCTTCACACTTTACTCAACCTCTATGGCTATATCCACTCACCCCCACTAAATTGTTTGGTCGTGCAAGAAAATTCAACATGATATCAAAGCTGAAAATCCCACATTCAATTCCCCATATTGTCATTAAATTACCCATTTAATTAACGCCATGTGATGGGGTTTAATCCATGTCTAAACCCACAAGTGAGAGGAAAAATTGAAGTATAAAATGTGTATATATATATATATATATATAAACTCATACCTGTCTACAAGAATAAGCTCACAGACCAACAATTTGTTCATCTAAGTTCAACACATGCACAGATATTAGGTTATTAACAAAATAGGAGATGGTTTCAAGCAGTTGAAGAATTACATGAAAGGATCCTAATGTTTCTTCAATAATTTATACTCTTTCCAAGAACTAGAATGGTCCCAACATCAAATAATGTTCAAAGCATATGAGGAAAAATGCTGTAGGACACAAAAATGTCTAGACGTACAGTAAAGAACCACATATAAAGAGCAAATATATCTAAATTGCAGACAATAGAAGCATCTATCTATTACAATGCATACCTGGTGATTCGTTGGACCCATTGACATCTGAAGTAGGACCTGTCTTTGGCAACTTTGGCTTCTTTAAACGTGAATCCAATTTGCTCTGGATGCTTTCCTACAATAGGGAAGCACTGCATTGGCCAATTGCAACAAAGGCATAACAATTCCATTTCAAAAGAAATGAACATTAGAAATTATTCAGGAGAAGGAAGACCTTTCTACATTTGTTGATGTTATATTTCCAGGTATAAAGTACAATTACAGTTGTTGAAATTCCTGTTACACATTAGTGAAGACAGAACAGGAGAGAGAACAGCAGAGTGATCTTTTCAAAAAGACCAAATTGGAAATAATCCATTAACAGAAAAAATATGTGCTGCAAGAGACCTTTTTTCAGAAACAACCAGGTCTATACCATCGTGAGCCAAGAAGATAAACCGTACCACAGAATATATACAGAATTATCCCAAAAAAGTTTTTCAAATGTTTCAAGAACCTGTATAAATATCTTTTGTACAGTAGCTGCAAGATTAAGTAGGCTTCAATAATTAATCCATGCTTGCTTATTGTTCAAAATAGTTCATAAGTAGCGGTTGTACATCACAATAACAATTTCAGCTAGCTGATTGAATGAGAGATTTTTTAAGTAAAGAAGCCACAAAACCCTTTCACTCCTTTGCTTTGCATACATATTAACTAAGGTAACTAAAAATGCTTAAGCATTGGCAATAACAGATTATATCACGATAAAAGTACCAAATGCTCATATACACCTGAACAAAAGTACTTTATTAAAGAATGTGAAAGTGGTTGCTTTAGCCTCATCTTCATTTTTTCACTTCTTTGGAAAGTTAGTTGCTTCTTGTGGGCCAATCTTACCCACCAATACTCAAGAAAAGACAAGCTTCTAGTAAACACAAAATTTGCTGTAAACTGTGAAGAATGAAAATTTCCCAGGCTATAAATTTATTGCCATCTTTTAGCTCCAATTTGATAATTTTATCCCATGGCAATAAGAAAAGGGGTACAAACAGGTCGTAGACGATATATTACCCCAAAAATAAAAATCCAGTGAAGGTTGCATAATTAATAGTCTCTCTACAGGTATTGGACATGAATGATGAACAGCATACCTAATAAATTAAATCAATTACTAAGCAATAATAGAACAAATAGCATGATGTTCCATACCTTTTCATCAGATACATCCTTTGTTGACTGGAGACCATGTTTTTGCCCTGAGCACATGAATGGGAGGTAGGTGGGGTGGGCACGGTGGGGAATAGAGACACCTTTTCAATTTGCAGATAAATATTTCCCAAAGGACAATAAAATTGAAGAGCAAATACAGACTAAGAACAAGGAAAGACTACTTTCCTCACAAAATTGAAATACCTTCACCTAGAGCAACCTGAATGCTCTTGAAAGCTCTAAAGAGATCCAACGAAAGGTTTCCCATGGCCTCGCTAGCTGAGAAATCTTTAATTCTTACAAGAGAGAGATAGATTAAAGGCATCCCTTTTAATTTCTGAGCTACTAACTTTGCGTTCACAGCACCTGAAATTGAAAGCAGATAAGGGTTCAGCTCCTATAGATATTTCCTGATGCTGAAGTTGTTAGCTGATTGGCTCATGAAACCCACACAGAAAACAATGACCAAAAAGTGAAAAGAATAATGATGTAGAAGAAAGTATCTATACCAGCCTCAGGCATTGAATAGCGTGTTTTTTTTTCTTTAAATTAAAGACCCCAACACTCCTCCAAAAGTACTATATACACTCCCCTTCCACAAGCAAACATGAAACTCGCTTTCTCATATTCAAACCTCACTATGGGAGAAAGAGCGAGGCTAGAAATGTGGAGGGTTGGTGCCAATTTCAGGTGTTTGCTTCATGCATGCACTTGTGCATGGGAGAAAGATAAAAGAAAGAGCAGGTAATTAGAATCTTCATACATTAAATATCAAGAACCAGTAACACTACCCCTAGGACTGTTATCAATGATAAGACTAGTTACATGACAAAGTTATTCTTTCCACCTCACCATATGCTAAATTTTGCACAAGACGCATCTCACAAGCAGATTACAGGTAATATGAATAGATTTTATTTTCATATACTCAGCCACCACACTATCAGTTCAAGACAGTTCTTTATGGTCTCAGAATTAATCATGAAATGGAACAACTCATAAGAAATTTGTTCCAAATTGACAAGAATAATCTAATAAAACCCAAAGATCCTAGTAAATATCAAATACCAAAAGAGCACAGCAAAATCGTTTCCAGTAGTAGTTTCATCCATCATTCTGGAGTATGTTCACAAAATACAACATCAGGAGAAACCAATTCTAAGATTCAATATTCAGTATACCCCAGAAACCACACAATCAAGTTGGCCACGTGAAGAATACCTAGGATTTCCATAAACAGAAAAGAGTGTAAAGCTTAAGCATAGTATGAAACCTGATCCGTCCAAAACTAGTTTTGCATCATCAGACTTCAAGGATGCCACAAAATAGTCAACAAACTCAGACCAAGAACCACCTATTCCAGTGCTGTCCATCTGCAATCAGATACAATGATACCCCCATAATTCACTGTTGGAGTTCATATTATCCAATTTCTGTAACTAAGAATCCAGGACATGCATGGATACTTTTTAAGTTGCTCTGGTCATTAATGCAACCAAATGTAATTTCAATAAATGACATTGACAATGCATTTCACACACCGATCACATGCAGGGGGAAAGGAAAAAAAAAAAGAAGGAACCTTATATAACCCACCATATCCTCAAGTTGATGAACTGAGCGAACTGCCTCCCATGTATTGGAATGGAAATCAGTAACATGAATTCTGATGTGAGAAGGATCAAGTGCATGAACATAGTACAAGAATCTCCGCAAGGGATGTGGACCACAGTCTGACCATTCTATCTTGGGTTCACCAAATATGGGCTCAAAATCTTCAAACACCATTTAATAGGAACCTTGAGAAGAACACCAAGACATAACATAAGCAACCTATTGGAAAATGAATACATGCCAAAACCCACAAAACAAAGATTTTGTTTTCGTCAAAATTGTATCAAGAAGTCACTCATTTCTTTCATGCATTTTTCACTACTCAAGAAAGTTCTAACAATCTTATTAACTAATTTCCCTTGATCACTAATTAACCTGATAGTATTCGCATTCCAAATATACTGGCCTCACAGGTGGAATTTTTCTTTATACACTTTCTTAACAAATCCACTGAGGCCACAGATCAACAAAAGAATTTCCCTCAACAATTGTCGTTGGAAGCACTTCTCAAATTTACATAATAAAAGTCTCGAAAGGCTTAGGATACATTTTCCCAATAATAACAAACGCATGGAAAAGAAAAAAAAGTTTACTCTTTTGTTACATTCAACATGTGACAAAGACAACTGATACCCAAAAAGAAAAAAAAATAGTGCAAAGTTTGTGTACAATGAGTTATGCAGGTAAACCAGTAGCAAAGAAGAGTAGTCAAAGATTAGAATCTAGGGTTAGGGTTACGGTTTTTGCTTACCAGCTGGGATTTTGGGAAGCCTGGAGCTTTAGCTTAGCAAAGCACTTCAATTTAGGGAAAAAGAGAATCTTAGAAACTAGTAATCGGCCTTCTCTTTATTTATAGGGTTGGGTCTGGTCCCTGCGCGCGTAACGTGTTAAATTGTTTGCGTCGTCGGTCTCGGGGCTAGTTGAACTAATCCCCTTTTTATACGCGAAATTTATTACGAAAAGGATTTCGATAAGAAAATATTATAGTTATAGCAGTGTAAAAATTTCCACGATTCGTGGAGTCTAGAAGACGGATGCCGATCAAAAAAAATATTCTAGTCATAGCAGTGTAAAAAATTCCACGATTCATTCAGTAAGCATGTGCTTTCAATGTATTTTGGAATCATACTACATACGTCTTCATTGTATTTGGAATTATACTAAATACACCATACTAATAGTATGTTCACTTAAGAAGAATGGTAATCAGTTCGTCCCTATTCCTTGTAATAAGCTTATTATATTATTCACTTAAGGTAATCACGATTCATATGGAATTCCCATTCTTTAAAATTATAAATCCTAATTTCATTTCTCAACTCATGAATTCCAATTTTGAAAGCAAAAGACATCCCTTACCTATTCACTTCTTCTCTTTGTTATTTCAAAACCACACAACTCTCTCCTCCAACAAATACCTCTCTTCTCCAGCAAACCCATAGCAACCAATGCAAATAACTCCAACGCATCCACAATAACCAACAGAAGCTCTCTTCTCCAACGCACTTGTAGTAACCCACACAAATAGATCTCCTCTTTGATGCACCTACGGTAACCCATATGAACAGCTCTGCTCTCCGATGCACCACCAACAACCAACACGAACAGCTCTCCTCTCTAATGTACCTATAACAACCAACACAAACAACAGCAACCAGCACAAATAGATCTCCTTTATGATGCACCTACAACAATCAGCATGAACAGTTCTGTTATCAGCAAATAGCTCTCTTCTCCAACGAACCCGCAGGAACTTGACATTTACAATTCTCTTCTCAACACATCTCCAAACCCATAGCTTTTCTATCTTATGGAAAACTTCAGACATCTAGATGACTCAATTTGATTAGGATTTTTTTTTTTTTTTGTCAAATTGGTTAGGGTTATTGGGATTTGGGGCAAAGTTAAACAACTTTGATTATTAGGATTGCAAAAGATAAGGGTAAATTAGTAATGTAAATTTTATTACTACACTATTCTTTGCATGTTTCTTTGCCAAGTGAATATTATAATGACCACTACAACCCTATTCACTTCTTATGGAATGTAAATTCTATTATATGTTTATTCCAAACAGTGAAGTAAATGGGTCATAAAAGTGCATGTACTGTATGTGCCTATCACAAGCCCCATATTTAAACAATAGAAGGCATGTAACATGGATAGAAGCACACTTTACCGAAAACAAAACACTGAAAACACATATTTCTCCTGTAGTGTCTTCAAGTTTCATACTCTTTTCAACTATTTTACACTTTAATCAACTTGATCAAGTACTATTCTCACTATCACATGTCCATTTTCTTATTTTTTTTGCAAAAGATTACTCAATCCTTATCCCCATTAGCCTAACATGAATAAACCCTAAATTGTGCAACTTGTTCATATTTTTCACTTATTTGTTTAGAGTCACATTGGATTTAGTTGATGCACTATTCTAGTGGTTAAATTGCGTTGATTTTTTCTTAAAAACTTAGTTATAGCACTGAAATTTGTAGTTGAAATGGCACGCATGCAATTTGTTCGATAAAATTCCTAATATAGTCTATAGTCCAACACTTAGTGAATTTAAGGGGATGATCAGACATAAATTATTATGTTGACGTTTGATGTTTAGAGAATGGGTGTTGTATAAACTAATTTATTGGATAATCATGATATTATTAGAGTGAAAATGGTGAGATATGTGAAACTAATAATATGTGCCCATGGAAACATTGTGATTGGCAATTTGGGGCTAGAGTATGATAAGGAACCTATTAAGAAGTTGAAGATGAAAAAGGATACAAACTTTTCTCACTTCTTCTAGAGAACTTGTG
This sequence comes from Lumnitzera littorea, assembly GCA_024138015.1. Taxonomy (NCBI): domain Eukaryota; kingdom Viridiplantae; phylum Streptophyta; class Magnoliopsida; order Myrtales; family Combretaceae; genus Lumnitzera; species Lumnitzera littorea. Next base: position 91,449,462 of record JAMXBB010000009.1, on the reverse strand, counting down.
GAAGCATTGGAATAATTAACCCATCTAAGGTTGAAATTATGCATAAGCATCTATTCTTTTCTAATTAGGGAGTTTCTTATAAGCTGATAGCCATAAAAAAACGTTGAAGAAATTGAAATTTTCATTGAGATAACTGAATCTTTTAGGGAGCGGAGCATTCAGGTGGTATATATCAAGTAGTGTAAGCAATCAAGTGATCAACCCAAATAGAACATATTTCAAGTAAGCAACTCAACTTTTCTAACACCCCAAGTGTAGTCTACAATAAATTGGTATGTTGATGACAAATGTAAATGAGTCACATAACCCAAATGTGGATATCGCTAGGCCCAGGCATGTTGATATCACTAAAGAGGAACTTAACGAAACACTAGGACCGATTCTTAAACATGAAGAGTCATATGATGCCTCTGTGAACCAAATGCCCATGGGCATAAATAGCAACAAAGAGGGAGAGAAAGAGGGGGATGGAGAAGACGATTGGGTAGATGATGGACTAAACGATGGGGAGGATAATGGAGAGGATGTGGGAGATGCCAAGGTAACTTCAGGGTTTGTTACTAGTAATGTATCAATTAGTTCTACTCGTTAGACTATACTTATTAGGCATCCTCGAGAAGCTCAAGTGACAATGCATACTATCAAAGCTCCAAAACCTCTACAACAAAATGAGCCAACAGATTATTAGGGATGTAATCCCTTTCCTCAACACCAACTATAATGGTAGTGGCTATATCACATTTAAGTAGGACACAAATGCAATGTACAACAACATAAGGACCAATGATTACTTAAGTGTAAGCATGTGCTTCAACAATAAAAAGGATCTTGTTGAGGTAGTGAAGAGGTTCCCCATTAAGAACCATTGCAATGTTCACGTCAATGAATCCAAAAAAATCGTATATGCAACACATTGTAAAGAGAAAGATAATGGTTGTAAGTGGAGGTTACAGCATGCTTAAAAAAGTAAGAGGGACTTTTTAAAATCACAATCCTAGAAGGAAGCCATACTTATGTCAATCTAATGATAAACCAAGATCATCCATAGATTGGTAGCAACATAATGGCCAGAAGCTTTGTAAACAGCATATAGAATAATCCAAATATTAAGGTTAGTGATCTTACTCAAATTATATTGGACACATTTGGATATACTACAAGTAAAAGGAGGGTTTTAAAGGGTAAGAGGAAGGTTATCGAGATTGTTTATAACAATTGAGAGAAGTCATACAACAAGTTTCCGAAGCTATTGAATACAATTAAGATAAGGAACCCCAAAACACAAGTCTAGTGAGGTTAGAGCTCTTTGGAAAGACTAGGGAAGTCCTAGTTTAATTAGGTTTTCTAAACCTTCAAGCCACGTGTAGAGGCATTCAAATACTGCCACCCTCTGGTTTGTATTGATGGTACTTTCTTATATTGAAATTATGGCTATAAGTTGTTGCATGTAGTATGGATAGAAATAATTGCCTAGTCCTACTGGCCTTTTCCCTTATAGATATGAAATCGGTTGAGATATGGTGATGGTTCCTTCAAAAACTTAAACAATACATGATTGCTTAGAAGGGGGAAACACTTTGTCTTATTTTTGATAAACAGTCTAAGATTGATTCTACAGATAAAGATCCTAGAGTTGGGTGGCAACTCCTTTTGCAGTATAAAGATACTACCTACTGCACATTGCAAGCAACTTTAATACGGTTCACAAAAACTAGCTACATAAGAAACTCTTATAGTTTGCAAGGGTACAAGCCCAAGAGAGGAAATGTAAAGGCTTCATAGATCAATTGGACCAAGTTAAGGAGGACATTCTAGAATGGTTTGACACTGTAGATGTAGACAAGTAAACATTAGCTTGTGGTGGTTACAATCAATTTGGGTATATGACATCAAACATTGTTAAGAGTTACAATTTAATGTTGAAAGAGGTGCAAGTTTGCTTGTAATAGGACTAGTTAAAAAGACCTTCTACAACCGCTTAACATATTGGGAGAAAAGACACCAAGAAGCATCTGAGGCAATATTAGGTGGGAAAATCTTTACCGATTATACCTTGGAGATGAATGAGACGTGGAGGGGACAAGCCAGTGCACAAGTGTAGTAGAATTCAATGAACATAGTAGATTATTTGAGATGTTATAATAAGGATCATGGACCAATCACTCGCTCCTAAACCCAAAGACTCATCCACATTATTCGTTGAGCTATCTAAGGAGAGCTGAACTCAGAAGAGCGATCCTATCTCCAATCCGACCTATTGAATTACTCAATTCTCCACCTCGTCAAGAAGACTCCCTAAGTAACCAACCTGTTGCTAAGCCAACCCCTTCGCAACACTGATCTAAAGTTAAGCACCAAACTTACCTATTACCAACTTAATACATTACCGAAGCTAAGCTTCCTTGAACTTCAGTCGACCAATCGAGGCTAACCAAGTAATGGGCCATCTTCAGAACCAATCCTTCTTCAATCCAAAACATTTGACATCCGACCCCAACCCGATCTGCTCAAAACCTGTTCTACTTGACAAACAGTGTCATTGGGACCACAAAATGGACAATTGAAAATGCCCCCCTTTTTTTGACATCCGTTACATCCTTTTGTACTTAAATATCCCTTCTTCTTTTTTGTCCGATTACAACTCTACCCTTGTAATTTATTCTTTTTTCACTTTCGAAAAAAAATCCTTTTTTATATTTTGTATATACCTAAGACTTACCCTAATTAAGTCATATAAATACTTGTAATTTGTATCAATCGCAACTGTAGACACCTCATTTTTGCCATTTATTTTTTTAATTAAACCAGGTTAATAAATAAACTAAAAAATAGAAAGATAAAATAAAAATAAAAAAAAATAAAAAACGAAAATTCAAAGAAAAAATAATAAACGAAAAAGAAATCAAAGGTAGGTCATAGAAAGTTGAGTAATAAGTTGAGTCATGTCGAGTTGGATTAAGTTAAGTTATTGGGTTAAGTGACAAGATAAGCTGAATTAACTAATTTTAGACCAAGACCAATATAGAATAAGTATTTATCTAACTTAGGGGCTCAAAATCAAGATTTATTAAATTATTAGGCTAAAGTGGATCCATTTGGGCCTAGAAAGAAAAAAACCCAACCTAACTAAAGTTTCTAGAAGTTAAGGTAAATCTTAAAAGAATCGCAATCGAATCTTCCGTATCTTTGATATGAAATATTCGATTTTAAGCTTATAAATAACACGTTGGCTAAGGATTCGGGGACGGTTTTTTTTGTCACATTCCTACCCAAAAACACCACGCAACTCCACTCACAGCCACCCATACCACACGCCGCCGCTGCACAACCACCATCACATACGTGCCACCGCCGCTGACAGCCAACTCACCATCGCATCACCAAAGCTATCGTCTACATGGCTATCGCCCACATCGCCATCGTCCATGCTACTATCGCCCACGTACGCCACTGTCGCCCATCACCCACACCAGTATCGCCCTAACGCATGCTCAGCATACCCTTACACACACCCATCTCTCACCTTGCATGCCCACTATCACTCGTGGTTCACCCAATGATCGCCTATGTATGTCCGAGTCGCCCTTGCTATCGCCCAGCCATGCCTGCGTCTCGCCCCTACCTGTATGCATACCACTGTTGCTCAAAGTCTCACCCAGGAACTCGCCCCATCCATATGCCCAAGTGCTCACTCGCACACTCCCAAGCACTACCCCGCGCACGCCTACGCTCGCTTAAGTTACCGCTCGTACTCGCCCACTATCTCGCCCGTACACACCCAGATCACCACTCAACACCGACTATCTAAGTTGGGTAAAATTTTTAATATTTATTTTATTTTTTTATTTTTTTTAGCAATTTTTTTCATTGGTTATTTATTTTTATTATTAATTAATTTTTATTTAGTGTAGGTTTTTTTATTGTTGTTTATTTTGTAATTTTTTAGTTAAGTTAGGTATTTCTTGAAAAAAAAATCATTTTTTAATAAAAATATATTTTTGGCACTTAGGGTTTTTCTAGAAAAATAAAAAAAAATCTAAATTGGATTTTTTTTTTAAAAAAAAAGATAGTTAGGGTTTTTGTTCAACTTAGGAAAATTCGATTTTTTTAGGGTTTTTTTTAAATAATAAATTGATAAAAACATAAACCTAGCTTGGTTTTTTAAATAAAAAATAACACATCCATTAAATATTTTATTTAAAAAAAAGAGATAACTACGACTAATTTGATCCCGATTAATAGGTATGTAAGTACCTTTGGGGCAACCATCAAAAATAAAAAATAAAAAATAAACTTTTTTACCCCTTTTTAGAAATTCATAATAAAAAATAATTAAAAAATCATTTTTAGTTATTTTTACCTATTTAGGTATATTTTAATATTTTTAGAAAAATTATAAAAATAAAGTCCATCAATTTTTCTTTAATTATCACATAGTGACATAATCTTAATAGGTTAGGCTCCAAATACGTTTTTTGGTTCAATTTTCTAAAAATCAACTTTTTTATAATATTCATAAACTAATGGTCAAATTAAGGTTTTTCTACCCAAAAACTCTAATTTTACTTTTTTTTCATCAGTTAAACCGGTTGGCCACTCCAATTTTTAAAAAAAAATTTAGAAAAATATTTTTTTAAATTTTATGTCGAGTAATTTATATTTAGTAAACTGAGCTTAATACAGGTTAAATTAAGGAAATCGAAATAGGACTTGACAGAATTGTCAACTCCACTGAGGAGGCCTGGTGAGCTAGCCATGTGAAAGTTAAAAGATTATTGATGGGCTTTTGTATTATTATTTTCTCTTTTTTTTTTTGTATTATAGTTGTACTAATGGTTTTCTTAGTGATGCAGACCTTAAAAAAAAAAAAGTTCCTAACCTAATAGGCCTTCTAAGGGATTAAGAAGGATTTTTCTTATAGAATGATCATTTATGTGTTTAGACGTAGTTGGACCTGGGCTACCTTAAAAACCTAGGACGGGCCGCCATTATGTAACTCTTAAGTCGTAGGGGTCATTACCCCCACCTGGTAATGATAGGCAAGTCCACTCAGGCTTCGATGTTACTCACTAGACTTCTCTCCGAAAAGCCTTAGAGCTATAAAGCTTGGGACCCATATACCCCACCCTCTTACATCATCCTTTTTCGAAAAGGGGTAGTAGTGCTTAAATTATAGGAAAAGCTCTATCAATCCACGGTTAGCCTAATATTATTCTTTAAGAAAAGACTTGTAACCCTTGTATATGAGTATTTGCAAACTTCATTTTTTAAAGAAAAATCCTATTTCAAACTTGCTTATATATAAGAGTAATTCCTGATCACGGATTCATCTATTTCCTATAATTTATTAATCACTTACCCCAACTATATTGCATCTATGTGTAACATATTGCATTTTTATTACACTCGTTTCTCTCTGAATATTTTATTTCCTTATGTTATATGTATATTATTTTTTTTATTACTTCTTAGTTAGTGAAAGGCTACGCGATTTCTAAGAAATTTTTTTTAAAAAGTTGCAAAATTATTAATATCATATCCAACTTTATTCTAAATTTAATAGCCTTATTGTAAATAATCGTTACCTTTTATTTTGTTTATTTATTTTTTGTAATGTAGTTATGGAAAGTCAAGGTAGTGTTAGTCCAGAGCCCATCCACAAAGTCTAGCTAGACAAGTATTCCTTCCCTAAGGCCATTCTAAGAGGTTGGTTGAGTCAACTCCCACCTGCTAAGCAACAAGAAGATTGGGCCAGTCATATCTCTCATGCAAGTGCATCTTTACTGGCCTCTAATTCAGGCCCTTATCCATTATTGGGACCTTGAATCTGCAGCTTTCAACTTCAACCCACACGTATTGACACCCACCATAAAAGAGTACTCGTAGGCACTTACTACATTGGCCCTCAAAGCAGGCATAGCTATCCTAAATCTCAAAGTCCAGCCCAAGAAAGCTTTCATGACACTGTTGGGAGTCAAGAGATCAACCTTGGCCCCATTCTTATCTTCAAAGGGCCAAAAATGTCTCAACATCCTAAGATTGGTAGAGTGGTTCTCAAGCCTAAACGCTTATCAGAAGTATCGCTGGATCTTTTATAGAGGATACTAAACATGGGCCAAAAAGAGGGTCAATGCATTTATTATAGCAATGTTTGGAACAGTGCTATTTCCCTTTAGATATGGCTAAGTCCATTATACAATTGTCGAGCTAATAACTCAATTCCTAACCGGTAAATCCTATATACCCGCGTTACTGTCAGAACAATTTAGGACACTCACCCACTTAAAGAAGTAGGGGCACAGTTATTTCACAGCGAACCCCACAATCTTTGCCATGTGGTTCCACGGTCATATATAAGGGTATGGAGGGAATTTGCTCAGAAAGTCCCTGACTAAAAATATGAATCTAATTAACAACTTTACCTACCACCTCAAGGTACCAGACGGAGCTCAATTTAATGGATAGGTGTTAGTTATCAGTAGAATGTAGTTAATAGACTTTATATGGACAACTAGATGGAGCCGCTGCACTCAAGCCGTCTTGAGGTACACCGACTATGTAGAAGTCCCCCTTATCAGCATTACTGGATGTATAAGATACTTCCCAGTTTGTGTCACCAAACAGTTAGGTTCACTTCAAGAGATAACCTACAAAGACTCCCTAAACACCATCATAATGAACTATTAAGATCCTTGTCTACCCACAGCTACTTTGATTCAATGATTAACAAAACTCATGAAGCTGTGAGGACGAAGAGAAGTCAAGAAGATAGTCAATAAAGGAACATTAAGGGGCAAAGTCAAAGAATACCGAGCTACTAAGCAGTTCATTTATGATCAGTTAGAGAAGACTGGAAAGATACAGTATGAAGCTCCAAATGTATTCAGATACGAGCCAAAACCAACACATCTTTCACCTACTAAGCAAGCCTACTGAGACACCATATGTGCCAGTGTTAAAGCCCGATTTCAAGAAAGTAAGAGAATTATTGAAGAGTTAAAGTTGGAAAACGAGAGCTTATTAGAGGAAAATCAATTCTTGAAGAGCAAAATCCGAGAAAGGGATGTTACGGTACAAAGACTTATGAGGAAAGTTGATGAAGCTCATCCCAGCCAGATCCATCAGCTCTTGTAAATATAGGATTTAAGTTCTTAGGAAGATTAGTTAGGAGTTTTTCTTTTCTTTTCGTTTAGTCCATTGTATAAGTTAGATCTTATGATTAATAAATTATCAGCTTTAGTAAATAAAATTTTCATTAATTGCATAGTCTTTTACTCATTATTATTATTATCATTTATTTATTTATTTAGTTGACTTTTAAAAAAAAGGGAAATTTGAAAAAGAAAATTAAAAAAAAAAACAAAAAGAGGCAAACAATGGAACAAAAAAAGTCATAAAAAAGAGAAAAAAAAATCTTTAATTTACCAAAAAGTCTAAAACTTGAGTTTTCACGTAGTATTTCGAAGATAGCGTCCAAGCAAGGTGACTCAACTAGAAGCTCGATATTCACTCATTCTAGGGCTAAAATGTCAACTCAAGGCACTAGAAACATCAATCAAACTGAACCCAACCTGAAAGTAGCAACTCTAGAAGAAAAGATGAACAAGATGGCCGAACAGATTCAGGCTCTCACTCAAGTTATTGGGATTCTTAATGATAGACAAGGATCTTAAGTCAACCTAAATCAAAATGCAGAAATAACCCTTCCCCTTAAACTAGAAGACAAAGAATTAGCCCCTAATGTTGAGGTATGGAGGAAAGACATCAAAGAGAAACACTGCAAGATGGAAAGAAAGTTCATGCGAAAGTTTATCGAGAAAATGAAAACCCTGGAAATGGTTAACGAGCCTAAACAGATGGGGGTGATTAAATTGTCGACATATGAAGATGATGACTTCCGAAAAAGATTTAAAGTGCCCGAATTTGAGAAATACGACTGGATTGGCTGCCCAAAGCTCCATACTAGGTTATACATTAGGAAAATGGGAAAATATACGAAGTACAATAAGGTGATGGTCTAGACTTTTTAGGACAGCTTGACTGGGCCTACCTTAACCTGGTATGCCTAACTGAATTTGAATGAGATCTATACTTGGGATAAGTTAGCACAGTCTTTCTACAACTAGTATAAATTCAACATCAAAGTAACCCCATCCATGTGGGATCTAAATAATCTACAAAAAGAAGACCAATGAAAACTTTAAAGAATATGCTCAGAGATAAAGTGGCATGGTAGCTAGGGTAACTTTACCCTTGATAGAAAAGGACTTGACTTTCGCCTTCATCAACACTCTTGGAAGCCTATATTACCAACATCTAGTCGGGTACCCCACCTCCAACTTTGTAGAAATTGTGGCCTAAGGGTGCCGCATTGAGGAAGCTATTGCCACTTAAAGGCTTACTAATCCTAAAGAAACTGAGAAGAAGACTCCTCCCGCGAGGTTTTCCAACAAAGCCAAAGAAGCCATCGTAAGCATTGTCAATACCGGCAACCTTATTAGACCCGTAACCCCAATAGCCATGATTGGAGGATCTAATTCCCCATTGAATCCGAATCAAAACAACTGCCTACAAAGAAGACAATTTACCCGTATTCCTATTCCTTTAAGTTAAGTTCTTGTGTAACTAAGGAAAGAGAAGCTTCTAACGTTTGAAATACTAAGGGAAGGATAAAGACCAAGAGATTATAACCCAAAGCTTTGTTGTGATTATCATTTGGGGCAAGTGGAGCACTCTACAAATCAGTATTAAAGACTTAAACATAAGATCTAGGATCTTATTAATGCTAGATTGGTTCAAGTGGATTTCATCCAGACTCCTACTCCCAATGTGGGTAACAACCTTCTGCCAAATCATGGAAATTCAATCAATATGTTCATTGCCAAAGTTTCTGAATCAGAGATTGATCTAGATAATCTCCCCATCACTATTAAGGACATGGCTTGGAATCAAAGGCAAGCCAAGTATTTATAGAATATGAATCTCACAGATAAGACTCGGACTAAACCGACAATATATCAACTGCTGAAGGATGGGAAGATAAAGAAAGCTGATATCATAGCTATGATGATCCCAAAACTGTGAAAAAGAAGTACTCAGAAGGAGCTTAGAAAAAGATATGAAGCCGATGATCCGACAGTTGACACCCTAGGAGAACTGTTAAGGAAGTTTAAGTTTTTGGTAGATTACGCCAGTTCACCTATTGTATATGTTGATGCACTGCCTACTGGATAGGGTCTAGAATTTGAGAAAGAAGATAGCTAAGATAGTGGGAATGATTGGAGACGAGCCTAAGCCATTAGTTTTTGAGTATGATGAGAAGACTAAGAAGGTTTAAGAATTGGGAAAGCCCAAGAAGATTTCTTTCAATGTCCCGATAGCCTTGGAGAATTACAAAGTAGCACCTCTATATTACCAAGTGGTGAATTAAACAACTAGGGCCTCATCACCAATGGCTGGTAGGCTTATGCACTCGAGACAAGTTTATGATCAGAATGAGGAAGCCAAGACGAAGTCTACTGTAGAAGAGGCTTCTCGAAAGATCTTTGAGGATACGGATGGTAAAGATTATAATGTTGTCAAGAAAATAGCAAAAGCCAACGAGTATAAGATAATGGACCAGCTAGCCAAAGTACCAACCCAAATCTCGTTAATGGGCCTACTATTGTCATCAGATACTCACCAAGAAGCTTTAATTAAAATTCTGAAAGATGTCAAAGTACCCGAAGGGATTTCCATTGAGAAGTTGGGGTTAGTAGTGAACTCGATATTTGTGATGGATCAAATTTCATTCTCGCCAGATGAGCTAAGTAAAGAAAGAGACCAATACACAAAGCCCCTCTTCATAGTAGTTAAGTGTATAGGGAAAGTGGTTGTTGGAGTTCTAATAGATAATGGGTCATCACTAAATATATACCCTTTGCCAACACTATGTTTACTTGAAGTCAATGCAACTGAGATAAAACTCAACTCGATTTTAGTAAGAGCTTTTGATGGGTCAAAAAGGGAGATAATTGGAGAAATTAGGTTGCAAGTCGAGATCGACCCACAAGTGTTCACTATTCCTTTCCAAGTTCCAGATATACCGCAAGCTTTCAACCTTCTGTTAGGAAGACCGTTGATTCTTTCAATGGGGGCAATTCCATCTAGTTTACATCAAAAAGTGAAATTCATATCTAACGAGCAATTGGTTACTATTCTCAGGAAGCAGGACTACAAGATTTTCAAAGAAAAGACCATTCCCTATGTCGAAGATGAAGAATTGGAAGAGCCAGGGTTACAGATTTTCGATGCAGTCAATATGGTCAAAGAAGCAAGACAATGGGCACAAGGTCATTTGAAACAAACTAAGCAGGAAATTGGAACATTTGGGCTTAGGTATAAGCCTACTAAAGAGGAGATTCAAGAAATGAAGGTTAAGATCAAAAGCAAGAGAGGAGATCAGTTGTACCATGGTCACATGGAATTTTTGGACATCCACCAAACGTTCCCAGTACCAACTGGTGTTCAAGAATCCGAAGTAGCCAATCTATCTAAGGCCTTAACTAAGCAATATAGCATTGGTCTAGACGAGGAGGAAGATATTGGCATACCAATTTCTCTATGTAACTAGTTTTCCGTTCCTATTAATAGGTCTCTTTAGAAACGCAAAATTAGATTAATTAGGAACATTCGATTTTGATAATTAGTCCAATTAGTTAGGCCTTTTCTTTCAAACAATTTGGATTCATTCATTCAATAAATTTCATTCCTTTCTTTCTATTAATTCTTCTTCATTATTTATTCTTGTCCTTTTTTCTTTTTTCCTATATTCTTCAATTTCGATAAAAACAATGAACATAATAAATATCTTGCGCATATAAACGATGAAAGTACCAATATCACCTTCGACCTTGTTAGGTCAAACATCGGAGAAGATATTAAGACTCTAAACGAAATTCAGGGGAGTTGGCATCGACATGAACGAGGTAGAGATATTATTGACAAACCAATGGATGAGATTAATCTAGGGATGGAGGAAAGTCCACGAAACTTGAAAATTGGTAGTAATTTAACGAATGATCAAAAACAAGAGTTATCCCGATTGTTATCAGAATACTTGGATATATTCACTTAGTCTTTTGAAGATATGCCCGGTTTAGATTTGTCTATTGTAGTTCACAAATTGCCAACTAGGGAGGAAATTAAACCAAAAAGATAAAAGCTTAGACTATTTAGGCCGAGCATACTTCTCAAAATAAAAGAAGAAGCGAAGAAGTTGTTAGAAGTCGAGTTCATAGAAGTATCGGATTACCCCAAATTGGTGGCCAATGTGGTGTTAGTGTTGAAGAAAAATGGGAAAGCTAGGGTTTGTGTAGATTTCCAAGATTTAAACCATGCGACATCAAAGAATAACTTTTCTTTGCCACATATTGACGTATTAGTGGATAACACAGCTAGGAACCATCTTTTCTCGTTTATAGATGATTTCTCGGGATATAATCAAATTAAAATGGTAGAAGAAGATAAAATCAAAACAACTTTCTTTACCACTTAGGGAACGTTTTGTTATTGTATAATGCCTTCCGGGTTAAAGAATGCTAGGGCAACTTACCAACGTGCTATGGTTGCTTTGTTTCATGACATGATGTACTAAGAAATCGAGGTTTATGTAGATGATATGATCACTAAATTCAAGGAGGATGAAAATCATGTAGATATTTTACAAAAATTATTTGAGCAATTGAGGAAGTTTTAGATGAAGTTAAATCTTGAAAAGTGCACATTTAGAGTAACTTCGGGCAAGTTGTTTGGTTTTGTAGTCAGCAGAAAAGGGATTGAAGTAGATTTAGATAAATCCAAGGCAATCGTAAACATGCAAGCACCAAAGAATGTAAAAGAGGTTTGAGGACTGCCGGGAAGATTAAATTATATTTCTCGGTTTGTATCACAGTTAACTGATAAATGTAAGCCGTTATTTAAACTTTTAAGGAAGAATGCAACCCTCGAATGGGATGAAGAGCATGAGCGAACATTTGTTGAAATCAAAGAGTATCTCATGAATCTTCCTGTACTAGTCACTCCTACACCAGGACAGCCTTTGATCCTTTACTTAATGATTCTTCCTAAATTGATGGGATGTATGCTAGGATAGAAAGATAAAATGGGAAGAAAAGAGCATCCTATATACTATTCAAGCAAAAAATTCACAGAAGGCAAGCATAAATACTCAAAAGTGGAAACGACGTATTGTACCTTAGTATGGGTGATGCATAGGCTCAGGTAGTACACTCTCTATTATTCAATAGAGTTTTAACAAAACATAACCCGTTGAGGTATTTAGCAAAAAAGCCAGCATTGACTAAAAGAATATCGAAGTAGTAGATGCTGCTCTTTGAATTTGATATTAAGTACGTAGGTCAAAATTCAGTCAAAGGACAAGCGATGGCTAATCAATTGGTAAAATACCCATTAGAAGATGAGGAAGATGGTTCAAAAGCACGATTTCCTGATGAAAATGTGATGGTGGTAAATGAATTGAGTGGTGAAAAATTGGGATGGAAAATGTATTTTGATGGAACTGCCAACGTGTTTGGATGTGGGACAGAAGTGGTATTGGTATCACCTGAAGGTAACCATTTACTTGTAGTAACAAGGTTAACATTCCCATACACCAACAACATAGCAGAATCTGAAGCCTGCATTTTGGGGCTCAAAATAGCACTAGATATGGGAATACAAGAGCTGGAAGTATACGGAGATTCTTCTCTTATAATTCTCCAAATCTTAGGAGAATATAAAACAAAGGATGAGAAATTGGTACCTTATCATGAACATTTAGGCAAGCTAATTGAAAAATTCCAAGAGATTTCATTCACTTACATTCCAAGGATCTAGAATCAATTTGCTGACACATTGGCTACGTTAGCATCGATGGTGAAAGTCATAGATGGGATAGAAATTCAACCCCTGAAGATTGAAGTGGAAGAAAAACTAGCTTTTTTCCTTGCAATTGAAGAGAAGGAAACAAAAAGAAAGATGATATCGTGATAACAAAAAGTTACTTCAAACTGGTGAATTTCTTAAAGACACTAATCAAAAAGATAGAAAAACTTTAAAAAGGTTAGCTACTCATTTCTTATTGAGGAGCCACGTTATACAAGAGATCACCAGATACAATATTGCTAAGGTATGTAGGGGAAGAAGAAGCCGAGAAATTGATGAAAGAAGTGCATGAAAGAGTTTGTGGTCCTCACATGAATGGGTATAAGTTAGCTAGAAAAATCATGAGAACAAGATATTTTTGGATGATGATGGAATCAGATTGTGTCAAGTATTTGAGATATTGTCACCTATGTCAGGTATACGCTAACAAAATTAACACTCCTCCCCAAGAATTGCATGTGTTATCAGCTCCTTGGCCTTTCTCGATGTGGGGAATTGACATGATTGGTCCAATTTCACCAATGGCTTCAAACAGGCATAGATTCATTCTAGTCACGATCAACTATTTTACTAAGTGAGTAAAAGCAACGTCATATGTTACAGTAACCAAAGGAGTAGTGGTCAGATTCTTGAAAAGAGATATTATTGCGAGATACAGTGTACCCAAGTTTATTATTACAGACAACAGGACAAATTTAAATAATAAGTTAATGGATGAAGTGTGCAGCCAATTTGAGATCAATCATAGAAATTCAACTCCACATCGACCTCAAAAGAATGGAGCAGTTGAAACCGCAAATAAGAACATCAAAAGAATCATTAAGAAGATGGCGATCACTTTTAGGGATTGGCATGAGATGCTTCTCTTTGCTTTCATGGCCTATAGAACCTCAGTAAGAACTTCTAATGGGACAACCCCATATTCATTAGTGTATAGAACTGAAGCAATACTACCGGTTGAAGTAGAAATACCTTCATTCCAAGTATTGGAAGAAACTTAGCTCGATGAAGTAGAGTGGGTGAAGAAGCGAATGGAGCATTTGAATCTCCTGGATGAAAGAAGGCTTATGGCGATATGTCATGGTCAATGCTATCAATAGCGGATGATCCGAGCTTTTAACAAGAAAGTACGCTCAAGGCACTTTAAAGAAGGAGACTTGGTGTTGAAGAAAATACTACCAAACACAAAAGATCCTAAGGGCAAGTTTACTCCAAATTACGAAAGGCCTTATGTGGTGAAAAGGGTATTATTAGGAGGCGCATTAGTACTGACAGAGATAGTTGACCCAGAATTAAAGGCTCTAGTGAATTCAAATGTACTCAAGATGTATTATCAATGAAAACTGAGTTCAATAAAGGTTTCAATTTTTCTTGAATAAATTTGTGGTTAATTTTTCATCGTTTACAAGTAAAGTTGATATTCATGAATATTTTTTAATTCGAATGGTCGTTAACCAACAAACACTTCACCAATAAACCCTTTGAGGATTTTTCTAGCCTCATACACTTAAACACCAGACCCTTACCAATAAATCTAAGTCACCAAATAAATTGAAATCGAATGTTCTTGATAATTTAATCTGTTTCTTTCTTAAAGAGATCTATTGTTTAGAAGTCATGAAGGGTAGAAATTGAAATTTGAAATCGAACCAAGCAAATTCAAGGCATGGGCATGGTTCAGTTACATGATTCAAAGGAAAGAAGAAAAAGAAAAACAAAAGAAGAAAGAAAAGAAAAAAAGAGAGGAAAAAAGAAAGAAGAAGCAAGCACGGTCCTTTAGTGAAATTTTGCTAACTAAATGGATAAATATCGGGATTCGATTTAAGCATGCCAATCATTTGCTATCTAAAAAATCCTTCAATCCCATAAAAAATAATCTTAAAAGTTTTTGGAAAGAGATATTTAGAAGAATTAAACTGGTTTTTGAAACAAATCTCAAAGAAATCTATCCTCTTCGAATCAACTAAGTCAAAAAGATTTATCCTCTTCGAATCAACTAAGTCAAAAAGATCTATCCTCTTCGAATCAACCGAGTCAAATCTCAAAAAGATCTATTCTCTTCGAATCAACTAAGTCAAATCTCGAAGAGATCTATCCTCTTCAAATCAACAAAGTCAAGTCTCAAAGAGATCTATCATCTTCGAATCAACCAAGTCATTCTAATCAACCAAGTCAAGTCTCAAAGAAATCTATCCTCTTTGAATCAACCAAGTCAAAACTCAAAGAAATCTATCCTCTTTGGATTAATCAAAAGGAATCTAGAAGAGATCTATCCTCTTCGGATCTTCGAATTAGTCAAAATGAATCTCGAAGAGATCTATCCTCTTCGGGGTAACCAAATCCAATGTTGAAGAGATCTATTCTCTTCGGATTACCAAAGTGAAAATCAATTTTTTAAGGGATCTATCCTCTTCAAATCACAAATCAAAATGAATCTTGAAGAGATCTATCATCTTCAGATTAAACCAAAACAAATCTTAAAGAGATCTATCATCTTCGAATTATCCGCCAAAACAAAGTTTTAATCTTAAAGAGATTTATGCTCTTTAGATTATCCAAGTTAAGTTTGGTAAAAATGAGTATCTTTTTTGTCTTTATAGCAAAGTTCTAATCGAACTTTACCACAAAAGAAAGCCAACTATAGACACCTCATTTTTGCCAATTTTTTTTTAAATTTTTTGAATTGAGCCAAGTTAATAAATAAACTGAAAAATAGAAAGATAAAATAAAAATAAAAAAAAATGACAATTCAAAGAAAAAATGAAAATAAAAATAAAAAACAAAAAAGAAATCAAAGTTAGGTCATAGCAAGTTAAGTAACAAGTCGAGTCATGTCAATTTGGATTAAGTTGAGTTGTTGAATTAAGTGACGAGATGGGCTAAATTAATTAATTTTAGGCTAAGACCAATATAGAATAATTATTTATCTAATTTAGGGGCTCAAAATTAGGATTTATTAAATTATTGGGCTAAATTGGACTAGGTTGGGCTTGGAAAGAAAAAAGCCTAACCTAACTAAGGTTTCTAGAAGCTAAGGTAAATCTTAAAAGAATCACAATCGAATCTTCCGTATTTTTTATACAAAAGATAAGATTTTAAGCTTATAAATAACACATTGACCAATGATTCAAGAATGGTTTTTTTTTTATCACATTCCTACCCAAAAACACCACGTAACTCCACGCGCCATTACTCACCACCACGCGCTGCCACCTACACCATACGCACCACTACCACACACCACCACTGCACAACCACCTCCATATACGTGCTACTGCCGTTGATGGCCAACACACCATCACATTGCCAGAGTTACCACCCACGTCGCCATCACTATCGCCCAAAGCCATCGCCAAAGCTATCGTCCATGCCACTGTCACCATCGTCCATGCCACTATCGCCCTCACATGCCATTATCACCCATGCCAGTATCACCCTTATGTACGCTCAGCAAGCCCTCACACAGGCCCATCGCTTGCCTCACACGCCTGTTGTCACTTATGGTTCACCCAATGAACGCCTATGTATGCCCACGTCACCTCGCTATCGCTCAGCCACGCCCGCGTCTCGCCCTTGCCCACGTATACACCACCGTCACCCAAAGTCTTGCCCAAGCTCTCGCCCACATATGCCCAGAAGCTCACCCGCTCTCACCCATCCGTGCACCCTAGCGCTCACCCGTTCTTACCCAATCGCACGCCGAAGGGCTTGCTTAGGCTCGCCCGAGTTACCACCGATGCTCACCTACTGTCTTACCTGTATACACCCAAATCACTACCCAACACCGACGATCTGACACTAAGTAAAATTTTCTGTATTTATTTTATTTTATTTTTATTTATTCTTATTTTGCTTTATTTATTTTAGCAATTTTTTTTACTAATTTGTTTCATGGGTTATTTATTTTTATTATTAATTAATTTTTTTTAGTGCAAGTATTTTTTTATTGTTGTTTATTTTGCAATTTTTTAGTTAAGTTAAGTCTTTCTTGAAAAAAAAAATCATTTTTTTTATAAAAATATGTTTTTAGCACATAGGGTTTTTCTGGAAAATTAAAAATATCTAAATTGAGTGTTTTTTTTTTAAAAAAAAAAGATAGTTAGGGTTTTTGTTCAACTTAGGAAATTAGATTTGTTTTAGGTTTTTTTTTAAATAATAAATTGATATAAACTTAAACCTGGCTTAGTTTTTAAAATAAAAAATAACCTATCCATTGAATTTTTTTTTTAAAGAGAGAATTACGATCAATTTGATCCCGATTAGCATGTATATAAGCACCTTCGGGGTAATCATTAAAAATAAAAAAATCCCTCTTTTTAGAAATTCGTAATAAAAAAATCATTTTTAGTTACTTTTGTCTATTTAAGTATATTTTAATATTTTTAGAAAAATTACAAAAATAAAGCCCATCAATTTTTCTTTAATTATCACATGATGACATAGTTTTAATAAGTTAGCTCCCGAATACAGTTTTTCTAGTTCAATTTTCTAAAAATCAACTGTTTTAGAATATTTGCAAACTAGTGGTTAAAGGAAAACCCTAATTTTATTTTTTTTCATCGATTGGCGACTCTAATTTTTAAAATTTTTTTTAGAAAAATATTTCCTTAAGTTTAATGTCAAGTAATTTATATTAAGTGAGCCGAGCTTAATATAGGTTAAATTAAGAAAATCAAAATAGGACTCGACAACAACAGTAAATGATCATTGAATTTTAAACATCCCTTTCTTGTGTGAGCTAAGTATCCTTACTTATTTTTGTTTGCTCTTATCTAGTCTATTATGAGTGTGAATTAGTAACAAGTGCCCTCCAACTACACTTATGCATAATATCAAGTGTGACTTGAGCTTATGTAAAGCATTGGTGTATCATATCCACTGTTAGTACATCTACCGTCAGTACACGAACCCCTACTCAACCTTTAATTACGATTTAGTTTTCAAACCATCTTATAGTTCAGACCCAACCCCCCTTATGGTTCGCGTAATATTAGACGTTATGTGTTCATCCACGTCATTCATATCATGTTGATTAGAAGCTACGTGACAAAGATCGGCCTAAAGGGAGTGGAGAGGTCACACATAATCAATTTCAAGAATCACACTTATACGTATCAAAAATAGCAAATATATAGGATCCTTTGCCCCCACACTTGTATAGCAGCAGCAACGAAGATGAGAGTTGATAGCATAGTTGCATTGTATCACTAATATAAGTGGACAAATTAGATGGAGTGTTATTGCACACGTTTCTACTTGATTGGAGATAAGGTCAACCAGTTACAAGTAAGCTTTTCATGCCTCCATCTGAACGTACACCTGTTATGTAAAAAAGGTAAACCCAGAAAGAAGAGATATCCCATGGAAATAGATGCTAGGGAGCAAACAAATAAGACTAGATGTAGTGCTTGTGAAAGAGAATGACATAATAGGAGAACATGCTCAAAGATTAATAGGCGTAGTAAATACAACTTAGATAATTAGACACATTATCATGTTACACACCTCTTTCTTAACACTTATACATTGTTACCAATTCTAACTCTACTTGTATGGTTTTGCAAGTTAGATAGAGTTGGGGCCCATTAATCTAAGTGTACTCAAGAGACAAGTTAGGTATCATTTGCAAGCCATTTAAGAAGGTTAGGTAAGTACTTCATGTCTTACGGCCTAGGATTACTACATACAAACCGTTTTAATTACTCACCTAAACATTGATGTTCACAAGAGGCTACCTCTACACTACATATACAGTGTAGTAAGCTAGTGATTCATCGAGATGAGGAAGATGTCCCGATACATCCTTGCATCAAGCTTATATACAAGAGGCTAAGTTCTGGGGCATGGTTATGGTGGGCATGACCAAGACATGCCATTACAAGGGTGGCATTCTGTGAACTTAGGCAATATCAATTCCAACTATGGCGCCGGTTCCAACTCTAGAGTTGGTTCCAACTGTAGGGTTAGTTCCAACTCTTACATGACTGTAGAGTTCCATCACCATATGGAACTTCTCACTCCCTTGGCTCCTCAAAAGCAATGTTTAGACTACTCGTAGTCATCTATGGGAGAAGACATAACTCACTTGGAGCCAGCTACTTAAATCAATCCAATGCCTCCCTAAGATCTTGATGATACATCAGCAAAGCCTTTGGAGTCTCCATAACACTAGAGGCATTCCATGTTATCACGGGTTGTTAAAGCCTTTTGATGTTGTAAGAGGAGTTAGATAGAAATGCCATACTTGTAATTATTTGTACCAATCAAAATGAAGAAATGTTATGTACATTTAGTTTTGTAAAAAAAATTGTATAACTTTTAGTGAATGTCAATATGTATTGCAAGCTTTCTATTTGCAAAATTAATAACTTCTACATAAATTCTCAATCTCTGTTGTAGATTTTGGTGTCATTTGATGAATGCAATCGGTCTACTAAAAGGGGGAGTTTAACTATGTGTTAGCTATTTCAATACTTTGCAAAAAATAATGTATTTTTAGTTTAACTTTGTTATCTACAGTTTTTTGCATGTAAGCTCTAAAGAGGGTGCATGTTACTTGCATCTTCAATGAATTTCAAAAGACAAAGAAAGCGCATGCTCTACATGCACCTTCATTTTGTTTAGAATACTAGTACATATGCCTTCTTTCTATACTAAACTACAACGAAGGTAGTGCGTGTGCCTTCCTTAATTTACAAAGAGACTAAATTTTTATACTGAAGGTACATGATGCACCTTCAATGCAAAAAATGGTGGGGTGTAAATCATGCACCTTCACTACTTTATATGTAAAATATTTTTTGACCAAGACCCTTCTTTTTTGTAATTTTTTTTAAAGGAGCCCCGTATTAGTATAAAAGTTGAATGAATCACACTTTTGTTTTCTCATTAAAATTAAAATAGGTATAAGTTTATTTGAAGTGCTTTGAGTATATGCTAAATTCTTTTAAAGCAAAGCATTATTATACTTTTTGAGGTTGGAAGTAAGTTAACATGGTACCACTTCTATAACATTTGCAATCATGGACTTGCATTACTTATAAAAGGAATTGAAACATAAGTTAAGCTAAAAATTTTTTACCCACCTAAATGCAAACTTTTTGAGCTCACCCCACTTAATTCATGGATCAAAGTAGGCTAACTCATTGCAAGGCAAATTAGGCCTGGATGTAAAAATGAAAGAAAAATATTTTTTTTTTTCAATAGAATTTTTTCACCTATACTGTAACATACCTTTCTAATTTTTATAAAGATGTGTTTTTCAAGAGTAGTAGATTATTATTGCTTTAGAGTTGTGTTGCACTTATTTAGCTGAACTTACAAGATACAATGATGTGAAAATGTATGACAGTAATGCTAGAGGACTAATCTCAATTGCGGAATACTGTCAAGAATACGGTAAGGAGAATCCTATAAGAGTTCTTTATCATGATTTTGGTCATTACAATGCATTACATATTCTAGAACACAATGAGATGATAATAGTTTACATGACAAGTATATGTTTGTTGCTAAAACTAGCTAATCCAATAAGCATCAAATTTGTGGTTTTAAGAAGATGATTTTGAGTAATTCAACAAGCAATCATAGTAAAGGCTTATTGGCATTTCTTGTACCCTGGCCAAAAGCATATAATGGTATTCAAGGACTATTTGTTTCATGGTGTACACAAGCTAAACTTTTTTACTTATTTAGACCTATAAATTTTTATTATAATTGGTTTAATGTGTAAGCCCATAAAATCACATTTAGGGCAATCATACCTAGATTTAAGGCCTTCGAGAAAAACTTATCTGATTAAACCCAAACTTTAAGACTAAATTAGATAAGTTAGTTAAAGTAACCTGGTGAAATTAGATTATAAAAATAATGACCTAAAATCTCAATTTCAACCTTAGTAGTTTAGTTATATAATATATTGTAAAACTCATCGGAACCCCTAAAACCAAGTGCAAAACATAACAGACTTTGAGATAAGTTATTTAAGCTATAAAAAGGAGTAATATAGCAAACTATACTATATGAATATATATGTAATTTTATGGATGTATCTAGTATATATATATATATATAATAATTATACTCATAAATTAACTAAAAATTATATGATTATATATAATAAGTGATAAATTCATAAAATATCACATATGAGACAAAGAAGGTATAGCTCGGGGACTATAAAAATGAATTTTTGAAGGAAAGCTTGAGAAACAAGTGTCATCATGTGATAAGACCTTAGTTACTCGAGACCAATACAATTTAGGGCTTTCGGAAAATATTTTTTTAATTGAATCAAACACTAATAGAAGGTCACGAAAGTTGGAAAAATAGTCTTAGTAAGATTTATTTTGTGAAATAAACCTTCTAAAATATTTAATTTAATAAAACGTAATTTTATTGGGATCGCTTGATATTTATTGAAAACTCAAAATTTCAATTTCGAGATATAGTAAGCACTTAGAGATAAATTATTTGGTTCATAAAAGTAATAAACTGGAGTGAAATAGTATGTAAAATAATTATGTAATCATTAAATAAACATGATATGTAATGATATACATGTATTGTTATAATAGTTAGCAATAGATAAAAGAACAATTACATTGTTAATTTTAATATTTAAAAGAACATATACATATACATTGTTATAATGCTATTAGATTAACAAAACTAACTATCAATACCATGTTCAATTACGTTAATATTCAGATCAGATAGGATTACTTATTATTTTGTAGTATTTTGTAGTATTATTTGCCTCGAGTTATGATGTATACATGTTAAGATTACATATTATATGATTTATCATATTTATTGTAAAATTGTGTAAAATATATATATAGTTTATTTATATAATATGATATCTAAAGAATACTAAGCTAAACTCAAGAAAAGAGTGAATTAAGTTTTAAGGACAAATTGCAATTCTTTTTCGATATAAACAACAAAATACAATAATAAGAGTAATCAAAGCAACAATAAAACAATAATAAGTGCGAAAATTAAAAGAGATAGAGATAAAAAAGATCAAGCCCAGATATAACGTGGAGTTCAGATCGATCCTTAGTCTCTACGAACACACAATGGCTCCAATTGAGGACTTTACACCACTTTATTGATTTTTCAATCCAAACTTCAAAAGCTACACAAACACAAACTTAATTACACAAGTTTCACACTCATAACTCTCAACACAAATCACAATCTCAACTCATAACACAAAACTCAATCTCAAAGATTATTGGTGTAGTTCTTTTAACTCTCAATACTTTGCAACCAATAGCTCACAAGCACTACACTTCAAATCTTTCTAAATATTAGCAATTTACGGTACAAGAGACAATGAAAATTATAGACAACAAGAATACAAGAGAATGTTGAAATATTGAAGCAAAAGATTAGTTCTCTCTTGTCCTTGGTCGGGTTTTTGAGTATTTATATCATCTCATTCAATTCTTCACATTACAATGCATTAAATACTCCAACGGCTAGTTAAATCAGACTTACCAGCATGTCGATACCTTACCTTACTGACAAGCCAATAACAAATTACACTATTGGCATGAACACTGGCAAGTCGGTTCCTTAATCAAAAGCGCTTTCATCTCCTTATCTAAGCCATTTCACCGTCAAGTTAGTAATGCTCTGGAACCGTCAACCCAGTAAGCCAAATATCTCTTGAAAATACTTTTAACTACTAACAAACAAATACACTTTGCAATCTAACTTTAAGATCATTTGATCACCACTCAAAAGATTAAATTTCTTATAGAGATAATTGATATATTTAATCATCAAGCAAATTAATCGATCCTATTCAGTCACCTCAATATAATCAAATAATACTTAGTTTAATCATCCACTTGTTTTGTTCTCTTCAAAAACAACATATTTAAATATATACTTTTTGTTTTGTTCTCATCAAAATCAACATGTTTAATTATATACTTTTGGTTTTGTTCTCATCAAAATCAACATGTTTAATTATATACTTTTGGTTTTGTTCTCATCAAAATCAAATAATGAACCCTAGGTTCAAAAATCTCCCCCTTTTTTTATGAGAACAAAACTATTATACTTTAAATGCTCCCCCTTAATCTAATACTCCCCTTCAATTTAGCACTTGATTTCAAGATATTTTACAATTGAATATGATTAAGTGAGTGCTTGGAAAATAAAAATATCGATGTGCTAAGGAACCAAGTCTCACTTCTTAATAACTTCACATAAAAAATATATCAAACTTTCAAAGAATCAAGTTATGCCAAAGTTATAAGATCAATATAATCTTTTGAGTAACTATTTTCAATTTGATGTAATACACGTTTTGACACTCTAACAAATGAATATTTCTCCCCTTTTGGCCTCATCAAAAGAGGTAGATCCAGGTAGTAAAGAGAGAAGAGAAATCAAGTTGAAATTTCAATATAATCTCGACTTAAGCCTTAAGATATGCCCCCTACAAAAGTGAAATCAAAGAAGCTAAAAATCATATCAAATAAAATCTCCATAATGAATTCATCAAGGTCAACCCATACTACCTCAAATGTTCAAAAAAGTGAGCCAACTATGGGTAATGTAATAACTCCATGAGATACATGAATCACAAGCAGTAAACAATATAGATAAGCAATAAAAGCAACAAAAGCCAAAATAATGGCCAAGGCAAGACAATAGAAAGCAACAATAGTGGTAACCAATGGCTAAGATCAAAACCTAAGACAAACTTAATGAAGAGCATATATAAAATAAATTGGAAGTTGGCAATTCATGCAGCTTGTAGATCATCATCTTTGAGTTAGAGGAGGAATAAGGCAAGATGGGTAGTGATAGTTCATCTAGAAGTGCCTATAGCTCATTAAGTTAGCGTTGTAATGGTGGATAAAGGTTTGGTAGAGAAAGAAAGTGGCATGAAGGAGAAGAGCACAGTATGATTTGAAGAAGTAAGGGGATTGATGAGAGATTGTGTGGATTTGGAGATGATTGATGAGGGAAAATTATATTTTGAGGGTTTAGAGATGGAAGATTGAAGGGAAAGAAGGATTCTCGGGTTTGGGAGAAGAAAATGATTTGGAAATTAAGTAAGGAAAGAGGAAATTTGAGTGTTTTGAAAAAAATAGCGCCTGGAAACAGAGGTACCAACATGCTGGTAGTTTAGGGAGCCAACATGACTATTTAGAGAATAGAATAGAAATTATCTTCTTATCTAATAGGGTATATCGGCATGCCGGTAGTTCTAGGTACTATCATACTGGTATTCTACAATTTTGCAAAAACTTAGTTAAATTTACTTCATTTGTCCAAGTTTCCAACTCAAGTTTATTTTAAATGATTTAATGAGTATTCTAATACTTCAAGCAAGTTTATTTAAGTCCATTAAGGCCTAAGAAACTTAAATTTTAACTAGATACCAAGGATTTAGCCAAATCAAATTCATTGAACCATGTAATTCATGATAAAATGAAAATGTGCATATAAGAGCAAAATATGTATATAGCAATTGAGTTTTTGCATACCAACACTTCAAGAAAATTTCAAATACATGTTTGAGCATAGTAGGAACGATTTATAGCTTTAAGGCTCTATAAATTGTAAAATCACTACTTGAGTTCCTTAAGGTTAAATGTTAAGAATAAATGTAGTTAGAGAGTAAGTATGGATTTTTCCTCAAATTTAAGACAAGTTTATGCTTTAAACATGTTTGAAATATACCAAGAAGCATAAAAAATACATGATCAAACCAAACAATATCCATATAGGCAAGAAATGCTCCATATTGCACTTATAACCTAAAAAGAGTCTAAAGAGGTCAAATATGCACGAAATTCAAATCAAGTTAGTTTGACCACTCAAACATAATTTAGGGATGAAAATAAACATGTTGTGATATCCCATAAATCAACAATTAAGACATGGACATCTGAGTGTTAGGACCAAGCTCTGTTCTTATACAATCAGGGTCACTAGTTAATTTAAGGCATATGGAAAAGTAAACCAATTAGGCTAGAAATTTACAAGAAACATAATAAACCTAATTGAGAAATTTTCGTAGGTTTGAAAATCCATAATATAATAAGAATATCAAGAATACAATCAAAATAGTGAAAATTTACTTTACATAAGACCTTAAAGTTGAATTTAGAGCAATTGTACCTAAATTTAGGGCTTTCGAAAAAAGTTATCCGACTAAACCTAAACTTTACAACTAAGATAGAAAAGTTGGTTGAAATAATTTGGTGAAGTTGGATTTTAAAAATAATTACCTAAAATCCTGATTTTTTATTATTACTTAACATAGTGTAAAAATAATTGAAACCCTTAAAATCAAGCTTAGAATACGATAACGACTTAGAAATAAGTTAATTAGGTAATAAAAGAAAATAATAGAGCATAATATACTATAGAAGTATATACGTATTTTTATAAGTATATCCGGTATATATAATAAATGTATCCGTAAATTAACCTAAAATAATATAATTATGCATAATTAGCGATAAAATCGCAAAATTAAATAAGAAAAGTAATCTAAAAATAAAATATATACTAGAAACATGATTACATGTATATAATTACTTATTACGTGTACGATATATATAGGATAGATACCTGTATATTAACAAAAATCATTAAATACTAATATAAAATACCAAAATACCCTAAAATATTATCTAAAAATTATTTAAAAAAATGACTTGAAATATGATTGGATTAAATGTGGAGCAACTTAAAAAGGATAAGCAATTGCATCAAAAGTAAATTTATAAAAAATTGATACGTCCTACTATGTGTTTTTTGAGGAAAATATTAAAATAAATTACTTAATAATTAAGGAAAAATTGTAACTAACCCTAATTACTATAAATAAGACTCCCCTACAACAAATACACATTTAGGAACCCAACTTATAGAAAGGAAAAATTAGAAAAAAAAAATCAAAGGAAAATTAAAAAAATTAGAACAAAAATGGAGCAAGGGCCGAGCTAGAACAGTTCCCAGACCATCTGAATACCTGACGTAGAGCCTCATCGCCACTAGCAAAGCCACCACCAACTAGGGTGCCCGACAACTCCTATTCAACAAAAGATGGCCGGAGTTTCAATGAACTTAAGTTCCAAGTTTCTGCCCAATTTTTATCTATTTTTGAAAAATTATTAAATTAATTAGTAAAAATATTTAAAAATTAATTCCTACGTTATTTTATATGTACTTTCATTTCGTAAATTTATTTTTACAAAATTAGGAATATTTAATGTACTAACTTAATAAATGTACTATTCATCAGAAATTTGAAATTCAAAATAAATATACCAAATGATGTAGTTTCTAGCTCAAAATTTTTGTATAAGATACTTATGATATATAGACAATTTCTATGTAGCCCAATTTTTTATTTGAATATTTTTAATTTTTATTATATTTTTTTGCCTAAAAATAGCTCGAAATTAGACTAAAAATGTTAAATAAATTGGATTTATGAAATTAAATAGTGAAATTGACCTATACTAATTTCTAATGAAGTATAATGATGTTAGGATAGGTTGAAAATAATTTTGTACAAAAAGAATCATATTTGGGTAATTAAGTGTAATTTAAGGGTAAAATCATAATTTTGAACATATAGACAATGAATCGATAACATGAATCTAACTAATGATTGAATTCAACATATTTTTAGGAGTCTATAGAAATTTTTTAGGAATTATTTAATAAATCGAGCTATTTATTACGAATTTATATAGTAAAATAGCTTAAATAACGAACCAATAGGCAATTCTAGTAATAATAGGTTAAAATAAGGTAAATAATTGAATAAAAACTATCTATTTGTGTACTAGTTAGAGTGGATAAAAAATTATATTTTTTAATATATTTAATGATATTTTAATAACTGAGATACGTTATAAAGGTATTAGGGTTAGATAATACCTATATTATGGATTATATTGACAAATTAGGTAAAATATGGTTTAATAACATAAATTACGTATAGTACAATAATATTTTATTATATACGTATAATGTGTTAAAAAACTCAAATTACCCATTAAAAGTCATCTCTAGAAATTAGGACTTGTAATACGTGTTGTTAAGTCTATACGAGCTCAACGACATTATTTTTATTAAAATCGATAAGCCTAGGTAATATAACCTATATCTCTACAATATTACTAATTTACGTATTACTACAACTCTACCGTAATCAAAACATGATTTAAACGACTAAAAGTATGTTTTAATACGATCAGAATGATATATTATATGTAACAGTATAATTGTGTAAATTATTAATACTTAATAACTTAACTTGACCGATATAATGAAACTATATATTATTATATAAGGAAAATGATAATATACTTTATGTATATATAGCTGCTTTAGATAAAACCCTAATGTTTTCGTAACTATTACGAAAACTGAATTTAGGTCTTGTATATGTAGAGTCTCTCAGTGATCAAACCATTAATGATACGAGTTTTCTGTAATGAGTGCCAAGATAGATAAGTAGGATAAATGCTTTACAGCATTTTGAAAGATTATTTCAAAATATCTATGAATTTTGGTATATATTGGCTTGTGATTGTAATTAGCTATTTGTACGTATGCAGCGTTTGTGGTTAGGTTTCAATTTGCTATGATGAGAGCTGAGATCCATGATATGGTCGTTTTATGATTATTATGCTTGAATTATTTGAGCTTAGTTGATCACCCAAAAAAATAAATTAACTTAAACTCAGTTTAACATCTAACTTAATATGCATCACAACCCAATAGGGTTAACGACTAGGATTTTCAAGCCAAATACAAACTCCCTTCAATAAGGATAGCTAAAATGGTCCTTTTTTCCACCTTTAATCGAACTAAGTGATAAGAGAGGAAGTCGCAACAAGGTTGGGGGCTGTGGTTCGAAAGTAGTCATTAGAGGAGAGTATTCTCCATTGCATAAGCCCCGGTTTGGTTTCGATCCACAAGTGCGTGACGTCAATCTCCTTAACTTGGATTAAAGTAGGTGAAATTTCTTTGATCTCACAATGAACTGGATAACATCATGCGATGACATTTGCTTGTATATGCATTGCATCTAACTAACTTGATTGAAAACCTTGCTTATAATGTGCTGAGTGCATACTTCTGTCTCTACCCCACTTACTAAGTAAGTTGTCGCTTATTCCCCTATAATTTGTTTCACAGGTTTCACATGGATTAGAAGTGCCTACCCAACACCAGAACACTACTAAAATGAGGCAAGGAGTAAGATGCAATAAGAAATGACTGGTTATTGCCCTTAATATTAACTTTTTATCTTTTAAGGAAAACTACACAAGATTCCTCAAAGAGCTTAGTAATTTTCAATATTTTAGTTTGTATGTGAAATGATAGGTATCTGTGGGATTTATTACCACTATTTTATTAGATCAAATTACAAAATTTATTTTTAACAAATTATTTCAAAAGAATTACTTTACGAGTTTATATCAAACAAGTATCAAATTGGACGGTTCAATAAGGTAGAGTCGAGTACGCCTAGTGTAAACTAAGTCTAAAATAGCAACTGTAAGGATAGTTTCTATTTAAGGATGGTTCATACAGCGAGACTGTTACAATTTTACCTTTTTAAGGCAAGATTGTTACGATTTCTCCTTTTTGGGGCGTGACACATATGAGGCCCGATTTTTGGGTACAAAAACCAATGCATGATAAATTTGTGCATATGTGAACTTAGATAAGCATGAATAACTTCAAGTGTACCTAAAACATATTAAATGCTATGTTTTATGTATGAAATCTATGCAAGCACGTTCCTTAGATCCAATTGAGTGTGAAAAGTTGGTATCTCAATAGCATTAGTAAGATTTAACAAAAATTAAGTCATTAATTGCTAGAAAGTTCATTATTAAGCCATGCAAATGTATGAATGACTAATTTTGAGCAATGAGGCTTAGTTATATCAAATTAATACTTCAAGAAAGTTTCAATTATCATATTTAAGCATATTGGAAAGAAAATATCACAACAAGGATTCAAAAGTCCTAAAATCACCACTTGAAATCATCAAAATCAACTATTGAATGCAAATTGAGCTTAATGACATGCATACACACTAAATCATGTTCGTAATAATTTGATATTCTAAACAAGTTTCAATAATCCCTATAAATGCAAGGGTGGTATGATCAAAACATATAGCATGCAAATGGGCAAAATAATCACATAACTTCAAATGTGCGCAAAATGCATGATATTTGCAATTTAAGCTTCTAAGCTAGTTGTAAATTCATATTATGACATAATGAGAGTTTAAGCATGGCTTACAAAACTAGCAATTGCAAAAACACTAGTTAAGTCCTTAAATGCTTATGTGAGCTCAAATGTGACTAAAGATATGTCAACTATGCATAGTTTCATAATTGAATCAATCCAACCATTTAAGCAAGAAATATTAGCATATTTAAGCAAGAAAGATTAGCATATTTAAGCATGTGGGAGCTAACATTTGACATTAAAATTAAGAGATAATAGATATGTGCATAAGGAAGCCTAAGTAAACGTGGAGAACTTTAAGTGCACACAAAATATGTTAGTTATAGTATGGAGCCTACTTGAATGAGTTTCTTGAATCAAATACCATGTCAGATGCATTTCAAGTTTTCTTTGAGCATTCTCTATTCAAGTTTCTTGAGTTGCTTCCATTTGAAGTTCCTATAAAAACATGTGATTGATTCTTTGATACCTATGTGAGTATAGGTCCTTTGTGGTTAGTAGCAATGATATATCTTTATCCTTTTAGAACCTAAACCATCTTGCCTTTATGATTCAAATTGGTATTACGACGTATTGCACACGTATGTGCAATATGGCCATGTCTACCGCAATAGTTACAAGTCTTAGTTGTTGCCTTTACAAAGTAACTTTTGTAAGACTTATAAATATATTCCCTACTATAGCCAATTCCGGTTTTGTTCAATCCTTGCCTTTGAGAGCCAAGGAGCTTATCCAAATTCTTTTCTCCATTCACGAACTTAGCTATAGTTTGTTTTAAATCATCTAGGTTAAACTTCAAGATAGCATTTTTAATTTGAAGCTCTCTTAGCCTATCAACCATATTATCCTCATTTTTTATGATTTCAACTTTTATTTCAAGGGAATAACACTTTTGTTTAAATTGATAATTTTCCTTAGCCAACTCCTCATTCCTAAGATTCAATTCTTCATTGTTTCTATTTAATTTATCAACTTCTAATCTTAAGTACTTATTATCATCCTCTAAACTTTTTTTGATATCATTCACGTTATTATATTCATTTTTAAATAGATCAAATTCACCTCATATTTCAATCATCATTTGTTTCATCATCTTATTCTTTTTTTGAACTTTAATAAATTCTTTAAGTAACTCATCATACATATTTTTAAGCTCATCAAATAAAGAATCACTAGAAGTAGAACATATCTCTTTATCCATGGCCATAAAGTACATTTCTCCCTCCAAGTCACCATCATAGCCTTTTTCCTTGCTCCTTTCTCGACTTTCTTAAAATTCAAGCAATATTGTTGAATGTGACCCAGTTTTTGGCAATTATAGCACTAGATTGCTTCCTTCTTATCCCTTCTAGACCAAGATGTGTTTTCATCCTTGTCATTCATCAATTTCCTATTGAACTTCATAAATTTCTTAAAATTTCTTGTGATCATAGCTACATCATCATCCTCACTTTCATCACTACTAAAGCTCTCTTAGGTTGCCTTCAAAGCAATTGTTTTCTTCTTAGATTATTCTCCTTACCTCTTAACCATCTCATAAGTTTTAAGAGTTCCAAGAAGTTACTCTTTTGACATTGTGTTAAGATCATGTGCTTCCTCAATCGTGGTTTCTTGGCTTCCCAATGTCTTAACAAAGACCTAAGAATTTTCGAATTTATTTCAAGGTTAGTAAATGTATTTCCAAGAACACTCAAAGGATTTATGATATTGATGAACCTATTATGCATCTCATCAATAATTTCATTTCGATCCATTCTGAAGTTTTCAAATTGTCCACATAATAAGCCTATCTTATATCCCTTACTCGGCTAGTTCCTTGATATGTACTTTTTAATTCTTTCCAAATTTCCTTAGCACTTTTACATATACAAACTCTATTAAAGTCATTTTCATTAATGGCATAAGGCAAGATATTCATAGCTATTTCATTTAAATCTAACAACTTCTAATCATTATCGGTGAAATTATTTTCTTCCTTACCTTATATCTTAAATAGTCCTTTATCCATTACTTGCTACAACAATCTATTTTCTGCTTTTAAGAATATACTCATCCTATATTTCCAATAAGGAAAATTATTCCTGGTTCAAAGTGGTGGTTTATTTATAGCTTGCCCTTCCATAAAGCCTAGTATATTAAATACCATGATCTTTACTCTAATATGTGATTAAGCAAAAGATTTAGAAACTAGCTCTGATACTAATTGAAGAACACTACGCTAAACTCAAGAGGGGGGTGAATTGAGTTTTAAGGACAAATTACAATTCTTTTCTGCTATAAACAACTAAATGCAATAATAAGAGTAATCAAAGCAACAATAAAATAATAATAAGTACGAAAATTAAAAGAGATAGGGATAAAGAAGATCGAGCCCAAATATAACGTGGAGTTTGAACCATCCCCTAGTCTCTACTGATACATAATGCCTCCAATCGAGGACTTTACGCCACTTTATTGATTTCTCAATCCAAACTCCAAGAGCTATACAAACATAAACTTGATTACACAAGTTTCACACTCACAACTCTCAAAACAAATCACAATCTCAACTCACAACACAAAACTCAATCTCAAAGAAGATTGATGTAGTGCTTTTAACTCTCAATACTTTGCAACCAATAGCTTACAAGCACTACACTTCAAATCTTTCTAAATATTAGCAATTTATGGTATAAGAGACAATGAGAATTATAGACAACAAGAATACAAGAGAATATTGAAATATTGCAGCAAAAGATCAGTTATCGCTTATCCTTCATCGGGTTGTTGAGCATTTATATCATCTCATTCAATTCTTCATGTTACAATCCATTAAATGCTCCAATAGCTAGTTGAATCAGACCTACTAACATGCTAATACCTTGCCTTACCAGCAAATCGGTAACAAATTACACTACCAGCATGAACACCGACAAGCCGATTCCTTAATTAGAAGCACTTTCATCTCCTTATCTAGGCCACTTCATCATCAAGTTAGTAGTGCTCTGGAACCGTTAACCTAATAGGTCAAATATCTCCTGAAAATACTTTTAACCACCAACAAACAAATATACGTTGCAATCTAACTTTAAGATCATTTGATCACTACTCAAAAGATTAAATTTCTTATAGAGATAATTGATATATTTAATCATCAAGCAAATTAATCGATCTTATTCAATCACCTCAATATAATCAAATAATACTTAGTTTAATCATCCACTCATTTTGTTCTCTTAAAAAACATGTTTAAATATATACTTTTGGTTTTTTTCTCATCAAAATCAATATATTTAATTATACACTTTTTGTTTTGTTCTCATCAAAATCAAATAATGAACCCTAAGTTCAACAATATCAATGTGATAATGCTTGCTATAGAAGCTTTATCTGTATACTAGAATTAGAAATACCCTTTAGGAATTACCTTTTGAAAAAAGTACATAATACACACTGTCAAGTTCAAACGAACTCAACGATACCAACTTTATTAAAATTGGATAACTTTAGATAATAAAATAAGTACTTTCAATGATATTATAGAAAATATTGTCTTACAACGACCTTTCCGTAATTGAAACGTAATTTGACTAACGAGAAATGCGTTTTGATACAATTGAAATAAGTAGTAGTAAAACTATATATATTCGATAATATCAACTAATATAATATAACCTATATGATAAAGTAAAATACTTAAAATATATATATGTGTACATACGTATATATACCTATGTTAATACAGAAGTAATACACTTTGGAAGTACATATATATGTGTAATGTCTATATATATATATAAATATATATACATATAGGCAGCTCTGTTAAATAAACTATATAAATAATATTCCAATCAAGTTTTATAACAATATGAAGAGCTAGATAAAATGCCAATGTTTTCATAACTTTTACAAAAACTAAATTTAGATTTTAGTATACATATAAGGTCTCTTAATGAGTAGAACATTGATAGTACAAGCTTACTATAGTGAATGTCAATAAAGGTAAGGTAGGATTATGGCTTTACCACTTGTTAAGATATTACATCAAAGTATCTGAAGGCTTAAGAGTACTTTTGCTTGTGATTGTAAATTAATTGTCTATGCGCATGCCATATGTATGATTGGTATTCTGTTTATACTAGGAGTTGAACTCCTTGGCGTGTTATTCTGCATGGTATCATAGTTTTGTCTTGTACGAACTTGTTTGGCTACCCGTAAATGGAACTAATAGTGATTTGACTACAATGTAATTGGACATACATAGAAACCGTTAGGAGAATAATTAGGAGTATCAGACCAAATACCGACTCCCTTCGATGAGAATAGCTAACATGGTCCTTTCCCCATCCTTAGTTGAACTAAGTAACGAGTGAAGAGGTTACGATAAGGGTAGGAGCCATAATTTGTGGGTGGTCAAAAGAGGTGGGTGTCTCCATTGTATAAGTTTGCGTTTGGTCTAATTTTAAGTCACATTAAACTCCTCAATCCAGGTCGGAGCAAATACCATTTAAAATCAATTAAAATATTTGTTTAATTTTCATCAAGTAATCAATGAAAACAAAACCTTTCTTTATATTCATTTTTGCAAGTCTTTACTGTAAAACTAAAGAAAGCATAGAGATCTTACACATGACATAAGGTCTCAGTTAGAAATTTAGGCTTCTCCATCATAAAATCTTTAAAATCGAGTTCACACATATACGAAATTCATAACGCACACTTAATTATTTTCTATTATATTAAATCAATAATCCCCCATTAGTTTATTCACCCTCTAATAACATATTTTTGCCCATTATATTTCTTAATTCACTCCCAAAATAATTGTCACTTATCCTTTTCTTTTTTTCCTTTCTTGGAATGGTTACTTAATGATTTTTAAATAATTTCCTACAACATTCTAAAACATACTCTTTTTCTCTTCCATCAAGCTATAGTAATACACATTAATAGACGTTCTACAATCAAATTATAATCTTTGACCCAATTTCCCAACACCAAAATCAATACTCAAACACCAAACTCCAATGAAATCATCTATAAGCCACACAACTAGTCACTCGAGGTTCTGATTGGTTGAAAGATCCGATCGAGCCTAAATTATAAAGTAAAACTAAAAATATTAGTAAAAATGATCCCGTAAGTTTGAATTTAAGAAAATAAGCAATAAAATAAAAGAATATAAAAATTTCCAAATTTTAAGTATATAAGTCGTTATTGATCGAAAATGTATAAAATACATTCTGATAACTAACAAATCGTTAAAGATAAATTATATGTATACTAAAAATCATAAAATAACCTAAATAATATTTATGAATATTTATTTGTACCATATATAAATTTACATACAGGTAGAAATATGCAAAATTACTTAAAATACGCAAAATGTGTTAGAATAATACTAAATAATTAAAGAAAATTCATAATTAATTAAGAAAAAATAAATAAAAATCATAAAAAATAAGGAATGATCCATATTTGAGTCGTGGCAGCTAGGGAAAATAAGAAAAAAATTAGCCAATTAAATTAGAACAACACAAAAGGCAAATTGGAAGAAGATAAGGTAATCAAATTAATGCACAATAATTTCCCTAAAGCTCTATAAATAGCAAGAAAATTTCAGAAGCTCATTTGGTCAGTTTGGAGAGTGAGAAAAATAGAGAGAGGTGAAATTGAGAGTAAATTAGGGTTTTAGAAAAAATCACAAAAAATATGTACAATTAGGACCTTAGAGGGAAACCAACAATAGACGAGCACCTGAGAGTGGACGGCCACCACCATCACACGATGGTGGCAGAGCCTAGATTGGCTAACAAGGCCACAGCGACCAGCAATGGCCGGAGCCACCCAGACTAGTGAGTTAGATTTCCAGCCCGATTTTGTGTAATTTTATAAAAATAGTGAATATTCTTAGAAAATTATAAGTTTTGTTATTCTGGAATATTTTAGTATGTAGTTTTTAGGAAAAATATTATTTTGATAAAAATATGCCCCGTGATATATGGTCCTTAAAAAACCATGCAAAATCGAGCATGTTTCGGTTTAGAAATAAATGATCTTAGGAGTGTAGTTTTGAGCTCAAAATTTTTTTGTAGACTACTTAGATGATATAGAATAGTGCTATGAACTCGTTTTCAAAAATTAATTTTCAAAATTTTTAGATAAATTTTAGGCCTTAAAATGAGGCATAAAATGGGTAATTTGGAGTTAATTAAGTAATTAAATAGTCAATTACTGATTTAATGAATAATTATTTGTTTTAGAATGTTGAAATCTGATGAAGTATGATACTTGTAGCATTTAGGGTGTTAGATGTAATTATTAGATTAATTATGTAGTAAATAAGTAAAAGTGAAAAATAGTTAATTTTAGGTTAATTTTGTAAATTAGGGTAATTAGGTGTAAAATTTGATTCAAGATGAATTTAGACATTTTGAAATGATAATCGATGTTGAGAGATGGTAATTAGAGTGATAAAAATATTAGATGTGTATTATGTACATAATAAGTAATAGTACATAATACATAATACATAATTATTAGAAATATAATAAATAGAAGATATTAGAATAAAAATTGATATTATGTTGATAATAGAAATATACAATAAATCTTATAGGAAACTTAAATTAGGGTAGTTATATGAAAATGTAAGATTTTCTCATAACAAAGGTGAATTCGGTGATTAAACTATGATCTGAGTATACTGCACGAATTAGAACACTAGTTAGAGACTAAAAATGATAATTAAGATATCCAAAGATAATGTGATTAATTTCACATTATGGGTCAAAATGATTTATTAGGGTGTACATATAAATCTTTAACCAAAAATTGAGCTAAAAACCTAATTTAGAAATCAATGCGAAAATTGAAACAGAACTTAACACGATTCAAGAAGAATTGTAAAAGACTTAAGACCTAGATAATTAGGTACATAAACCCTAAACAAAAGATAACAATAAGCGTTATAGGATAAAACCAACCTATAATAGTTATATGAAAAACTGAAACCACGTTTGTATTATAGGGATGATCGGCGATGGCTTGAGCGAGTCGGACCTCGAGTAAGTGAGCGAGGAGTCGAGGTAAGTTGAGATTAATACGTTTGTTGTATTTTGGAGGCTTGAGATTATACTTGGTTGTGCTTGATAGATAGTTGGTTATGTGCATGTACTTGATTATGAGTAATGCTATGATTCTGTTTGTTATTCTGACTTGCATTATATGAAGCGATCGATCACCTTAAACTGAACTTAACAAAGATATGACTTATAAACATAAATTGAACCTACATAGCAACCCATTAAGGGAAACCTAGGATTCTCCGACCAAATATCGACCCATTCGAAAGGGATAGCACCGGATGGCATAATGGGTCCCTTCTTCATCCTTAGTCGAACTAAGTGACAGGTGAGGAGATCGCAGCAAGGGTCAAGTCAATGGTTCGAAGGTAGTCATGAGAGGAGCGGTGTCTCCATTGCATAAGCTTGGGTTTGGTCGTGAGTTATTGCATTAACGGCAACTCTTCAACTCGGATTAAAGTGGGCGCAATTTCTCTAATCTCACGACGAGCCGGAAACGTCGTGCGATGGCATTTGCTTAAACATGTACTACACCAAATGATTTGGTTGATAACCTTGTTTGTGTTTGTAGTGTAGTTTTAAGTCCTCCATCCTAACTTACTGAGTTGTGATTACTCACATCTCTATAGACATCGTACAGGTGCTGGTTAAGAAGCAGTTTACAACTACTCTGAAGTTAACAACTACTATTTCCTAGAGAGTGAGGAAAAACATTTGAAGAACAAATATATATTTTTAAGGTCTAAGCTTTTATTTTAGAATTTTTCATTTCTGAATAACGTAATAACTAGGAAATATATTACGGTGAAACATTGTAAACGTTAATTGTAATAACTAAATTATAGTGTATATATATATTTCCTCACTTTCTTAGGTAAATGATTTATTTAAATTACAAACTGTTTACTTCAAAGCGAGTTAGTCGTAGACACCTTGTGTAGATCAGGTCTAGGATAACAGTTGTAAGGCCAACTTCTATCTTAGGATAGTTTACACGGCAGGGCTATTATGACTCTACTGTTTCGGGGCATGACATCATCCACATAAGCCTATCATACAACCTTACATTAAAATTAAACCATCACTTTTGATGTGATTTTGCACATGTTAGCGCAAACTCTAGGTCATGTGAGAGCCTTACGTCAATAATCCCATTGAGATCTATACACCACCCCTCTTCATCCCTAGCCACCTAACCTACTCCACCCCCCCCCCCCCCCCCCCCCCCCCCAATGGAAACACCCTATTGTAATGCTAGAGTTACCTATAGTTGGCTCAAGTGCCACTCGCATACTTCCACGTAATTGTACTTTCTAAACCATGTAATGTGCCAGCATAGTAATTGTCAGTAAATTCCACAAAAAATGTAGATATAGAGACTTAACTCCATCAAATTGACTTGTAGAGAAAAACTAAACTAATCATGCTCATTTGGTGTGATTGAAGCCTAGCAATTGATTCTTTCTTAACTATGTTACATAGTACAAACATATTAGTTAATGAAATACAAGGTACGTTGCTCCATGCTCAAGTACTCAATTCTTATAATGTATAAAATTATATAACAATTTAATGACAAAAACTCATAATGATTTGGCTTACACTATTTTTCCATGTAAGTTAACACCACATGCAATATTCACATAACGCCTGACATAACAATGGTAGTTATACTCACTGACGAAGGGATACATTCTATCAAAGGTCATAGCAAGGTCACATTTTCCCTATACCTCACCAAAAGTTGGTACATCCAATGGTTGAATAGTTGAAGGCAGCAGACATAGAGCAAACAATACCATCTCAAGGCTAAGGTGAAGTTAAAGGATAAAGACGGATAGATAGTCAAGGTCATCATTAGGAGATTACGCTACATTGATATCCATCTTTTCCTTCACACTTTGTCACTGATCCTACATATATGAACACATCAACATCAGATGCTCCTTGTTAGCTATCTAACCCTCTAACATTTAATAGAAAATATGATCTAACCGAAATTAAGGATTAATTAAACCACAATCATGGGATATTTTTAGGGTTTCCATGTGGGTTTCAATAATGAAAATAGATCCTTTTTTCTATGGTTTTTGCATTTAAATTAATGAATAAAATGGACAGGAATGATTTGATAATTGGATTAAGGTAACAATACATCAACTTGCAAGTCCTTTTTGTGAGGCACAAATGGTTTAAAGAATCGAACTATGGGTCTATGATGCCCCAAAATCCTAAACATTACAACTAGCTTTTAATGATATGCTTATGGCACCTAGCCTACCTAAACTCCATAAGAAACCAGTAACATATATCGATCTCACAAATAAAAGATCTGTAACATAACGAGTGTAAGTGGTATAACATGGCCCACTCTACATCCACAATGTCTGATACATGATCATTAGAACTGAAACACTAATAGCATAAACTTGAGTCTACATGAACTCCTACAACAGTGATTGAAACACAAACAAAAGTCTCTCTCCTAACATCAAAAATCAAAAACCAATATAACATATAGAGTTTCTTTCCAACATAAAACTAACAAGTTTTTCATCATACCAATCAACCATCACTAATCATCATAAAAGTAAAGATACTATAAATTCATTGCCCCCTTGATCTATCTACATACAGCTCCTCGTAAACTAGGTAATATTCTATACATGTAGCTGAAAAAGAAAGGATCCTTGAAGGGGGAGCTACTACCTAATATGAGACTACCAGAAAACATACATGCATATTAACCAAATATCACATACCATAAACATCAAATATTAAACATAAAACGGCCAACCATTTACTATACCATTTAGGTCATTCATATGATATAGTGGTATTCATGACCTCATCACATTTCTCATATACATAGATTTACATTTATACTACGATATTGAGAATTGCCACTCTACACATCAATGCCTATGATTCACCTAAATCTACCTCAAATCCTTTTGGTACATGACTCTATTAGGGACAACATTACATGTTGATCATTAAGATACCCTCAAGTTCCACCACTACAAGTCCCTAGGCTGAGCCTAATACAAGCAACTAACAAGTTATTAGCCGCATATCGATTAAGTTCATTTGTTGTTTCTAACCTAACAAATCACAAGTGACATGTACGGTAAACCCGTACCTAGAATATTTAGCTCAGTTAATATTTAATAGTCTATACTTCTTGATTCATAAGTAATATAGTTAAACATTAAACTCCATCTTCCAATTAAGAGTTTTTACTATGCTAACTTTAAGTATAGACCAACTAATCCCCTTAAGATAATCTTAGCTTAAATATGATAACGAATTGCTAGAAGAAATGAGTGAAAATAACAAAAGAAGAAACGCCTGGAGGTAGACGAGGGGATATACGACCATATACTAGGCTGTATATCTCTCAATGTTCCTTTTCCAAAGTATACATTTGGGATGGTAAATTATTTGATCATTTGAATTATCATTAATCACTTATTTAGAATATATTCTTTTGAATTATTAATATATCATTCATGGAATTATTATTTAATATAACATTTAACTAAAATAGAAATTATAATTGGGCTTTTAATGTGAATGGCCATAATGGGCAGATCTATTCACTTTATTACCTAATGAGAGGTCCTACACTCATCTAACAAGAATATAAAGCTACTCTCCCATTCAACATTTTTAACCTAATCTA
Source organism: Lumnitzera littorea (assembly GCA_024138015.1). Lineage (NCBI taxonomy): Eukaryota > Viridiplantae > Streptophyta > Magnoliopsida > Myrtales > Combretaceae > Lumnitzera > Lumnitzera littorea. The sequence goes on along the minus strand of JAMXBB010000009.1, from coordinate 91,409,517 downwards.
ATTTCTTATCAGAAATAGAATAGTTCTTTCTCTACACTCTTTACTATTCTATATAAAAAAACGTTATAATTAGATGGATTCCCCTCTAATTCCAGGTACACAACATGGATATGCTATAAATCTTGTATCTATATGTGATAAGCTTGACTAAACTCTACTCTTCATAACAAATAACAAAGTATATTTCTATTATTAAGTGCATTAAGTCACATATATAGTAATAAAACTAGTAAGAACCAAGTCAAACCTATAGGGAACGATGTCTAATTTTTTATAGTATTAGTCTTATCTAAATATAAGCAAATAAAATAAAAGCTTTATGAAAATAATTAAATTACGAAAACTAATCTAATAAAATAATTTAATTAGGATATCCAACATCTCAAAGGCTTCAATTACAACCAAATAATTAGAAAATCAATTAATGTTAACTCAAATGTCTTTAACAAGTTTAGTTTAAAAGTAATTAAGCATTAGGAATTTCTTCTCATGAAGCAAATACCCAGGATTAACTAATTTATCATTTCTATTGCTAGACAAGAGATAAACTAAATGAATCCTTTCTAGTTCTTAAATCGTAATCGAATTAAAGAACATATCATTACATCTTCTTTAATCCAAATTATCCAATTCATAATAAACAATTAAAAAAGTCTCGCAACTTAATCATAATTAACACATAATCCAACAAAGTCAAAATATATGTTGTCATGATTAAGGAATTAAAGACTTCAAACAATAAGCACAATTCATTAACTAATAATCACAATTATCCAATAAATAATATTAATTAAGCACAAATGAGAAACAAGAGGAAAGTCAATAATCAAATCAAGAATATATTAAAAGAAAGAAACAACCTATTTAGGAGTTCCAATCTTTAATTCAATGGTCAAATACCGCTCCTATAATTTCCAATGTTAACATCCGAAAAGAAAAGAAAATAAACTACTCTCTTGTAAAACCCTAGACTAGTAAATGAAAGAAAAATCTATTCTACTCAATTGTCTTTCATTCCTGTCTACCTCTATTCTATTTACAAGGACTATTATACATATTATAAGGGATCCCATATAAAAGTGGGCCTATAAGATATACTTGAATCTTTTTTTTATTTGATATCCAATTCTTGCATAAGGAAATTGATACATGACTTAAGAGTAAAAAGTACATGGCTTGTATATAATAGAATGTACATAGCGTATTGATTTTAAAGAGTAATTCTCCAATATAATGTGACACACTGCATGTAGCTCCTTTATTGCAAGTATACGACATGTTCTGGGGGGAGTACGGTCACGTTATCTGCTAATGAAGCTTCCGTACCCAACTTTCCATCCTCAAAATCTCGTGCACTTTTCATCAATACGTATACTTTTTTAGTATTGCACATTTTACCTATGAAAAATATAAATTTATACAAATTAGTGTAATAAAGTGCTAAAATAAAATATTAGCAAATAATGTACTAAATTACACCAAAAAGTCTATAAAAGCATTATAATATCTAGCTATAAAATAGGCAAACTTAAGCTCTATCAACGTACAATTTGATATGGATTTATATATACATACTATTGATCATATAGAGACCAACTAAGATGTATGGAGTGAGAGGGGCTTGGGCTTTGCCTCTTGCTTCTTAATACTTGCAAAAAAGCCCCCTATGATGGAGGCCACAAGGGTTCTTCAACGCTTAAGTCAATAAGGAGAACCAAGAAAAGGGGAGATGAGCACTAAAGACATGGAGGACTATGTTTACCTAGTGTATGTGTGTGACAAGGGTTCAACTTTTGCTCTTTAAGGATAGGGAGAAGAAGAAGTCTTAGAGAATGATAGAGAGAGGGAACTGTCTTACTTGTTAGCACTTGGCACCTTTTATGGGGGTTACCTGAACACATAGCGATCAAGGATTCGCTTATACTGACTGCCGGCAAATAGTGTACTCTGCAATAAGAAGTGAGCTTTACTGTGGGCAACATGTCATGGCCAACCAAGCTACTAAATTTGTAGCTTAGTGATTTGGTAGGAGTAAAGCTACTAGATACGCCAACCGTACTACGGATGTCAAACGCTCATTAATGAGTTGTAATAAGTTATAGGTGCTAAAGACAAAATTTGAGCCAATATGCAGAACGAAGGGTCAATTGATGCTCAATAGCGATGAGCTAAGCTTCGAACTTACCCTAGATGATCGATGAGCTTCGACTCGATGGTCGAGGATAAGCTAAATCGAACAGTTGTTATTTAGCTCACCAAACAAGTCACGATGTAGAGGAATGGCTCGCCCTTGGTTCACATTCTTCGTTGGTGTGAGTTCATGCACTCCTAAGAACGTCATGGCATGATACATAAGCTCATTATTAGCTCGAGTTCCCACTCGATGCTCCTTGTGATGGGCTTTACTCATTGGGCCTTGAGCAAGAAGCGAGTATCAACACTTGTCCCTCCATTCTTATCAATGCTTGAGGCATGAAGAGAGTAATCCATGTGATGTGAGCAGACTAAGGCCGGTCCCCTAAACAAGGGACTAGTTCTATTGCTAGAGTCGTAGTGGATCATTTTCCTACACATCAGCTTACAACTTCATTGACATAACCATTGTACTACTCAATGTGTCATGATGGCTATCATAAGGAAATGTAGCGTGTATTGATGGTTGGTGAAGAATAGCTACGCACATGGGATAATCTATTGTCAGCCCATGTCACAGATTCACGTACAAGAATTAATCGAAGCCCTTGTCTAAGGGAGTAGGACATATGAACGGTTGAGATTTAGCGCATGTCTTACCATGGGTTTGTATTCCGAGAGTGGAGAAACTGTTCGCCTTCTCCCCTTGTTTATTTATATAAAAGGGGGCTTGGGTGTTTATTTTTCACTTTACTTTGCTCACTTAGGGGAAGCTTTTCCAAAATCTTGACTTGCGAGCTAACCGCTCTTTCTCGTTTGTTTCCAATTTCTCTTATTCACTTGTAATGGCTGGTCAAAGCATAACTAATAGTCAAGATGGGTCCTCCCATCTTTTATTTCGAGGGAAGTAGACGAGGCTTGCAAGAGCTTATCATAAGCAAGGGGTGGTAGCTGTACTCCCCTTGAAACAACGATGGAGACGATAGTAGTGAGAAGAGAAGATGATGAGATAACACTTTCTTGGGAAGAGACGAGGGAATGTGCGCAAGGACGTCCCCACGACATGTACCCACCGAATGGCGAGAAGGGAAAAGTTAGCTTATTGTTGCAGACAATGTATGCAAATGAGCATGCGTGTGCTCATGTTCCGTATGTAATGAGTGAGGAAAAGCCGAGTTTGGTCCGCTATACAGTAGGAACGGTGCCCGAGTAGTAAGTAGAGGAGCCCCATGATAGGCAGTGAGCATACAACATAGGGGATGCCCGATCATTTGTCATGTACATGAAGCCATTCAAGCCTAATTTGCAGCGTCCTTTTTCAAAATTCTTGCTTAAGTTCTTTCGGTATTACAAGGTTACACCGATAGTCTAAATGTAAACACATAGATTCAATTGCTCGCTTTGGAGGCACCATGCATTTGGGAGTTGCGGTAGCTAATTGTACAACTTTTTAGGCACTTCTTCCTTGTAAGGAGTTTGGACGATGGGTGGGTTTACATCGCTACTCGAGGTACGAAGCTAAGCATTATTAATAAGCCTCTAAATAAGGTAGAAGGGTAGTAGGAGTTCTTTGGCTGCATTCATGCCTTGAGCCTTTAGATTTTCTAACAAAATGGAGATGGCCCATTAGGGGTAAGAAGTTGAAGGCCTTAAGGGATGAGGACTCAATGGCTAACATCAAGCTCCTAAATTTAGCATGCTAGAAAAACCTTAAACCCTTGTCAATATGTGAGAAATATATAAGTGAACACTATTGTTTGCAATAGAGATAGGTACTTGTTGTGCTCGGTCAAGAAGGGGTCGTTAGTTGTCAGCCGCGCTGCATCACCTTACTGTTAAAGTAAGGGATATCGAGTTGCTCATCCTCAGTGTAGTAAGTTCTTATCTTCCTTTTAGTCTATTTTTATAAGGAGTTCACTTTTTCTTTTGCAACCTTTGAGTTAACGTTGGAGAAGCTGAGGGTGAAGCTACTAGCCATGCAGAACAAGTAACTCAAGAGTGCTTTGAGGCTCGAGAAGAGAAGATGACTTAAGCGAGAAAGGGTAAGGGAGAGGTCACATCACCCCCTCAAAAAAGTCCTAAAAGAAAAGTGGAAGGCAACAGACCCTTCTTGAACTTATTCAATAAGGGGCCTACAAAATGTCGATGGGAATGCTTTTAGGTACTTTAATGGTAGGCCTGGGACCAACTAGTGGGGGTACGATTCTGGAAGCTCCAACCAAGGCTTCTATGGCCAAGTCGAGCCTTATGGTAGCTAGTGCTCAAGTAGATGTAGATTAGGCAAGCTTGAAGCAAACCCTTAAGGCTACAACTACAGTTGCTATTGAAATTCCCAATGATGAGTATGTTAAACCTTTAGTTCGTCGAGGTAGGTGAAGAGCTCTTGTGCAACCTATAAATCAACCTGCTCAAAGGTTCAAGCAACTACAATCATGGTTTAGGTAGCTTGTTGCAAGTCAAAATGAATTAAAGGTCTCAATGGTAATGCTACGGAGGTGCAATGAGGTAAGCTGCTCATGTACCTCTATTGAATTGCTTATTTTTATCTCAATTACTGACTGCATATTACATTTGTAGCTATACGACTTACTGGACTTCATTTTGGCTTACAATCTCTTAATTCTTTTATCAAAGGGAAATGAGGCAAAGGCTGATGTAAAAAGGCTCCAAAAGGTGTTAGAGGAGGAAAGGAAAGTGCGTGGTCACTTCACTATTGCTTTCAATAATCTAAAGAGCCAGCATAGGGAGCTCCTCAATTAAATGGATCAATTGAAGGATAAGCTAAGGAAGACTGAAGAATCCAGCAAAGTTACGGAAGGTAGATTGGCTGCCAAGCTAAAAGCCAACGAAGAGGAACTTGAGAAGGTACGAGCTGACTTCAATAGGAAGGAGGCCAAGCCCTTAAGAGGTGAAGGTTTGTCAATCGAGGTCAAACATAATCTATTCATTGAGACCTTGGAGGACCCCCTAATTGAGAAGGCCATCACCAAGGATGGGTATGCAATAGCAGAGGAGGTGATGAAACAAGTTTGACAAAACATGCTTAATGCAAACTTATCCTTCCTACATTGGCTTGATGAACCCGATGTTGCTGCTAGAAGTAGACCGGGTGGCGAGTGTAAACCCCTAAAAGTTTCAACCTAATACCTAAAGTAGACCCTAGTGTGCTTGAAGACTTTAAGAGTTGACAAAACTAGTTAAGATGAAAACCCTAAGATAACAACTAAAGATTTAATCATGTAGAAAACTTTTATACCCTAAATGTATATAAACATTAGAAATTTCACCAGAAAGTAATAAAACCCTAAAACTATAACTTCGAAGATATAAAAGTACTAATTCACTATACTTTACTCTAAAACCTTAATTGACAATATATCTTTAGTATTATAATAAATCATTAGTAAAAGATCAAAGATAACTTTTAATCATTCCTAAATACATATAATATTAAAGTAATCCATTAAAAACTAATATATTGCATTATAGATCATATACATCTTCTAATTATATAACTAGGTTAGTATTATAAGGAGTTAAATGTTTAGTTGATGCTTATATTACATATAGTAGGTATTAGTATCCTAAATGATATTCTTCATGATAGTTATATTAAGTAGCCTATCAAATGATGTATATAGGATATAAATACTTAAAGGAAGATTTCATTAACTATACTTACTAATCATTTCAATAAACCCCATATTTCCTTTCATTTCCTTAATTTTCTTCCCAGTTTTCCTTAATTACCTCATTATGTGCATTCAAATTACATATAATTTTAAGAGAGTTGACTAAATCAAAGGTTGACCAAGTCAAAGGTTGACAAAGTCAACAAAATATCATTGTCATCTAGAATTTTCTCCCATCTTCTTTAACTTTCTATACATTTACACATGTAATCTTGTCCCCTTTTGCTTCCTTCTTGCCATCCATCTTTCCCCACATCTAGACCCCACTTGTTTTCATTTTTAAAACACAATTGAAGACACAAAAACACTCTTTTCTCCTTCACTTCCAAACCATAAACTTCCCTTGCCTTTTTCACCTTCAACCTTTTCACAATTTCAACACACAACTTCAACTACTACCATAAACTAACATACCATATATACTTGTCTTCCTTTTCATGTTATAAATGAGAGAAAGGTATGTTTTTATATGATCTCTTATCTTAATTAGTAATTAGTTGTGTATATTAGGTTAGTTTTGAAATTTACATCTAATATGTACTTATATGTTGTCGAAGATAGGAATTCTATACCATGCTTAGAAGTGTAGAAATACTTAAGTATATAGGTGAAAATATATATGTACATATAACAAGTGGAATCATGTGAAGTAGTAGTATAAGAATTTTACTGAAATACTTAGTATAAGTAAAAGAATCCTCAGATAAATAGAGAAGGAGCACATATACATATGCTCAAATATGTGTATACAAGAACATCCTTAATGTACATGTGTATGGATACCCTTATACATAAGTACCTTCTATGTATGTAACCTAAAATAAGGAGCATACTAAGTATACATACATATGACTTGCTAAATAAGCCTATAAGGTACAAAAATATGGATTACATGAAGATTTATTAAAGGATTATACAAGGCATACGAAAATATGTATAAAAATACATATAACACCGTACGTATATATGGGTATATGTATGGGTATAGATACGGTATATGTACAAGTATACTAATATACATACAAGTGTATTAAAAGTATATATATACATAACATAAGTATAAGGTACATAAGTACTTACGTGTAAAAGTTATACATAAATAATTTATAACATAATTATTTAAAATACCATAAGATAGTATAGTAAGATAATAAACTATACAATATGTACAAATGTATATATATATGGGCCAAAATTACTTTAAGCCCATAACATACATCTCAAATTGAATTAGCCTTATTTGAGCACATAAAATAGTAATAACAATGTAAAATCATCTAAGTGTAAGAATCTAATGGCTAATTAAATCATTAAGTACTAAAATAGAATATAAACATAAGCAATAAAATTATTTCAGTTTCAATAGTTAAAATTCCAATAAATTTATTCCATATCGTAAAACATGGGTCTTAACATCTAAAACGGATATCACCATGTGAACGTACATCCAAAAACAATGAAAAACGACTATAAATTCATAAATATCGAAAATAAAATGAAAATGTTACATACGATTAGCGATTAGGTTTAATTGAATAAAAACTGATAGTAATCTAAGGAAAATTAGATAGATAGATATTTAGAACCGTTAGTTAATTAAGTTACTTATTATCCCTGTTATCTCGTAATGATCAGGTGATCCCGACGAGGGCGAGAATCTTCCAATCGATTATTACAACTAGAGTGAGTCATCATAGTCAAGTGAGTACTCTCGATAACTCTATACTTATTTTGTGCTTGTAGTTAGTGCACTTAAATTAAATAGTAATAACTTGATGCGTAGGGATTCGGGATATTCTTGTGCTTGATACTGATTGCTTACTATGAAAAATATTGTTTAATACGATAATTGATGATTTAATTGTATGATTGATTGTTACATGATTTGGATGGTTTACTGATATTGATTAATCCTCTCATAATTTGACTTAATTATATTTGGCTTATCTTAAATTAAAAGCTTCATACATTATCCATGTATTGCATTACTTATTCCAGCCGTCACTTTAAGTAGAGGTAAAGAGAGACTTTGCAGGGGTTGTTTATATATATTAAAGTGTTTCTGTACGGTGCACTCGTACAACATGACCTTACCCAAACCTACAGGCTTACTAGGAGATGGAGATGCCAACCGTATGGCTAAGAGTTGAGTCTAGAGATCTCCACTGTAGGGTATGAGTGTGGACTGTAGGGGCCGCTTCACCACTAGGCTTAGGATTTTATGTACTACTAGATTTTCAGAAATGAAAATGTATTTTGTGAACTATAGAATTCAAAATTATGGTTAAAAACCCAAGTGCTAGAGCCTAGTCATGATTAGTGCCGATGTATCTCCAACTCTTATCTCGAAGGGCATTAAAATCCAATATTATATGCAGCACCGGTCAACTGCATATATTGTTTGGCATACTGCGTGTACATGCATTCATATGATTGTAACAATTTGTTTGATAACTTACATACCCGTATAGTATGAGGGATAGCTCACTAAGCTCTTGTAGCTTACTCTCCAATAGTTTGCTTTTGCAGGTTGATAGATAATCGGACATGGGTTAAGAGCCGAGCATTAAGTGCAAGTATTGGAATGTTTTAGAGGTTAGAATTAGTAGAAGATTGTATAGTTCATTTGAGACTTTAAATGTAACTACCACTTATATATTTAGATTTTAGTAACTACGATAAGTTTGAATTTTAAGTTTATGCTATTTGTTCTTATCATTTGATAGGAGATACTGATTCCCTGCGGTTCTAAGGAACTTTAGGATATTGAACATCCATAGATATTTATATTTATATTTATTTATTATGTTACAATAAATTAATTATTTAAAAAACAGTAATCTTAGTGATTTATCATGTAGAGTCTTGCAATCTCTAACTTGTAAGGCGATTTCCATATCAAGGGTACACATGTGACATGGAAATTTTCAGGAAATTTTCGGGAAATTTTCGTTTATGTTTTGATAAAGCTGGTAATGGATGTACCATTACATTTTAAATACAAAACGCAAAGTTTCATTATGAAATAAGTTCTAATATGATACCCGGATCTGACTGTACCGATGAATCTCTAACCCTGACTTCAGAGAGTGTTAAATCTGAGTTACACACAGTACCTAGTCACCTACATGTATTTGTTTGGCATACTATTTTCCATACATTCATTTGGTTAAACCTAACTATTGTATGCCTTAATTGCTGTATGGTTGAGGGAAATTATCTCACTAAGCTAGTTAGTTTCTACACAGGATCAGTGTGGGAGCTGGATGTGATCGAAGAGTACTTTTGATAATTTATAGATTTGAATATGTAAATGTTATACTAGCTAAACTGAAGACATGTTTCAGTCTTCGTACTTGTAAACTTTTATACAAATCGACAATGTATTACGTTTCTTTATGATTTTATTATTTGTTATGAAATGATATTGCTTAAGCTTGTGCACTCTTGGTAATTAGTAGTAGCTGTAGCCTTGTGTATCGTATAAAAGGGTCGTCGATTGTAAGGGAATTCAATCTACAATCCTTTGTACGGTATACGGCGACCACCACGACTAGCCCCTTCGAGTCGTAACAGTTAAGTGGTATCAGAGCATGACTCAAACTAGGTTAATTAAAACCTAACCCTAGACAGTAAGATGCCTTACTTGGGAAGATTGAGAGGGGTAGAACTGGGTTAAGTGTTTAAGCTTTAATTTACATACTAAAAGCTATGATAAAGAAATTATAAACGTAACTATATGCCTTATTGATTTAGAGCTACTGATATCTTTCACTTTATTCCGTCTTCGAGAGGGAGAGTCTACTAGATTATCGATATAAACCTAGGATTGCTTGCGAAGACTTGGCATGGGTTAGCCAATCTCATATTATTGGTGAGGTGTTATTTGCCTAGTACCGAAGACTGAATCCCTATTGGATTGATAGGAGAATATAGCTGTAGGACCCTCTACTCGACACAAAGAGATGTTGAGGATGATTTTGTTGTACTTAGTTTTGGCTATTAGTATCAGAATGATCATGCATACTCCTATTTGTTGTATATATTAGAATCACGACTGATTATTTTTTATTATGAGAGTTTTAATGTATTCGAAAGCCTTATATATGGTGAGGACTATTGTTATAAGGTGTTTATACATATGTGACATACATGTTATCTCCATTTATTATTCGTGGTTTTTACAATTATTTAGAATAAGTAGATCATTGAAAATTGGTAATGAATTTCTCAGTCAAGTTAGGCGCAGAAGATGGCAATCGGATGAGCAAGCTCAATCTGCTCAAGAAAGGGAACAACCTATGCAAGAAAGACCACCGAGAAGACCTCAAGATAGAACAAATGAGATTCTTGTGGCTATCCACGTGCAGAATGAATTGTTAAGAACATATTTAACTCGAGAGCTTGTACCACCTGTACAAGCACCACCACTTGTAATAAACCCAAAAATTCCTTTACCAACTCCACCACCACCAGTTATACCAGCAGGAGTGATACCTCAAGCACTTATGGATTTCAGGCAACAGCGTAGCCTTTTGCCAAAATTTATACGGTATAATAAATATTTTGAGGGTGTAGCCAATAGACCTGATGAAGCAAAAGATTGGCTACATCAGATTGAAAGATCATTTGAGGCATTTGAGATTGCACAACATCTTAGGTTTACCTATGGTACATATATGTTAAAGATGAGAGCACAAATCTAGTAGGAATCAAAATAGAGGAGTTTGAGAGGACCAATAACTTGGGAAGTATTCCGACATGAATTTTTGGAGTATTACTTTCCTGGAAGTTTAGGATTGAAGTATAGTGAAGATTTATTAGACATTACGAAAGGGACGCGCATTGTAGAGCAGTACGAAGCCGAATTTAATAGGTTGTTGCAATTTGCACCACCTAAATATCAAATGAGTGATAGATTGAAGATGCAAATCTTTTCTGAGGGATTTGATGCTGACATGAGAAGGAGAATTATAGAGTTTGAACCAAGAAACTTTGCTAATATGGTGGAAAAAGCACGAGTACTAGATAATGCAAAGAGGCAAAGTGAGGATGCAAGAAAACATAAGATAAACGTGTTTGGGAAGAGACCTTTTGAAGGGCCTAATGGAAGTAGTAGTAATAAGATGAGAAGATTTGTAAGACCATCAGGTAGGTTTCAAAGATGGAGTAATGAACCACCAAAGTGCTAGAAGTGTAAAGGGACTCATTACCCTAGAGATTGTCCCCAGTTACAAGAGAAATGCTTTTATTGCAGTGAAAGCTCGCATCGAGTAACAGATTGCCCTAAAAAGAATGCTGTTACTTGTTTCATCTACAACAAAGTTGGACATTATTCTACTACTTGTCCACAACATACCACTGTGAATGCTCAAGTTACCAAACCACCACTAGCTATTGGACATCCTACTATTGGAAAAGCGATTGGAGGATTGAATACAGGAAATACAAGTCCAGGTGCAGCAAATGCTGCTAGAGTATATAATTTGGAAGGTAATTGGAGTTATGAGGACTATGTAAAAGAAGATTTAGAAGTACCCGAAGGGATGGAAGAATTTGTGAGTTACAAGCTAATAGCTGGTATGTATCTTAAATTCTCACTGTTAAATTGCTTTAGTTATTATGAATAGTATATGAAGCATTGAATAAAATAAGTAAATAGAAGTGCTAAATCAAAACTCATAAAGCTATAACATGAAAATAAGACTTAAAAATTTTGTGATTCAGGGAATATCGACGTAGTTGGATATTCAGTTTATACTTTCTTTGATACGGGAGTTACACATTCTTTCATAGCTCCAGAAGTAGTAAAGCAAACTGGTTTAGCTGCAACTGCTACAGATTCGAGTTTAGGAGTGAGAACACCTACTGGAAGTGTAATAATTACAAGAGAAATGGTGAAAGAGTGTCCTTTGAAGATCCAAAACTTTGACAGTAAAGTAGATATGATTATTCTAAATACGGATAAGTATGATGCCATATTAGGAATGAATTGAATGGCAGGTGTGAAAGCTACTGTTGATTATAAAGAAAAGAAAGTGTTATTTGAGGATTCAGGAGGAAATAATGCTATATTTCAAGGGAATTATGCAACAGCAAGAGTACAAAGCTAAGTACTCTAGAATTGATCACGGATGTTGGTTGGTTAAATGCTTTGGAGACTAAGTCAAAAAAATCTAATGTAGAAGAAATTTTAGTGGTAAATGAATTTTCTGATGTATTTCCAGATGAATTACCTAGATTACCACCGAAAAGAGAGATCGACTTTGTTATTGATTTAATTCCAGGAACTAAGTCAATATCTAGAGCTCCATATAGAATGGCTCCAATTGAGTTACAAGAGTTGAAAAAGTAGTAGATCAAGGCTTTATAAGACGAAGTGTTTCACCTTGGGGAGCACCAGTATTATTTGTTAAGAAAAGGACGGATCACTTAGGCTTTATATTGATTACAGAGAGTTAAATAAGGTGACCATTAAGAACAAATATCTACTTCCGAGGATTGATGATTTGTTTGATCAATTGCAAGGTGCAAGTGTCTTTTCTAGGATTGACTTAAGGTCAAGCTATCATCAACTAAGAATTAGGTTGGAAGATGTTCCGAAGACGGCGTTTCAGACGAGATATGGTCATTATGAATTTATGGTGATGCCTTTTGGTCTGATGAATGCCCCTACCGCATTCATGGATCTAATGAACCATGTGTTCAGACCTTTATTAGATAAGTGCATAATTGTATTCATTGATGATATTTTGGTATATTCTGCTACATCTAAGCAACATGAAGAACATTTGAGAATGGTGTTGCAGACTTTACGAGAACACAAGTTATACGCGAAATTGTCTAAGTGATTTCTAGTTGAAGGAAATATCTTTTCTTGGACATGTCATAACAGGAGATGGTATATCGGTTGATCTTGAAAAGATTAAGGCTATAGTGGAATGGAAAAGACCAGAGACGGTTACTGAGATTCGAAGTTTTCTTGGATTGGCTAAGTATTATAGGAAGTTTGTTAAGGACTTCTCAACGATTTCGAGATCACTTACCCAATTGACACAGAAGAATGTAAAATTTGAGTGGGGTGAAAAACAAGAAAAGAGTTTCGAAGAGTTGAAGAAGAGATTAGTATCCGCCCTGATCCTTGTATTGCCAAACGATAAAGAGCCTTTCACTATATATAGTGATGCTTCTAAAAACGAATTAGGATGTGTACTCATGCAAAACGGAAAAGTGATTGCATATGCTTCGAGACAATTGAGACCACATGAGCAAAATTATCCAGCTCATGATTTGGAACTTGCGGCTATAATGTTTGCATTAAAGTTATGGTGATACTATCTGTATGAATAGAGATGCGCAATTTTTACTGATCATAAGAGCCATAAGTATTTGTTTACTCAGAAGGAGTTGAATATGAGACAAAGAAGATGGCTTAAGTTGATCAAAGATTATGATTTGGGGATTAACTACTACCGAGGCAGAGTAAATGCAGTTGCTGACGCATTAAGCAAGAAGAATTATGGTGAAGTTGCTTTTCTTTTGACTAATCAAAGGGAACTCATTAAAGAGTTTGAAAGATTAAATTTGGAGTTTTCATGGCATGAGGAAAATATTGAATTATCAAATTTGGTGATAGAGCCAACGCTAATGCTAAGAAGTAGAATTGCTTAGCAAGGCGATGCTATATTTAATCGAATTAGAGAAGAAATGGGAAGCGAGAAATACATTGATTTTCAAATGGATGAACATGATACACTTCGCGTGAATAACCACTTGTGTGTACCAGATAATGAGGAGCTTCGAAAAGAAATTTTAAATGAAGCTCATTATTCAGGCTATATTGTACATACAGGAGGAACGAAGATATACCAAGATTTGAAAAAGAATTTCTGGTGGAATGGAATGAAATAAGACGTAGCTAATTTTGTGCTTAAGTGTGAAACTTGTCAGAGATTGAAAGCTGAACATCAACAACTAGGAGGATTACTACAACCCTTATCTATTCCAGAGTAGAAATGGGATCAGATATCCTTGGACTTCGTAAGTGGTTTACCAAGAACAGCTATTGGTTTTTATGCAATTTGGGTAATTGTTAATTGACTCACCAAATCAACTCACTTTTTCCCAATTAATAAGACTTTTTCTTTGGAGAAATTGGCAAGGATATATATCAAGGAGATAGTGAGACTACATGGTATCCCAGCAGGAATTGTATCGGATCGAGATCCAAGATTTATATCAAAGTTTTGGGGAAGTTTACAAAAAGCGATGGGAACAAAGCTACAGTTTAGCACAGCATATCACTCCCAAACAGATGGATAAACTGAGAAAACTATTCAGACTTTGGAACATATGCTAAGGGCATGTATCATAGAGTTTAAAGGAAGTTGGGATACTCGTTTACCTTTGGTTAAGTTCGCCTATAATAACAGTTACTACTCGACCATACACATGCCACCTTATGAAGCCTTATATGGGAGAAAGTATCGATCTCCATTATTCTGGGACAACATAGAGAAAGCTGTAATAGGTCCCGATCTGATTCAAGAAACAGCAGATAAAATCATGGTGAATAAATAAAAGATAAAAGAATCCTAAGATAGACAAAAGAGTTGGGCTGACTTGAAAAGAAGAGAATTAGAATTCCAAGTGGGAGAACATGTGTATTTAAGAGTAAAACTGATCAAGAGTATTCATCGTGCTAAAGCCCAAGGAAAACTAAGTCCAAGATATATAGGCCCATTTGAGATTTTAGAATGAGTTGGGAATTTAGCTTACCGATTAACATTGCCACCTAATCTATCAAGAATTCATAACGTTTTCCATATATCAGTTTTAAGGAAACACATTTCCAATCCCAACCATATCATTGCATTGGAACCAATAAGACTGCAAGAAAACTTGACATACGAAGAACACCCAATGAAGATTATAGACAGTAAAGTACAACAATTGAGGAATAAACAGATTCGTTATGTCAAGATATTATGGAGAAACCATGAACAAGAGTCAGCTACCTGGGAAGCAGAAGATAAAGTAAAGAAGAGATATCCACACCTATTCGTAGAACCAGGTATGTATCTCAAGTTTTGAGGACAAAACTTATTTAAAGGGGGAAGAATGTAAACCCTAGGAAAATTAGTAGTTGAATCTTGACTCAAGTTCTAGTGTCCTAAGCTGTACAACAAGTCGATAAGGCTAGTAATAATAAAAAATCATAAAATTTAATAAATCAAATATAACATCGATAATAAAACTTTAAGAATTAATTGAAACCCTAAATCATATACTAAAACCTTAAAACTGCTTTAAGCACCATTAATCAAAATTAAACTCTAATTTATTCGAAACCCTAAAATTATAAATGTAAACCTATAAAATAGTTAAATATTACTCAATAGTGATAAAATTATAGTTGATTACAAATTCTTGACTAAATCGCCTATTAGTGTGAAATTATAACAAAATCACTATAATAACTCGTAAAAATTTTAATTATACCGAGTACCAATTAAATTGATAAAATTTCACGAAAATTTAAAAATTAATTTACGATGAGATTTATTATAATTTATATGTTTCGAAAAATTACATATATTTATTATTAATTTTTATTTTCCCTCTCTTTCATTTTCAATTTATCTCTTTTCTTTCTTTTCTTCCTTTTACGCAATTGAACATCCTAGAAACCGAAACAACAATTAGAAGAAAAAAAAATCAGTAGCCACCTGAGGAATAAAAGTGCCATGTGTAATTATTTTTGTTTTATCCTCATTAATGTAAAAGATAAGATAAGATAAGATCTTAGTTTAAATTCTAAGCTAACTTTATGTGAATAAAAGGAAAAAAAATCTGGTAAAAAGAAAAAAAATTTCTGCACAAATTCGAAAAGCTGGAAACAAAACCGTGAAGGAAAAAAAAAAGAGAGAAAGAAGGAAAAAAAAGAAGAAGAAAACAAGAAGGAAAGGAAGAAGAGGAATTAAATAAATAGGTAAGTAATTATTTTAGTAGTATAGATGTATAATATGTAGTATATACATGTATAAATATAGTATTTATTTTTCTACATATAACATTACTAATACATGTTTATGTGCATAAATATTTAGATTTAATTTTATATATGTGTAAGGCTAAGTATGTATACATGTATGTACATAGGTATATGGAAGAGTATGAANCCTAAACTCATTACTTTCCCTATTTCCCTAATGTTAGGTGATCCTAAGACTGAGACCGACTTAACTTTGGATTACTACGATCTCTGAGCTAGCCATGGCCGAGTGAGTTTTTCCTATTGATTCCATACTTTTTTGTGCTTGTAGTTAGTGAACATAAATTATGAATTATAAATGAATGTGTATAGGGTTGGGTTATACTTGTGCATGATAATTGTTGTTGATGGTGAATTTACCTTAAATTGCAATAATATAATGTCTATTGCATAATAGATTCACTAAATTGATTGTTTGTAGCTTGGAATGATCACTGAATAAATAAGACTAAATTTTATTTTACTAGAAAAGTTAACTTGGATCGTACATAAATCATGCGTTGCATAATTAATTCCGGGCAGTCACATTACACGGAGGTAGTGAGAGGCTATACGTAGGTTGATTATTGATTGTTATTGATTTCATACGATATACATGTGTGATATGACCTTACCCTTGCCCGCGGAATGATTAGGCGTTAGAGGCGCCAATCGCCTGGCTATGGGTCGAGTCCAGAGGCCTTTGTTTAGGGGTGAGTGAGGGTTGCGTAAACCTACTCACAATCATATGTAAAACTTGTTTTGATAAAGCTGGTAATGGATGTACCATTACATTTTAAATATGAAACGCAAAGTTTCGTTTTGAAATAAGTTCTAATATGATACCCGGATCTGACTGTACTGATGAATCTCCAACCCTGACTTCGGAGGGTGTTAAATCTAAGTTACATGCAGTACCTGGTCACCTGCATGTATTTGTTTGACATACTGTTTGCCATGCATTCATTTGGTTGAACCTAACTATTGTATGCCTTAATTGCTATGTGGTTGAGGGAAATTATCTCACTAAGCTAGTTATTTTATACCCTTGTAGTCTTTTCTCGCAGGCCAAGCTTTTTGTGAAGTCGGGCCGTCTCATGCCCGAGGTTAGTTTCTACACAGGATCAGTGTGGGAGCTGGATGAGATCGGAGAGTACTTCTGATAGTTTGTAGATTTGAATATGTAAATGTTATATTAGCTGAATTGAAGACATGTTTCAGTCTTCGTACTTATAAACTTTTATACAAATCGACAATGTATTAAGTTTTTATAATTTTATTATTTGTCATGAAATAATATTGCTTAAGCTTGCGCACTTTTGGTAGTTAGTAGTAGCTATAGCCTTATGTATCATATAAAAAGGTCGTCGATTGTAAGGGAATTCAATCTACAATCCTTTGTACGGTATACTGCAACTACCACGACTAGCCCCCTCAAGTCATGACATGCCCGTTCCTGAACTTGTATATTTTTCTCTCTGTTAGGGGTCAAGGTGCAGACCTCCCTTTGTGTACTTACTCAAATGAATGAACGAATGATGCTCTATTAATTATTTTTTATCTCACACTTCCTTTCCCTTGATCCCTGCTTCTTTTGTCTATATTGTCTACATGCTCGAACTTTATTTGTTTTCTTGTCTAAGTCTTTTCTATTAGAGATAATGTTTGTTGAGCAGAGTTATATGTCATATTGCCCCATGAGATTAATTAAACTCTGTATCCCTTAGTAGGTGGTCTATAGTTGTTAGTTAATATCTCCATGTGGACCTGTTCGTTTTCCGTTGTGCTATCACCTCACACTTATCCTTGATTTTTGTCTAAGTGTTCTTATCTTGCGATGATATTTACTTGCAAGCCAACGTCCCTTTTCTCTAAAGTAAATTATGATTCTTAGGGTTCTTGTGGGGGATTAGCTTGGTGCGGTGAAGAGCCTGTAAGAACGTATCTTGTGATGATGTCATAAGATCTCCTTAGTAGAGGAATTTTAGTAGGGTGATTCTCTTACTGACAAACACTATCCATTTCGTAGAGTTCATTTTAGGTATCGTGCATTCCTGACAGGTGAGCTGCCTCGAGCAAGGTGCCTTCCAAAAGGTATTTAATGTATGTATAGTTGGTCATTAATTCCACAAGCGTTGCTTTAGTTCTCGATGCCTTAGAGCTACATGATGATCAACACGTATGCCGCTGAAGGCATCTCTTGGGTCTTATATAAAGGGTGCTTGGTCCTTGCCTTACTACACCAATTACCCAAACAACTTTAGTGGGGTATACTTGAGAGCAAATATGAGTGTGTTTGAAGCAATCATGCTGAGGGATGGTAAGCTCGAGCTAGGGAGATGGTTACTTTTGACCTCTTCCTTTAGGTTGTGATTGTGAGGTGTGTACAGTGGCCCGACAATAGAAATTAGATCTCAGGTTGTAACCAGGAGGCGTATATGGCCTCTAAGTCCTCCCCTCTTTCCGTCCCATTGATATTAAGCAAAAGAGGGGGACTCGGGTACAATCCACCACTTGTCCAGTGCAACTTCATCATAGGATCACTCGTCTGTACAAGGTTCAAAGTAGTCTTTTAGGCACATTATCCCAAATTAGCCTAAGCAAACAGGGGGATGACTAAAGTGATAGAGGGGTTCTTTTCTCCACCATGACGTGAAGACTAAGTGCTCCTAAGAATCCTCTGCTTTACAAGCCTCTAGTCTACTATAGGTGAAGGATTAAATTTCCTTTGTTGGCGGCAGGGCTGAGATAGCTCAGCACTTCAGGTGGAGTAGTTGGATTGGTTGTCCCTACTGCTACTTCTATGGAAGAGAAGCTCTAGAAGGTGGAGTAGGGACCTTCACTTAGAGGTTGAACATCATTAGGAGCTCTACTACTCGAGGCTCAGCCACATAGGACTTCAAGGACATCATCACAATGCGAAAGCTGGCTGAGTCAAAGTTAAGAAGAGTTCCTCATGGGGAATAGTTTCCAAAGCAAGAAGTCAAGTTAAAGTTAAGAACAGTCGTTCAAACAATGCCAATAGCCATAGTGTAAGAGGTAGTTGTATACTTTTATATCATTTAGTTTTCTTCTTTGATGTAATCAGGCTCAATATGCCAACCTACTAAACTTTGTACTTCATTTGATCAGTGAAATAAAACCTTCCCATCTTGGTCATTGCTTCTCGTTAACTGATTTGCTTTCCTTTGGCTCTCTTGTCTAATTTGACTTCGAGTTATGTTTAATAACTGCTATGATAGCGTTTTTACATAGATGAATGTTCTAGGAAGAAAGATTAACTCATGTTTGGGGGATGAAGTAGATCGATGCCTGAGTGTAGTGCCCACATCATAAGTGTAAGAACTAACTTCAGCAAAACTAAGGGATGAAAATCGACCTAAGATTAAGGGCTTGATGTAAATTGATGTATAAGATAAGTGTCTACATCATTAGTGTAAGGATTGACTTGGGCAAAACTTGGGAATGAAAATCGACCTAAGGTTAGGGGCTCAATGTAAATCAATGCCTGAAAAGGGCACCCACGTTGTTAGTGTAAGGACAAACTTGGGCAAAGCTTAGGGATAAAAATTGACTTAATGTTAGAAGCTCTATGTAAATCAATGCCCAAGATAAGTACCTGCATCATTAATGTAAGGACTAACTTGAGCAAAGCTTAGGGATAAAAATTGATCCAAGGTTAGGAGCTCTACGTAAATTGATGCCTAAGAAGGGTACCCGCATTGTCAGTATAAGGACTGACTTAGGCAAAGCTTAGGGATAAAAATTGAGCCAAGGTTAGGGGCTTGATGTAAATCAATGCCCAAGATAGGTGCCCGCACCATCAATGTAAGGACTAACTTGGGCAAAGCTTTGGGATGAAAATTGACCTAAGGTTAGGGGCTCAATGTAAATTAATGCTCAAGATAGGCGCTCGCATCGTTAGTGTAGGGGCTAACTCAGCCAAAGCTTAGGGATGAAAATCGACCCAAGGTTAGAGGCTCGAAAAAGGAAGAGGAGCAAATGCTATGAACTTCATTAATTCATTGCATTCAGCCATGGTTACAAATGCTTTTGATTCTTGTCGCTACGCGTAAGGAAAGTAAGGTCTTAGATTCTAAACATTCCATGCCCTAGGGATTGGTCGTCTTTCTAACGTCTTGAGCTTGTAAGCACCTTTTCCTACATCATCGGCCACTCATACAGGGTATTCCCAATTGGGCACAAGCTTACCTTACCTTCCTCAAAGCCTATAACCTTTAGCTTTCTGCACACTAAGTCTCCAAAGTGGAAAACCCTATATTGGATGTTGTAGTTGTAATATCGACTGGCTCACTACTAATAGGTCACTATGCATGCTTGAGTAGCACTTCATCAATAGTATCAAGGCTCACCTGTAATGCCATGTGATTGGTGTTTAAGTCGAAGTGTCATATCTTACTGGTGGGTAATTCTAACTCAACAAGGAAGACAACTTCAACTCCGAATGTGAGACGAAATAAGGTCTCTCCAATCAAGGTCCTATGCATCATACAGTAACCCCAAAGTATGTTGGGAAGCTCGTTGGCCCACCTACCTCCTACTAGTTCCACCCTCTTCTTTAGACTATTGAGAATTATCTTATTGATAGCCTCAACTTGGTTGTTGGTTTGAGGATGGGCTACTAAGGTGTAATGTAACTTGATGCTATGCTTCTTGCAAAAATCCTTGAAACGTTCACTATCAAATTGTCTCCAATTGTCAATGATCAATCTATATGGTACTCTAAAGCAAGACAGTATGTGGGTGACCATGAAGCCTTTGGTAGCTTGAGTTGTAATGGTTGTGATAGCCAATGCCTCAATCCACTGCTACCAGGATGAACTATTGGCCCGCTAAGGCTTGCTAAGAATGTCTAACCCCTACTGTGCGAAAGGCCACGTATTAGTCAAGGGGTGTAATTTTGAGTCGGGGGTATGAGTGATTGGTGCATGCTTTTAGTAAGAGTGACATCTCTGGACAATGATATTAGCATCCTCTTTCATCGTGGACTAGTAGTAACCTAGCTTAAGTGCTCAAATGTATAATGCTTATGACTGGATATGATTGCTATAAATTTCAACATAGAGGTCTTCAAGGACTTAAGCACCTTCTTCTATTCAGAGGCATTTAAGGAGTGGAGTGTTGTGTCCTCATCTGTAGAGTACATCATTGATCAATGTATAGTTGGTTATGGCGTAAGCTAGCTTCTTCGCTTCGACTCACTCTTTGAGTAATGCCCCAGTCTTAAGGTACTACACAAAGGAGTCCGTTAGGAGGGTTTAGGGGCTACTTCTGTCATTTCAGCAACTTATTGCTATTGTACCTTTGTACTTCTTTTAAGGATGTACTTTATAAAGAGTGACTTATCGAAGTTATGTATTGTAGGGATAGCGGACGAAGCTATCCTGGATAGTCTATCTACTCTACATTTTTTGCTCGAGGAATTTTGTTGACTTCCCAAGAAGTAACTTTCACGATAAGACCTTATAATAAATGTAAGTACTTAGCCATTGTTTCACCCTTAGTCTCATATTCACCCTTGACTTGTTATACTACCGGCATGGAGTCTGAGTGTATGCTAACTTTTTCTACTTCGATATCCTTAGCAAATTTCAAGCCAATAATAAGTGCCTCATATTTAGCTTCATTGTTACTTGCTGGTTGACTTTAGGATAAGCTTCTTCTACTTCAAGAGGTAGGGCTCCAACATTCTTTTCGTATAGGGCTTTGGAGTTTTCTTCATTTTATGGTGCCGTGGACCTGAGTAAGGTGATGCTATCAGCAAAGAAACTTAGTTAATTTGCATTCTTCCCCATCGTTCATTCTAGGGACCTCAACTCGATGGGATTAACAACTTAGAGGTTGATATTGCTATTGTTGATGTTGATGTTGTCATTTCCTAGGTTGGCCATTCTGGTTTAAGAGCAAGTTCGGATAAGACTTTTCTGGGAGGTTTAACGCTTAAGAGCTATCTTGGTGACCAGGTTTAAGATCACTTCTTAACAAATTAGCACATAAATGAGAAAAACAAAGAAATGTACAGGAATGTGAAGATGCATGGTACATGGATGCAAAGAAATTGAACCGACAAATAACCAGCAAAATGGTAATTTTTATTACTTTATAGCTTTCGGATTTCCCCTTTACATTATTTGAAAAAGAAAAGACATTTGTTTTACAAGAAGAAAATTCCTATTTCTAGATGTTCTTCTGGTGCTTGGCAGGTGTCCTCTTTTTCTACTTACTGGGTCATGTTGGTGCTTCCTTCCTCTTTTTTGAGCTGGGCTCTTATGTTTCTTCAAGTTCTTTGAGCCTTTTCTAGGTCATCCTTAATTGATGTTCTAAGGCCCGAGAATACTGTCTTAATTCCCGAAAGAGATCCTCCTACATGTCCCACACTTCATAGATCATTTCTACACAAGCTTGTACTTAGTCCATGTAGGTCTTGATTTCAGGATCCGATTCAACTAGTGTAGGTTGGATGATCTCTGGTGCTCAATATTGAATCTCTACTGCCTTGTGAAGCTGATTGTATAGATACTCTTTGGTGACCTTGTACTTATCCACGTCTTTCAGCCATTCTCTTAAATTAATGTTAGGGCTAATAGTCCTTGTTTCCCATAGTTGCTTAATCGCCCGAAGTTTGGACATCTTTTGTAACAGTAGAATCTGAAGGTCCTCATAATCCAAGATCATGATATCCAACGAAGGCTTATAGACTACATCTTGAATTCCCTCAAATTGTCTGATCATATTGTTAAGGTAATAACTTGTGCACAATTTCATCCCAATTAAGGGTATTGCTTGATAATTTTTACAAACTAAGATTACCATCTTGAAGTTGCTCCATCTTGTTGCCTATAACATATCAACGACTTGGAAATTTCGCAACACTATTACCTAATAGTAAGTAGATTTTTCTTCTAGGAGATGGACTTTGTTGACAAAAGTATCGATCTAATCAATATTATGGGTGAATTCTCCTCAAATCAGATCAAGTCTATAACACTTCATGTGGCTCACAAACCATATTGTTAGTAGTGCCATGCTGGTCTTTAGTTCACCATCATTTTTCTCCTTCAAAATGTTGAGGCTTCTAATTTGTTCTACGAGGAGGGTTAAGACACATGATTTGCCTTCAAAAAATTGGCCCACTAATTCAGCAACCCTAAAATGGATGAGGAACTTTCCATTAGGGAACAAGAGAGTCCTGAATGTAGCTAAGATAAAGGCTTTTATTTTATTCTATCCCCAGTCTTTAGGATTACCACAGAAGATGCCTCGGTTGTTAGATTTAGGCTCAATGGTGAACCAGGCTTTTAGGTCTTCCAATTTAATGCAATTTCTGTTACAACTTTTGGGTGCCTTGTTTACTTCAACTTTTCTAATCCTCAAGAATCTTGAAAAGGCATTCATCGAGTCAACTTCTAAATTTGGGGTGTATATATTTTCTAAGGAAGGAGCATAAAGTAATTAGGTATACTCTTCAAGTGTTGGACTAATCAGGTGAGGCCTAACTTGAAAAGCTACTTCCTTAGGCTCCCAAAAGTTGGTCAAGGCCCTAATTAAATTAATCTCTATTTTCACCCTAAGAAATGATAGAATGGGTCTGATCTTGCTGATGATGGACTCTTGTTACCTTAAATTAAAATGTTGAAGCCATTGGTCCAAGATAGGCTTAAGGTTGATGGGCTTGTCAACATACTTTTCTCTAAAGTGGATAAAGTTGGATGAACGGGCCATTTCTCAATTTGAATTACAAAGAAAAAATATGTTACAAGATTAACCGACCATTATTTATAGTAAACAAAACCTATTTATAATGATTAGATATTTACAACATGCTAATATTACAAGGGAAATCAAGAAAACTCCAAGCCATTATATCCTTTTTTATTCTTGTCTTGTCTAGTTATTTGTCGACTTTGGATGTCATGAATGCATAAAAGATAGATTCTAAAGGTCCTTAAGCTTATGTGACCTCACTTGTTAAATAACACTTTCATTGGTCACATCAAGCTTAAGTGAAGGTGGCCTAATCAATCCTGAGCAGTAGTTACTACACAATGGCCCCCCTATCTTAAGGTCCTAATACGGTCTGAGTTTGACCATTTCTATCACACACTTGTGGAACATATAAATAAATCCCCCTAAATAGTTAAAAAACTAAACCTGCAGAAATGTTAGTACAACTATGGTATAGAATGAATGAACAAGTAAATAAATGGCATTTAGTAAGGTTATTTTTAGAGATTAACTTTAATTTTGGAAAGCTGAATGGCTAACCCTCTTAACGTCCTCAGTAGAGTCGCTAAGCTATCGAGCTTGGTTTTTTTCTTGGCTTTTTATAAATTAGTTTTCTTTAAACCGATCAATATTAAAACCTACTCGTTTAATACCAACCCTCAATTAAGGTTTAAAGAAAACCAATTCTTTTTATCTTTGAAAATATTTTGAAGTCGCTACCCAACCAAGGTTAGAAAATATTTTAGGTCAAAATCAAACGCATAAATTTGGTTTTGACTTAGATACTAATCTACATGGATAAAAAACCGATTTTAGAAAAAGGTTTTCTAAAACTAGAAAAACGAGTTTAAGGATTAGATTTTTTAAACCCTTACGAGTACCATCCACTTTCCAAATTTTGATTTTAATTTCTAAAATCACCTTTAAAAAAAATCGAGACTTAATCATTAATTAACGAATCGGATCCTATCTTGATAAACTTAAACTAAATTGGAAGAAATCTAAACATTTTTTCATTTTTCACTAAATTGAATAACTAATAGTGAAAAACTAATTTCTTTTCATTTTTTTTCGTCACCCCGTATTTATATACAAATGCCTACGTACACACTATTCGAGATCAGATGTACATAGTTCTTATGAAAATATTTAAGCAGGTTGGTTGATTTTAATTTTTGAAAGAAGAACAAGTTTACATTTTTACTTGAATCAATTTATTTAAGGAATTTTTTTCTAAAGGGTCCTAATTTGTTCCTGTTTTTAGGAAAATTCTAAAATATCCTAATTTAGATTATTTAAAGTATCCTAATTTAAAAAGGATTGGCTTATTTTTATTCTTAGGAAAAAAAATTCTAAGTAGTAAAAATTATTTATTTATTTATTTATTATTATTATTTTATTTTATCTATCTTTAAGCATTAACCAAAAATAAAATGAAACTAAACTAAGCTTTTTTTTTTCTTTCTTTTTTTTCTTCTTCTTTTTTTTTTTTTGTTTTCTCTCTCTTTTTTTTTCTTTTTTTCCTTTTTACAATTACATTTACATATACATGGAATAAATAAATAAAATAAAAAAGAAGCAAATCCGAAATAAGAGAAGACCAAACCAAGGATGCAATCAGGGGAATTAACTAGAATGGGTCATCGTTGGGTCAAAAGCAATACATGGGTCAAAGTTTAAGGATCCGAATGGGTCGAATCCTGGTCATGCACAAGAGGAAGGAGCAACGGCTACTTGGGTGGTTGTGAGGGTTTCGATGGCGTTTCAAGTAGGGGATTTCATTCTCATGCACACTTTATTGGAAATAGTGGGTAAAGGGAAAGTGCCACAGCCAACAATAGCCGTTTTGGGGTTGGTCGGTGTTGGATGGTGAGTGGTGGTTACGGATAGCGTAGGTGGTGGCTACTGGAGTTGAATAGGGTATTAGGTTTTTGGTTTTTAGATGTCACAAGCTCGGTCGTGGTATTATTTTTTTGTTAAAAGTGGTGGTGGGTGGTGTTTTGGATAGTGGAGCCATAACAGTTAGGGTTTGGCAATGGAGGGTACTAACAATCATGGCGCCAAGTGAAGGGGATCACGTTGGAAAGCTTAAGGCTTTGTAATGTTGGTCATGTAATTGGCTTTACTTGATTTGCTTTGAGTACGACTTCAAGTTAGAGAGAGATCGTGACTATGAGTTAGAGAAAAAGAGTGAGATTTCAAATGAGTTCACGAGTGAGAGAGTTTCGATGCTTATTTCTTATTTGAGACGAATCCCAAAACCTCTATATATACTAAAGGGACCTTGAACATGCTTGGAAATAAACAAAGAACATTAAATTCAAAAATTACAGTAGCTGGGTTTTTAGCTAAATTCGATTTCGAATTTAATGAATTTTGAAGAAGATTGACGGTCAAATGCATGCCCCCATTGTTCATTTTTGCTAGAATCAAACATCAAAACCTTTTAAATGCATTAATAAGCTTGAATCATGGAAGTTATTTTAGATGAAAAAATGAGTTTTTCCAATCTTTAAGTACAAATTTGACCTAATCAATTATTACATCTAGACAACTTCTTTGATTCAATTTGGAGTAGGCCTCGTATTCTTTGCAATTTCACCGTCAATTTGGTGAAATTGGGTAGAAAAAAGAGACAAAAATGGTATTAAACTAAGCACACTATGTGCACTTGTTGCAAGAAAACAGTGGAAAGAAAAGGAAAGGAACGGAAAATTTGGTGTCTACTAATCAAAAGTCGATACGTATCCATATGGCTAAAAAAAAAAAAAATGGCGCTCAAGTGCCTAAAGCGTAATTCGAACCCAAAACCTTTATATTATTCCAAATATAAGTCAGAGTAAGGAACTGTCAAGTCATTGACCTATACCTTGTCTATATGTATAATTACATATATGAACAAGGTCAGCCTAAGCTAAATTTGAATCCAAGCCCAAGTTTAATGTCCTCCTCCTAATTTTGTTTCTAAAAAAATCTATTATATTATATTATTTCAAATTATTATTTATTTATATTTCATAAATTCTCTATATTTTAGTTTTATATTTTTTGTGAATTTTTCAAATTTTTTTTTGTATTTTCTAAATTTTCTTATTTTTTTGCAATTTTCTAGATTTTCTCTTTTTTATGCTTTTTCCTAAATTTTCTATATTTTGTATTTTCTCTAAATTTCTTTTTTTTTTTAGTTTTTCTTAAATTAAGACCCTTTACCCTATAATAAATTTAAAAAAAAAAAGAAATAGTAAAAAGGAGTTAAAAGAGCTTAGGCTTCGCCTCCTACTTCTTGATACCTACAAAAAAGCCCTCTATAGGTTAAGCCATGTAGGCCCTTTGACACTTAAGTTACCATAGAGGACCAAGAGAAAGGGAAACGAGCACTAAAGAGCTAGAGGATTGTGCTCACCTAGTGTGTGTATGTANTGCCCCTCTTTTTAAAAAACTTTATTTTCCTTATTATTTATGGGTTTCGTACGATCAATTTTAAGATCGATATAACTCAAAATCTAAGAATTTAATCAAAGGATTTATAGAATTGGTGATATGACATACAATAATAATGAAAGCAAAGGTACGCCATTGCAAAAACCCCATTTTTACTCCTTTTTTGTTTCACTTTTTGTTAGATTTATAGGAAAAATACAAAAAAAAAAAGGGGGAATTTGTAAAAAATGCAAAAATAGCAAAATAAGAAATATAAAAAAAATTGGAAAAAAAATGAAAAACTAAAAATTAGAAAAATAAAAAAGGTTAAAGTGTCGAAGTCAGGTGAATAAGTCATTTTGGATCAAGAAAGAAAATTTTATAATCAAATATGTATTTGTAATTTGAGAATTTTTGCACTTTTGATAAAAATATTAGGATTTATTGGACATAAATATTTTCTAGTAAGTTACAATTTAAATATTTTTTATTCATGAATTATAGTCAATTTAAGCTAATTATGGCTTCAAACAAGGCTTCAATTAAACTTATATTAATTATCTCATGAGAAATTGAATTTTGAATAAATTGGAGAATGAATGAACCAAAACTCAAAAATTCATCAAATTGAATGCAACTTGATAAGTTCCTTTTACATGTATGTTTTTCATTATTTAATTATGTTAAGGCTATTTTAATTATGCTATGAACCAATTAAGCCAAACTGATTTTGGCTTGAAAGCCCAAAGCTAGTCCAGCCAAGCAAAACCCATAAAGAAATAATCAATGTAATAAAAAACAAGATTCAGGCAACAATAAAGTTAGTCAACGTATAGACTACATTATAGTTGTAGGTTTAGGCCATCCTCGTGAAAAAATGCATACGACCTTCTTCTTTACTAAGTAATGGTTAAAGACAAGTCAAGTTTATGAACGCTAGTAAGTTTCCCTTCTTAGGATCTCTTCTATATCTTAAAGATATTAACATTTGTTTTCTTTTTTTCTTGGATTTTGATTTATCCTAAATTCACTTTATCTGATTACTTCGCATAGATAAAGATAATTTGAAGATTTGATAAGATTAAACCACTTTCAGTTTAATCTAAAATCTGGCGAAGCTTCATTTATCCTCATCTAAGCTTTGAAATTGATCAAGATTTCACCATTATAAATATAGAAGCTTGGGAAACATAAGATACCTTCAATCTTACTTATGATCACACAAATCAAACATAAACTTCACTTTCTCTTACTACACCATCGACCACCATGCTACACCTTTTCTTTACCAATTCTCACACCACACTACATATCGATGCCAACTAGTGATACTTTTACATTCCTAAAAGTCTCCAGCTCTAAAAAACATGCTTCTTTTCGATCTAATTTCACCTGAATCAATCAAATCAATGCATTGCCGCTATCGAATACTTCTACCATATCCCCACCACAACACATCTTTACACTAAACTAAAGCTACCAATGCATTCTTGCGAGTCTTAAGTTTAATAAAAGGTTAAATATGGTGTTCAATTTTCACCAAGTTGTTTGAATCAAAGAGGATAAACTCAACCACCAATGCTGCGCTTGAATCACTACCTTCCACTCTACCTAAGAAGAAATAAACCTCGCCAACATACTCTATGCTCTCAAAAACATAGGTGATAACCTACTCACTTGTTACAAAAACCATTAAAGACATTAGAACAATTGCCACCGATGGCTCTATCTCACCACCTTCATACACATATCACATGTAAACTCAATCTAGACACTTGACTCGAGTTTTATATGAATACAGGTCCTTTTAAGAAAATAATGCGGGGCCCCTTAGAGAAAATAGTCCTAATATGGTATAATAAAGGCGTATGCAAATTAAAAATTTATTGGTTGTACTGCGTATGCCTTCAATAGATTTAATATCTGTTGAAGGCACAGACAATATGTGTGCCTTTAGTACATTTCTATATGGACTGAAGGTATGTGCACTAAATGCGCTTTCTTTTATTTCCACCTGCACATTTCAAATAAAATGATTAATTTAACCCAAGATACATTGTTTTGTGCATATACTAACATAAGATACAAAGCATCAAACTATCCAATCCAATTCGCCATCTCAAATATTGACTCCTAATGCCGATAAGCACAACAACAAAACTCAGTGCACAAAATGAACATTCATTTCCCATAGGAGATTATTCTAGTTAGAAATAATCGAAAATGTAATGCATTGAAAAAAAAAATCTTGCCACACATTGTGACATTCAACAAAAGCTAAACTTAGACTTGAATAGCAAGTATATATACTGAATATATGCTTTCTTAATGTCAATACAATCGTATATGAATATTGCAAAACCTAACTGTTCTCTCCTATGCCGAGTGAAGGTTTTAACTACAAGGGACAAAAAGGAATACCTCCAACCGTCTAATGACTGCGTAAGCTAAGGCGGTGACTCCTCAAGATCTCTAGGAGGCATTGGATTGATTTAAGGAGCCAACTGTAGCTAAGTAACGCCCTTACCCATAGAGGACTATGAGTAGGTCGAATACTGCTTCTAAGGGGCCAGTAGAGTCATGAGATCTAGCTAATGGTAGAACTCAAGAGTCATGTAAAAGCTAGATCCAACCCTCGAGCTAGAAGCAACTCCAAAATTCGGGGAATGTACCGTATCTAGAGCTAATATGTCTAAGGTTGATATGCCACCCCTATGATAGCACATCATCATCGTAATCACCTCAGCTACATCCTATCAAGCCCTACCTCGTTGAACTTAGGCTCTATCTCTAGGTGGTGCATAAGGAGCCGATATATCCTTGTCTATAGGTGGTTCGTACTCCTCATTGTGGCCTCCATGGTGTCATTGTGCCCCCCCTCATGTTGTGAGTAAAGGATGAGGCTGTTGTGCTACTCAACGAACTGTAGTGCTCCATCTGTAATACCAAGTGCTAGCGGATAGTCTAATGCCAATCGCACATCCTTAAGTGAGTCTACCTCAAACAAATAGACATAAAGCTATCAATATAGATAATAGAAGGTACATACGAGTGTAGAAACTATGGGATAATTATGCAAACACTTACCAGTCAACCGATGATAGCTCCCTAATGTGTAATGTAACGATGGGTGATCTGTCAGTACCACTGTCAGTAATTAAAGTCGACTCCACAAGAACCTTAGATCTATACTAAGAAGCCATACCTCTATCCCCAAGCCTAGATGTATGCAGCGTACGTGTTGATCCAGTCAAAATCCGTCCTACCACAATAATCTAATTGATGGAGCTACTTAGAGGTATCCATTTCCTATAGCGAGTATTGGTGTCCACCAAACTACAAATTGATACAATCAGGAAAACACCACTCAATGATGTGGAAACATATGAGTGGCACACGTGCCATCTAAATGTACCACTTAGCCTTATAGAAATCTAGCAACAACTACAACAACTCCTCTATATATGGCTCCCTAACAACTTGGGGGGAAAAAAAAAGGGAGTTAATAAACATTAATAGTTAGGTGTGACAAAAGAAATAACTAGAAAAAGAGTTACCATATCGTACCTATTGTACTATTTACAAGTCGAATGCTATGCAATACGCATCCACGACATGCATGGGATGCTAAGCGGTATCCCATACTACCCTCCATTTGGTTATTAGTAGCCTATCCTTATCAATCATAAAACTATATTGACTAAGCAAAGTGACATATTGGAATCTATCTCAAGCCCAAACTTGTAGTAGAATTGTAGCCCTACCACATTCATGTACATCTGAAGAAGAGGTAAAGCACAGCTTTTTGTACAACTAAGCTAATCAAGTGGACCCCCAACTGAATTGCCCAACAACGGAAAAGTCCTCTAATAATGACAATAACATGAGAAATATCAAGATAGAGGTTTTATCCACAAAGATAAATCCCCCCATCAAGCTGAATATGTAAGTACGCATGTATTGCCACACTATCTCATCATCTACGGTACATAGAAGTATCCGAAAGTACTCTTACAGCCATGTGAGAGACATACCAACTCCCCTCATCCTAGCAAGCTTGACCTCTAGGACTCTCATCCACATCAACCTAACTCTAGTCATCATCTATCTCAGTTTTACCCGCTATTGCAAACCTTTTTATTGGAAGCCTAAACTATACCTCTACATCCTGCAATGTGATGGTCGCCTCCTTAGTGAGTAAGTGAAATGTATATGTCTCTGGCCTCCATCTCTCCACTAAGGCCGTAATCGGGTGCTAATCCATCATGATGAATGAAAGTTATGCAACTCCTTAGAAATCGACCTCTTGTATGTAAAGCTCCACCTTAAGATGTATGGAGATATCCCGCTCATCCTTATGTAAGCGTCCTTATCCAAAAACTAGCCTCTCGCTTGTCCTTATCTATACACTAATTTCAAAACTGAGTTCTAACTCTCAACAATGTTCAATGTCATATATCTAAAATGGTAATACCCGTTATATGCAAACATCCACCTGTCTAAGTCTACATTCTCAAACCATTCAAGGTTGTCCTCTTTAACTCGGCCCAACTGCTCTATGAAACCTTTGAATTTCCTTTCATGTGCTTAAACACTTGCAAACTACGTAAGTTTCTTGCACAATTGGTTTTTGTAGGCTATGTTGAAGTTGCTTGTACTGTGCCATAGGCAATATCTCCAAACTGCAAAAGGAGGCTACCACCCATTTGATGGTTTCTTGTATACGAAATTGATACTAAATGCTCGATTGGAGATAAGACATAGGGTTTCCCCCTTTTAGATAACCACATGGTTTTTAAGTTTTCGAAGGAACTACTCCTAAGTTTCTGTTGATTCTATATCAACTAGTGAAAAAGCTAACAAAACTTTTGAATTATCCCCATCCATGCTACATGCTACCAACAACTTATGACCATACTTACCGTATAAGAAAGTGCCATCAATACAAACCAGTGACCGGTATTTAAAGGCTTCTACACATAGCCTAAATGTTCAGAAAACCCACTTAAATTGAGACTTAGTTGGCCTCAATGAAGTGCTCTACCCCCAATCCACTTGTGTCCCCAGATTGCTTACTTTCATTGCGTTCAGTAGTCTCAACAACTCATTATACGACTTCTCCCAGTTACCATATACCATCTCAACTGCCTTCCATTAGGCCTCGAAAACCCTCTTATTGTTTATAGTATATTCATACATGTTTTGCACATTGACTACAAGATTAGGTATCTTCACATCAAGGTTATTCAATACACTATTGGTGAAGAGTCTTACCATGATGATGCTATCAATCTAAGGGTGATCTTGGTTCATCACCAGGTTTACACAAGTGTGTAGTCCCTTTAGAATGGTGATTTTGAAAAGTCCCTCTACCTCTTTCATACAATAGACTGCGTATACCCTAAGCTTCGATATCTAGACAAGGAAATCGTAATGGTTCCTTATCTGGAATGACTTCACTACGTCTATGAAATCCTTCTTGATGTTGAATTGCATGCTTACCTCAAGTCATCGAACGTGCTGATGTTGCTACACATTTCGTTAATGTCTTGCTCAAATGTCAC
Organism: Lumnitzera littorea; assembly: GCA_024138015.1. NCBI lineage: Eukaryota > Viridiplantae > Streptophyta > Magnoliopsida > Myrtales > Combretaceae > Lumnitzera > Lumnitzera littorea. Next base: position 91,376,929 of record JAMXBB010000009.1, on the reverse strand, counting down.
ATATCCACTGTCCTTGTAGTAGCTATTGTAGAATGGAATAGGATCTCTTACAAACCTGTCCACCATCTCATTTAATTGTAGAAGCTCCTTAAACTAACTGGTAGGAATTAGTACACATGTAAGTCAACAAGGCCTGCTTGGGCCGGCTTCACAAGGAGGCCGGACTAGCACATTACTAGCAACAACATTTGGTCTCATCTAGAGTTCTCCCTCCTCCTCGCCATCCTCAAGTCTAACATGATCCCCATCATCATCACCAACTACCTCCTTTTGTCCATCATCGTCAGCATTTATGTCCATATGCATTCTCTCCACATACAGATCATAAGACTTTTCGAGTTCGATAATCAAACCTAATGTTTCATCAAGCTACTCATTTGTGATATTGATATGGCCGTAGTCAATGAAATCCATGTATGGTTCATTTGACACATTCAAATTCACCTACTCCATACCAGTCATTGTAAACTGCAAATGGGCTATCGAAAAGGTCGGATTCTTTAAATGTTGTATTTCATGTTCAGCCCAGGCACTCGACTCCCTACTATGCCTTGTTTATACTTCCTAAATACTCCACTCCCTAAAAGACTCAGTCATCTCGGTGAAATTTTCAACATCCTCATTTTCTCTAATAGCCATCAACTTATAAGCAACTCTAGCATCATAAAAAAAAGGATGCATGTGCACAATTTCAACCCCACTTAGGTCAACTCCAATGTTTCCACAAATTCTCTAAAAGAAACAAGTGGAGTTCACATCATTTGTAATCTTCAATTTCTTAATAGGTTTCCTATCGTACTTCGGCCCCGAGTTGGCCATTATAATATTTCCATTCACATACACAATAACTTTCACATGATCTACCATTTCCACCCTAGTAATGCGACCATCAATCGAAGATTTGAATCAGATAAAACACTTCAACAATATAAATCGGGTGACAACTTAGCAAATTGCATAATGTTATCTCGTTAAACTACATTGTACACTACCTAACTTCTCTCATGAATTCTACCAAACACATTACGAGTGTTAAAAAAATAAAACAATTTCAAAATGTACACTAACATTTTCCATACCATTATTCGCACAACTTATCTACCGCACAACTTATCTATCGAACAACATAAATGCCTTAATTTACACATAATATAACCAATTCCCATTAAATATAAATAAATTGAAAAACCTAATGTTCATGCATATCTATTCAGTATATGCAATATATGATCAATTTTTTTCAAAAATAAAAAAGCTAAAATGATATAAAATGTTGATTATTACTTGTTTTTAGACATTTACCAACAAAATAAATGGATGGATATTCCAACCTTATGTTTCCTCCCGTCTCCTCTGCGTTTTCAGTATTATATATTATGAGTAAAGTGTAAATGAGGCCAGGCCATGCGAAATTGGCTTTATACACCTAGTTCGTAGAAGGCACAGGCACTACGTGAGCCTTCAGTGTAAAAAATAATAAGACTATACCATATTAGGAATACTTACTCTAAGGGGACCATTTTCTATATTATTTTTTAGAAAAGGATTTGTATTCATATAAAACTCCACTTGACTCATTCTCGCATTTAGCCTATTAACATGTCACCATCGAGTAAGTTAATTATCTTTTCTTTTTTCTACTTTATTTCTTTTATTCAGTTAAAAAAAATAAAAAGAAAAGAAAAACTAGAAAAAAAAAATTTTAATTTTTTTTCCTCTTTTTTTTCATTTTTAGATAATAATGGAAAACCAATAATTAAGATAGGCACCGTTGTGTGGACTTCAAGTATTGTAGTCTCACTACCTTTTAGGTATGATTAGGGCCATACTAGATGTCTTTTAAAAAATAAAAATCAACAAAAATAAAAATAATTAAAATAACAATAATTAAAATATAAAAAATGTTTTGGTCATAAAAAATAAAAGTTGTCAAGTCATAGAGTGAGTAAAAAGATTTTTCAAAAAGTAAAAGGTCTTTACAAAGTGAGTTATAAGGCAACTCAAAAGATACTTTAGAGGATCAATCAAAACTATTTTGTCATATAGAAAAATCATTTTTCATGAATAATAAAACCTAAATTAGTTATTTTTAAAAGTTAGTATGTGTCTTAGGTTTTTAAAAAATGAATAAATAAAAACTTAGGTCTTTTCTAGGATTTTTCTCAAATAAGATAAATTGGTTGACTATATAAGCTCAATAGTTTTTCATAAATAAAATTTGACATCACACTTATTTAAAAAAAAAAAAAAAGTACACAGGCATGATCCTAACTTGTAAGTAAGTAAGTACTTCAAGCAAATTGAAAAAAATTATTTTCCTCCAAAATTAAAAAAATTCAAAAATTAAATTAAAGAAAGAAAAGAAAAATATAGAAAAATGAAAAGATAAATAAATAAATATATATATGGTTTTCATCTTTATTTTGACATCTAGGAAAATAAATATGGAAATTTTAAAATCACGCCTTATAATTAACTTTACGAAATCGCCCCTTGTGGTAAGCTTAAGGTTCTAATAAGATAACCCATGAGTCTAGAATTTTTTATTAATTTTTTTCGTTTTTACAATATGCACAAACTAGTAGCTAAAATTAAGATCGATTTCTCCAATCAATCTTTATTTCTCATTTCTTTCTAACTTAGGTCGGTGGTGACTTCTTATTTCTTAAATGATTTTAAAATAAATTTTTCCTTTAATTTTTATTGTGAAGTAATTTATGTTGAGATAGGGGCTAATCTCAATGTAAATTAAAACTAAGAAGAAATCAAACTAGGGCCCAATGACCACAATCGATAATATTGATTTATGAGAAAGGTTATGAGAGAAATTCTCAAACAAGCAATATAATTCAATGATGACAAACGGCCTAATATTTTCATTATATAAGAAAGACTTTTATATAAACAAGGGAAATTAAATATTAAACATTAAAACTATAAAAAGAAATAGAATAAAAACAACATATATGCACCACTTAATTGTTAGCTAGTCAACTGCCCCCATTCCATCAACTATTTAGTTGACCAACTCCTATTTGATTGATATTGATTTGACTCTCAATTGACCTCTAATCCTCTTTGATATGGAGTAGGAGAATTTGATAGTTATGATAGTTGTAGACCGTAAATGGGATTATTCAACTGTAATTTGCTAGCTAGGTGTGATAGTTGACAATTTGACTTGACCTTGTCAATATTGCATCTCAACTTTAATAGCTAACTAAAAAGCATCATTAAGACTCTGGAACAGCTGGAGCTCTACTACACTAGCAATCTCAAACCTTATCTTAGTGAGGAATCAAGTAATAATTTTCCCCTTAGGCTTAATGATATCGCATCTCATCATTAGCTTTTCAAATTCCTTGATATAATCTTCCACATTCATTCCTCCCATTTCAAAGATTGAAGCTTGATAAACATCTATTAGCAATAATAGTGAAGAACAACACGCTTCTATAACATGCATCTCGTAGGACACCAAATGACTACTTCTCCTTCTCTATCCCTCAGACTCTATCTATGCCCCCGTATCCTCCTACCATAGTACAACATAGCTTGTAAACTTAAAGCCGTCAACCACACCTTATTTCACTCATCATACTTATAATGTCCCAATCAAGATACTCCTCTTGAGAACTACTGGCATTGAATGGAAGGATTTTCATCTTTATAGTTTCTAATCCTCGAATTTTACATGCTCACTACCACATTCAACATTAATTGTCACCAGCACCCTCCTTCGTATCATCCCTCCTTCTTTACGTAACTTCCTCTACTGTGGGCCTAAGAACAATGTCAACTCCTCTTTGGGTATTATTCTACACTATCAAATCGCACAACAATTCATATGTATCCCACCCATTAGTCTATTATACCTAGTCTCCTCTCCCTATCATCTTTATGTACAACAGCTTCATTATTGACACTCTCTCCAAACATGATTTCAAATCAAAACAACAGTAGCACTAATAATCTCTCCATTACACACAATCAAACTAATCACCACAAAACTACTTCTCGATCAAACAATACTAGTAATCATAATTATATGATCATTTATGGAGAACTTTCCAATTGCACATGACTCTTAGTTAAATTGTGATACTAAATATAACGTAATCCAAACAAAATTAGATCGAATCACTATCAGAGATAAATTGTAATGAAATCTTTTTAGGGTTTTTCTATGGGCTTCAATAATGAAAAAGAATTTTCTTTAGGCTTTTCATGTTGAAAAATTAACAAAAAAAAAAACAAAAAGGATACAGACAATTCAATAACTAAATATTAGTCACTAATTAAAGAACTAAAGTAAGGATTAATTCTAAGATGGAAATGACTCATGACCAAAGAATTTAATAAAGATTTGTAGAAAAACTAATATGATGTATAATAATTCTAGAAATCAAAGATTCACCACAATTAAATAATACTGACTGAGAAGAAAAGGTTGTGAACGAAATTCTCAAACAAGCAACGTAATTCAAATATGATAAATGGTCTACCTCTTCCATTACATAAGAAAGCCTTTTTATATAGGTAAGAAAAATTAGAACTAGTTACCATAAAGGAAAAACTCATAATTATAAGAAAACATTAAATAGTGAACCAATAAAAAACAAAAGAAAAACATCATAGATATAATTCTCAACAATCGATCAATCGATGATATGCCCTAATCGACTAGCTCATATCAGCTACCATTTTTTCAACCTCTCAATCAACTCCTACCCTCTTAGGCACTTTAAGATCTTCTTGGTCTCTTCTTAAATTATCCCACTTGTAAAACCTTAGACTTAAGTTCTCATTACAATAGGTTTGTGACAACATTGTAGGTAGCATAGGAGCAAGTAAAGGTTCCTTTCCACCTCAAATTAGCCTCTTAGCTCTACCTTTCCCCAATAAGAGACATATTGGCTTATCGAACATAGATATAAGGGAGGGTGTCACATAACTTCACCTTAAGCTGAATGTAGTCATATACCTCGTTAGGAGTTTAAACCACCACTACAACATGACGCATCACATATTCCATATAATGAGCCATATGATGTTAATTATCCTCCTCCTAAAGGGCACAATGGATGAGTCGGGCTGTAAGCCTCAATTTTTCCTCCATTACCATTGTACTTTAGTAGGAGCATTAGTAAGAAGAGAGAGTTAGATGTATATAGATAACTGGTTATATATAAACTTTTAACGTTTCTTCACAAATGAAACCATAGTTGAACCAATACAATCCAAGTCCATATGTCAAATATACATTGTGCTTTTATAGATATCTTGCTATAATATACATACATCGATACATACATATCATTCATTATTGATCTTGAGTTAGAGATTTGTAGTTGGAGTTCACTATGACATTGAGCTTGCTCTTAGAGATTAGGTTTAAATATAGATTTTATATTAAGAGTTTTGGTTGGACTTTGTGCATGGATATTAGAGTTTTCTTATAGAGATATGTTTTGCTATTTAAGCTTACATTTTATCACATCCCAAAATCATCCCTAGTGCCATATCCTTGAAATAAAATCTAATCACACTTAAATGAGGGTAATATTCATTGTAAAAAGCATTGTACTCCAAAACATAGCAAATATATTTTTTTTCCTTCAACATGTACATATATCCTTTCATTATTTATAAATATAACATAGCTCCATAGAAAAGCAATTGACTTCTTTTAGTATGTAGCTACCATTTTATGAATCATTTAGAATTGAGGATAAAACACTTATCTCCTTAGCTAATTGTTAGGCTAAGTAAGTGGAAAAGATAACATAAAATATAACCACATATGTACATGCTACATATGTAAATATAGATTCTATGCGATTAAATTCATAGTCAAACAACTATGTTGGTGTTTGTAATTCTTTGTAGCGTGAGAATTCACCTACAAAATAAAGAAAGTAAACTAAAGAAGGGAGCTAAAGGGTATTCTAGCATGGCCACTTCTATGTCTAAGTCTAAAAGAGTAATGAAGGGGAAAGTAAATTGAGCATAGGATAGTTTAAGTACGTAAAATTAAGGACTGTTACTAAGGGTAGATCTACTCTTCATAGACAAACTTGGGAAAATAATTAGTTTAGATTGAATTGAACTTTTGATTTATTTAGGTACTTAGGATCTTATGCCTTAACCTTATATAGGGCATAAGGCCAAGCCATTTTAAGGAAATAGATTAACATCTCGAGATCTGCTTCAAATTTTGTGGATGTAGCTGGTGACAATTGCAACTTGCTTTATCCATCAAACAATTCCCTTGTAACCTTGATTTGAACTCTCAAGCTAAGCCTAGCCAACCCAAGCTAAAGACCAATGTCACGCCCTAAAGCAGCAAAGTCATAATGGTCACGCCATACAAACTATTCTAAGATAAAAGCTGACCTTATAGCCACTATCTTAGATCTAATTTATATAAGGCATCCATGACTAACTCACTTTAAAATAATAATTTATAAATTAAACATGTTATTTACTTATGAAATTATGAAAGATACATATTTACACTAAAATAATCCGAGTATGTTTACAAGATTTAGTAGCCTAATCATAATCTACTTAAGAAATACAGAAATTGATTCTAAAGCTTTAAAGATAGAAGTCCAAACTTGAGAGTGTAATTAATCCTCAGGTTTTTATCCTTACTCCCCAAGATCTAATAGTTACTAACTTTAAGGTAGTTATAACTTTAAGGTAGTTATATGGCCGCTTCTTAGCTAGCACCTGCAACATCTATAAGGATGTCAGCAATCAATAGCTCAGTATGTTGGGACGGAGACTCAAAACTATACATCAAACACAAACAGGATTATCAACCAAATTAGTTAGATACAATGCATGTACAAGTAAATGCCATCGCATGATGTTGTCTGGTCCATCGTAAGATTAAAGAAATTACACCCTCTCTAATCTAAGTTGAGGAGTTTCCATATAATGCAACAGCTCACGACCAAACTCAAACTTGTACAATGGAGACATTACTCCTCCTGCAACTACCTTCGAATCATTAACTTAACCCTTGTCATGACCTCCTCACCTGTTACTTAGTTCAACTAAGGATGAAGAAAAGACCCATTATACTATCCAACATTATTCTTTTCGAAGGGATTGATATTTAGTTGGAGAACCCTAATGTTTCTCCTAATGGGTTGCTATGTAGATCTGATTTAGAATTACAAGTCATATATTTAATTAATTATGGTTTAAAGTGTTCAATCATTTCAACAAATTATACAAATACAAGCTAGAGCAATAAACCAAAATCATATCATCAAACTTAAAAACAAGCACATACAAGCATGTGCATAGTTAACTATTTAACAAACACAATCAAATACAATTTCAAATCTCCGAGTACTATAAATCAGTACTCTGAAATACAATAACATCTTAATCCCAACTTACTTAAACTCCCTACTTACTCATTCAAGGTGCAACTCACACAGGTCATCACCGATAATCCCTATAGGATAAATGTTGTTTTAGTTTCCACATAACTACCATAGATATGTTTTGTTATGTAATGCAGATTATGATTATCTTTAGTTTATGATATTCTTATATTTAGTAATTAGGTTTAAGTCTCTTAGAATTACTTCTCTTATTCAATTAGGTTTCGAATTTGTTTCTTATTTCAATTATGGTTTCGCCTTTTAAATTAGGTTTTAGTTTACCTTTTTCTTTCTATTACTTTTTGTTCGTAAGTCTTTTAAATACCTTTTAACCTTTTTATTATGGTTTATTTAATGAGTATAGCCTTTAGTTTAGGTTTTTAACTTACTATGATGGGAATCAAGCTACGAGACTCCTGACTCGTAGCCAAGCCCGAGAACTAAAGGAGCTGACACGACGAATCCTCATATTTCAACCAACCCCTATCGGGGCCGAATACTTATTTGCCAAGTCACCTCTAATACCGTGTCGTATAACCACCCTTTATTCTATAGCATGTTAGGTTGACGATTACTCCCTATTATCGAGCCACCCAATCACTTGGCATCATCCTTGCCAAGAAGCCGAGAGAGAGAATTTACACTGATTAAGCCATCCTTACTCAGACAAGCTCATTTGTCCGTACTTTTTGTCTACATCTCTTAACAACCCCGCCAATGCCGCATCGCCACATGTACAGTATCATATGTAAAATCTATAGCACCAATGATTATTTCCTTTGTATATTAATTTTTGTCCCTTTAAGAAATGTTCTTTTTGTCTTTTTCTTTTTGAGTAAGTTGCCCTAGTTTGCAGGTATAAATACCATGTACTTGTAGTTGTAGCATCATCAATTTTACCTTCGATACACTAGAGTACTTTCTTCCTTGTGTAAATACTGCTTATTTACTCTCAACATTACTCTTATCCTTTCCCTTAAGCAAGGTTAGGTGGCAAGTAACCTTACTAGACCAATTCGTACGTCATATCAAATTATGCCGTGAGTTTTCGAAAGTTCCTTTAGTGCATCATATACTTTGGAACTATCCGTGGGTTTTTGCTTACTGTTTCATTCGTCTTTATCACTCTTTCCGTACCCTTCCCCATTCACCCTCTTTCAAGCTTTCTACAAACTTAGACCCATCTAATGACCAACCTTGTATGTTCTTGATCACGATTTACACCATACTATTTAATATACTTATATTAATCCTAATTTGAATTCTACTTCTAAATCAAACTCTAATCTAGGAATAATCTACATTTATAAGTTTTCAATCATTAGGTTTTAGTTTAAGATTATGATTTTATTCAATTATTCAAATTATATATCTCCTATAACCAAACTAGTTCCAAATTAATTCCCGATTCAGTTTCTTAATTAAGTTTTGTTTTGGCTTTTGAATATTATTTGTATTTGTAAACCTTAGGAATTCCTCCCGGACTAATATGTGAAATTCATCTAATTATGCTTAAGTATTCTAAATATTTATTTTAGCTCCTAATCAGTGTTTCGATCAATATAGTACACTATATTCTTAATTAAACTATCGAATTAATTCTCAATATGAGAATAACCTATATTTTTCATATAATTTCACAAATTCACCTTCCAAATCAGATTTATATTATATTCCTAATATTATAATACCATTAATTTTTACCTAATATTTTCTACCCATTTAATTCCTATATACACATATTATGCATTTTACATATTATGCAGTTATATCATCCATCTAACAATTCTATCACTACATATATCATCCATCATCATCCAATAAAATATCAAAATGTATAATTATCCTAAATCAAAAATTATATCTAATTAACCCAAAATTACAAAATTAATTTAAAATATACCATTTACCTACATATTTAGTACATATTATGCATAATACATACAACTAGTGCCTCAAACTCTACTAAATCTATGGAAAATATACTATACTCAATAAATTATAGGTTTTATATTCTGATCATAAGAAGTACTAAGATAGTTTAATATATATATTATTTTCCAAAATATCAATTTTAGGTCTAATTTTGCTAAAATTTGCTTAAATTAAGTAAATGACCAAATAAAATTATAAGATTCAAATTGAATATTCCCAAAATTATAAATAAGCTTTATAAGTCATTACAAATCATATTCATTAAGGAATTTAATTAAAAACCTATTATTTCTCTCATATGAAAAACAAGGTAGATTCAACCAAAATAATTTTAATAAATACTAAACATATAGTTTATCAAAAAATATTTTTATGTAAATTAAATATATCATATGAGGAATATGTACACCAAAAATTAGCTTGAAATAACATTATTTACGATTTTTGAAAATTCATACAAAGTTTGTTGGGATCAAGCATATTCTTAAGAAACCTATATAAGCACTTATAATTTTAAAAATATGGTTTGATATTCTAACTCTACATGCAAAAATACCTATGCAAACCAAATTTCTTAATTTTCCATAGATATTTCATATTTTTAATAAATTAAACAAATTCAAAATGAAAATCGGAACTCACCAATCGGTAAGCTTTTAGTCACTAGCAGTGGCTTCACCATTGTCTATTGCTCTAGGCATAGGGTCCACTATCTACTGGTGGTGGCAGTTCCTCTACAGGTGATTGTCAAATGTGGGTTCCCTTTATAAGCCCTAAATGTACGTTATTTTGTTATTTTTTTGTAAAAATACTCTCTCCTTGCTTCTTAAGCTCTCTCAATTTTTTTCTAGTTTCCAACTAACCAAAATGAAGTTTGATATGTGGTTGCTTAATTTATAGAAGTGGCTAGGGTTTTTCTTTAATTTTCCAATTACCACATGCCCCTTATCTTTTCCTTTTTCACTTTATATTTGGCTAATTTTCATTGGTTAATTTTCCAACTTCTATTCCTAGCCTTCTACGTGACATTTCTAGATAATTCCATACTTTTCTTGAATTTTCTTTAATTATTTATGAATTTTCTTTAATTATTTAGCATTATTTTAACATATTCTAGGTAATTTAAATAATTTCACATATTTTTACCTACATGTAAATACATATATGGTTAAAATAAATACTCCTAAATATTATTTAAGTTATTTTATGATTTTTAGTATACATATAATTTATCTCTATCGATTCGTTAATTATCAAAACTCATTTTATACATTTTTGATAAATAACAAGTAATTTATATATAATTTAATATTTAATTAATTATTTTATTATTTATTTTCTAAAATCCAAACTCATGGTATCACTTCTACTAATATTTATAGGTTTATCGTAAAATTTGAGCTAGATTGAACAATTTACTCGATTGCCTTAAATTTTACGAATTGAATTTCAAACACTTGATTACGAGACTTACAACCAAGTCCCTAAGAGTTCAAAGGTCTTCATTCCTGTCAAGTCGAACTTGGATGTAGTAACTCAACATGATCTATAGTAAGGTTGGTAGAGCTTATGACCTTGGGTCCAAATCTTAATAGAGGTGTCGAGCTAATAAGAACCCAACTTAAGCTTAGAGGTCCGTTAAGCTTTAAGAGCTCAACCCAAGTTTTGAAGAGGCCAATCTAAGTTGGAGTCTCACTTCTAAAATAGCTTATCATATACATGTCATACTAATACACATGACATGTACTAGTTACAATATCCTAGTGCAACCTAAACTAGTCATCTAGTTAGTTAACATCTTGGATATCTAAACAAACAATCCAAGAATCTAGGTGACTACAACGAGCAACAAGTAAGTGAAATTTCAATGTTGATTAAGCGATGCAATCTTATATTACCAAACCTTTCAAACCAAGTACTTTACGAAACAAATTCTCAATTTCTAAATAAAACTTAACCATAGGTTATTTTCATGATATGTGATGAATATATCAAATAATATATCAAACCAATCAAGCACGAATTATACATCACAAGTCAAATAAAATCCTTGCTAGCTTAGCACCCATCAAACAATTCATCATTACACATACAACCTAAATACAACAATTCACTTGAGTGAAATCCTATAAGATTTTCATACTCTCATGAATATTTTGAGCCAGTTGCATATCATTAATAGTCATCATATTTTCAATAAAAGGATACATTTACGCGCAATTAGACACAAATCTATAAGCAAACTATGGTCCAATTAGATACAAGTATACCATTAAAAGCACAAAATCCACTTACTAGAGCCTAGCAGTACCACAATTTTATTCTTTCACCTCCTCATCTACCTCACCTAACATAAAACCTATGTTAACATGTCCATATTTACAAGTACAATTATATGATTTATTATAATATATAATTTTGGAAGTTAAGAGAAATGTGTATGATTCTTAAAAAGATTTGGTCAAATCAATTTTTCATACAAATCGATCCCATATGACTATATATGTATGTATTTATGTATGTATGTATGTGTGCATGTGTATATGTATATATGTATATCATATCTTTATATGTATACTCTCTCTCTCTCTCTCTCTCTCATATGTCGTTTTATGCAAAAGCCTCATTAAAAGTGATGGTAAATAATTATTATTTTTTTGTTTGCTTACACTTTAAATTTTAATCAAATACCTTTTCATTAAATTAATTATTTTATCCTTTCATTTTATATAAAATTTCATGTGCTTTTGCTTATTGTTTAAACATGAAGGATGTTGCAATGCCCTAACTTTCTTCATGATATTGTAATGCATGATTTATGATTTATGGTTTTTTTTTTTAACTTACTTAATTTTCTTTATAATGATTTCGTGTACAATCGAAAATTTATAGCTTACAGATAGGGGCTAGCCAAAAAAACAATAAATTGTGAACTAAACTATGAATGCAATTGAACTAAAACAAAAATTATGTTTTTCTTCAATCGGTTCAATTCGAGATCTGTCAAATGGTTCATGGTTCAATTTGTAAGGGTGAACCAAACCGAATCATTCCTATTTAAAAAAAAAAAAACAAAAAAACAAAAAAGAAAGCTTCATCACATGTTCAACCAATTTTCTTTGGTACTTGTATATGCTTATCGTTACTAATTTAGCATACTCTTTAGCTTAATTTCTTCCTTCAATTTCTAGTTGATGTTTTCTTATGTAATATTTCTGCAACTACTAATTACATAAACCATTATGGCTCTCTTCATTTTGGAATGTAAATATAATCTCAATTGGGGGTTTTGGACTTTGATGGAGCTATTCCAATGCATTCTTAATATTGGACTCGATGAGATTGGTAATCAAAATTCTACATGTTATACTTTTTAATTGTTAAATTTATAATATTATATTGAAAAACAAAACGATTATAACAGTAAACTGAATTGTACCAAATCGAACAATTTTTTTTAGATTCCAAAATTTACAAAACGAAGTTCATAGTTATGTTTGATTAAAAAAAATTAAACTATTAATTTTATATTCGATTTGATAATGAGGGGCAAACAGTACCAAACTAGATTATAACTCACAACTACTCACATATGAGTCTCCAATTTTTAGTCAATATTAATGCATTTCTACTAATCAAGCCACTCATTTTATTTTTTATCTTAAGTTGAAGTTTAAGTTCCTATTCTTGTAGAATTTTCCTCTCCCTTCCTACCGAACGTGTGTTTCTTTATTTATCAACACAAGGGAGTAAATAAATTCGGCATTTTTTTCCTTTCCATCTTGTCTTCAACTTTATATTTTTTGTAAGTAATTGATTGTTTTTATTTACGTGAAATTAAATAATTAGATACATGTAAATACCTAATTGGAGAAGGTGGTTAGATTTCATGTGCTTTTACTGAATTTGTTTAAACTTGAAGGTTGTTATAATGCCTAACTTTCTTCTTGATATTTTAATATATAGTTGTCAATCGTTTGGCTATAAAACAGATACGTATTTATTAGAATCCTAATGCCTAGAATGTTTAGATTGTGGTTTAGCATCCTTAGTTCATCCACACTTTTAAGTTTCCCTAAGGCAATGTAACCTTTGCTTCGACCTTTGTGTACGGCTCCAACTCTAATTATGAAAGGAAGTTTCTTTGGGAAAGTTTGCTTGATTTAGCTCCGGGGCTAGTGAATTCTCCCTAGTTGATCCTTGGGGATTTCAATGTCACTACAAAGAAAAGGACGAATGTTATAACTACTGCTGCCATGCTGGAGTTTCAAAGCTTTCTAGACACAGCCGAGCTTGTAGACTTGAGGTTTGGTGGAAATTTTTTTGCTTAGTCGAATAGTCAGTCGGAGAATCCCATTTTTACTAAGATTAATGAAGTTCCTGCAAATCATTCTTGGCTGACGTTTTATCCAAGAACGCAAGCCTTTTTTCGGACACCTACCCCATCGAATCACCCTCTTACCTCTATTCATTTATATCTTTGTATTGAGGCAAGACACCTCCCTTGTAAGTTCTTTAACTTCTGGGTTGAGCATGAAGAGTTTAAGTAGCTGGTATTGAAGTCATGGAGTGTTGATGTTTACGACTTTAAGATGTTTTAAGTTGTTACTAAATTAAAATGCCTTAAGGTGGATCTTAAATAGCTGAACAACTCAAAATTTTCAGATGCATCTTCTTGTGTAAGAGATGCAAAGATCAAGCTAACGTCCTTACGAACTGGTATTTTTTTCAAAATCGCTATGCTTCTATGGTTGAAGAGGAGAATCAAGCATATAAGGATTGCCACCTTTTGAGAAGAGCGAAAGAAAGTTTCTACAAGAAAAAAATCAAGGGTTAAATACCTAAATTTGGGTGACAAGAACACGGTTTTCTTCCACAAAGCCATGGTTAACCACCACAATACGAATGCTATCCATTCCATCTCATAAAAGCGAAGCTATAGGAGTTCAACAAGTTCATCATAAAGTATTTGCCTTCTTTCAAAATCTATATAATGACCATGGTTTTCGGCCTATTCTTGATAATGTTGGAATTAGTGACTTAGAGGTTAACAAATTCCCAAATAAAAGTTCTTAAGATGCCTTATTCTGATGGAGAAATCAGGGTTGCCTTTTTCACCCAAGGGAATGACAAAGCTCCAGGGTCAAACAGATAACACGACTAAGTTTTCAAAATCTGCATGGCCTTTTTTAGATGAGGACCTTATCGCAGTTGCGAAAGAAATGCTCACATCGGGATCTATCCTCAAAGAAATCAATAGCACCATTATTTCCCTTGTGCTAGAAGCGTCAAATCTTACAACCTTAATGACTTCCGGCCTATTCGTGTTGCAATGTCTTATATGAAGTAGTTTCTTAAGTCTTAGCAGCAAGATTAAAAAGCGTTTTACCTTCTTTGGTTGAGAAAGAACAAGATGTCTTTAGGCCTAAGAATGGTTAGTTATCACCTTCCCAAAGTCTCACCCCATTGTGCTCTCAATGTTGATATTCAAAAAGCTTATGACACCATTAATTAGGCCTTCTTGCCTGAGATTCTCCGCTACATGTGGTTTCCTCTCCTCTTCCACAAGCTAGTGAAGGTTCTCTACAAGTGGTAATGGGGAATTAGTGAGCTTTTTCTTAAGCTAAAGGGGGTTAAGACAAGGAGAGATCCCCTTTCCCATTGTCACTTTGTTCTAAGAATGGAAATCTTATGATGTACCCTTCAGAAATTGTTCAGTGATCTAAGATTCTCCTATCATTGGAGATGTAAAGTTGAAAAACCGACTCATCTTTGTTTTGGGAACAATCTGCTTCTCTTTTGAAAGGGAAAGTTGGATTCAATCTCTTGTAACCATGACGAATGGAAAATTTATTTTTGCACTTCCAATCTTGCAACAAATGAAGGGAAGAGCAACGTCTTCTTATGTAACGTGCAACAAGAGACCAAGGATGCTATTTTGAACTTGTTAGAGTTCCAGGGAGGCGTTTTACCAATTCATTGTCTGGGAGTGCCTCTCATTTCCACAAAATTGAAGAAGCGGGACAGTAAGCTTTACAAGACAAAATTTTGGCCTGTATTTCCTCTTGGACTTCTAAATTCCTGTCTTTTGCAGGCCAACTCCAGTTGATTAAATCGGTC
This sequence comes from Lumnitzera littorea, assembly GCA_024138015.1. NCBI lineage: Eukaryota > Viridiplantae > Streptophyta > Magnoliopsida > Myrtales > Combretaceae > Lumnitzera > Lumnitzera littorea. Next base: position 91,361,471 of record JAMXBB010000009.1, on the reverse strand, counting down.
CTGTTCTCTACTCAAGTCTTTTGGAGTTTCGTTTTCCTCATCCCCAAGTCAATTGTTTTGCCATTTGAGCAAAAAATTAAGAAATTTTCTTTCAATTGGAACACCCAATATGCCTACTAAAGCGGATGTGACTTGGCTTATTGGAAAAAGGCAACCAAGATGAAGCACTTATGGATTCTTTGCAAGGGCAAAGGTAGTGGCCTGTAGAAAGACTGGATTGAGCGGGATCAATTTGGATTAATCATATTATCTTAAAGTACATAGTGTATGGAATGTGAGAATCTTGATTACATACTGTTAATTCTAAAAGAAACTACTAAAGCTGCTTCCTCTTGAGCGTAATCAATTTCAACAGAAAGTGTAAACAGTCATAACTAAATCTTCAATTTAATGTATAATTAGATAAATTTAAATTTTAAATGTATAATTATAAAAAGTAATAAATTTGAGATATAAAACGTAATATTATCTCTTTCTTTATATATTTTCTCTTTTTTCAATATTTTGAATCAAACATTATGAGTCAATTGTACGATCCACTATAGTGGTAGGTCATGTCTTACCAATGTTATCAAGACATCACCAACTACATTAAGTTAAGGGAGATCGAGATTTTTTTTTTCTTTTGTCTTTTCCTTTTTCCTCTTTTGTATATTTATCATACTATTTAATTAAATATATTTAACAATACTAAAAAGTTATGGTGGATAGAAAACCAACAAGTGTTGATGATGAATGGAAAATTTAAGAATTAAGGAAAGTCCTATTTTGTATAAGTTAGAATATACCAAGGACTCATTAAAAAAAGGGTTGTAAAACCAGATAGGAATATATATAAATATCAAGGACTAAGTTTATGTCTAACCAAAAACTAAAAATCTATATAAAAAAGGAAGCTCGTAATTAGCGAGGGACAAGAGGAAAAGTCACGAAGAGGGAGAAAATTAGGTGTGATAGGGAATGGTCTGAACAGCTTATGATTGCACTGTGGTGGCAATTTTCTCGAATTTCTTATATTTACGATTTTGGTTAAATAATGTAAGTAAAGGATGTGAAACCCAAACTAATAAATTTCCCTAAAGCATTATAGACATAAGATACCACATCGAATTTCAAAACGAAAGAAATCAATGGAAGGTCCAAAATGGAATCCGTCTGCGGAAGATTCTTGGGATAATTTCCATATCCCACCTCCTATTAAGCCCAATCCCCCACATTTTAACGTTCTTTGTCGGGAGCCCTCACTTGTGGACAGGTACTTCATTAAAATCGGCATGAATTCTTATCTTCTTTTCCTCCTAGTGTTTCCTGGTGCAAGATTGTGTGGAATCGATCTACCATCCCAAGGCATGCTTTCTTCTTTGGTTGGCTTGGCTAGGAAAGCTCCGAACCTTGGACCAAGTGAAGAAGTGGAGTATTGCTACCGCTGCTTCTTGTTATCTTTGTGCCATGGAGCAGGAAAATCATAGCCATCTCTTCTCAATTGTCCGTGTCCAACTCAAGTTTGAAAGATAGTTTGCAGGCTCTCGACGGCCCTACCTCCATTTTCTCCTATCCCGGTACCACTTCAGCCCTCCTTGCTTCAGCAAATTCGAGGTTAGCTCAGCTCAGAGCTTGGAGAGCAGCACTTGCAGCTGCTGTGTATTGCATTTCGAGAGCAAGGAATCGCGTTCAACTTGGGAAACATACTCCAGATCCGCTTTTGCTTGCCAGTCAAATTATAGCTTGTGTTAGGCTTACTTAGAGCTTTCATCTTTTTGAGTTTACTCTTGTTTCCACAGTGTTTTTGTTTACTCTTCCTTTTAGAGTAGAAAACTTCCCATAACATTGATGGTTGTATATTCTTCCATATTCTAATGAACCTTTTTGGCTTATGCAATAATAATAATAATAGAGAAGCATTTTGCCTTATCATTTCAAAAATCCTAAAAATTCAAAATAAAGAGGAAAGAATGTTCTGCATCCTCATCCTGTTTTCTCTGATAGCTCGTTCTCCCGATATCATGATTTTTGAAGAAGTGGGAAACAGTCCTTCACAGCTTTGCAATGGAAGCAGACAGGGACAATCTTGGAAAGAACATAAGAAAGGGAATCGAACATATCGTAGGCCACTTCCCATATAATGAAAGCAGTTACAGACCTCGGCATTTCACAGCTTAAGCCAAAAAAACGTTTTTCATTCATTCTAATGTGGATAGTTCATGAAACCTCAAGCATAAAACTCTTCACCAAGAAAGAAAAGATGCAACTTCAATGGGGACTTCTTCATGGTGAATGTACAGATGACCCCAGACGAGTGAAACCAATCTAAAAGCCCAGAGCAAGAACAGAATATCTATAGTTCCAAAGATAAGCACTTCTTACAAGGAATTGGATGGATCAACGCAAAATTTATCCCTTTGGAGATGAAAGGGACTTAATATTTGACTTTCCACAGCAAAGAGGAATGTGATGGGTCAACTGCATACTTCAGTGAAGATGATGAGCTTCCAGCAACTTCTTGTCTAAGCAGTTTTGCCTTCAAAAGAGATAACAACTCCCTGTGTCGTGACTGCTTCTTTCCCAGCACTTGAATATAAGCAACTAGTCCAAGCCATTCAACCTCATCCTTATCCAACTGAAGACAGACGCTCCAATTAGCACATAGTGCATGCATCCTCTTCTTTATCAGGGCATGCATATATCTGATGATTGAGTAAGGGAAAAAGAAAAAAAAAAATCAGTATGCAACAAGGAGCAGGCACTAGTATTGGCCAAAAAAAAAATGATCACTTTTCAGAGGTCATTGATGTAGATTATGTTTAAAGAAAGATGGAAACTGTTGTAAGTTTAACTCCATGACCAGATTATCTAAAAGCTCAAACCAGTGGAATGTTGCAAGGTTTTTATATATATCAATTAACACTTCCCTTCACTTGTATACTGAGACTAAAGCTTATCAGGTGGACAGCTTAATTATGAATGGGGGGTGAAAAGACCAAGGGGAGCTGATACCACGTTAAATTTAGCCTCAACTAACTCGTCAAAAAGTTTAAGCATATATATATATATGTGGAAGTGTAGGCTTTTATATATACTACTTGACAGAAACAACAATTCTAATGGTAAATAGAACTTTTCTGGTTTATTACCAAAAGAAAAAAATAAATAAATAATAAAAAAAGAACTTTTCTGGTTGGAATCAGACTGTTTTTGAATCAGCACCCAGCTGAACCAATATTTCATGCATGAAAGTTCAACTACTGCTATTTGCAGAAAGGTGAATTCAAAGGACCTTCATACCTGATAGACCTTGCAATTGATCTGAAATAAGATCTTGCCTTGATTTTACACATACACGATAAGCCGCGAACATAGCAATGAAACTTCATTGCACATAACAAGAAAATCTGAAATATGTTCAATCTAACAATGCCTGCAGAATTAATATTTGAATCAAAGAATATGGGATGGCATTTAGGCCTCAGAAAAGCATGTAACTTTGACTTCAAATGAAAACCAGGTCTTCCACTCCAGTTGATGGTGAGTGTTGAATTCAAATGGTTATTTATGTACCTGCCATTGAGTTAAAATGTTGTAAGAGTAAGTCCCATTGTACATGTATATAATGCCTGACAGATGACAAGATCCTCATAACGGTTCAGAAAATTGAACTTCGTGTAGAAGAAAACACAATAAGTAAAAAGCATGGTTTTCCCAAACAGAAATGACAGTAGTCACAGGTGTAAAATGATGGAATTGCAACATTAGACAAAACATTTACATTTGGAGTAGAAATTATTGCAATAATAAGTTTACCTAGTATAAACAGATATTGAAAAGAAGCATCAATAATATGCTGCCTCAATAGCACGCATTCAAGATGAAGGGAAGTTTAGATTTTATTTGTAAATTTGAGGCTCAGATACTTTGCTGCTGACTGGAGTTGTGCGGTTCGAATATAAACTCAAATGAAAAGCAGAATAAAACTAACTAGAAGCAAAAGAATTGTTGACATATTCACAAATCATTTTATTTAGAGCAGAGATAAACCTTCCATAATCAGCCTGAACCTCCAGAGTACGAGAATTGATAAGAAGGCCACTCCAGCGAAAGAATGAATTTCCATCTTCACCAACATATACCCTGTGTTTTTTTGAAGCTTCTCCAACATCAAAATTCACACCAAACTTTTCCTTATTCATGCGGCAATTATAATCTCTAAATCCTCTTTTGAGCCTTGAAAAAAAGTTAGCAGATTGCACTTTTGAGGTTGATATAAGAAGGTAATCATCAATGAATCTAAGCAGCAAAAACTGAGGACCTGGATGATTTTCATCCTTTTTGCTATTATTGTAACCAGAAGTTTCGAGAGACTTCTCCTCTGCAGAGAGCTCATCAATAACAGAAGCATGAGCTTTTCCCAAGAATGGAAAGATGACATCTCGCTCCAGATGTCCAAAGTAAAATGAGCAAAGCATGGCAGACAAAACACTTCCTTGAGGAATACCAACAGCTTGAATATAGAACTTTTTACCAAATTGCAAGACATTGCACTTGACATGTTCTTTGAGATTGAAGAAAATCTCTTCCCACTTAACACTCCTGCTCTCCTGATGCAAAACAAACTTTATGTTTGAGCCAGAATCTTACCTTCTTCAAGACCACTATATTAGAGAGAGAGAGAGAGAGAATGTAAATTCCTTCTTTAAAACAAAGTCAACATCTACATGCACTAGAAGAAAGCCAAAACTTTTCTTAAAGAAGATTATGATATACATCTCTAGAAACTGGACCACCCATGTGATAAAGAGTATAATACTCTATTATCCAATGTAAACATGAAACATAGACACCATTTTCTCTCTCGAAATATTTGCTTACTGAAAGAACAAAATTTTCTCTTACTTGCAACCAAATATAATGTAGAGACTGGCAGAGGCTATTGCCACAAAGTTGAAGACATACCTTGTTGACAATAACACTATGTGATGAATGGAAGTGGACAGGATTTACAAGTCCCTCAGAACTGCTTTTAGCATGCTCATTGGTGGAAGTAAGGATGTCGTGAAAGTGTAGAGCATTGTTTCTGTAGATAATTTCACATGACTCTTGTAAACAATATGTGCTCTTAGCCAGCACATTTTTCATTATGCTTATCAATTTATCCTGGTACACAGAATCAAATGCTTTGACAACATCAGAAACAACAATGAATACATCCGGCACACTCCCAGCACCATTTTTCAGACAAAGAAGAAATGGGCATAATTTTCGGTAAACATCATTGTAATCAAAGACTGATGAACCCAGCATCTCTGGATCTTCAAGCTTTAAACCTTTCAATATAGCATGAGCATCACGGAGCACAAGGTTAACAGGCCTAAAATATTTAATTTTAGTTCCTCCACCATGTGACAGTATTTTCTTCTTTTGTCTAAGATACTGGCCATTAGAAGTGGGCTGCACAGGCATAGAAGATGATGCTTTCAAATTGACCAATGATCTCAAACCTCTTTCTTTTGGACAAAATCTAAGTTTAGAAAAACCAAAAGATCTTCCACTTAGAATTTTTCTAACAGTCACACCATCAAGATAACAATAGGTTTGATCCTCCATGCAATTCATTTCCCTGCTAGCCAACTTCTCCCATATTGCTTTGTGATAATAATATATCTCTTGTTTCCCATGCTCACTTTCTGTGACATAAAAGTTGGCTTTTACTAATTGAACGACTATATATGAAAAGAACCAATAAATCCACCTTTCCAGTAATATATTCCTCAAATTTGACACCATTGTTTTGAGTTCATTTTGTACTCCACAAATCCCTACATATTGCTCAGTCCTGTTCTGCAACATCCAATCATTAGTGGAAAAAGGAAGTTGATTCGAAGAAAATGGAAATCCTGATGCTTTTAATTTATGTAGACACTGTCTCAAAGAAAACTTCTCAAATCTTCTCAATTCAATAAACCTATAGATGTTTTTCCTTAATATTCTCCAATTAGAAGGAGCTCCCAGAAGTTCTGAAGGAATTATACTCCTGCAAACAGCCCATATGAAGGATACGACCTGACTCTTTGTGCAATACAGGCCAATATCTTTAGGTCCGGTACTCAATGCTTCCAAGTGATCCTTGGGATCTATGCAACCATCACCAGTAGATTTTTTGGAAAACTTTCCATTATTCATATTTCCCTGAAAGAAGAAAAACTTAATCATACCACAATGTTCAAGATAGTTAGAGCAACCAGAAAGACAATGTGTATCGCCTGTACCAATGTATACTTGTAGAAGTGGACATTTGAAATATCCTGGTTCTCTTTCCTAGCCCTTAATACTTGTCTGCTTTAACAAAAGCTACAAGAAACTCCAAAGAAAATGGAGGACATTTAAGTGATTCAAGAGCCTTTCTAGCCAACAATTCCAATGCACACACATATAGCATTGATGTTTGATATGTAGTCTTCTTTTTTCAATTGTTTTATAGGTTTCTTCTTTTCGTCACTTCCAACAGTTCTGATATAAATCCAGAAAATCATATTGGTTTATCTGAAAATATATACCTCTCTTGCTTCTATTATCCATCTATTCTTTTCCAATCCCAACACACTTGCACCCTTTTCATGATATATGTAACTCTACCCAAGAAGTGCCAAAGAAATACAACAAGAACAAGGAGAAAAATTCCCATGCAAAACAGAACATTTTACTCATCTAAAGCAAATAATTGAACAACGTACTCTGTTGAATTCTCAGTGGAAGTAATAGAAAACCCAAAACTGAGAACATTGCCATTAAACTAGATGAAACAGAAATAAATGCCAGTAATCCTGGTAGAAAATTTTGGGGGAAAAAATAAGGAGAAAAAGTATTTACTCGGAGTTCTTACCCATAAAGAATTAAGAGCACTTCCACAAGTGTCTTGCGCCAACAAGGGATGAAAGCAATGTCTACGAATTAATCTCACATGCTGGCAACATCGAGTCCTACGAATTAGAGTCTTCATCAACTTGACAATTGAATGGAACCTGGAGTGACCAAAGAGAGAGCCATAATAAGTTTGCAGCAAAACAGTACATTTTTCTTTTCCTGAGTTCTCCATCAAGCTCTACAATTATGCTAAAGTTCTTTAAGTCCCAATGCAATGGTAAAAAATTCCTTGGAATTGAAAAGCAACCACCTCACACTTTCCTCGGAGGAGGAAGGAAAAGAGTGGGAAAAAGGCTCATATATATGGCCTTCAAAGGATATGGTCACACATCAGCTAAAAAAATTACACTCACAATATCACTACCTAAAACTGTAACATGTAAACTTCTTTTAGAATAGATAGATAGAGAATAATTAACCATTGAACATTGCAAAATCTCAGCCAAGGAATTCCTTTTACTATAAGAAGCTATCAGCCTATAAATGCAGAACAGGGATAGAATAAACTTAAGAAAGTAAACTACCACCTCATCCTTCACACTGGTCTAATTACAAATTAACCTACCATTTGAAAGAAACACTAACTAATAGAAATATCTGATAGGTTTCCAGGGAGTTCCAAAGTCACATCATTTGACCTTTCCACATCTCTCTCTCTTCATCATGTAAAGAGAGAAAATCCTCTCTAGCCCTCATCCTTTCTTTCCCTACCCCTCCTGCCCTATCCATTTTCTTCCCTTCCTTTCCCTCCCTTGTTTCTCATACCCTTTCCCAACCTCTCTCCTCAACCATCCCTCTGCTCTAGCCATCCCTTGGTTGTTGGTTCTGTTCCTATCCTCACTGTTTTAACCTTTTCTTTGTTCAAGTTTAGTGTTCCTTTTTCCAGTTTTAGTGTTCTTTATTTGTGCTTTTGGTTTTCTCCATGAGGACTTTTGTCTGGAGGAACAAGAAAGTTTCCTTTGGTGTAGCCACAGCTACAACCATGGCAATGAGTGCCGCTGCTGTGCCGCACCAAGGCAAGCAAACGGAGAAGAATGCTCATCCCTTCTCAGCACCTGGAGGCTCTTTGGGTGAAAAAAGTGGAGCGGTTTCTGGTTTGAGAGGTAAGAAATCCAAGGTGGTTTCTAGCTCAAACAAAAAGCTATTTGATGTGACAAGTCATGCTCTTGCTGAAAAGGCATCAATGAGGTTGGTTGGAAGCCAGAACCAAGTTTACTTTCCTAGTTCTAGGACAAACCCCAAGGAGAAAAGGCAAATTGAAAACTTTTCCATTTTGGATGAAGGTCAAAGCTCCACCAATGATTCCACTTTAAGGGCTATGAATAAAATAGCAGAGGACATAGAAATTTTTACCATCTAAGAGAAAAAGAAGTCTGACAAAAGTGAAAAACCAGGATCACCCAAACCATGTTCTTTTGTTTAGGTGGTTTCGTAAAACATCTCTCCACCTCTAGTAGACATTTCTTTGGACTATTACCCGCTGTCCAAAATTGGTGAACTCATTTGTGTGGAACCACCAGCATATATATCTCATTTTGGGGAGGAGATATGGAAAAACACTCGCATTGGGTACTTCCTAGGGCATGGTTTGTCTTTCCTCTCAATGCAAAAGATCACAAGGAACTTTTGGAAGGACAAGGGTTTAATTGAGGTACTCTCTAATGGTTGTGGATTCTTTTTCTTTAAATTTAAAGATGACATCTCTCTATCCACGATTTTGGAACAATCATGGTTATTTGTAAACCAACCTATCATATTGGAGTGATGGTCCTTGACGGCAGATTATGACAAGGTTACACCCAAAAAACTACGTATTAGGATAAAAATATGGAGTGTTCCTATGAAGTTTCTCCATAGAGATGGAATAGGGTATGTGGCAAGTGCCATTGATCATCCTTTCCAAGTGAACTTGGTTTCCGCTAAGAACGAGAGAATTAAATAAGTGAGAGCCTCAATGGAAATTGAAGCAAATGCAAAGCTTCCATTCTCATTCACAGTGAAGAGAGCAAATGGTAAGCTAGCCACGGTAGGTGTTAAGTACCAACATGTTCCACCTCACTATTCTATATGCAAAGTATTTGGTCACACATCGAACCAGTGTGTAAGCAATAAGGACAGTGAACATGCAACTCCCGATAATCAAGTAAAAGTTGATAGGAAGAGAACTAAAGATACTGCAGACTTAAATCAGGGACGAATCAATTTTGGAATTGTGCCTGGCCACAAAGGAGTTGTAATTAGGGAAGGGGATTGAGTTCCTGCTCCTAAGCCAACCACGCCTAATAAGCAAAAGGACAAGCATACTGTAGTGAAACCTTTGTCCACAGATAGCTCATCTGCAAATAGTCTGGAGTATGCAGGTGATTACTCTCGTGCCGCTCTTTTACCTCAAATGCTATTTGTTCAGATTCAAAGGAGGAAGATGTGGCGATTGGTAGTGCCCAAGTTTCAGCTGAATCCACTGGGTGTATAGTTCCAAAAACCCAGGAGGATGAGCAGACCAATGCAAATTCCTCGTGGAATGCTATTAAGAAGAAGAAGACAAGGAAGAAAAGAAAAAAGTTAGCAGGAGGTAAATCTAGCCACCAAATGTCTTCGTTTGGGCTTAACGTCCTTGGTTTTTGTCTTTTCTATCTTGTTTTATTTTGAATAATGTTAGCTATATGGAATATCAAGGGGCTCAATAATTCCCAAAAGGCTAAAGCATTGTGAAAATTTTGTAAAGCTTATCATATATCATTGCTAGGTTTGGTAGAGATAAAAGTGAAAGCAAATGAAACACCATATATCTGGTCTAGAATTAAACCATCTTGGATTATGGAATGTCACCACGGTAGTCGTACTTGGGTCGCTTAGAACTGCTCTCTATGGCGAGTAAATGTTCTTTCTTCTAACTGGCAGTTCATTCACTGACGTCGCCAACATGTAGGAGAGGATGCTAGGTTTTGGTTCATTTGTGTTTACAGGGAGAATTTAGCAACAGAACGGTTGGCTTTATGGTCAGAACTGTTGCAGATCAAAGCTTCTATCCAGGGCCCTTGGTTGCTAGGAGGAGACTTCAATGAATGTCAAAGCATTGGAGAGAAGATAGGAGGTAACGAAATAATCACAACAGAGATGGATCAGTTTAATAAATTTTTCTTAGAAGCTGAAGTTGAGGATGCAAACCAGTGGTCCCCTCTACACCTAAACTAATAAATGTGCCACAAATCTTTTTATGAGACTAGAAAGGATTTTGGTGAACTTAGATTAGATGCAATCTTTTACTAGAACTAATGTCAAGGTGGGTCCCCCATGGAGTTTCTGACCATAGCCCACTCATCGTTAACCTCCACCTAAGCACACCAAAAAGAACATTCCTTTTTAATTCTATGATTTTTGAAGCAAGGACCCACAATTTCTTCCTCTTGTGGAACGGATTTAAAGTACGAGGGTAGAAGGAACACCTATGTTTAGAGTGGTTTCCGAGCTTAGACTGCTTAAGAAGGAGTTGAGAGAGCCCAATGAGAAACACTACTTTGACATTTCCACGAGGGTAGCTCTTATACAAGGATCATTGGAGAGTATTCAGCTAGCTAATCATGCTGACCCAACCAATGCTGATTGGGAGTTGGAGAAAAAGAGGTTTAAAGACTATTACTACATTGCTGCTACAAAGGAGTCATTCCTTAAGCAAAAATCCAAGCAAACATGGTTAAAGCTTGGTGATAGGAACTCCTCTTACTTCTTTCGCTTCTTAAAGCAAAAGCATCTTAGAGACGACATTCACTCTCTTGTTCTAGAGGATAGCTCTAGAATTATGAACAAAAAGAGAATACAAGAGGAAGCTATAGCCTACTTTCAAAACCTTTTGACCTCTTCCTCTTTTGTACCCTCATGTCTAGATAACATATTATCCTTAGTGGAAAGGAAAATAACATTAGAGGAGTAGCCGCATCTTATCAAACCAATGGACAACAGCAATGTTAAGGAAGCATTATGGTCTCTTGCAAAGGATAAAACACCAAGACCCAATGGTTACAATGCTAACTTCTTTAGGTTGACTTAGCACATTGTGGGAGATGAAGTATGCATGGCTATTAAGGATTTCTTCACTACAGGGAAGATCTTAAAGTCCATCAATTCCGCTTATCTTACCCTAATCCCTAAGGTATGTACCCTATAATCATTTGTAGATCTCAAGCCTATTGCTTGTTGTAACATGCTCTATAAGTGCATATCTAAAATTATTGCTAATCATATTCAAAGTGTTTTACCAAGGTTGGTAAGGAGAGAGCAAATTGCCTTCAAAAAACGTAGGTTGATAACATGTTAGTGGCTTAAGAGCTATTGAAAAGTTACCATAAGGATACTCATGGAGCAAGATCCACAATAAAGATTAACATTATGAAAGCTTATGACCATGTCAATTGGTCTTTCCTAGAACATCTCTCTTGCCTAAATTTCCCTCTCGTGTTCACAGATTAGATCATGAAATATGTATCTACCCCAAATTTCTCTCCGAGCTTAAATGAAACTTGTAGGTTTTTTTGCTAGCTCCCATAGGTTAAAGCAAGGGGATCCTACTTCCTCATACCTCTTCACTTTGGTTATAGAGGCTTTATCTTATCTTCCAAGGAGATTGAACTCTAATCAAATTTCGAGCATCATTGGCGTTGCAAGAAAGAAAAGCTCAACCACCTTTGCTTTGCAAACAACTCCCTAATTTTCTTAAAGGGTGATGTGCCTTTGGTTGCTTTAATCACGTATTATTTATAGGACTTCTCTCTCTTTGGCCTTAAAGGAAGTACCTCTAAGAGTCAAACATTCTTCGGTGGCATTAGTCCTAACGTGAACTCCCAATTGACGTCCATTATTGGATTTAACGAAAGTTCTTAGCCAATCTAGTACTTGGGTGTTCCACTCATTTCATCAAGGCTCTCTCAAGAACATTGTCGGATTCTAGTGATCAGGTTTTCTTCTAGAATAAATTGTTGGTCTACTAAACATCTCTCTTATGCAAGCCATGTTCAACTAATTAGGGTTGTTCTTCTCCTTACAAGTCCATTAGGCATCCATTTTCCTTCTCCCCAAGACCATCCTAAAGGAAATAAATGTCAAGATGAAGCGATTCCTTTAGAATGGATTGAATGAAACCAAAGCAATATCCAAAGTTTCATGAGAAGAAATATGCTTTGCTACTTATGAGGGTGGCTTAGGAATCATGGATATCACACTATGGAACAAGGTTGCGCAGTTGAAGCATGTTTGGCACTTGTGTGTGGATACTAATTGTCCATGGCCAAGTTGGGTGAAGGGTAAGATCTTAGAAGGCACAAATTTTTGGGCCATTCCATATCCCTCTCAATGCTCGTGGTCCTGGCACAAGATACTTCAAGCCAAAAGTTGGGCACAACCATTATTTACATGGAACATAGGAGATGGTAATTCTATCTCACTTTGGTATGATTCATGGCACCCTAGTGCACTACTTGCGAATTAGATAGGGGAAAGAACCATTTATGCAATGAATTGGGCGAAGGAGGCAAAACTAAGTGCCATAATTGAAGGCAATGGATGGTCTTAGCCAACTAGTGAAGCGTAGGACATGATCAGATTAAGTCTTCTGGGAGTGGCAAATTCTTTTATGTTTACAACTGATCCCATCAAGGTTTTCTCCATAAAATCTGCATACAATCTTCTGAGACAAAGGCAACCTATCATTCCGTGGCATAAAGTTGTTTGGAACGAAGCCAATACCCCTCTCCACTCCTTTATTTTTGGATAACTATAAGAGAAAAACTCTTAACTCAAGATAAGCTATTACAATGGGGCATTATATCTCAAAACTGTTGTTTTCTTTGTTCCACAGAGGAGGAAGACCACAAACACATTTTCATAACATGTGAATTCACTAAAGTTATTTGGCCAGAGATTTAGCAACATTACATTCCATCACTAGCAAACGTTCTTTCATCATCTTCCATGACGACTTTTGTCAAGAATTTCATAAATCTTGGATCTACTAAATAGAGGAAAATCCCATCAATTGTGGTTTATCATGTTTGGAAAGAGAGGAATTCTAGACGTGAGGGGGATCGATCAACTTCTGTTTTTACTCTAACTAGGATCATTTTGTCTTTTATTGATGTATAGTCACAGTGAGCTTTATCGTGTTGACCAAATTTGTCATCCATAAATCCTTTTGTTTTTGTAGTTTGTGAATAGCTAACTTGGCCTCCTTTTGTACACCCTAGCTGTATTTTCTTCCTTTTTCTTATATAATATACAAACATCTGACCTTACCCAAAAATAGTCACATCATTTGAGTTCCTATCCAATGCCACCCTTATTAATATCCAATCATCAGTTATATGTTGAAATCAGCATGGAAAATTTAACATAAAAATTAGGTATCAAAAGACATCTTGACCAGAGTTACATCAACCAAGCTCTAGTAGCTTCCTTAAAGAAAAGAAAAAAATATGGACCCAAAAATTCTGAGAGAACCATATCAAGTGAATATAGTTAATATTCACTGGTGCAGAAGGATGTAATTTCACATAAGAAATGGCTAAAAAGTTTTTCTGCATTTTTAGGCACGGTTATAAAATCCAACATCAAAGTTAGACCTGCAGAAAAATAATTACAGTAAATATTTTGATTGCTCAACTGTACATAATGCTGAAGAATGCAATTCAGTTAAAGTTTCGCTTACAGGCATGTAGATCCACCAAGGCAAAAAACACAGCTATGGAAGCATTTGGCTGTCTGATTATTTAGATCAACTTCAGATAGGTTAAAAATGTCTTTAATGAGGGAAACTGAGCTGGCAAAATTGGGCTTCAAGGAATTTAAGATATCTGCAAATTATTAAGGAACAGATGGTGTTACAACCTAAAAAAAGTGTCTATATCAAAGTGAATTGGAACTAACATTGGGTTGTGGTAAAATCAGGCAATAAAGTCAAAGCCATTTCATGCTAATATATCATGAGTCCATGACAAGACCATCCCATTAAAATAATGGCAAGTTTTCACATTTATTGGCAAATTTTCATGCAAGCATGCAGGATAAATATTTGGATATATTGATTTAAAGTACATGGAAAAATGCCTTGGCAGGAGCTGTCAGCAGTGTGATTTTGGGAGCTATGACAGGATAACTTAAATAGTACTTTTTCCATGAATATTTTATTCTATCTAAAGGAAAATCTCTTTTTATGATAGAAAAGAAGCGTTTGTATAGATAATGCCAAAGAATACCTGCCCCATACTATCATCTGCAAGATATAGGTTCTACCAAGTTGAATGCAGCTCCAAAATCCATGAAATGATGTCCAGTAATCCAAAATTGTAAAAGATAAAACACACCATTAGTGTTAAATTAAGCTCCCAATTTATCCAGTATGTAGAGCTTTTCTGGGCCATTAGCCAAATTAATTGCATGCCTAACAATGTGCCCTCTAGACAAAACAACTTTATCCCATTCATACCTGCCCTGACAGATCATTTATTGAGAACATTGCATGTTCAACTCCAGTAAGGTCTTCTTATGAAGAAAACAGATGGAACCCTAACCGAAGAAAGAGTGCAATCCACTACAAATGGCAGATTAAATCTGGAACTTGCTCGTTCTAAGGAGTACTTGAAAAAAAAGATTAAACTTTGAGAATCAATAACTAATTATCTCATGATAATGCTTTCTCATGGAGGTATCCAATTTAAGACAGAAATCTATAATAAAAAGGGCCTTGCCAATATTTGGACCAACCTACTGGAACAATTTCCTAATCTTTCATCTCATACCATAGGCTCTCACCAAACCTTTCTAGTGCAGCCCCACATGTACGATGAGGAATACATGGAAGGATACGATTCTTCGGAAACACTAAAGAAAATGAATCCAAATTATAGAACATATGCCTTCGCTGAATATGGGTCCTTTTGGCTAGTTTTTTTGTAGCATTCAACAGCAAGCAGCAAGAACATAGCAGGGGCATCTGGGCATGGAAAATACAACATCGATTGTCAATAACAATTAGATAAGTTTTACTAGAACTTTTCTACCTTCATTATGAAAGATAAATAGTTAAAAAAGCTTCATAAGGGTTCCAACATTGTAAAACTCAATAAGAGGATATATCATCTAACAAATTCAAGCAACCAAAAATTCATGTATCACTTTCTAACTTAATATATCAAAAGCATGAAACCAGCAGCCTATCTTCAATTAGACTAAGCTCTATAAAAGTACATAGAATAAAAAAAAAAGAGAGTTCCATTTTGACCTGTGGACATACTTTGAGTTCCCAAGTATGTAACTTTTACAAAACTTTGTTTTTACCCAATGAACCCCCATAGGATACCTCAAGTGGGTTGCACATCCTCTAATTGAGGCTAGGCATAAAGAAAAAAAAAATGAGGGTGTACACATGGAGTTGCAAATTGCTAAGCTTCTTTCTATCTGGTAATATTCCTTTCAACAATTAATCAAATTAGCACCAGCTTTTTCGTTCTATATCCACTTATTTGAAAATTGTTCATATCAAGTTGTGGGAACTATTTACAATTTTATAAGACAATAAATATGGTTTTGATGTACTTATTTTAGACACAATATGCATGCAAGTTTCATCCACTAGCATGCATATGCATTGCACACACACACACCAAAAAATAAAAAAAAAAAAGGACCACACCACCACCCACCCCCTCCCCCCCACCCCCACCTCAAAAGTGCCTTGTGTTAGAATCGAACGTAGGACCTCGATTCCCCCCATCTCTTTTGATTGGATTTCTATTAATAGACATAAAAAAGAGAGTTAAATAGTGAACTTTCTCTATTTTCATTTTCTTTTTCGGGAAAAATACCCCCCAAACCCCAAAACTAAAAACCAACCAAAAAAAAAACTAAAGGATAACAAAAAGAAATTTAATCTTATTTTTTATTAACATTAAATAAAAACCTTTTTTTTTTTTTGTCTAATAACAAACTAACTAGCAAATAAGAGAAATATCAAATCAAAACACAAAAATAAGTTAAATCTCTTTTTTCAGCTAACTCTTTCTTTCACAACCATCAAGGAGAAAATTGAACCCATGACCTTTTGAAGCTTTTGATCATATGATTATAGATCCAAATTATCAAGGCATTAAATTGTAGATCCAAGAACCATCCTGTAAATGGACTGTAATGCAGCAAAAAGTAGTAGACATTGCAACGTTTTTTAACAACTGACAATACAACTTTCAAACAAATGAATGTACTCAAATTTTATCCAAAAAAAAAAATGGCCAAATTTACTAGTATTCAATAAATCTTCTAGAAATACCTTCTTGAACTGAAAATCTGAACCAGAGTTGGAACTGCATAAATTTCTTTGAATATTATCTTCACCATTAGTAAATGGACCATGGGGAACCAAAGCACCAGTTTCCTGCGAATGCATTTTCCTACGCTTTCTGTTACGCTGCCAGCTAAATGGTCTCCTATGCTGTCTAGCTATTGGTGCAACCTGATCAGAGTTAACTTGCAACACCCCATTCAATGCATGATCAGCAGCAAAACCACCTCGTTCTAATAGAACAGCTTCAATAGAAAAGGCTGCGGTGCCCTTAATCATGCAAAGTGTGTTGTCTTGCTTTAACTGACAGCAGTTACTATCAGAAGTTTCAATTAGAGAAGTCAAGATATTATCACCATAAGAAATATTTTCCTCTCTGCCCAGTGAAATTCCAGTATCGTGAACTTTCCTCCTCTTTTGATACCCTGAAACCAGATTCCAACACAGATCACCACGACAATGGTGCCCTAAAAAATCTAGAATGATGCATGCTGTGGAGTAGGGTGTGTGAGTGAGTGAATGTGAGGGAGAGGGGGAGAGAAAGATTTAAAGAATGAAGACAAGGAAATTGCCAAGTAATGCAATATAGAACTAAAAAACAGATAGAAACATGTAAATTATATGGATGTTCAGCAGATGACCAAAGTGTATGAACTGACTCGACCGAGATAACTAAACATTTGATAGGCAGAAAAAATGGGCCAAAAAGGTCATCATTTACCAGATTGGAGACAAAAAGTATTCTCATAAGGCGAATTTGCTGTGTTAATTGAGAGCCTGTTATTTAACTTGGTAATCGGAGGTCCAGCCACCTGATAGTGTTTCTTGCCTGGAAATGGCAAGAAGATAGATGCAAACTTCAATAGACAAAACATGACTGTATCACCAACCTGAAGAACAGTGGCTCTTGAATTAATTCAAAATCTGTGACGCTAACATGGCTAACAAAGAACTTCAAGAATGTAATAGGCACAGTTCTTCATATGGCATACTCTTTCTAATAGAAGGCACCAGGCTGAACAAGTTAGAAGCTCTACAACAGCACTTGAACGGTCACGCTGTCATGCAAAAAATAAAGTTCTTTAAGAAAACAATGAAAAACCTATTACTGCATTATAGCAGATTAACTCAACTGGAGAGAACCGTTTTAGGAAACATATCGTATAACAACTAACTATATAGAAGATAGAATGCATTCTGTTTTCGCACATCCTGACTCCTGAATTTATGATAGCTATATTAACAGTTTACGGAAGGTCACCAACAATCAATGGATAGCAAATATTTCCACAAAATGACTTTGTGATACAATATTTGCTGAGTGTTCATCTCTTGGACAGTCGTTTTGGAGTAGAATGGCCTGGTCCTGTCCAAGTTTCTAGGCAATTTGGACTATGCCCAAATATTCCAATTGGTCCCCATATAATAACAATTCAAATTCAATAAGCTATATGGGCCAGCATCTTTGATATCTCATTAATTTTCCAAACAGAACTAAAAATGCATTTTAAACCTAAAGAGTGGCATTCACCTACCCCCATCCCACAAAACCAAAAAGAGAAAAAAAAAAGGAAAAAAAAAAAGAACCTAAAGAGTGACTTCATTACCAAAACAATACAGCTTGCAGAAAAAAACAAAAGGACTCCAAAAGAACAATTACAACCGTAAAACTAGTAAAAGTCTTTGTGACATTAACGATAAGAAGAAACCAGACAGCAATCTCTTACCTTGTTATAACCACTGCATATTGCATTGACTCTCATCAGATTTTCAGTATGCACCATATCAATGGTCTTCAGGACAATCTGCAATGGAGAATCCTAGGATGTTGAAAAAAGCACACATGAACAATTATAAAGACTTATCCACTTCTCATGCAGAACCCACATGTTCAAATCAAAATCTAAAAGACTCCTCCATCAAATCCAGATGACTACAGCTTTGGACCTTGCTGCAAGCATAGGCTTATTCAATTCACTTTTTGAGCAAAAAGAATAAAAAATATTATTCTATTAATCTTTGACATTTGAAGTGCTCAGCTCCATATATTGTTTGTTACTTTGAGCCAAGTGGCTTCCACAATTATATAGAACCAAAGGAAGTGGTTCTCTTGTTCAAGCTTAAGAATTGCACCATATACTAGCTTTTCATGCAACTCCTACCTATCTGTTTTACATGATTAGATTCAGCAACTCAATTTATAGGTTAAAATTCATGAAACCAAGAGTTACCTTCACATCATTAACTCCGCTAGCCATGCAATCAAATATCCAAATCCCCTCATGAGTTAGCCTTGTGAGATGTATTCTCTCCACAAAGGAATCATAAATAACTCAATCATCAAAGTAGATATTCATCATTGACAAAAGTCAGACCTTACAGAAAGCAATCAGCATATAATAAAAGTAATCACATACTGAATCAAAATCCCAAATCACTGTTCTAAGTAATAGAATCATAATGAACCTATAAATATAAACTATTTGCATTTGCATTTATGATCTAAATGCACCAGGGTTTTACTCTTTTACCCACATTTTTTGTTCCACCTAAACCTTTTGAAATGTCAATTTAACCTTAAACTTATTATAAAGTATCTTATTCAGACTACAGTTTGCAATGCACTACAAATGTAGCAATTAAAAAGCTCTAATTTGAAAAAAATAAAAATAAAATTAAAAAATGACAAGAGGAGAGTAAAAGAAAAATGGAGAAAGGGAGATATTACATAAAGGATTGGGTTAATGGGTGACCTAAGGCCACAAGTCAAAAGAGCCTTATAATTCAAGTACTTAAGTATTCCTTTTCCATAAAAATATTCTGATACCTGCAATTTCAGCCGATGGTTCCAAGTTAGTTGCACAAAAAAAATTATGGAAACATTCAACACTCAGAACTTGGGTTATGAATATTCTCTCCAATTTGCTTGGATAACACCTGCCTGGAATTTATATGTTGGCATATATAAATGTGAATGCGCTTTCACCAAAAAGGAGACACGTTACTAGGCCACAGAAATTCAAAAAAAAAAAATAGAAAAAATGAAGCAACTATCAATTCTCTAGAACTTAACTTATAAGCTCTTTCCTTACCCAAAAAAACTTATAAGCTCGAGAGATTTCTTTGGGCCACTCGGTACCATAACTTTTATATAAAATTACTGAAAACACTCGTATTTATGAAAATCCTACATTCATGCAACACATTTGAATGTTTCCCTTCTCATATCTCCTTAAAAAGCTTCCTACCTCTACTTATTCTCTCAGTTTTTGTTATCCAAAATGTTACCTTCAAAATCTGATGCCAAACATAGGCCTAACCCATTGCATTTTCTGGACATGACATATGATAATTGATAGGTAACAAAATAGAATAAAAATTTATATAACCAAACAAATAGACCTGAACCGACTATTTAATATAACTCATAGACAACCCAACTCAATCAATTACACAGAATCAAAAGCAACAAAATCTCCATGCGATTTCCACATATCTCATGCCTTCATTTCTGTTTATCAATTAATGAAGCTCCAAATTCTTCCATTTTCTATGTATCTATATGGGAGCAGAATTATTTTCCATTAAAAGCCGTATACAGAATCTCTAACAAACATTTCCCGAACACGAGGTATCTTCTCCAAGCATAATTTCCACTAGAATTTTTCCTTAATCACGCAATGAAAACGCATTACGAAAAAGAACCCTATAATATAGTTATTATCAATAATTATGATAATGTGATGGAAATAAAACTGACTATGAGAAGTATACCTGTCGCTGGGTCCAGTGAGAGCGAGGAAGGAAGTCGTCGGGGAGACGAAGCGCATTTTCATGATCAACGACGGCGAAGCAATTATTGAGGAGATTCCAGTAATCAGAAGGATCGCTAGGTCTAAGAAGGAAGGAGATGAGTTCCTCTTCTCCTCCACGGCGCATACAACTAAGACATTGGCTGCCGTGGCACCAGCGGCACGGGGATATGACTGGCGGCACCGGAGGAAGCATGGACGGGATCGCGTGGAGGAGTGGAAGCACGCGGTGGCGGAATAGCCTCCACAGAACCCCCGGTACCTTGTTCCGCTTTTTCGACATTTTAGAGAGAGAGAGAGAGAGACAGAGTCGTGTTTACTGTATACTGGTAAGTCACTGAAGAGAAACTAGCATTTGAAAATGAAAAATGGAGGTTCACCATGCCCATGCTGTCGGTTTTCCAACCAAAGCTTGTCTGAACGTGGAAAAGAAAGTGGGCCGAGCAAGGCCCAACCTTCATTTCCACACCGTCCAGGCCCGGCGCCGGTGTCCAGACCAGACATGATGGCCCACAGATCATGTAGGCATGGGTCCACGGCAAGTTGAACCTACGTATTTGTGCAAATGAACCAAGCTTATTTGCGAATTAGTTGGATTTGACTTGTTATTGTTTTGAGTTCAAACTTGAATGCAATCGAATTGGGTTCTAACTTCAAATACTCAAGTATTTTATTAAATTGAGTTTTAATCCATGTTATTTAGTTCTGCAAGCTCATTGGCATAATTGTGTTCAAGTCACTTTAGGGTTTAAGGTGGTTTTAGGCATTAATATAATTTTATCTAGAAGTATAATATTTTTCACATGAAACAAGTTTAAATAAGCTTAATTAATTAAATTTCTAAATCAAAGTTCCAAACTCAGTTGTGAATTCTTAACTTGAGCAAAGACCGAAATAATTATATCATTTCAACTCAATTAAGTCAAGGTTATTAGCGACCAATCTTAAAAAACTAACTACACACTTTTAGGCCCAACAATGACAATTGCATTGAACCCTATCAATAATTGACCTTAACATTAAAGGAAAGGATAACTAGATCTTTCCACATGTGTATGTGGGTAATGCGATTGGTGATCTCAGTAGCTCGCAAGCACATGTAATTGCTTATTGTTCTTCGTCGATTTTGGTTTAATCTTTTAAGAGAAAATTTCAGCAGCACAACATTATTTTTCTTTATCTTCCAAATGTCTCAAATGAGGAGACGTAAGCATCTATTTATAGATTTTAATACCCATTCTTCATTGTTGAATTACTCTAAAGATCAATAATGAGATGAGCTTTTTTATGGCATCCACAATTTCTTTTTGATAATCAACAAACAAAGTGTAACAAATATTAATTCATTGGTTACTTCATGTACTAAGAATTACAAATCCTTTGACGGGCTTTTCATAGCCTAAGCCTAATAAATAAGCCTATATATAGTGGCCCATGAAAAGTACAAGCCATCCCAAAAGGATCAAGAGCGACCAAACTAGTCAAGTAATCCTTATTCCGATTCAAATCCTCCTAAAATACCCTACATAAATGGACCTGACTTCCTAAGTCATCCCACTCGCGTAAAGAGTCAATCTATGATATTAGATTAGGCTAAACTCAATTACCAAAGCCCTCTACAACATGCAATTGCCATATAATGCCACTTCTATAAGGTAAGCATGGTGTTGAGGTATAACTTTTTCATGCATAATTTAAGCATAATATAACTTCAGATATCCACCAATTAAGGTCATGTCACTTGGTTGAGTTAAGGGTTAAATGCAATAATTGTCCCTCTTAACCTATGGAGTACCTATTATCATATTTTATTGAACCTTTATACACAAAATTGTTATCTTGTAGCAAAAGAAAATCTAGTAATTAGTTGTAATTATTCCTTATTATGGTTTTATTACTTGAAAATTTCATACATTACCCTTATTCTTTGGGGATGTAAAGGAGTCAAAATTTATGCCAACTGCATGAAACACTAAGTTAGCCCATAAGGACATAAATGCCTCGGGTAAAGTGTCTTTTAGAAGATATTTAATGTCTACATAACCAACCATTAATTCCATAGGCATCACTTTAGTTCCCAATGCTTTAGACTCACGCAATGATCGACTTGTGTACAGCTAAGGACATCTCATAGACCCTATATAAAGAGTACATAGGTCCTTACCTCCCCACACCAATTACCCAAACAACTTTAGGGTGATATACTTGAGAGCTTTCATAAGTACGTCTGAAGCAATAATGTTGTGGGATGGTGTACTCGAGTCAAGGAGATGGTTGCCTTTTACCTTCTCCCTCCGGTTGTGATCATGAGGTGTGGACAGCTGCTCAACAACTATAGTTAGATAATAAGTTATGACTGGGAGGTGTACGTCGTCTTAGGGTCTTACCTTCTTTCTGTTCCAATGATGTTAAGTAAAAAAGGGGAGGCTCAAACACAACCCACCACTTATCCATGGCGACCTCACTATAAGGCATTCACCTATATAGGGTTTTAAGCAATCTATTCCAAGCATTGTCTTACATAACCCCAAGCAAGCAAGGGTGGTCGTGATGATTATGATGGCAGAGGAGGCCTTTTCTCCACCCTTACGTATGATTTGGGGGACTTGTGGGAATCATCTACTTCACGAGCCCTCTAGTCTACTTCTAGGTGAAGGATCGATCTTACTTTGTTGCCATCAAAGCTTAGATAGCTCATCGCTTTAGGTGAAGTAGCTAGATCATCAGTCTTTACTGTTGCCTCTATAGAAGAGAAGCTTTACTAAGTGGGGTGAAGATCTTCACTTAAAGGTTAAACGTTATTGGGAGCTCTGCAGTTCGAGACTCAACCATGCAAGACTTCAAGGATGTAGTCACAACATATAAGCTGACTGAGTCGAAGTTGAGATGATTTCCTCTTGGGGTAGAATTCTCGGAGCAAGGAGTCAAGTTAGGGCCAAAAATAGTTGTTCAAGCGAAGTGAATAGCTTTAACATAGGATATGATTGTATTGTTTTTTTCTTTTTGATGTATCCGAGCTTAATATGATGACTCATAAAACTTTGTACTCCGTTTGATAAATGAAATAAAGTCCTTACACTTTTAATCATGACTTCGCCAATTGATTTGCTTTTCTTTATCTTCTGCTGTTCAATTTTACTTTGATAACTATTATGAAAGCATTCTTACATGGATAGGTGATCAAGGATGAAAGATTAGCTCATGCTTAGGGGCACTAGGCCAATCAACGCCTGGGTAAAGCACTTGTGCAATATGTGAAGGAACTAACTTAGGCGAAGCTCAAGGACGTATTGACCTGATGCTAGGGATCGATGTAACAACTGACTTAAGGCAAACTTAGGAATGAAAATCGACCCAAGATTGGGGCATTAATGCAGATCGAAGCTCTAAGATGATGCCCGAATTGTTGGTGTAAGGATAAACTTGGGCGAAGTTTAGGGATGAAAATTGATCCAAGATCAAGGGCTCGATGTAAATCAATGCCCTAATTAGTTTAAGGATTAACTTAGGTAAGGCTTGGGGATGAAAATTGATCTAAGTTGAGGGGCTTGATGTAAATCAATGCCTTATGAAGGTACTTGCATCGTTAATGTAAAGACTAACTTGGTTAAAGCTTGGCAATGAAAATCGACCTAAGATGAGGGGCCTTATGTAAATCAATGCCCTATAAGGGTGCCCACGTTGTTAGTATAAGGACTAACTTGGGTGAAGCTTGAGGGTGAAAATTAACCCAATATAAGGAGCCTGATGTAAATCAATACCCAATGAGGGTGCCCACGTCGTTAGTATAAGGACTAACTTGGGCGAGGCTTAAGGATAAAAATCAACCCAATATGAGGGGCATAATGTAAATTGATGCCCTATGAGGGTGCTTGCATTGTTAGTGTAAGGATTAACTTGGGTGAAACTTAGGGATGAAAATCAACCCAAGATAAGGGGCTCGAGAGAGGAAGAGGAGCAAATGCTAGGAATTTCATTAATTCATTACATTCAACCATAGTTACAAACACTTTTAATTCTCATCACCTAATCTAGAGAAAATAAGGTCTTAGATTCTACGCATTCCATGCTCTAGGGATTGGTTGTTCTTCCATAGTCTCAAGCTTGTAAGCACCTTCTCCTACATCATCAACTATTCGCACAAGATTATCTCAATTAGGGATAAGTTTGCCTTATCCTTGCTCAAAGCCAATAGCTTCCAACTTTCTACACATTAAGTCACCAAGGTGGAAAACCTTATATTGGATGCTATGGTTATAGTGTCGAGTAGCTCGTTGCTAATATGCTGTATTGCGTATTCACACAATGTCTCAAACTTTATCGATAATATCAAGACTCGATTGTAGGGCCATGTGATTTGTGTTTATGTCAAAGTGTTGTACCCTGCTAGTAAGTAGCTCCAACTCAATAGGAAGGATGAATTAGGCTCCAAACGCAAGACAGAATGGAGTCTCTTCAGTTGTTAACCTATGCATCATGCAATAATCCCAAAGTATGTTGAGAAGCTCATCAGCCCAACCACCTTTTGCTCATTCCACCCTCTTCTTAAGACTATTGAGAATTATCTTATTAATGGCTTTAACTTAACTATTGGTCTAAAGGTAGGCAACCGAAGTGTAATGCAGCCTAATGTTGTACTTGTAGCAAAAGTCCCTAAAACGCTTGTTATCGAATTGCCTTCCATTATCATTAATCAGTCTGTATGGTACTTCGAAATGGGATAATATGTAGGTGAGCACGAAGTCTCCAATGACTCAAACCGTGATAGTTGCAATAGCTGACGCTTTTATCCACTTAGTGAAGTAGTCTACTACCACCATGATGAACTATCAGCCATTCGATGCTTTAAGGAAAAGGCTGAGGATGTCTAGTCTCCATTATGCAAATGGCCATAGGCTAGTCAAAGGGTGCAACTTTAAGCTAGGGGTGTGAGTAATTGACACATACTTTTAGCAAGAGTGGCACTTTCTGACCATTTCTTTGGTGTCTCCCTTCATTGTGGGCTAATAGTAACCTAACCTAAGTACTCGAAGGTATAATGCTTCCAATTGGATGTGGTTATTGCAAATCCCTACGTAGAGCTCCTTGAGTACCTAAGCACCCTCCTCTATTCAGAGGCATTTAAGGAGTAGAGTACTGTGTCCTCGTCTATAGAGTACATCATCGATCAATGTATAGTTAGCTACGACATAAGCTACCTTCTTTGCTTCAGATTGCTCTTTAGGTAGTGCTTCAGTTTGGAGTTACTACACCAAGGAGTCCATCTAAGAGGGCTCTAAGGATACCTCTATCATTTTAGCAACCTATTGCTGGTGCACCTTTGTATTTCTTTCAGGGAGGTATTATATGAAGAATGGTTTGTCACAATCATGTGATACAAGGATGGCATACGAAGCTATTCTAGATAGCTTATCTGCTTCTGCATTTTCTACTTGAGAGATTTTGTTGACCTCCTAAGAGGTGAATTCTATAAGGAGATCTTGCATTAGATGTAAGTACTTGGCCATCATTTTGCCTTTGGTCTTGTATTCTCCCTCGAGATATTGTACAACTAACATGGAATCTAATTGTATGTTAATTTTGTATTCTCCCTTAACTTGTCGTACAACCAACATGGAGTCTGATTGTATGTTAATTCCGTATTCTCCCTTAACTTGCTATACAACCAACATGGAGTCTAATTATATGTTAAGTTTTTCTTCTCTGATGTCCTTAGCAATCTTCAGGCTGGTAATGAATGCTTCATTATTGCTTACTAAGAATCCAAACTTTAGGGCATAGAGAATCTTTGTTTCGTGTGAGCCTTGTAGCATGATACTGCCCCTACTCTCCGCTTTGGTAGAGGAGCTTTCGACATGCAGCATCTAAACTAGTATGGCGAGCTTTAATTGAGGCTAGTTCACTTCAATGTATTCTGCTGTGAAGTCCACAAGAACTTGCACTTTGATTGCTTATCTCCGGTAGAATTGAACTCCTTGAGCGCTGAGCTCGAGGGAGTATTTCATCATTCGACCTGAAGTATCAGGCCTTTGTAGGGTCGTTTAGAGTGGTACATACGAGTGGTGATGACTACTATAAGAGCAAACTTCTCTATCTGAATGTATCGAAGCTCGAGTCCTTATAGGATATGGCTAATGTAGTAGACTTGGCGATGTTCATAGTTATCGGTTTGGACAAGTACAAACAATAATGGTTTGTCGCTTACATCGAGGTATAAGAACAATTCCTCTTTGATGATGGGTTTAGAAAGTATAGGTAAGATCGCCAGGAAGTTCTTCAGGTCTTGGAAGGCTTGATAGCACATGAGTGTCCATTTAAATTCAACGGGGTGTTTAAGTAGATGGAAAAACTTTATGCACTTGTTCGTGCTTTGAGAGATGAAGCAGTTGAGGGTAGCTATCCTTCATGTCAATCGATGGGCCTCCTTTACATTGGTCGATACTTGCATGTCTTGGATTGCCTTAATCTTGTCAAGGTTGACCTCTATCCCTTACTCAATGACCATGAAATCGAGGAACTTACCTGAAGCAACCCCAAAGATGCACTTATAGGGGTTAAGTTTTATTTGGAACCGTCGAAGGGTTTGGAAGATTTCTCGGAGGTCGTTAATATGGTCTCTTTTAGTTTTGCTCTTAGCAATCATGTCATCAACATAAACTTCGATGTTCCTTCCTATTTGTGGCTTGAAGATATGGGCCACTATCCTTTGGTATGTAGCTCTAATGTTCTTTAGGTAGAAGGGCATGACTGTGTAGCAATAAGTCCCAAAGCCTATGACAAAGGATGTGTGGACTTTGCCTTCGAGAGCCATCTAGATTTGGAAACTGAGGAGTGTATGACCTGTTGTGGAGTCAACAAGTTGGTCTATGCATGGTAGGAGAAAGCAATCCTTTAAGTAAGCCTTATTAAGGTCGGTATAGTCGATACACATGTTGTAGAACACTAGGCTAAACTGATGGAGTTAAATTGAGTTTTAAGAATAAATTACAATTCTTTTCGAAATTAAGTACTAAAAGTAACAATGAGTATAATCAAGATAATGATAAAACAATAATAAGTGCGGAAATTAAAAGAGATAGGGATAAAAATGATCAAGCCCGGATTTAACGTAGAATTTGGATCGCCCCCTACTCTCCACGGATACATAATGCCTCTAACTAAATACTTCATACCACTTTATTGATTTCTCAGTCCAAGCTCCAAGAGTTACACATACACAAAATTGATTACACAAGTTTCACACTCATAACTCTTAATACAGATCGCAATCTCAACTTTAACACAAAACTCAATCTCTAGGATTATTGGTGTAGCGCTTTTAACTTTCAATACTTAGCAACTAGTAGCTCACAAGTACTACACTTCAAATCTCTCTAAATATTAGCAAATTAGGGTACAAGAGATAATAAGAATAATAGACAATAAGAACACAAAAGAATGTTGGAATATTGCAGCAAAAAATTAATTCTATTTTGCCCTTAGTCAAGTTATTGAGTATTTATATCATCCCATTCAATTCTTCTCGTTATAATGCATTAAATGCTTCAACGGCTAGTTGAAATAAGCTTACCAGCATACTAGTACCTTACTCTTACCAGCATGACGGTAAGAAAATGTACTACCGACATGAATACCGGCATGCTGATACCTTGAGGATAGAGAGCTTTTCTTTTTATTATCTAAGGCTTTACATTGTCAGCTTAATTCTTTCTTATACCATCAAGCCGGTAAACCAAATTTTCCTGAAATCAACTTTAACATACAACAAACAAATACACTTTGCAATCCATCTTCAAGATCATTTGATCATCACTCACAAGATTAAATAACTTGTAGAGTTAATTGATATCTTTAATTATTAAGCAAATTAATCGTCCTTATTCAAATAACTCAATATAGTCAAATAATAATTAGTTTATTCATCCCCTTTTGCTTTGTTCTTATCAAATCAATTAGTAAACCTTTAGTTCAACACATGCGCCATTTCTCATTTACTTTCTTAACGAGCACTGTGTTGGCAAGTGAAGTGGGATACCTCTCATGTCGAATGAAGCCTACGCAAAGCAACTTCTATACTTCCTCCTCAACTGATGTTCAGTTGCGATGATGAATTCCTAAGTGTATATATTTTATTTAGTGATTTTTGATGATTTTCCTTAATATTTGAGTTTATTTTTAGGTAATAATACTTAATTGAGTAAAATTTTGTTTTCTAAGTTTTAAAACGATTTACGTGTGAAAATGCGAAAATAGAAACAAATTTTACTCAAATTAGAGCTAAAATAAGTAAGTTATAAAGGTTTAAACATCGACATAGCCTAACAATACAAACTGTATCATTTCCAGGTGAAATTGGAGCTATTTTTTAACTGTTACAACCTAGGACACGACCAAAAGATACGATCATGTCGTCGGTTGCGTTGTTTCCAGGTTTAAAAAAAAAAAAAAAAAGGACAAACATGAAGCATAGATTGTTATATGACCAAAAGACATAGTTGTATCCCCAGTCGTATCTTTTCTAGTTGACCTATTTTTTTTTAAACTCTTCATATAGAAAGCCTTATTAGGGTTTATTTTAAGAGAACTTTTTGGCATGACTTTGAGGGAATTTTTGAAGTTAAGAATAACTAAGAAAGTGAGGAGAAGAAAAGATTTCAAGATTCAATTTTGTTTAGATTTTATAATGATTCTTTCTATTATTTTCTATATTATGATTTTAGATTATTATTTAGGATGTGTAGTGAGTAGAATCTTAGTATCTAGGTTTTGTGGAACCTAGATCTATTCATATAATATTTTAATTGCTTAAGTAATTTAGTTCTTTATTCTTTTCTTGATTCAATTATGTATGCTTTATGATTTACGTTATTATTTTTGTGAGCAATAATCTAGAATTTAATATATTATAAGAGAATCGAGAGATTTTTTATAAGATTAGATCTAGGCATAGTTAATGAGAATTGTTGCAAGAGTAGAGATAATTTGCAAGATTCTTCCGGATTTCAAATTAAAGTGTAAAGAATTCATTGTTCAATAATACAATCTTAGGTCATGCTATTGAGAAGAGATTCTAATAGGTGATTCTAAGGTTAAGTTTAATTGGTTTGAGAAAGTAGTTAACTTTAGTAAAGAATTCTCCTGGTTAAGAAAGATTAAATAATAAATTAGATTATTTTTAGGAAAATCATATGTTAGATCTAGGGAAAACAAGACCTAGATACAACGTTGAATCTTGAATTAATTAAATTACTTTCTTATTAATTCTTGAATTGCATCTTAATTAATTTTTTAATTAGTTTTATCAATAATTTAGATTTACATTTTTAAGTTTCTTGAAATTTAATTTGTCGGTTTGATAATAGAGACCTAATAAGTACTAGTAGTTAGAGTCTCTAAGGAACTGACATTTGGACTTAATCTGCTATATTATAAACTGATAGGTGTACTTGCCTTTACATCATGTGACATGTTGCTTCTTTCACTTAATAGGTCGCCTGGTAGGGTTAGTATTGAAGTGGTAGGTTGCCTTAGGTATGTAGATGATCCCTGATATGTCTTTTGGGGTAGATGCAAAGATGTTTAAGTTTTGCTTAAGGAACTCTATTAGCAAAAGCTTATCTCCGTCTAGCAATTCGGCCCTTATTTTAGTTATCATCCAAGGCGTAAAAAATTTAGACTTCAATGGTCTTCTCTGCTAGCTCTCTACATAGTGCTAAAGTAGGGGGATCGATAGAATCGATGTTCATAACATTGTTTTTAGATTGCGCTTTCAGATAAAGCATCATGAATAAAGCCTGATCACCTCTAGCCTTGCTAACTCCAATTGCAGTCATGAACTTCGCCTTGAGGCATTTCTAGTTAATGAGCATACTGAATTTTGTTATGCTCAGTCTATTGAAGATGATATTATATGGTGACCAAATGTCGATAATGATGAAGTTGATGGATTAGGTAGCAACATATTTGCCATCCCCTAGTCGAATATGTAGGGTAATGATCCCCTTTGCCAATATTGGCTTGCCATCTTCGAACCTAATGAGGTGTATTTAGATGGTTAAAGGGGCTTGTCAAGCTGTACTTTCATTTGCTCGAAAGCGTAAAGAGTATGTTTGCTGAACTCTTGCTATTAACGAATGTCTTAAGGACATTGAAATACCCAATTTTAATACTTATGATGAGTGCATCGCTATGGGGCAAGTTAATACCTTACTCATCTTCTTAAGTGAAGGTTGTTGGTCCTGTATAAAATATCAAAATGGTGGATAGGTGAATTGATATCTTTAAACTTTTTAAAACTTTTTCTATATAAATTAAAAATACCCTTCTTAGTAACGTAATTTGGTGAATAGTAGTACTTTAATGATTCAATACACAATTAACAACACAAATAAATAATTTAAAGTAAAGAAGATAGAGAGAAGAATATCAAACTTAAGATTTATAGAGTTTTGGCCTTTTGCTTACTATTCTCTTCCAACTCCACTACTGGGAACCCAATCTATTTCACCGGTACCCTTTCACTTGATTCACTAAATTAAAATCATGAGAAATTTATAAGCACTTGCCACACATGGGCTTTCATAACACTCTGCTCTACCTATTTAGTCTCTCTACAATCTAGGCTAATTATAGATCTACAAAGGACAATCAAACTTCTCTCAACACTCAAACAATAAACAAAGTTTACAAATTACAAGTAAAAACAATAATATAAGTCTCAAATAATTTCTTACTAAAACAAAAAAGATGATTGATGAATGATTTGCTTCGGTTTAACTCTCTGAATAAGTATCTAAGAAACTTTCTGTGTTCTTTCAAATGGTAGAATTTGATCACAATCAAGGTGTAACGAATGTATTTTTTTTCTTTTTCAGAAATGTGCTTAATACTTTGCATCCTTTCTCCTTTTATACTAGAGTCTTCCAATGACTAATTTGATGAAGATCATCTTTACTTCATGTTTATCCATATATAACGTTAAAGATAATCTATAAATATTTTTAGAGAAAATCTTAGAGTTTTGAATTTAAACCCGATCTTATGATTTCATCTCGATCAAATGTACTTGATTAGCAATTTTTAGATAAACTTTAGATTTGAAATTGAAATCCAATAAGATCCAAAACCAACCTTATCCTTATCCAATGTAAAATATTATCTTCATTTATCCAAAATACATTTGCTTAAGAATCATCCCCATGGATTCTTAATTCCATCTTAGTGAAACAGGATTAAGTATATTTCCCTAATACACCCAATCTAATGGAGATAGGCCTTGTTTATTTTGAATCTGATATGTGTTATTTGCAATGTTACTCTTCCAGATTAACTATCTGAATAACCTTTCTGAAGAGTATCGGTCTTCTTTTCTTCAAAGTCTTTGAATAAGTTTCTAAAGTGTTATATCGATTCTTTTTGTAAAAGCTTCTGAAACATTTTCTGAAGATTTTCAAACTTGTCTCTTTTCAATCAATTCAAACCTTCTGAATAACTTTCTAAAAATAACTTAATTTGCAATTTTAAACTATTTGAGAAACTGTCTAAATACCTACATACTTGTTCATTTATTAATAAAAACTTTAACATATTTTGTTATCATAAAAAACAAATTAAGAGACTTAACAAAAGTTATTACTATATCAGTCTTTAGCTTCTTACTTTGGACAATGTGCACCTCATGCTTGGGAGCAATGGTGGTGTCGCCTGAAAGGAGTTTGGGTCCATCGAATATAGTGTTGACCTAATCGTATCGTCCCCTTCAGTTCTGTTCGTTCATAGGGGGATTGACTTATTGATGATGGGGTTGTTGTTGGTTATCTACCCAGCGACATTAGGTAGGCCACTGAATTTGGTTCTTCTTGTTTGCAACAAAGTGGTTAATGTAGCCCTGATGATCAAGGTCTTTGATGGCGTTCTTAAGGTGGCAACAATTGTTAGTGTTATGTCCATATGCTTTGTCGTAGTTTCAATATTTGCCCGAGTTCACTACTTTTGGCATCTTGCGGATGCTTGGGGGTTATGCAAGTTGCCCTCAAAACCCGTACATGATTTTGCCGAGCGATCGAGTTAAGGGTGTGTAAGAGGTGTAGTCTTGGAACTTATGCCTTTGCTTATCATGCTTTTCTCATATAGGTGGTTGTGGTTTAGGGTTGAGAGGTTCCAAACAATCTTTCACTGAGATGCAGGTGCTATTTTCTACCTTAAATAAAGCTTTAATAGCTTCTTCTTGAGTTATGTATTTCTTATTGACTCTCATGAATTCGTTTAAGGAGTCTATCTTATCCAAAGATACAATGTTGAAGAGCCTTTTATTTAGATCTATACCTATTAGGAATGCTTGTAAGGTCGTCTGAATGTCTAGCTTGGAAACTTATATCTTCGTTTAATTGAAGCACTCAAGCTATGCTCACAAGCTTTCATTAGGGCACTGTTTGACATTATAGAGGATAGAGGAATCCCATCGTAAGACTCAAGAGTTAAGGGAGTGTTGTTGAAACTTACTTCCTTGGTCGTCGAATGAAGTGATTGATGCCTTAGGAAGGGTGTTAAACCAAAGCAAGGCAACTTTCGCTAGTGTATTAGGGAAAGCCTTCCACATGATGGCATCTAAAAAGTTGTGGAGGCTCATCATTATCCGAAACTGGGTAAGGTGGTTATTTGGATCGATAGTACCATCATAGTGTTAACCTCACATTAGTGGAGAGCATTTCCTTAAGGATATGAAAGGGCTCTTTGTCAGCGTAAAATGTGACGTTTGTGCAAATGATTCAACCTTCTTTTGTTCACGCATGCTAGAAGTATGGCGGATGTGCTCATTGAGCTCACCTATGTTCATATCTTCATAGTCCTTTGGCGATGGCCTTGGTGATAGGCTATCAACAAGTTTACTTATTGCTATGCGCTCACCCTCCATATGTGTTTTACTACAGTTGCAGTTGAGTTGCTCCTAAAGGTCTTCATGTTGCTGGTGATCATACTAAATGTGTCCACATAAGTGCGGTAGGCACGTATTGCACTGCTCATCATTGTTGCTTGGCTATAAGGAGGACTCAACTATCGCTCCCCCCATTTGGATGCTTTTGAGATGTGTTCTTAAGCAATGTTACATCTTTGTCTATATCATGTCCCGAAGTGGCAGAATCATAATAATTCTACTGTTCAAACCATTCTACAATAGAAGCTGACCATATAACCTTCATCTTATAGCTGATTTATACAAGGCGTCCACAACTAACTTGCTTTGAAGTAAACAGTTTATAAATTAAATAAATCATTTACCTAAGAAATTATGAAAATATGTATATATATTAGAATTTAAATATTACAATTAATGTTTTAAAAGTTTTATTGTACTATATTTCCTAAATAATACATTATTCGAAATTAGAAGTTTTTAAAACAAAAGCTAAAACCTTAACAATATATTTGTTCTTCAGATGTATTTTCTCACTTTCCAAGATCCAGCAATTGCTAGCTTTAGAGTAAATATAAGCCACTTTCTAGTTAGCACTT
Organism: Lumnitzera littorea; assembly: GCA_024138015.1. Classification (NCBI taxonomy): domain Eukaryota; kingdom Viridiplantae; phylum Streptophyta; class Magnoliopsida; order Myrtales; family Combretaceae; genus Lumnitzera; species Lumnitzera littorea. The sequence goes on along the minus strand of JAMXBB010000009.1, from coordinate 91,327,907 downwards.
GTAACAATGTCTATAAGGATATGAACAGCCACAATTTAGTAAGTTGGGATGGAGACTTAAAACTATACAATAAAAACAAACAGGGTTATCAACCAAATTAATTAGATGTAATACATATTCAAACAAACGCCATCGCATGACGTTGTCTGGTTCGTCGAGAGATTAGAGAAATTTCACCTACTCTAATGCAGGTTGAGGAGTTTCCATTAATGCAATAGCTTACAACTAAACCCAAACTTATGTAATGGAGATACTGCTCCTCCTACGACCACTTTTGAACCATTAACTTCATCCTTACCATAACCTCCTTACTTATTATTTAGTTCGACTAAGGATTAAGAAAACACTAATTATGATATCCAATGCTATCCTTTTCTAAAGGGTCGGTATCTGGTATAAGCTTTAAATATAAGCCAAATAACCGTAGGATCGAACTTTATACACAAAGTTTAGGACGATCGGTTAAATGATTCAATCAAGCCTAAATTATAAATTAAAACTAGAAATATTAGGAAAAATGACCCCGTAAGTTTAAATTTAAGAAAATAAATAATAAAATAAGAGAATATAAAATTTTCAAATTTTAAGTATATTACTCGTTATTTATCAGAAATATGTAAAATTCATTTCGATAACTAACGAATCGCTAAAGATAAATTATATGTATACTAAAAATTATAGAATGACCTAAATAATATTTAGAAGTATTTACTTATACCCCATATGTATTTACGTGTAGGTAGAAATACGCAAAATTACCTAAACTGCCTGAAATTTGCTAGAAAATTGCTAAATAATCAAAGAAAATTATAAAAAAATCAGAAAAAATTAAGGAAATAAGGAATGATCTAGATCAAATCGTAGCAACTAGGGAAAGTAAGAAAAAAAATTGACTATCAAAGTCAAACACTTAAAAAGTAAAATGGAAGAGGATAAGCAAAAAATCTTGTCTAATTAATGCCCTAAAATTCCTTTACAAATCTATAAATAGCAAGAAAATTCTACAAGCTCATTTGGTCAATTGGGAGTTGAAAAAAATTGAGAGAATAGAAAATTTAGAAGGAAATTAGGGTTTAGGAAAAATTTACTCAAAATTATACATTTAGTGCAATTAGAGCGAACCTACAGGTCACCACTACCTGAAACCGAATCACTACCACCACCCTACCTAAACCGACCACCTGGACCTGCTGACATACCCTGAGTAGTTGTTGTTGGCTGAAAGCTTAAAAACTAGGTGAGTCCCAAATCTCATCCGATTTTCAAAAATTTCTTAAAATGATTAATTCTACCTAGAAAATTATGAAATTTGTTATTATGATATTTTATTGTATGTAGATTTAGGAAAAAATAATGATTAAGTTTAATCACATCTATAAATATAGGGTTCCTAAGAAATTGAACAAAACCGAGCATATTTAGATTTAGAAATAAATAGGCTTAGGAGTATAGTTTGGAGCTCAATTTTTTTCTTGTAGAATGCTTAAGTAATATAAAATAGTGTTATGAAATCATTTTTTTTAAATTAATTTTCAAAATTTTTATGTAAATTTTTAGTCCTAAAATAATGAGAAAAATAAGTAATTTTGGATTAATTAAGTAACTAAATGACTAATTACTGATTTAAAAGGTAATTAGATGTTTAAGGATGTTAATCTCTAATATGAAAACCTAATCCTAGCCTTTGGAGTGTTAATTGTAATTAATATAGGAATTATGCAGTAAATTTGAGTTATTTGGTAATATGTGAAATTAGAATTTTAATAAATATCAAAATAATAAGTTAAATTGGATAATATAATAATAATATCAGTACATATTAAATCTGGCGCAAAAATTAATTTTAGGTAATTATATAAAAATTGAAAAATTTTCTCATATTGGGAGTAAATTTGATACACTAATCAGGATTAGAGTGTACCGAGTAAGTTAGAATACTAAATGAAGACTTAGTATGATATTAGGATATTTGAGCTTAATGTGATTAATTTCACATTAGGGTTCGAAACATATTTTATGATTACTCATAGTTGAAATCGAATTAGAACTTGAATTAGAATCGGAATCGGAATCGGAATCGAAAACCAAACCCCAAACTAATGTAAGATGAATCGTTAGTAAATAATAGGTATATAAGGAAAATTGAGTTAAATCCTAACTTAGAAAATGTATCATCTAAGTGTAAGTACTAAAAAGAGTATATTTATATTATAGGACACACGAAGACGAGTTAACTTACGATAAGTGGTTAAATAACTCAGAATTCTAAGTAAGATAGGTTTAATGCTTCATTGTATTTTGGAATACTATTTTATAGTACTTGAAGACTTAGGCTTATGTATGATTGCGATTGTAAGTAGTCTTATACATGTGCTTGTATATCTGATTTCGTACTGAAATCTATGTTATGTTTGATGATTGTTGTGATTGGAGTGGGGTGGAATTGTCTAGTCACCTTAAACCGAATATAATTCTAATCGACCTAAATACCCTAAAAAGACTTGCATTGTAATCTTATAAGGAATCATTAAGATTCTTTAGCTAAACATCGATAACTTCAAAAAAGATAGCGTTGGATAGCAAATTGGTCTTTTCCTCATCCTTAGTCGAACTAAGTGACATGAGAGGAGGTTACGGTGAGAATGAGGGCATTGATTTGAAGGATAGTCTTAGAACGAACAATGTCTCCATTGCACAAACTTACCTTTGGTTATGAGCTGTTGCATAACATGAAAACTTCTCAATCCGAATTAAAGCGGGTGAAATTACTTTGATTTTACAATGGATTAGACCATGTTATGTGATGACACTTATTTGTTGCATTTCATAAAAATAATTACTTAATAACGTTGATTGTGCTTATATATATTCATGAGTCCCCAATTTAACTTACTGAGCTGTAGTTGCTCATACTCATATAAATTCTTTTACAAGTTTTGACTTCTGATTAATTATGCTACGTTACGACTATCCAAAGGTTAGTTATCTTTTGAAGCTCTAATGAGTGAGAATCAATCAATTTATGATCAAGTTTTTGTTTAAGGTCTTGTTAGAATCTTCAGGATGAAGAACTGATGTATAATATTCTTGGGAATTCTACGGTAATATACATGTAATTATATATATTAACTTAAGGTTTTAATTGTTACTGTAAATTTTAGTTAAATTCTTAAATGAATTATTTACTTCAAAGCGAGGAGTAGTCAATGTCTTGTGTAGATTGTATTTATTATAAGCATTGTAAGGTTAGTTTTACACGTCAACGCCTTATGTTAATATACAATGAATATTTTTTATTAAAATAAGAGTGCCTATTCAATGCAAATAGCAATTCCCATTTAGACAAGGATTCTATTTCTCCCTTGTTACTTGCAACATACAAAAGGAAGACTATCCAAATCCTTCACATGCAATAAGCAATTAGCAACCTTATTATGCCACTTGTAAGGGTTCATGCCCAAGCAAGGATGCAACTCATAAATAAATCATATTATATTTAGTCACATCGTCTCTTATATAGTATCGATATTATCATATTGTATCAAACTAATATGGCATAGCTAAATAACTCATATAATCTACTAATATGGTTGCTTTTGCGATGAATATCCTTTTATTTTTAGATTATTTGATCATCTACTTTCTACTTCTTTTTATCAATTCATTCATCCGGTTAATGGCTGATATGACTTTAGATTGATGGTAGTGGTCGTAGCAAACAAAAGCAAAACACCAAAACCCTCCACATACAATAGGCAGTAGCCAACCACACTATTACCACTTCTAACGAATCATGCCCAAGGCTAAAAAATATCGATGAAACTACTTTTAGTAATACTCTTCGTTCAGGATATGACACATAAAAGTAATGAAGTGAAGCCAATGCTATAAGGATGCAACTCACAAATAAATCATATCATATCATGCCATATTCTCTCTTATATAGTATACACATCAATATATAGTATCCACATCAATATATGGTGTCTGGCATAGCTGAATGATTCATATAACCAGCTAAAGTAACAAGAAAAACTATACTAAAGTTCCATCCATGTATTACAACTTTTATAACCTATGCAATGGCTACATGTTCACTATATAGCCATGTAAATTTGTACAATGAATCTATACTTAACCTGTAGGGAATACACAGAATCCATTTTAATGAAAATAAGTTTATGTAGGTGTCCATGAAAAATTAATTATTCAGGCTTCTTAAGAACTGGTGCTAAATTTAAATTATTTAAAAAGAAAAAAAAAAAGAAGAAAAGAATAGGAACTGCTGTTTAATGCCATAAAATTCATGTGTAGTATATTACATACAAAACTGGAAACCCTCGCTTCCCAAAACCCTGTCAAACAATAAATAGCTATAACCAAAATTCTGTCCCTCAATAATTTCGGAGAAACAGAATGTGGGATCCAATGCCCTAACTTGCCTCTTCACCCAAGTATATCATCTTTCCTTTAGCAATCACCTAAGTATAGTATATAAACAATCATCATTTCCTCTCGCATGCACTGATCTCATCTTCTACATCTCCCTAAACTCTAATCCTGAGCATCTCATAGCTGTGCATAAACGAGTTCATTCCATGTATCTGGAATACCAGGAAGACACCAGTGTAAGCAATCATTGAGGCCACTAGAGGCTTTCACGCTATAGTGCGATATATGACCCTCATCTCGCAGTTCTGAGAGTGCCGTGATATCCAATAGTTTTATCTTTGTGCCTTTGACGGCACTCTCTATGACTGGATCACTAGAGCCATCTTGTGTAACCGCACTTCCATGCAACATAGGAGTGGTGTTATCACAGCTGCCCCCATTATTCCACTCCCCATTGAAAAAGTGCCTCGGTGAAATGGTTCTGAAGAAAACTTTGAGACGCGGATGTGAGGGGAGCTGGGAATCGACCCACCTAGCAATACTATGTATGGTAAAGTTTTTAGCATTCCCAATGGGAGCAAGTTTCCTATCCATATTGGGTTCACCATTGACATACATCACCCACCGGTTTGCATTTAGTTTGCCTCTATTCCAGTGGTGGCCAGTGTTGAGGATCAAAACATCAAAGCGATGGAGATATTTTTTCATGAAAGACGGTGGTCGATCCAAATGCATTGCAACAGAAGTGGCTGGGTCGGAGATGTTAAGAGGTTCTAAGTCACAGAGGCTAGCAGACCAATAATACAAAATAGTGGTATTAGTACTTGGGAATCTAAACGCCCATCCATCTGGACGAATGTGTCCAGGAGCGAGGTCCAGACCGTATTCCTTTCCTATGTCTTCAACTTCTGGCATTTCTTCTCCTCCAGTGGCCATACACATGAGAGACTGAAACTGCTGCCTACCAAGTGAATCTCCAATAAATGCAATGGTTTTGTCCTGCATTCTGGGAGAAAACTGCCTTTAGTCTTTCCACCAAAACCATAGAAGAATAAATTCTAGAAAGCATCAAAACAAAGAGTTTGTAGGTTAACTACATTACGTTTTAGCTTAAGGCAAATGACAGCATGAGAAGAAGAACAGACAATCTTGTGCTAGATGGATCTTTAAATGATGGCAAGGTAAGGCATTCAACTCAAGGACACTAATGTTTGAAAATGTGGCATGATGGAAACTTAAACTGTACGAGAGGGTAATACCTTCTCAAGAATTCAAACCTATCGAACTCTGGCATTTCACAATTTTCTGGCTGCCAGCGGTATCCCTCATATGAAAAGTCAGTTCGTCGCGTTAAACGACAGGCCCACATTTCCGATAACCACTGCTTACACCCAAAACCAGAGTATAAGGGCTGTCGCCTATTGTCTACCACCCATCTACCCTTGCCATAATTGCAGTCTGCAGAAAGAGGCATATTAACTAATCTGCAACAATTAATATGACAAGAAAAACATAATGGAAATAGACACAACACTCAACATTCCAAAGCCACTTCGCAACAATGCAGAAAGTTGGACGGGTGACTTCTAGTAAAACATGACCACTAACGGTTCTCATTTCTCCAAAAGACACACAGTTTACTTCATATATCTTACCTAACTGAAAAGGTCAGATAACATTCTCATAAGAGAATCAGACAACACTTGGAAAACACTCTCACATGACTGCTTATTCTCTGACTCATCCTGATAGTTTTCCAAAAATCGCCATCTTACCATGAATCTAGATAGGAAAGCCTCACATGGAATTTTGCAAGGACAGCAATCTTAAAGGCTGGGCAGTTTCCAAAAGCAAAAAGGATGGCTTACAAGGCAGGCAGTTTTTCCTAAGTGCCATATGAGATTTACATGACAAGAATAATTAAAATGGCATTAATAGGCTTCCCTGCACTGCTAAAAGAAGGCTCCCACAAGGTACATTGCTCAGGCTATTATGATTACCTGATTAGAAGCTCATTTGCTGATTATGGTCAAGCACGGGTTACTAAGAATTGAGGAAACATGCCACTGCAACACAAATAATTAAGGATTCCCCTTAGAGGTTGCCTCCAGGGCACTTCTTAAGGGCCAAAAAAGAAGTATTCACATTTTCTAAAATTGATCACACTTTATAAAAAAGACATGCATGAAAAGGCAAAATGTCTCTTTGATTGGCCTCTCAGCACATGGCTGCAGAACCCGTTTCCAATTATTGACAGATTCATAGCACTGGAAGTAGAGCAAATGATGGTTTACTGAAGGAACCAATGAAATTTGAAGGATATTCACCATTCTACTTGTAAGTTGAGAACCTAGACAATTTTATGACCACAACCAGAGCACTGGACAGAATAATTTTATTAGCATGTCACGCCATTACACATGAAAAGGATAAGTGCACCTTCTGTTTTAGAAGACAGTATTGTGTGCTGACTCTCCTTTTCCAGAGTTTCCAAGGCAGTGAAATTTGTAACAACAGTACCAATATATTGTTCTGATTTGGTAGGATTTTCTGGCTTGATAGAATGTACTTCTTCTTCCTCAGCAGGGTCCTTTGACTTTAATTCATTAGGGATGTTGAAGACATATTCTGAATAACAGAACAGATAAGATCAAGAGGAAAACAATCATCAGCTTTTTTGCATATGGAGCCCAATTGCAGAAAGATACAAAATGCTGCTATGATACAGTCAATTTAAGAGGTAACATAGGTAACATTATACTCCATTTCCAATATATATTGATCCAATCAAGCATTTACATTCTCATGTTGCGGATGGAGTCTGACAAAGCAACCTGTACGTCATGCTTATAAGACAACCATTGAATCAACTAGGGTCCAGAATTTAGCCTTTTATATTACTTCATCTTTATCTCAGCAGTTCAGAAACAAAATATCTGTTTCCATCCTGAGACTCTAAAACATGGCCAATCCCTATCTCCATCCATCAAATCAAATTATTTCCATCAACTACTGTTGTTTGTCATCTCCCATATTTAACTACAAATTCCAGGCATTGTCCTATCCTGAAATTTCACTTACATATAATCAATAGAAGAGCTCAGGAAATCACACCACTCATCCTCCAAAAAGCCTAAAGAAGTTCAAGTTTTTCTGCTTTCAGTGATAAAACATTGCTTATCAAAATAAGTACAATGAAACAGGAATAGCAGCCAATTCGCTTTTACTTCTAGCAGGATAGGAGCCAAAGTTGAGTCTATAAAACTCATTTATCATGGCAAATTCAGAAGAGATAGTGTGCACATAGATATATAAATGTAAGGCCTCCAGTTATGATCTTCTCCTTTCTCACGTTTTGTTTGTCAAGTCCCCTTAGTGCAAAACACAAACAAGAACTGTACACATATATCATATATGAAAAATCAACAAGATAAATTGACAGAGAGAGAGCTTGGAAAATGGATTCACCAAAAAAGGAAAGAAAGAAAGAAAAAGAAGAAAACTAACCTGATGAAGAGAAGAATAGTTGATCTCGGGAAGACCTCAGGGAATTGAGGAAAGGATTTTTCTCCCACATGAAAAGAAATATTGTTGTAAAGATGATTCCTAATAGGGTAACTGAAAGATTCCTCCCTCTTCCTCTAGGTATCCCACCTTTCATCTTAAACTACAGATTGCAGGAAGTAAATCTTCAGTGCCTTCCCTCAGTAACATATTGAACTTTCACTGACAAAAGCATAAATTTGGTTCAGGATGAACCCACAGAATACCATAATGTAACTGTTTCTATGGAAACCAACATCCCCTGAAAACCCAACGAATACATCAGCACCATAAATTTAACAAGCCATCAATAATGCCAGACTGATTAAGTTATAAATACTTACTCATGTAAGTTCCTCCCAAAATGCTTATACACGCATACAATTACATAATGAAATCATGTTGATATAGGCACTGGTGACCTAAGGTTTTGCCGAATTGAGGGTGAGGCAGAAGATAAATGATGCTTGCAAAATAAATAATATAAAAATGGCATAAGTAAATAAGGAGTCAAATCTAAAAAATTTTTAGGTGGAAGGGGATAGTGCCTGGGTCCCTGATTCCCCTTGGTACGCCATTGAATAGGTCCTGAGAAATGACAGGATAAAAAACTTCCTTAGCAAGCTACGCTTGGTAAAGATGTGAGAATATGATGACAACACATTTTGACCTAGGTATAAACTGCATTGAATGTGGTAAAAAACCCAAATGCTTTGGACCTATATAATTCATGATTCAAAGACTTATGGTATCGACAGGATCTATGCTTCCATCTTTGCTTTCATTTTTATGCACATGGAAGTCCCCAACAAAGGTATATGCACATAAAATTAGGTATGCATAGTTCATAAACAACAGGCATCGCACACAAGGAATAGGCAGCAAAATTGAGTTCATTCGAATGCACTTCACCAACCATTTAGTGGCAAATATACACTCCGATAAAAGAAATTTAAAATAAATAAATTCTATTACAGTTATTTCAATGGTCACTGTGACTACATGCCTTGACCAAGGTCAATTCCAACACCCCAAGTCAAATCTTTTTGAAGTTTCTATCATAAAGGAGTTCAGCACAAGGCTTGTGATTTCTCTATTACGTCTATGAAGAGACTTGTCCTACACTTTAAAACTCAATTCACAAAAGCATCAACAGCAATCACATCTCGAACCCAACATAACAACTGTAAACCAGATCTTTTTCTTCCCCTTCTTAAATCATGATTAACCGACTCACCTTTATAATTGACCATATAAACATAAATCCATCAGCATATCACAAGAAGCTACAATATTCAACTAATTAAACAAATTACATGACATTCCACGTGCCAATATCAAACTAATAATTACTATCATGCATAATTGGTGAGACGCATGAAAACCAATCTTCCCAGTATATATATAAATAGCATGCGCCTGAACCAAGTGACCACACTGAACATAGTTGCTGAAAAATTGAAAAAATTTGAAACTTTCATACTTTCTCTTCATGCCGACTAAATTAAACCAATAGTTCAAGATCATCCAGTGACCATAGAGAACATGCTTCGTAAAAGAATTCAAAAATTTGCAATTTTCGCATAATTTCTTTTCTTTTGCGTACACACAAGACATAACCAGCCAAAAACAATGATAAAAAAAATAATTCATAAAAAATGCATACCCAATTGACCATTTTGAGCAATGTTTTGTAAAAAATATTAAAGTTTTGCAATTTTTGTATATTTTTTCAATTCGTACAAACACAACTAGCAAAATAATGAATTAAATAAACAAACTTTCATAAGAAAAATGCATACCCAAGTAACATTCTTGAAAAATGCTTCACAAGACAATTAAAAAAAAATTGAACTTTTTATACGTTTCCAATTAAATTGAAAAAACTAAACAATTTCTTAAAAAAAAAAAAATGAAACGTATCGTAGGAGTCATGTACCATTTTTCAGCAATGCCGTTATATATGTACATTTCTATCTTTATATTAGAGAAGATTAACGGATCCCGGAATATGAAAATTACAAGTCAATTTAGATTAGAACATCATCAAAAAAAAAAAAAAAGTACCAAAGCAGGAAAAGAAACAAAAATAAAATTACCTGAATAGTTGGTTTCTATAACTTGAATGTCTTGTAGAAGCTTAATTCTGAAGGATCTGTTCAAATGATTTTTCCTTTTTTTTTTTTTTATTTTCAGATCCAAACCATAAAGGTAATTTTAGGAAGGAGAGAGAGAGAGAGAGAGAGAGAGAAGGAATAGATAGATTTATGTCTTGCTATGTTTTTTCATTAATGGGGATGTTTTTTAAAGTAACAGCTGGTGCAGTTCCACAGGAAATCGACATGTGTTGTGCGTCAGAGGTAAAAGTAGTATTTCAATATTGACATGCGGGCATTTATGTACTTGAAGAATCTTATGGTTCCTTGTTGGACGAAAATACCCCTAGTTTTAGGACGTGGCGAGTTCTTATTGGTTTCCTTTTAAGCAAATAGTGTAATGTCAGGCAGTGATAAGTTTTAAATATAGTATCTTAGTTAGTGAGCGGATTTATTATTTTTCTCCAATTTTAATGTACCGGCGCATTTTAATTATTAATAATTAACTAATTGGCTATATCTTACTCAAAATCCTACTTATCATATCTACATTGCCTTATACAAAGTTTATTCTTAAGATGTTAACAAGGGTCAGATATATTTAGTGGTTTTACTTTTTTAATCTACTTTATAAGTTAGATAAGATCTATTTTAATAAAATATTAGTATTTTCATACTATTAAATTATATAAATAGTTATTTATAGGAATTCATTAACATTACATACAATTTATAGGATACAAATACAAGATCATCGCATATATTGATTCTATATCCTTGTATTTGTATTACAATAATAGGAGGACTTAAACAGAAATACGATTAATTTTGCATGTAAAACTTTATTTAATAAAATATACATTTGTGTATTTGATTGGGCTTGATCGGCTAGATGCGATTAAGGCATGATGTGATAAATATGTGAGTTAACGTGGCCTAATTGAATCTATATGCATTTTGTTGGGCTTGCGAGACGTAATCTATATTAATAGGTGCGTGTCCATTTCCTGTATGTAAAAGTTAAATACATTGATATAATTAAATTTGATATATAAAATAATTACAAAATCAAATTATACTCATGAGCTACAAGTAAGAAAATAAAAAAGGATTATTTATACAACGATCCTAAAAAAGCAAAAGGAAAAAAATATATATAATTTTACCTTTCTTCACAAAAATTATGAACTTTACAATTAATCTACGGAATTTCAAATATCCAATGGAGAATTAACAAAAAAGCAAACTTTATCAATGTTCTCGCAGAGTAAGCATTGAGAAAAAATTAAGATTGCATCCTAAAATAAAATCATGAAGAGGTATAAATAAAATCACGTAATCTATTTAATACATAGGTTTAGAATTTCTTTCATGACACACGTGTCCATAGCCATCAGGTTTTTGAGAATGTTATCAATCTCAAACTAGAAGATTGACTCCAAAACAAGAATAAGTTAAAGGTTAAGAAAGTTAATTTGCCTCAAATAAAATTGATTTGAGATTAATAAAAATATTATACTGGAATTTATATTTACTTATAAAGTAATAAATATTATTTATATCTTTGAAAATCAAAACAATTTACTTTTTTATTTTTATCTAAATTTAATTTTTTTTAGTAAATTAGTACATTTTCTATAAAATATATGATAAAATAATATATTTTAATTTAAAAAGATGCGATGAGTTTCTATAGGAACTATATTAGAGTGGTTGGATCAATTGAGTTGAATTAATATTGCTATCAATAAAAGTTAAAGAGATGATTAGGATCGATTTTATAAAAAAATTATATCAAATCGGGTTGGATTGAATAAATAAACTCAAATCTAATAACACTGCTATTTATATTAAGATATGTTTGTCAAATGTTGATATATCCTCAATAATTTAAAATTATATGGATTCGTATGGAAAATTCAACCTTTCCTTGAATCTCGTTAAATTTTATTTGACCTTTGCCCCTGGCTTCCCTTATTTAGCTAACTTTCTCAAATAAGCTCCACAAATTCTAATAGTTTACCACATATTTGCGTTTAAAAGAGAGATTAAATATAATATGAGAGTATGTGTTAAAAATCAAAAGGATCAATACTTTTTCTTTCCTTCTATGGAAAGAAGTCATATATTCTTTCACTAGAAGAAAGCCAAGTGGTTTTTTTTTTCTCCCTTTTAGATGGAAGATAAAAATATTTTTTCCCCTTTTCCAATCAAAATTATTTGGAAAAATGAATCTACTCATGTTTTGGTTATTATACCTATGGTTTGAAAGAAACAAAATTTTCATATGAAGAGAATATGGAAGTGGGAGAGCTAGTGTGGTTAAAAGTAATTATCGTGGGATTGGAGATTGAAACAAAGTAACTTACTCACATGCATTAAGAGTGTAATGGGAGGAAAAAGGTAGGAATAGGAGTTACTTAGCATGTTATAAGGGGTAAAAAATGGTTTTATGGGTTTTAAGCCTAATGATAACTTGAGTTGGTTCTTTGGACTAAGTGATAGAGCCCAAAAAATCAAATCCATAAAATGGGATGACTTATGAAGATTTAGCATGATAGATTTAGAATACGAACTATTAGACAAATCTATTTGTGTTCAACCTTTCATAAGAAAGCTTACGCACTTAAGGAGGTTATCTATGAGCTTAGACTTAATGTAAGTCCATGAAGGAATCCACTAACATGAGGATTCATCTCAGTCGTTGATCGTTGATGTGATCCAATGGACGTTCTTGATGTTTTGACTCTATAAATACCTAAGAGCTCTTTCTCGTTTCATAACTTTTTGGAGAGACTAGAGAAACATTATTATGCTGTCAAGTTACCACACATGCATTTGAGCTTCTTGAGATTGCTTACTTCTCCTCCCTACCTCTTTCCCTCCAATTCTCTTCTTGCATGTTATTGCTAAGTCACTCCTTTGAGGCTATGTATAGTGTGAGAATCATGCAGCATACATGTGACTGCTGCAATTGAATCTTCTTGTCTACATTTTTAGCGACTCCACTATAGAAGGAGTGAGTTGACAATGAAATTGTAACTCTTACTAAGAAGAGGATAGCCGATCCTACTAACAGCATTACTAAGGTCAATAAGGTAATTATGAAGTTATTAAGCGAAATATTCCATCGCTACAAGATGTTAATTGAGGCAACAACTCGTAAGAGGTTTTACTCAACAATGAGTAAATGATGCGCACACTTTAAGAAACTACTCAAAAGCTAAATCAATTTATGACAATGCTTACCTAATTTACTCCTCTTCAACTTATGTCCGACATGGCAACCACCGTTGCCATACAGCAAGGTTCGGTTCCATTAAACCCCATGATACTTAGACAACAACGTGTCCCTTAAGTTATACAACTAACTAATCCCCCCGTTGTTAATGAAGATGTTACTTATGAAAGTAACGAATAAGTTCCTACACCAAATCTGTACATGTGCCAATGTCATACCTTACTCTTGAAGCTAAAGATACAACAGTTCAACCTAGAGTCTCTTTGACATCATGCATTGTTTAACCTGTTGTAATTGGTAGGTTTGCAAGCTACCTTAATCCTACCCCTATTATACTTGTAGAAGTTGCAACATCTACACCAATGAGCTCGTTAGTCATCAAAGAAGAGTTAGACCGATACATAAAAGAGATATAGGCGAAATTTACTATTGGAGTATTGGATGTCAAACCCCTATACAATCAATGCATCGTTATTAAGCCATATCTTAAGGACTGTGTTAGTCCTAAATTTTCACTATTCAACAACAACAAGAGGAAATCCCATTATGGACACTTCTTGAGGTTGGCTTAGTGGTTAAGACCTAAGACTCACTCATGATAACTAGCATGAAGTTTTGGGTTCAAATCCCACTACAGACACCTTTCAAGGTACCTACATAGCATAAGCTATTCTTACCCAGTGCATAGGTCTTATAAGGTAATTCATGTACCTGGAGCTAGCTAGTTACAATATGGCTGCATATACATGGCACATAAAGTTATCAACTTACCACAATAGACTAAAGTAAAAAAAAAAAAATTGAAGCCCTTAAGGTGGAGCTAATATGTAGGAGTTAACTGACTGGGACTACCACTTTACATGAATTTGTTCAAGAAGATAAATTAACCCACGTAAAGAAGGTCACCTATTGAAAATGAATTATTTAATATATTGCATTGGGGGAAAATATTAGTCTAATGAGCTTAAATGATGCACGTAATTAAACGATGTTATGAGTTTGCACACTAGAGAAAGAAATAACTTATAAAATTGCAACGTTAGTACTAGGCTTGTATAGGGTATAAAAATAAAAATAAAAAAAGGGCTAAGTAAGTGCACTTGTCAATAGTGCTACTATTTTATAACGTACGTGTGCTAAATAGTGACCTAGCCTTTTCAAAGTATGTAATTGATGCCTAAACCCCTTCAACTTTGTTTAAAGGACTTTAGTCGGGGGAAAAATTTAAGGCGTTAAAAATGGTTTATGGGCTTTAAGCCTAACAATAACCTAGGTTGGTTTTTTAGACTAAACGATAGGGCTTAGAGAGTTAAATCTATAAAATAGGATGACTTAGAAAGATTTGGTATGATAGGATTGAAGTAAAGACCATTGGATAGATTTATCTATGTTCAACCTTTGTTAAGAAAGCTCATGCACTCACAGAGGTTATCTATGATCTTGGACTCAACATATGCCCATGAAGAAATCCATTAACATGAGGACTCATCTTGACTGTTGACTGTCAACGTGATTTGATGGATGTCCTTGATGGCTTGACTCTAAAAATATCCAAGAGCTCCTTTTCATTTCATAACTTTTTGAAGAGATTAGAGAAACATTATTATGCCATTAGACTATTACACATGCATTTTAGCTCACTAAAATTGCCTACTCCTACTCCTCCTCCTTGCTTCTTTCTCTCTAGGTCTCCCCTCGTGTATCATTACCAAGTTACTTCTCTAAGGCTACGTGTAATGCAAGACTCACACAGTACATACGTAACTATTGAAATCAAATTCCCTCATCTACATGTAAAAGAAATTATAGTTTTTAGAGGCATGCAAATAAGTTTTGACTTGTAAGTTGACCCGTTTAATTCGTTTAAAAAGTGGGCCAAACGAATCTGGTTCATGAGCGAGCTTATCTAAGTTAGCGTTTAATCCACTTATGCCTTTAGCTTATAGGCCAACCCATTTAACTCATTTCAAAAGTGGGTTAGGGCTAAGTTTTTTTTTCCCATTTAAAAAGTAGGCTAAATGAACTTGGCCTATTTAACTTGTATGTCAAAGTAAGGTAGGCTCAGTTGACCCGTTTAATCCGCTTACATACTCTAGCTTTTTTGGTTATTGTTATGAAGGTAATTAACAGATATAATCCAATCAAATAATTTTTATACATTAACGAAAACACAAAAAGACTATGTTTGAATATTAGAAATAATGGAATTGTAAAGATACCAAGTGTTGATAACTAGATTTTGCCTTAACATATTACTCGGAATCTCGGTTGACAAGATGCCGATTATTGTTATTTTCATTTAAGGCCTTCAAGGGCTCAACTCATCTAATGGGCCTCAAAGCTTGGCCTACTTATATATCTAGTTTGAATTTGGAAAGTAGTGTAGATAATTGTCACTTTGTACAATCTCATTACATAACCGCCTACTACTCCTATCTTTTAAGAATGTGCTTAATTATGGGATCGCCACGTGGTCTACTACTAATGATCATCTGCTATTACAGATACCCAGTATTTGCCTATAAATAAGGGAAATAAAGCATTGTAAGGACTCTCTTATATTCTTTAATACCTTGCTTACTTATTTATTTACTTTTCCACAATAACAATCACTTACTTAGGCATCGAAGTTGCTATGCTGAACTAGCCCTGATACCACTTTAGTTTTTTGTTCGTGCTTTTACAAGATCAAAGCTCTACACCAAAATCACTTGACAATATTTGGCTCTATCTGTTTTTTAATAACCTACCTATATGGCCAAGACAAGAATGAAAAAAGTGTAGGTGTTGGTTCTTTATCTTAACAACATTTAAGGGGGGTGGAATAAGCATACTAATGAGCAACATTTGGCTAAATTAGAGCAACTGCATCAATTTAGCTAAAGAAAATTAAGAGCTCAATAAGAAATATGACAAGATCCTTAGTCTTCTCTACAAGCATGTTTAACTATACTAAAATTAAGGGTATGACGACCACAATACCAAGAATTCTGATGATTCATTTTATTCCCTTGAATTGCTTAAGAAGCAGGTAGAAGTTACACTTGGACCTTCGGCCCCTATTCTTAGAAAGAGTAACAAAGGAAAACAACCACAGCAGGTGCACTATGTGGGACCGTCGCATGTCAACATCTTTACTTCGATGAGTAAACAATTTCAGATAAAGAGGAGTCCTTTTGTTCTCAAGATTTTGGAAGAAGTAATACTACAGCACATTAAGTTGCTACAGTTTAAGAATTATGATGGAATAAAGGACTTAGAAGATCATCTGGAGTACTACCATACCTTGACTAAGCTTCATGGTTTGAGTGATGCCATGGCTTATCAAGTATTCCCCTCAACCTTGAGGAATGTGGTGAGTTCGTGGTTTAAACATTTGAAGCTAAACATAATTTCATATTTTGAAGATTTAGTAGAAGTGTTCTTGCAATATTTCCCTACAAGTAAGCTCCTAGTTGAGGATTCTTTAGTCCTCAACACTATAAAGCAAAGATCAAATGAGTCTATTAGGGACTATTTGGTTCATTTTATGGCTGAGATGGTCCAGATTCTAAAATTAGACATGAATGTTACTCTCAACACGGTTATTGATGGAGTTAAACCTCATGGAGACTTTTTTAAGTCTCAGGCAAAAAACAAGTTGAAAACTTTTGCCGAGTTTAAGATTAAGGCCACATCTTATATTTGTTAAGAAGACAATATTAAAGCTTGATGTAAGGTCGACTAAAGCAAAAGAGACTGAAAGAGTGATAAGAAGAAGAATGCAAAAGATCATTTTGGTGTACATGATTAGTGTTTAAAAGGAAACAATGGCGAGAGAAAGAGGTCACATATCCTAACTTATTCTGTTCATACACCACTCAATCATCCAGTTGTAGACATTTTGATGAAAGTACGTAACCAGAGGGAGGTATTGCAATGGTTAGAAAGAATGAGAGGAAATTTGTCACGTAGAAATTCTAATAAATATTGCAATTTTTATCACAATAGAGGTTATGATACTAATGAGTATATTTAACTTAAAAACGTAATCAAGGATGCAATCCAACAAGGATATCTAAGCAAGTTCCTTGCCCATGACGTCGAGAATATCGAATGGCAACCCAAAGACAACGTGATGAGCAAGAAAATATAATGCAGCCTTCTTAGGCCGGAAGAGATGCAAGAGATGGAAGTAGTTATAAAGCATTAAATGGTATTATAAACACTATTGTCGGCAAACCCTCCACCTTATGCCAATCAAGCTCTTTGAGCTCAACTAACGATATACGTTATGTTTATAGTGTGTAGGGCAAAAAGGTTAAGGTTGTCAATTCCATTTCTTTTATGGAGGAGGATTTCAAAGGCCTTACAATGATGCACTCATAATCAATGAGAGGATTTCTAACTTCGAAGTTAAAAAGATTTTGGTTGACACAAGGAGTTTGGTAAACATTATTTTCCAACAAGCCTTCGATAAGATGAAGCTAAAGATCAAAACATAGTTAAGATCTTATAATTATGATTTATACACTTTTAATAATCAACCCGTTCAGATTACTGGAGTTATTTTCCTTCCTATTCAAATTGGAGACGATAAGCATGTTATGGAGGATAAAGTGGATTTCCTTATCGTCTAGTTTTTGGTCTCCATATAATATGATTATGGGCTAACCATGTTAGCATTTATTTGACATGGTTCCGTCAAATGTGCATCTTAAGGTGAAATTTCCAACTCCCACCAAAGTCGGAGTATGCAAAGGGGACTAGCAATTAGCTAGGTCATTGTATATGAGAGTGCTATAGCATGAGAAAAATTTTCAAGTTGAAATTGGTTTGAAACAGAGGTTAAGCGGCATTGAAAATGTAAAGGAAAAGATAGAGGAAGTCCCATTAGGAAATGATCCTGAGAAGGCAATAAAGATAGGGAAACCATTGCCGATAAATATTTATCAAAGTTTAATCAACTTTCTATAGGATAATGTTGATGTATTCGCTTAGTCTCCTTCGAATATACTGGGCATCCCCAGAGAAGTGATAACACACAAGCTTCCAATTGATCCCAATACAAAGATAATTCAACAAAAGAAAAGGCATTTTGCCCTTGAATAATAAGAAGCCATTAAAGAAGAAGTTCACAAGTTATTAAAGGTAAGATTCATAAGAGAAGAGCCTTATCTGACTTGACTAGCCAATTATGTACTAGTTAAGAAGTTAAACAATAAATGGCGTATGTGCACAAACTTTATGAATTTGAACAAAGCCTGTCATAAAGCTTGTTTCCACTTGCCAAGAATAGATCAAATGGTTGACTCAACTATTGGACATGCCTTACTCTTTTTCATGGATGCATTTTTCAACTACAATCAAATTAAAAAGGAAAAGGATTCACACGTCCTTTATCACAAACTCTAAGACATATTGTTATATAGTGATGCCCTTGGGGCTAAAAATGTAGGCGCCATCTATTAGAGGCTTGTAACCTAGATGTTCAAGCCACAAATCTATTGAAATGTTGAGGTTTATGTCAATGATGTGATAGTAAAGAGCAAGATAGAGAGTCATCATCTTATCGATCTTAACGAGACATTTGGCACCTTGAGGAGATACAATATGAAGCTAAACCCACAAAAGTGTATCTTCGGTGTTACCTTAGGAAAATTTTTGGGATATATGGTCACTCAGCATGACATTGAAGTAAACCCTAGGAAGATTGATGCTATTCAGAACATGAAGTCCCTTAGCATTGTTAAGGAAGTTTAAGAGTTAACTAGGTAGATTACTACTTTAAATAGATTTGTGTTGAGAAGTGCAAACAAATGTGTGGAATTTTTCAAAGTATTAAAGAACCTGAAGGAATTTCATTGGACTGACAAGTATGAGGCAGTATTTAACAAATTGAAAGAATTTCTTACATCACCCTTAATACTTTTGATACCTTTCCCTCAAGAAGATTTGTTTTTGTATTTGTTAGTCAGTAGCCAATCCCTTTCATTTGTCTTGGTCTAGTTAGAAGGTAAGGAGCATTGATTGATTTTTTATGTGAGCTATGTCCTCTGAGGGTTAGAACGGTGATATACAAAGATTGAGAAGTTTGTTTTGGTAGTGGTTCTATCAATAAGGAAGTTAAAACCGTATTTTGAGGCACATCAAATCACTATCCTTATTGATCAGCCTCTATGATGAGCTTTATAATGATCAAATTCTTTAAGGAGGATGATGAAGTATACCTTAGAGTTAAGTACTTATGGTATACAATATAAACCTAGAACGGTATTAAAAGCTTAAGTATTGGCAGATTTTGTTACAAAGTTCACTAGAGAAGAAGACAGCATTGAGATGGCCAACAAACCAACATGGAACTTATATGTCGATAGCTCCTCCATCAAAGAAGGATGCGATGTGGGCCTCATTTTACAAGGGGCCCATAATGTGAAAGTTCACTATGCATTGAAATTTGGGTTTCCAGCTAATAATAATGAAGTCAAGTATGACGCCCTCATTCCTAGGCTTAAACTGGCCAAGGAAGTTGGTGCTAAAAAGTTGAAGTTTTTTTCGATTCATAGTTAGTTACGAATCAAGTTAAAGGGAACCACACAGTGAAAGAGGAAGTGATGAGTAAGTATTTTTTGATAGTACAAATGCTTAAGGACGATTTTCAATCGAGAAAATATCGAAGACTAGAAACATTACTGTCAATAAGCTGTCAAAGTTAGCCAATATAGCACTTCCTGATTTGAATGATAAGCTTTTTATTGAGTATCTCCTTAGTAAGAGTCTAGAAATTGTTCGATAGAGTTACGAATTGACTCCTAACTTAAGGGAGAGGCCTTAGATGGACCTAATTTTGACTATTTGAAGGATGGTGTTTTACCTGACAATAAAAAAGAAGCTCATACGTTGATATATCAGGTTGCAAACACAACCTTATCTTTGGTGTATTCCATAGAAAGACACTCAACGAATTCTGTTTGAGTTACATGGCGGTGTTTATAGCAACCATATACAAGGTTAGACCCTATATATCCGCACGTTGAGACTTGACTATTATTGGCTAACTATGAAAGAAGATGCAAAATCTACTATTCAACAATGTCCACAAAACCAAAAACACTAGGCATTGAGCCATACACCTTCTGCTAAATTGCATAGCTTTACTAGCCTTTGGTCCTTTGCCTACTAGGGATTAGACATACTCATACCATTTCAAAAGTTTATGACCCAGTGGCAATTAGTCATAGTTACTGTAGATTATTTCACCAAGTGAGTCGAGGTCGAAGTAAGGGCTAAAATCATTGAACAGAAAGTTTAAGCTTTCATTTTCAACTTTATTATATCAAGGTTTAAGGCTTCGTTTATGATAGTGACTAATAATGGACTACAATTTGATAATGATAAGTTTTGAGCATTTTATGAGAAATACGATATTTGTCTGAATTACACTTCAATGGCTCATCCTCAAACCAATGGACAAGTGGAAGCTATTAATAAGACCATCCTATATAGTTTGAAAAGGAGAGTCAATCAAATTAAGGGAAAATGGGTTGACAAATTACTTAATGTTTTATGGGGATGTAGGACCACCCACAGGACTTCAACTAAGGAAACACTTTTCAAGCTTGCATATGGATTAGAGGCAATTCTATTGATTGAATTGGACCTACCCAATCTTCGGACATAGAAGTTTGACATTATGGAAAATCAGGTCAGCCTTATGGCCAATTTAGATACAACTAAGGAGATTAGAGATACTACAAGAGCAAGAGTTATTGTATATTAGCATAAAGTGGCAAGGTACTGTTACGTCCCGAAGTCACAGAGTCACAACAGTCTTACCATGTAAACCATTCTATGATAGTAACTGACCTCACAGTGCCTACCATAGACATAATCTACATAAGGCGTCGACAACTTCTCACTTTGAAGTAAACAGTCCGATTAAAAGTTTAACTACAATTAAGATAAATATTACAAATTTCTAATAAACATGTATAATTATATGTAAAGTCTATAGAACTTCCCAGGAAATTCTACATATTCACAACTGTTCACTAATTTACAAAATAACTATCAGTCTTTCATCCTTAACTACAAAGGATACTCTAGTTACACATCATTACTAAGCAAAATTAATCCTCACACCCTTGGCTTCAAAAGGACTAACCTCTAGGTAATTGTAGGGCGGCATAATACTTGAAGTGTTCAAAAATCAGGACCTGTAAAAGGATCTATAAGGGTATGAGCAACTATAGCTTAGTAAGTTGAACTGGAGACTCATGAATGCATACAAGCACAAACAAGATTATCAAGTAATTATTTTCATGTAATGCAACAATCAAGTGTCATCGCACAACGTAGTCCGATCCGTTGTGAAATCAGAGAAATTTCACCCGCTCTAATCTGGGTTGAGGAGTTTCCATGTTATGCAGCAGCTCACAACCAAACTCTGGCTTGTGCAATTGAGACCTTGCTCCTTCCGCGACTACCTTCGAACCATTGACTTCACCCTAGCCACGACCTCCTTTCCTGTCGCTTAGTTCGACTAAGGATGAAGAAGGAACCATTATGCAATCCTATGCTATCCCTTTCGAAAGGGTCAGTATTTGGTTGGAGAATCCTAATGATCCCCTAACAGGTTGCAATGCATGGCATTTTTGGTCATTAAAGTCGAATAGGATTAAATTTCATTTAGGGTTTTCAAACAATTCACACCAATTCAATCATAACACATAATCCATCATATCACAATTTCAGCACGAATTCAAATACATCAAACACATGCGTAAATTACTTATAATCACAACCATATATATTCCTAAGTCTCCGAGTACTATAAAACCAGTACTTTATTACAACAAGTAATAACCTAACTTACTTGAAATTTCTCAATCGCCTGATCACTTAATTGCAAGCCGATTCGTCTCTGGGTGTCCTATAATACAAATAGGTCTTTTTAGTACTTATATTTTAAGGATTCATATTCTAAGTTATAATTTAACTCCTTTTTTCATGTATACCTATTATATACTAATAATTCTTTCTACTCTATTTCGAGGTTCAAACCCTAAATTAGATTCTAGTTTTGATTCCTAAGTTCTAAATATGCTTGAATCTTAATATGAAATTAATCACATTAAGCTCAAGTATTCAAATATCCTATTGGGTCTTAATTTAGTATTTTAAACTATTCGGTACACACTATTCCTAATTGAAGTATCGGATTTATTCCCGATATGAGAAAATCTTACATTTTTATACAATTACCTAAGATTAAATTTTATTTCAAATTTAGTATTATTCTGATTTTTATTATATTATTATCTAAATAACCCTAATTTTTTAGATTTATTAATTTTCAATTTCACATATTACTAACTTCTTGCAATAACTACCTAATTTCCTAAATTAACTATACTTAATACTCTAAAGGCTAGGATTAGGTTTCCATATCAGAGATTAACATCCCTAAACGTCTAATTACTATCTAAATCAGTAATTAGTATCTTGATCACCTAATTAACCCAAAATTACCTAATTTTCTCATCATTTTAGGGCTAAAAATTAATTTAAAAATTGCGAAAATTAATTTTTAAAAAATGGCTTCATAGCATTGTTTTATACCACATAAGCATTCTACAGAAAAAAATTGAGCTCCAAACTACACTCCTAAGTTTATTTATTTTTAGTTCTAATCATGTTCGATTTTGCTCAATTTGTTAAGAACCCTATATTTTCAGATGTGATTAAAATAAATCACTATTTTTCCTTAAATCTACATACAATAAAACCTCAGAATAACAAGTTTTATAATTTTCTAGGTAAAATAACTAATTTTACAAAATTATACAAAATCGGGGCAAATAAGGAACTCACCGGTCCAATGCTTTTTGGCTGTCCAACTCCGATCCAAGTGTGTCGGCCGGCCTAGACGGTGGGTTTGGAGTGGAGTGGTGGTGGTGGCTCGATCCCAAGTGGTGGTGAGGTGTGGGTTTGGCTTACTAGCCCTAACTACATAGTTTTCTTTTCTTTTCTTTTTTTCTAGATTTTCTCTTGAATTTTCGAAGCTCTCTATTTTTCTCTGATTCTTAACTGTCCAAAGGAGTTCTCTGAATTTTTTTCCTATTTATAGATGTTTTTGGTAATTAATATGCATTAATTAGACATGTCAATGCCCCATTTCCTTAATTTTTGACTTTTGTGTTGCTTAATTCTAATTAGATAATTTTTCTTTTTTAGATCCCGACCTGCCACAACTAGATTTTCATCATTCCATACCCTTCTAATTTTTTTCTGATTTTTCCATAATTAATTAATAATTTTCTTTAATTATTTACTAAGTTTTTGGCCAATTTAGATAATTTCGCGTATTTTTATCTACACATAAATACATGTAGGGTCTATGTGAACATTTCTAATTATTATTTAGATCATTATATAATTTTTAGTATACATATTATCTATCTCTAGTGATTTATTAGTTATTTGATTATACTTTTCGCCTTTTCAGTAATTAGTAATTATTATACTTAAAATTTGAAAATTTTATAGTCTCCTATTTTATTACTTGTTTTCTTAAATTCAAGTTTACGAGGTTATTTTTACTAATATTTCTCTCTATATTTTATAATTCGGATTTGATCGGATTCTTTAATCGATCGTCCAAAACCTTGTGCTCTAAGTTCAATCCTATGGTCTCTTGGCTTAACTTTAGGGCTTACAGGTACTATAATCAAAAGATGAAGCATATGGTATTTTAAGTTGGAGACTTGGTTTGCTGAAAGTTAGAAGTAATAAGCGTACAAGAGAATCAAGGGAAGCTCGATGCAAATTGGGAGGATCCTATTAAGATCCAAGAAGTCATAGGCAACGGCGCTTATCGATAGAAAGGCTGGATGGAACAATCATACCTCATGCATGGAATGTTGAGAATTTGAAGCTTTATTTTAAATGGTTTCTTGTCAATTACAATTTTCTTTTGTTTTCCCTTTCTAAACATTGTAAGGCAATGTCCTACATCGTGTTCAAGTATGAAATGTTTGTTTCAATTTTACAAGTATCTCTTCTTACTATCATTTTTATTCCTGATCAATGCATGATTAATAGATTGATGAAGTTATAGCCATACGGCGAACAAACTAATACCTAATATGTTATGACCTATAACGGTTAACACTCTTCACATTAATTGATGAGTAATGCCAATAATCTTTGAAAAAAGGAGTATCGAGCAATCAGAGTTAACGAACTCTAAGCTGCCTTCAGTAGGTAATTTTATGGCTAAGAAAATAAAACTTAACAACTAAAGGTTCATGTCCTATGCAGCTAATGAACATTATGTTTACAAAAAGACATTTTAGTATTAAACACGTGTGAAATAAAATGTACTAAGAATTAAAAGCAGTAAACACCAAATAAAGGTTAGTTACAACCAAAAGGTTGGCATCCTGACCACATAAAGTCCATAAAATGATTGTGGAAACAAAGTATAAATCAATTGACTCTTTTTCCTTGTGGATTGGGTGGAAGTATCGTCTTGATCAATAGAGCACGGGACCTTCTTGGGGCTAATTTCTCCATGGGCATTAGGGGTCTTGTTAGAGGAGTTAGAGGTCTCTTTGTATATGTAGGGGGTCTCCTTTGATGATAATTCCTTAATATCGGCAGGAACTTCAAAGCTAGCTTGAATATTGTCACCCTGCTTTTGAACCTCTGTCTCTACTTCTCCGTCAACCTTTTCATCGATACTGTTGGCATTACTATCATCAACATTGGCAAGGTTAAGGCATGAAAATTCATAATCAAGGTGGACCTTTAAAATTTCTTTCCTCGCCAGTTGGACGCCCCTGCAAGAACTTCTTTTGGAGCAATCTCTCATATTGCCGACTAGGAGTCACAATTGATAGTGCTTCCTCAACAAAGGGCCTCCTTTTTGCCGCCTCCTCTAGTTCAATAACACGAGCTTCAAGTTTAGAGCCGTTGATCCCCAAGTTCTTTATTTGGACTCTTAATTTGTCCTCCTCATCACTCATTGAGGTGATCGTTATTTGTCCTCCTCATCACTTATTAAGGTGATCGTTGTTTCTAACCCCCCAGCATTCATCTCGTTTTTTCCAACGCTTCTCTTTCAGGTCCTTGATCTCTTTGTAAAGCTCCTCATTCTTAGTCTTAAGGCTCGAAACTTCATTGGCGGCCAATGAGTGTGTTAGTTTCTTGCCAAAGAGCTCTTCCTATAACTTCTTAGCTTTCATCTCGGCCTTAATCCTTACCTTCTCAGCCGTAATAGTTTATGCCTTTAAGGAGTTGTAAGCATCTTTAACATTTTGTAATAAAATTAACAAAGCCGAATAAGTTAATCGATTCAGGTAATGGAAATTTTGATATACCTTTTTCATCTCCTTTTCAGCCTTGTCTAAGGCTATCTAAACATGGCTATTAATCTGCATACACACAAAATCAGGTTAGTAACAGGACATAAGAGATAAATGAAAAGGTTACGATTATAAACTTACATCGTACAATTTGGTAGTAATATGGCCTTTGTTGGAACCGCTGACTCTCTCCACATCCTTCTTCGCTATCTTTTTGTCTTTCGGGAGAATGACCCCCTTCATCAAGGTTAAAGATTTTGTCTTATCACTGAAAACTGAGTCAATATCTAGCATGTTATGGCTCTAGCATGGCACAAAATATTTATCCACCTCATGGTTGGGAACAAACTCGGTAGAACTAATGCCAAGAGCTGTATTTAGTAGAGCCTCCTTAGTCTTCTCATTCAAACCCTTCCTTTTCTTAGATGGAGGTTAGTCAGCAAGCTCTTTCCTACTTCTCTTCTTAAGACTCGACTCAACATTTGTTTGGTTTGACAGGTTCTCTACTACTCCTTAAGGAATAACCTTAATGGTGCTAACACTTCCTCCCTACGAGTGTCTCTTATTGTAAGAATTACCTCAAGCTATGTAATCCCAATGGCTTCTGTTTGTCCAGTACCCTAACCCTTGTCAGTAGGAGGGGTTTCCTTTTTCTTCTTTGAAGTGATAGTCTCCTTCACAAGCTTCTCTTAGGTAGTCTTTTTTGGTGCTATTAGCTGACTAGCAGGAAGTTTAGTGGTTGCATGCTTATATAGTTTTTGCTTCTTAGCTTTGGCTTGTGCCAATAATTTCGTAGGATCCACATCCCTTGTGCCCATGCTTGCATAAAAGAGAGAGATTATTATAAACAAAAAGGAAGGGAATAATTAAAAACTTATAAGTCCATACCAAGCAAAGCTTAAAGGCAATGATTCTTCCCTTAAGTCATAAGAATGGCTTTCATCTTGTAGCTCTACTCGGTATGGTAGGTAGACTGTTACCTACCTTTGTTATAAGAAAATATTGGCTCTCCCTTTTTATATCGAGATATGATCCTTTTGACAACCTAGAAAAACATCTTATTCCCTCGTCTCTCTTAAATCTTCTTGGTAGTGGCAACATCATTCAACAATAATTCGATGTCTTTAGTGCGAATAAGCTTTGTTTGTTTAGTCCAAAAACCAAATCTTCATCCGGCCTAATTGAGACATACTTATTGTGTCACTTGTGAATTTTAGACTCTAACTCCTCCATGAATTTATGCCCATGTTGAGCCATCGCAAAGTACCAACCATCTTGTTGTCTCCTTGTTGAGAAGAAATATCTAAATAATTGGGCCGTAGCCCTAACCTCAATCTCTTTACATATAATCTCAAATGCAACAAGAAGCCTATAAGTATTGGGAAAAAACATACTCTGCATAACTCGAAAATAGTTAAGGAACTGTTTTTGAAAAACGAAGAATGGAAGATGTAACCCAAAATCAAGATATTTCAAATATATATGGAATTTACGATATTTCAAAAAACATACCCTTTCATCCTCCCTCGGCCTACATAGATGCCATGCATTGGGGAGATCTTGCTAATACTTATTATACTTTATGACGAGTATCATAATAGCACTACCCACTATTCCATCTGGAGAATTAATGTTGTAAACTACATTATTATATAAATACCTTGCATTCGACCTTTCCTCATCATTTGTGTAGTAATCCACAGGAAGAGCCTTAATATAAGCAAGTTTTTCTCATTGCTCTATTGTGCTATTTGTTGAACTACTAGAAGAAGATTCCAAATCATTCCTTCTTTGGTGGGAAAAGTAGCCTTGGACACGGTTACTTTAGAATCTATAGAAATAAGTTGACGAAAGACACTTCAAATCGTACTTGTTGAAGTTAAGTTGACGAAAGATCACTTGGCCAAAGCAAAGAAGTTGCTTACTATTTGGGTAGGAACTTGCAGAAAGAAATCTTGAAAGTAAAGAAAAATTATGAAAAGGGGATATGAATAGAGAGGAGCATAAAATATTAATCAAATTGAAAAAGCTTTTTATATAAAAGTAATCCCCTGTCAAAATTCTAATGCACTCTTAATAGGGATGTAGGCTTCAATTAGATAGTCAAGCATGGATTGATGATGCATGTCAAAGGTAAGACATCCAAGGGATATTATATCACTGATAGTTAATAGACCTTACGATGCAATTATGGCTAATATAACAATTGTCATGTATGCCACTATAGAAAAGTGAATGAGCAGGAAAATTAAAAGGTTACGACCTTTCATTTGAAAACTGATACAACGTGTTTTAAAAATCACACGCAAGCTAGTTCGAAAGATAACCCATATTTTGGCATGTTACTTGGCATTTAGAAAATGGTTGATTCTAGCCTTTGCTATCTGATTGCTCAAACTGAGTATTGAATCTTATTTACTCCCATAGTCGAATTCTTGACCACAAAAGTTGGGTGGGTGGGGGGGGGGCAAATGTTGATAGTTGAATTTCGCCTTAAAATGTTACTTGGCATCTTAGCTAATGAGATATAGACTATTGTTATTTTCATTTAAGGCCTTCAAGGGCTCAATTCATCTAATGGGCCTCAAAGCCTAGCTTACTTATATATATGGTTTGAATTTAGAAAGTAGCATGAATAGTTGTATATTAGAATATTTTAGGAATATCTGTCAATTATGTAAAGAGTATATTTAGGATATTTTCTATGTTTAGAAGGTATTAGAATATTTTAGGATCTGTAAATATCTGTCAATTGTGTACAGAGTATATTTAGGATATTTGTTTTCTATGTTTAGAAGCTTGGTTAGTGCGTCTATGTTGTA
This sequence comes from Lumnitzera littorea, assembly GCA_024138015.1. Lineage (NCBI taxonomy): Eukaryota > Viridiplantae > Streptophyta > Magnoliopsida > Myrtales > Combretaceae > Lumnitzera > Lumnitzera littorea. Next base: position 91,299,466 of record JAMXBB010000009.1, on the reverse strand, counting down.
TATATATTGGCCCCCTTTAGCCTGTGATATGAATACACACACAGAAATTTTCTTCTCAAAATTTTATATGGTATCAGAGCTTAGTTAAAAAAAAAAAAAAACGCTATGACTAGCAAGGGACAAAGTGCAGGGCGTAGGCAAAGTAATACGCCAAAGGTGAATACAGCCCATGTAATTGAGCAGCCATCATAATCAATGGCAGCAACGGAAGAAAATGCAGCTTCTAGGACCTTGATAGCAGAACAATGGTCATTCTTTCTCAATTTGTTAAACACGTGCAAACCGGGTACTAGTGAGAAGATGAATGGTAAGGATAATCTGAATTGGATTATTGATTCCAGTGCTTCACAACATATGACAGGTACTTTAGAATGTTTAACAAATTTGAAAGAAATTGTAGCATGTTCAATTGGATTACCTAATGGAGAGCAGGTAATGGCATTGAAGGAGGGATCAATTTGCTTGGGAAAACATATCAAACTAGACAATGTTCTCTATGTTCCAAATTTGAATTGTAATTTGATATCTGTATCGCAATTGTTTAATGGCTCTAATTGTAATGTCCAATATACTAATAAAATTTGTGTTATACAGGACCGTACCTCGAGGATGGTGATTGGAACGGGTGAACAGTGCAAGGGACTTTATTATTTGAAGTCAGCAGTATCAGTCCAAGCATGCAAGACAAGCCATGTAGATTCTTTTGAATTATGGCATAAGAGGATGGGGCATCCGTCTGCAAAAATTGTGGAATCTCTTCCTCAAGTTGAATTTAGTAATAGTTTAGTAAAAAATAAACCATGTGACATTTGTTTGAGAGCTAAACAAATAAGAGAAGTTTTTGTTTCTAGTGACACTAAAGCAAATGAAATTTTTGAATTAATTCATTGTGATTTGTGGGGACCTTATCATGTTAATGCTTCTTGTGGGGCCTCGTATTTCTTTACCATTGTTGATGATTTTTCTAGGGGTGTATGGATATATTTGTTAACTGAAAAAACAAAAGTGGAACTTGTCATGCGTAATTTCTTTGCCATGACTAAAAGACAATTTCAAAAAGATGTGAAGATAGTTAGAAGTGATAATGGGACTGAATTTGCTGGCTTGCATAACTATTTTTCTGAAAATGGAATTTTACATCAGACCTCATATGTAGGAACACCTCAACAGAATGGACGTATTGAGAGGAGACATCGTCATATTTTAAATGTGGCTAGAGCTTTAAGATTTCAGGCCAATCTTCCCATCAAAATTTGGAGAGAATGTGATCTAACGGCTACATATTTGATCAATCGGACTCCTTCTAAGTTATTAGGAGGAAAGACTCCTTATGAGATACTGTTTGGTAAACCTTCTAGTTATAATCACATTCGAACTTTTGGGTGCCTGTGTTATGCTCGGAACTTAAATAGGGAAAAAGACAAGTTTGCTAGCAGGAGTCATCATTGTTTATTTGTAAGATATCCTTTTGGAAAAAAAAGGGTGGAAAGTTTATGATCTTGATACAGGAAAATATTTTGTATCCAGGGATGTTGTGTTCTCTGAATCTGAATTTCCATATGCTGATAAGGAAGGTGTGCAACCAAATCTTGTACAAGATGCTTCTTTCGATATCACCAATCATTTTAATGGTGAATTGAATGAGGAAGACGAAAGTGAGATACCTGAGAATTCGACTGTGACTCAAAGTGATAATAATAACAGGGGGGGTGTCATTGAAATCTTGGGTGAATCTGTTCCAAAACAACTTGGACGGGGTCATAGAACAAAAGAAGCTTCTACTCAACCGCGAGATTTTGTGACATATACTGCACAACAAATAAGTCCCTCTGCATGTTCCTCCAATCTAATTCCGTCCACAGGTACCTCCTATCCTATAGCACATTATGTAAATTGTGACAAATTTTCTCCACAACATCGTTCTTTCTTAGTAGATATAACAATCGAAAAGGAGCCTGTTTCATATATTTAGGCCATCAAAGACATTCGATGGAAAGAAACCGTGATGAAAGAAATTGAGGCACTTGACGCTAATGGGACATGGACTGTGGAAGATTTGCCACAGGGAAAGCAAGCTATAGGCAGTAAATGGGTTTACAAGATCAAATATAACTTAGATGGTTCGGTTGAATGTTATAAAGCTCGATTGGTGATTCTTGGCAATAATCAAATTGAAGGAATTAACTACAATGAGACCTTCGCTCCTGTTGCAAAAATGGTTACTGTACGTACTTTTTTTTCAGTGGCAACAACAAAGGGATGGGAACTCCATCAAATGGATGTTCATAATGCATTCTTACATAGAGATTTAGAAGAAGAGATATACATGAAGATGCCACCTGTGTTCTCTACTTAACAGCCTAGCAAAGTTTGTCGATTACGTAAATCACTTTATAGGTTACGATAGGCCCCCCGATGTTGGTTTTCCAAATTAACAACTGCATTAAAGTGGTATGGATTTCTTCAATCTCAATCTGATTATTCATTGTTTACTTTAAACGAGACAAGATACATTTGAGTATACTGGTGTATGTCAATGATCTTGTTATTGCGGGGAATAATGGAGTTGCCATTCAGGAGTTTAAAGATTATTTATGCCACTGCTTCCACATGAAAGATTTGGGAACATTGAAGTATTTTTTAGGCATAGAGGTGGCTCGGAATTAAGAAGGAATTTTTCTTTGCCAACGCAAATATGCTTTGGATATTATCAGTGAAGCTGGATTATTGGGTGTTAAACCATCTGGTTTTCCCATTGAACAAAATCATCATTTAGCCTTAGCAGAAAATGCATTGTTGGCAGATTCAGAGAAGTATCGGAGATTGGTAGGAAGACTGATTTATTTGACTCTTACTCGACCTGAGTTGTCCTACAGTGTTCATATTTTGGCACAATTTATGCATCAACCAAGGGAAGCTCATTGGGAAGCAGCTTTGTGCGTAGTTCGTTATTTGAAGGGCAGTCCTGGACAAAGAATACTTTTACGAGCTGATAGTGATCTTTGGTTGTATGCTTATTGTGATTCTGATTGGGGGAGTTGTCCTTTAACTCGATGATCTCTTACTGGATATTTTGTTATGTTAGGGACTTCTCCTATTTCTTGGAAGAATAAAAAGCAACAAATAGTGTCGAGATCCTCTGCTGAAGCAGAATATCGTTCCATAGCTACCACTATATGTGAACTGAAATGGTTAAAGGGTCTTTTGCTGTCTCTCGGTGTTGTACACTCTCATCCTATGCTGTTGTATTGTGATAGTCAAGCAGCTTTACACATTAGTGCAAATCCTGTGTTTCATGAGCGCACAAAGAACATTGAAATTGATTGTCATTTTATTCGTGATGAGATTCAACATAGATATGTTTAGACTGCTTATGTACGTAGCTCTGAGCAACTCGCTGATATTTTTACTAAGGCTTTGGGGACACAGCAGTTTGGGTATCTTCTACGCAAGTTGGGGGTTTACAATCTTCACGCACCAACTTGAGGGGGGGTATTAGAATATTTTAGGAATATTTGTCAATTATGTAAAGAGTATATTTAGGATATTTTCTATGTTTAGAAGGTATTAGAATATTTTAGGATCTGTAAATATTTATCAAGTGTGTAAAGAGTATATTTAGGATATTTGTTTTCCATGTTTAGAAGCTTGGTTAGTGTGTCTATGTTGTATATATATTGGCCCTCTTTGGCCTGTGATATGAATATATACACAGAAATTTTCTTCTCAAAATTTTATATTGTGACTTTATATAATCTCATTACATAATCGTATAATATTCCTATCTTTTAGGCATGTGCTTAATTATAGGGTTACTATGTGATCCACAATCGTTGATTATCTGCTATTACAGATACTCAACATTCGCCTATAAATAAGGGAAAAAAAGCATTGTAAGAACTTTCTTACACCCTTCAATACTTTACTTACTTTTCTACAATAACAATCACTTACTTAGGCATTGTAATGGTTACATTAGACTAGCTGACACCACTTTAGTCTTTTTTTCTTACTTTTATAGGATCAAAGCTCTATACCAAAATCACCTTATAATACCAAAGACATTAAAGATATTAAGTAATGGCAATATTATAGCCTTGTTTTTATGTCAAAGTATTAACTTGTCCAGTAGAATCCTAAAATACACAATAATTATATTAATTATTTGTTACCATTTGATTATGTGATTGATAAATCAAGTAAGATTAAATCTTTTTTTTTTTTTTGGGAAACCTAATTCTTCATTCTCAACGATAACAATTCCTTAAACAATATTCTTAGAAAATAAATCATAGCAAGTTGGCATTTTTTAGCAAAAATATTAAGTTAAAAAAAAAGGAAAAAACCATTTGGATGAAATAATGAAATAAAAAAAGAAAAAAAAATGAGATATACTACATAGAAACTGGAACCACTTCATGTACTTTACCTCGTATGCTTCTATTATGTTTAGTCATCCACCCAACAAAAATTACCATAGTGTGCTATTTTTAAGGAAATTCTCTTATGTCCCATATATTTTGAGAAAGAAAGGAAGTAAAAAAAGAAAAAAGAAAAAAAAATAATGACAATATTATGGCCTCTCTTTTATGTCATATCTCAAATTATCTAACTAAAATCCTAAAATATATGATCATTAGTTAATTATTTGTTAATCTTTAACTTTGTGAATGATAAAACAAACAATGGATTATTTTTTTGGAAACCCAATACATCCAAAAATAATATTTGTCAAACAATGTTTTGGAAAATACGTTATAAGCAATTAGCATTTTTTAACAAAAGGTTTTTAGTACCATTTACTTAAAAAAATGAAAAATAAAAAGAAGAAACAATAATGGATAGACTGCATAGAAAATGGTATTGCTTAGTGTGCTTTTGTGGTGACCTATCTAGTATCTAGTATCTAGCATCTAGTATCTTTAATTCATTCACCAATAAAATTTGTAATAGCTTTCTATTTCCAATTTGTATTTATAAACATTGTTAATAATAAAGTATGTGGAACTCAGATGATTTGTTTTGGAAATAGAAAGTAAATGTAAAATAATAATTAAAAATTCAAATTGCTGCCTTTTTAGTTATAGTACATACTCTTGTTCACCAATTTAATATGGAATAAAGAGAGAAAGGGTGAGGATGTAGAGGGAATGACATGTTGATGGTTGGTTTTTAAAAGTCTATTTGGCAAAACATGGAAAAGATTATGAAAATGAACATGAAAAAAAGAAGAAGAGAAATTGAAATAAGCTAATATAAACAATGGTTATAGACGTGTTTCATATTGATAGTCCTTAGTTTAATTCAAATTATATTTTAAAAAATTATTAAATGATGCATAAGGGATACTTTGGTAAATTTAATATGGAAAATTTTAAAATACACTAAAGGTATCAAAACCTATTCCCTCCGCTTTATATTATAGATATAGATGATAGGTGAAGTTTTGCAAACCAATTAATATATGCTCAATAAGTTGTATGATAGACTTATAACTATGTCTTAATGCATAGAAAAAGATATAAATAATGTTAGGGCCTAACTTGTCTTAGTAAGTTACTTTAATAGTCTATGCCTTAAATAAACCAGCTACATTAGTAGAAGAGCCTAGTACTTACCTTGAAGTACTCATAAAACTATAATATATCTTAGCATATTAAAATATGTTAATGGGCTTAAGAAGCTTAGATACACAGATTTGTCTACTGAGGTTCTTGCTTAGAAGCCTTATGCATTCATTAATTAATAAAGACTATATGTATTAGGCTCAATTCAATTTGTTCATACTATATTGATTTATTATCTAGTTTTTCTAATACGTTATGGTGGATGATCAATGCATTATAAGTATCATTTGGTCATAGAATGCCAAGTAGTAAGAAACTTGTGCATAGCATGGGGTTGGAAAAATTTTCCAAGGAGCCAAAAAGAGGAGGATGTTCGATACTAGTTTAAAAGAATGTGCATTTAAGGAGACCAAATTGGAAACAAAATAGAGCACCAAAGCAGGACAAATTTCTCTGTTGTATCAAAGTAATATGCATGGAGAGAAATCTAAGAATATGTAACGAAGAATTGTTGACACCTCATTTTTTTGAAATTTTTAGAATAATGTAAAGGGTCCTAATTTAGAGAAAAAGCACCAACAAAATAAAAATATAAAAAATATATAAATATAGAAATGTACAAAAATAAAAAATATAGAAAAATACAAAGAGAATTAAAAAGTTTGGAAAAAATCACAAAAAATAGGAAATTTACAAAAAATATAATAAAAAATAGAAAATCTAAAAAAAATGCAAAAAAAAAAGAATAAAAAAATTTAGGAACAATAGATTGTTAGTATGATAGGACTTTATATTATCTATGTATATATGCAACTTAGTCTTTAATTTTAGTGTTTATTTTATAGAAAATAATAAAATATATATATATATATATATAAAGCAAAGAAGAGGTTTACTAGGCTTAGTGCAATTTATATTGCACTTGAAAAAGCCTAGTTGCCATTTGACAGGCACATGAAGCGCCTAATTTCTTTTCATGGCGCGTATATGATACGTGCATGCCGTAACTTGGCGCCTTCTTCTTCTTTAAGAGCTCCATTTTCACATAAATGGATGAAACTAAACCCGCTTTACCTTGCTATTTTTCTACCCGATTAAACTTTCTTTTTGTTCAAATTTTATAAGAATAAAAGCAAAAATTGATAGAGGACTTAGCATAGATTGTTATTGACCCATTAATTACAATTCTTAACTAGGAAACGTCAATTATATAGGGCTTCAAAGTTCAAAAAGACTTGAATACGCAGGTGGTAATCCATGTTGACCCAAGCTTGATTTGAGCTCTCCATTCTTTTTCGAAGCTTCCAATTGACGATTTAAGTAAGGACGAATATCTAGGAGCATGTTTTGACTCATAGATTCATCTAAATTGCAATAAATTTGGAACTAATTTTGTCAATAACCTATTTAAGAAAAGAACCAAATTGATTTGTTCTTTGACTTTCCCTTCTGAACCAAGCTTCATCAAGTGTAAAAAGATGTTTGGGGATCACTTAAAAAACATAACAAAGCCTTGAAACACTTTGGATGAGCAATAATTAGAGCTTTCTCTCTTTAGCTTGACCCTATTCTCTCTTTAAGAAAATCAATAATCACAGCCATTTTTGAGGAAAACCACCACCACAACTGAGCTCGTAATAGTTAAGAACCCTAAGCTACACTATTAGCTCATCGTTGGTAACTACCTTTGTGCGTTGATCACCACTACAGTTGGCGACCAAGTTTAACCACCACTCAAACCACCATATAACTTTGAGGTGTCATTCCTACCCTCCCTAAAGCCAATAAGAAACTCATGAATCTTTCGTTCCTCGCTTAAAATAGTGGTTGAAAAGTTCCATTCAAAGTCACCCAAGTTCATTTGCTTCTTTTTGCAAATTGGATTTAACCCGAGTCCACCATTTAACTCGCGACTCGACCTGCTGCTTTGGATTCGACTCGCGCGAAGCCCCATTTGGTCCGGCCTTCTTCTTTTTATTTATTTATTTATTTTTCCGGTAATTACATTGTAACCCTAAAAAATAAAAAATAAAGAAAAAAGGATATAGAATAGCTTAATTATTGTTATTCATTTTTTTCGGTTAAAATTTAAATAAGGAAAGAATAATAAATAAAATAACAAAAAAATAAAAAATAAAATCCGTTTTACCACTTAGCAAATCAATATTTTCTAAATAAATAAAAATAATCAACCATTTTCTAAATTAAAACTACTTTAGAATTTTCTAAGAATAAAACCTCAATTAGGACTCTTTAGAAAAATTTCCTTAAATAACTCGAATAAAGTTAAAAGTGTAAACTTGACCCACTTTTCAAAATTAAAATTAATCAACCCACTAATATTTTTGGAAAGGAACTACGGAAGTTTGATCCTGAATAGCGGGTACATAGGCACTCGCATACAAATACGTGGCGACTTAAAATATGGAAAATTTTCTCTTTCCATCTTTTGTAAATAATCAATTTAAGTAACTTAGTTGCGTGACATGATTTGTTGATTTTTAAAATTGAAATTGAAATTGAAATATAAAAAAGGTATTATTGAAAAGCGAATCTAAATTCTAAAAGTTAAAAAGTTGTACCTATTAAGGGTTTAATAAGATAGCCCTTAGATCTAAAATCTTTAGCTTTTTTTAAAACCTTTTTTTAAATTGATTTTTTTACACAACTTAGTGTCTAGATTAAAATTAATTCATCTAATTGGTTTTTATCTAAACCTTTTCTTGACTCTGGAACATCTTCTAAAAAATAAACCAGTTTTCTTCAACTCTTAGTTGATGACCATTATTAATGAGTTAGGGTTTAATATTGGTCGGGTTAAGGAAAATATTAAAAACCAGGAAAAAATCAAGCTTAACAAGAGCAAAGTAAGCCAAGCTAGATTGGTATTTTAAGGGAGGAAGAGGTATGCTTAGGAATTTAGTTATCACTAGGACTTACCATGGCAAATTTGACTAGAATGGGTCCTCCGAAATGTCGAAGAAAATTAGAGGGAAATGGTCCACAAGCGAACAAGAGTAGCTGATGTGAAGTTGCTCGGAGGATGTGACTCACCAACGAACACAATACAACTTGACACCTTACTTAATATGATGCGCAAGTTGATGCTAAGGTTCACCCGCCACTAATCTTGAGCTACTCGGCAAGATTAGATATGAGTGTATGAACAATAGACTTGGAGAATCCGTCTCACAAGAAGACAATATTCACTCTTAAATGTAAGTTCTCTACGACTTATAAGAGAAAGGGCCTATTTATAGTAAGTCCTTAGGGTAACATTACAAATAAAGAAATTACAAGAAAGAATATACAAAAAGATGTTCCTAGTATATATGAAAAAGGGTAGAAAGGACAAAAGACAAAAATGGAAAAATAGTATAATGTTAGATGAGGTGGATAGGTGGTAGTACAACATTGGTCCCATACGAATACTCTTAGTACATTAGGCAAGAGGGATCAAGATGTTGTGGCAATAAAGGGACCGGGACAAGAGAGATGGTAGCATGCCAAGAGAAAATTACTCAGCTGGTAAGTGAGTCTCTCGTCATTCGGCAAGAACCTCTCCGCAATAGTTGGTCGGATTACTTGGTACAGGGTTCTTGGCAAGGGAATGGTCAGTATTATCATTACCGAATATATAGATCATCGTATGATAATGTAGGGAGCTCAAGGAGTTTAGCCACCTTTTGTCAGTGTAAACTTTCTTATCATCAGCAGGTTGCCAAGAGAGAATTCTTTGGGTGAGGGATTAGAGTCCTTAGAGTCGTACGCGTGTAATGGGACCGTTGGTTAACAGTTCATTAGTTCCCCAAGGTTACTAAAGATTTGCCCTCAAATCTTGGTTTTCGTCATCATTGAGCACATAGGATGTCAAATCAGTGACGTTGAAGGAGGTAGACGTGCCGAAACCTTTGCGTAACTCAATCTCATAGGTGTTATCATTAATGCGCCTTAGGATCCTATAGGTTCCATCCATCCTAGGAGATAGTTTATTGGTTCTTCTATTAGGGAAGGGTTCCTTGCTAAGATGGACCCAAACAAGGTCCCTAGGGGTATAAATGACTCGCCTCCTTCCGCAGTTTCCCACTTCCTTCTGTCAGGCTACAATTTTAGCCAATTGTTTAGCAATCTTTCGATGTAACCTTTGGAATTCCTCGATACATTATAGGCTGGATTAACTTTCCCTTTGTGTAGTCGGGCTATTAATTAAATCCAAGGGTAGGTTTGGGTTAAGTTCATAAACAACCTCAAATGGTGATGTTCCGATTGAGCTGTGAGTTAAGCAATTGTAGGTAAATTTGATGACTGGCAGGCATAAATCCCAGTCATGAGAATTCTTTCCAACAATGGCGCGCAAGAGGTTACTGACGGTTTTGTTAACTACTTCAATTTTGCCGTCTATCTGAGGGTAGTAAGAGGTATTGAGCAAGAGCTTAGTATCGAGTTTCCTTCATAAGGTCTTCCAAAAGAAGCTTGTGAATTTCAAATCACAGTCAGATATAATACTTCTCGGCACTCCATGTAATCGCACAATTTCCTACAAAAAGAGGTTAACGACAAATAAAACATCATTAGTTCTATGGCAAGGAACGAAATAGCCCATTTTGCTGAGTCGATCGACCATTACCATGATTGAATCATGTCTTCTAGGTATATGAGAAAGATTGAGCATAAAATCCATGCTTAGATCGGTCCACGATCGTTCGGGAATTAGTAGGGGTATATATTCTCCATAGGGCTCTCTCCTCCCTTTTGCATACTTACACACCTTATACCTCTCAAGTATTCGGTGCACATCCTTCATTATCTCAAGCTTGTAAAAGTGCTCATTCAATATCTCAATCGTCCTCTTTTCCCCAAAATGGCTTGCTAGACCCCCGGCATGAACTTCTTGAACTAATAGCTCCCTTACAGAACTACTTGTCACGCAAATCTGCTTACCCTTCATCAAGAACCTCTCACTCAAATAAAACCCTTTCATAGCTCCTATAGCACTGCACTTGGCTACCAAAGGTCCAAAATGTGGGTCATACTCATACTGATCAAGTAAAGTGTTGAATCCAAGCACCTTAGCTTGTAATGTTATGATGAGGGTATGACAACAAGAAAGTGCATTAGCTATTGTGTTGGTGCTTCCCTTCTTATATCTGATGACATAGTAAAAGGTCTCTAAGAACTCGATCCACTAGGTGTGGTGCCGAAAGAACTTTTGCTGCCCGCGAAGATGCTTAAGAGATTCTTGATCTAAATAGATGATGAATTCTCTCAGCAATAGATAATGTTACCAGTTTTGGAGTATACGAACAAGGGCATAGAACTCCTTGTCATAGGTTGAGTAATTCAAGGTAGCACTTTGAAGTTTTTCATTGAAGTAGGCAATGGGTTGGCGCTCCTACATATGGATAGCACCAATGCCGACACCAGACACATCGCATTCAACCTAAAAAACCTTCTCAAAATCTGATAGGGTGAGTATTGGAGCGAATGTCATTCATAACCAAGGCATTTAAAACACTTGATTTCTTAGGTTTTCCTTCTTGAACTCTGACCTTGGTTTCTTCGAATCTCAGGCTCCTTGGTCTTGCTCTTATGTCGACCTTCATTTAGTCGGCTCAGCGTATGACTTCGACGTTCTACCTTGGAACTGTTTGAAACTCTGTCATTCATTGGTTAGCTCGACAGGATGGGCATCGATGTTCGGCTACTCGTCATTTGGATAACTTGGTTTCGCCGTTGCCTTTTAACTTTCTAGGCTACGTAGATGGTTTCATCCAACGTTGTAAAGCTCTACAGTTCCATGATGTTACCAATCTCAGCCCGGAGTCCAAAGATGAACCATGCTATAGTTCGGGTCTCAAGTTCATCGATATTGCATTGTATCATAAGCAACTGAAACTTTCAAACATATTCGTCTGTGGGTCTGTTACCTTACCTAAAGTCCTGGAGTCGTCAGAAAGTGTCTTGTTCAAAATGTTCGGGAACGAACCTACTTCTTAGAACTCTCTTCATCTCGTTTCATGTTCAGACCTCACGTCGGGTCCTCAAGCAAACATTTTTTAGCTTCTTCCACCACATTGCTGCATATCCAAAAAAATTCTAATGCGACCACTCTAATGCAGACAGCATCTTGATAATCGTATAAGTCGAATATCTTTTTGATTTTCTCTTCCCAATCTAGGTATTCATCAACACTATTAGACCCGTTGAAGCTCAAAATTTGTACCTTAAGATGTTCAGTACCTCTTGGCGCTCTGAACTCATGCTCATCAATCCCATCATACTGGTCTTCTCCTTCTTTGTACTCCTCCACTTCATTTAACTCTAACCTTCTTCTTACGACTCTATCGACACGTCGCGGTGGTGCTTAGTTCACTAAAAATGCTTTCGGAGCTCTCTCACGTATTTACCTCCTTGGCCTATCTTTCATTTCTCGGCCCTGCTTAACAACTCTCTCACATGGTCCAGTCTCTAAGACCCTATTTATTGAGACAGCTAAGTTGGCCACAATAACAGCAAGATCTTGTATCTACGCATCACTAGTATGTGGTGTTTGTTGGGTAACTTGACTATGACCATAAGCATCACTCTCGACATCGTGAATCTCTCCCTGTACATTAGGGTTCAATATTCTCAACACAAAGCTTCAGTAAAGACACTACACTTAGATGCTTTTAACATACATAAGTATCTCAAATACCAGATTGACTATCACTATATAGCTCTTGGTTTTAACCTCAAGCTCTGATATAAAGAAATTATATGGTGTGCCTAGGAGCTTAATTATCACTAGGACTTACCATGGCAAATCTAACTAGAATGAGTTCTCCAAAATATCGAAGAAAATTAGAGGGAAATGGTCCATAGGCAAATAAGAGTAGCTAACGTGAAGTTGCTCGTAGGATGTAATTTACCAACGAACACAACTCAACTTGACATTTCACTTGATATGATCGATAAGTTGATGTGAAGGTCCACTTACCACTAATCTTGAGTTACTCAGCAAGATTAGATATGAGTATATGAACGATAGACTTGGAGAGGTTATCTCACAAGAAGAGAATATCCAGTCTTAAATGTAAGTTTTTTGTGGCTTAAGAGAAAGAGACTATTCATAGTAAATCCCTAGGGCAACATTACAAATAAAGAAAGTACAAGAAAGTATATACAAAAAAAGGATTCCTAGTACATATGAAAAAGGATAAAAAGGACAAAAGACAAAAATAGAAAAGTAGTACAATATCAAACAAGGTGGACATGTAGAAGTACAACATTGGTTCTGTATGAATATTCTCTGAGCATAACAAGCAAGAAGGATCAAGATGTTGCGGCAATAAAGGGGCCAAGACGAGAGAGATGGTAGCATATTGAGAGAAAACTACTCAGTTGGTAAGTGAGTCTCTTGCCACTCGGCAAGAACCTCTCCACAGTAGTTGGTTGGATTACTTAGCATAAGGTCCTTAGTAAGGGAATGGTTGGCATCATCATTACCGAGTGTATAGATCATCGTGTGACAATGCGGGGAGCTCAAGAAGTTCAGCCACCTTCCATCGATGTAAACTTTCTTGTTATTAGCGGGTTGCCGAGAAAGGATTCTTTAAATGAGGGCTTGGAGTCCTCGGAGCCATGCGCGTGTAATGGGACCAATGGTCGGCAGTTCATTAGGAAGTAGAGGAATGGTGGGCGAATTTGAGAAGGAAGATCTTGTTACTGGTAAGAACATATTTCCTAATAGATGATAGAAGCCAAAACAGGCCTAGCTAAAGTTTAATCATGATGCAGCAGTCAATGACAGTGGAAATGAGGTTTGTGTAGTAGGAATATGCAGAAACAATGAAGGAGAAGTTATTGGGGGGCTTTAGGAAAAGAATAGCAAGAGTCACACCAGTAGAAGTAGAGATATGGACTATAACGTATGCTATGAAGAAACTAGGACAATATTATTTTTGAGTCAAATTCCTTGAATGCAATAAAATGGATCCTTAACAAGGATATGGATATTAGAGAATGCTCCCATACTTTAAGAGTATGTAGAGAGGTAATTGGAAGTTTTAACAATATTAAATTTTACAAGGCTTTGCATGAAGTAAATATGGCCGCCAATACTTTAGCAAAGGAGGCACTTCAAATGGAACAAGAAGTGTTTTTTGATGTTGCTTTTTCTCCCTCTATTCTATCACATATTTTGAAAGACAAAAACAATGATTTTGTTTCTAAGCTTAGTTTGGGGATGGACTAACAAGTTGCCTCCCTTGGATAATGCTCTGTTGTGTCAAGCCTTGTGGCTTTCTATTTGTTGGGGTTGATTTTGTATTTGTTGTCTATGAATGAAGTTATTTTACCAAAAAAAAAGGGTGTTTGAATAGGTCTTATTTACGTTTTATTAAATGACAAAATCACTTATAATATTTTATTCTTAATGCTTTAAGTATAAGACAATGGAGTATACTCATTGAAAGTCGATTCATTTAAAAACAATGAAACATAACACTTGGAGAAGCTGCTAATGTAGCCTGTGATTATCACTCTAAATAACGTTAATAGCATATGGTTATTACTTTAGATAATCTTTTATGGAATGAGCTTTATAATGAGCCCATTCCATATGTTAATCTTGGTTCATAATCATTTCACATTTACGTGTCTATTGATACATTATAAGTGACAACCCATGTTGGTGAAACTTATCAAAACTTAAACATTAGGTCCATGCCTCTTGCTAAATGTGATCTAAAATCCATAATGTTTGTGGAAAGTTATCAATATCTGTTCTCAATTGATGCAACATAGGTATAACCATTAACATCTCATGTAGTTGGTATGTGCCCTTTATCGTAAACTTATGGATTGGTTTGTAGTCACATATATTGAAGTAGCGAATAGACTTAGATTAAGTGGTTGGTTGACCCATTTGCTTAAGTCGATTCATTAATTGGCACATTGTATAAGGTTAATAAGTAAATCAATCTATGAAGCCTACGAATTGAATCTAAGAGGTGCATTGTAATTGGTGAGATTCACAAGGTTATCTAAAATATAAAATTCATAAGTTTATTCCTTTTCTTAGATTCAAATTATATGATTTATGGATATTAGATCCACTACAAAAACTTCTAGTGAGGCTTTGCAATTCATAATTAGGGTATAGTAAGATACCACTAAGTAAAATTTTGCTCCTATTTTGTAGAGAAAGTAAAATTTGGGATCACTCTTATTGCCAATAATTTTTTGAAAAGATGATTCCTTTTAATAATAGGGATTACCTCAAATCAATATACACTATCTTTAGTGATAAAGGAAATTATACATTCTGGAAGAGAAACCTCCTATTGACACCTAATTTAATGCTTTCTATGTTAAAAAGTAATAATAAGTATAAAAATTATTTATATGCCATACTTTTTATTGATAGGAGTCTAATATCATCAAAACCATTTACTAAAGTTGAGGCTTGAGGACTTATCAATCTAATGACAAGAGTTGTGATAGAAAAACCTATAGATGGAAAATCGAGTCTTGTTTAACTATAAGGGAATGGTGTATGTTACCAAGTAGGTGTAGATTTCTATCTCCACGAGAAATTTTTTTATTGATGAAATTCTCTATTATAGAATGCCATTGAGTGTAACTCATTTGCTGCTAGGTAGAATATTAACTTTTGATAGGTGAGTT
This sequence comes from Lumnitzera littorea, assembly GCA_024138015.1. Taxonomy (NCBI): domain Eukaryota; kingdom Viridiplantae; phylum Streptophyta; class Magnoliopsida; order Myrtales; family Combretaceae; genus Lumnitzera; species Lumnitzera littorea. Next base: position 91,284,230 of record JAMXBB010000009.1, on the reverse strand, counting down.
ACACATGTATAAGAGCATGCATGCCTCTTAAAGGATGGCAAGTGAGTACTATTATTGCCAATTAACTCTAAAGAAGTCCATGTGGATTAGATTAGTTTCTTTAGGTTGGAGAAAGAGTTGTTATTGATGATTTAGGAAGATATCGAGGTGAGAAAATGGGATTTAATGTTCTTACTTCAAGTCAGATAGGTTTTGATTTTGTTAGGTGAGACACCATATTAGAAGCTACTAAAATGATTGTTAAATTAATTTGAGATGTATACCCTAAGGTACTCCCAAATGGTTTACTTTTAGTGCAGGTTATTGAGTATCATATAGACTTGATTCTTGGTATGATCTTACTTAAACATTTAGTTGCTCAGATGAATCTTAAGAAGGAGAAGAAGCTATAATGGCAAGTCGATGAGCTGATTAGGCAACATATGAAAGAAAATATAGATCCTTATTTGACTACTGCCTTATTGGTGTCACAAAAAAGATCACCCTTAATGGATGCATGTTGACAGTAAAGCCATCAAGCCCATTCAAAGAAATATAGTACCATTAACCTAGGATGGATGATATGTTAGATGAACTGCATAGTGCATGAATATTTTCTGAAGTTGATTTGAAGAGCTAGTATCACTAATATAAATGAAGGTAAAGGACAATTATACCATTCAAGTTGTCCAATGCTCTTAACGCTTTCATAACATCAATGAATTATATACTATATAACTTTTCAGATAAGTTTGTTATTGTGTACTTTAATGACATGCTAGAATATAATCATAATCTTAATGCATAGGTAAAGCATTGAGCAAGTGTTTCTCATATTAAAGGGTAAGCAATTCTTTCTTTCTCTCTCTCTCTCTCTCTCTCTCGATAGGGTTTTCTTATAAGAAAATCTAGGGGCAGTGGCCATTACATTTTAGTCATTCGCCTCAATTCAACACGACAACCACTTTCTTCACCATGCGATTACAATAATAAGAAGGCGTCTTAATTCAGATCTAAAGATTTGTGGTCATTTCTACATCAACGAATAAAGGTCATTACAGTATCGTACTTTTAGATCTAAGTCTTTTCATCATTTTTATTTTCTATTCTATTTATCATCCCAATTAGGGATTTTTTTGAGTTAAGGTCTTGGGTTTCATTCCATGATTGAGTAGAAATTTTTTCTACGTTTATGTCACCAATCTTTACTTAGGAAATGTATCCATTTTTAGATTGGATCTTTAGATCCCTATTTCTTTTGATGTACTTTCTCAGTACTATATGTACTTGTATTTCCATGTACTTCAATGAACGAAATTCACTTCACTGGCCAAAAAAGAAAAAAAAAAAAGAAAAAGAAAAAAGAAAAGGGGTAAGCAATTGTATGGGAATCTAAAAAGGGATACTTTTTGTTAAGGGTAGATGGTGTTTTAAGGTTTGTTATGTCTTACATAACTATTTAGATAAATGGGAGAAGATGAAAGCTCTTACCAAGTAGCCTGTGCTAACCACTATAGTTAATAAGAAATTTTCATAGATGTGAATCTATGGGCAAATCTTATGGCACCACTGATAGAGTTAACAAAGAGAGTATAAAGTTGGGTAGAGTAGAGTTACTCGAGAGAGTTTAAAGCTAATTAAATGGAATCTCATGACAGTACTGGTTCTTACATTGGTTGATTTTAAGAAAGTGTTTAAGTTTGAGTGTAATGCATTATTGGTTGTAGTATGTAAGATTTTCATGTAAGAAAGAGATCTTATAGCTTATTTCAATAAAAAACTTTGTGATGTAATCTTAAACTATCCTATTTGCAATTAGGAGTCGTATACATTCATAGGTAAGACTACAAGCTTGTGTTATTAGATTGCGCTATGGATCTCTATTTGAGAACTACAATCCATAGTAGAACCAATTTATTAATCGTGCTTAAAAATTTAAAGCTACAACCAACTCATTTAATAGACATGTTTTGTTTTAGGATTGAACTCGTTTATCCATTTGAAAAGTTTTAAGATAAATCCATAACACAACTAACAAGTATATAAGAAAAACATGTTTTCAATAGTCTTTTTAGTTTTCCAACCACTTATAATGAAAACAACATTAAGAACTATAAAAATTCTTTAAAACATCGCTTTTTATTTGTAGTTCCAACCACTTATAATGAAAACTACACTAAGAACCATAAAAATTCTTTAAAACATAGCTTTTTATTTGTAGTTTAATGTATGGACAAGTTTGATAATAACATAATATTTTAGGAATCAAACCATTCATATGTATTTTGAATGCTTCATGACTAATCTAAACAAAAATTTATAGCAGGGTTGCTTCATGGGAATAATGCATATTATGTTATGACTAACTTGAACAAAAATGGATTTAAATGCAATGGACAAAAATCTTGAGTCCAATACCAAGCTTAATTTTGCAAAAAAAAACATAAGACTAAGTTTTATCCTATCAAATACATTACAAGTTATTAACCAAACCCTACTAATATCTTTATTTATTACTCGTTATTCTTGTTGACATGATCCTAAAATTGAACTAATAACTAATAAGAGCAAAATTGGACTTGTTGATAAGTGATTTTTGTTACGATATGAGAGTACTTGCAAGATAAGAAACGGCTATGGAAGGTGCTTCGGTGTGGCCGCTCCGGTCCCTTTCGTGATGTGAATAAAATTATCAAATTTATAAGGAAATGAGGGAATTAAGAGGGTCTTCTTACTTGGGGGTTTCGCTTGGTATTTATAATAAGTCAATGGAAATTGTACCCGGATTGGATTATTGAATTGGGCTTAAGTATTGAGCCAACTAATATAAGCTCGCATAATAGTTATCAAAAAATTCCTATCAACACTTGTCCCCTACTCTCTTTGGTGACAAGGTCGGAAAAAAGTATATATAGAGAGGTTGATTTTGTAGGATTTCTAGAAAGGTTTATAATCTAAGCTTGAAGAAATAAAAGCTTGAAAAGGTAAAGATTAGGAGTGGTCGGAGCACTTGTAGAGATCAATATGCCTGAAAAGACGAAGGCTTGAAAAGGTGAGAGCGATTGAAGAGGCGAAGGCTTAAAAAGGCCGGTATGCTTGAAGAAGCAAAGGCTTGATGGGGCTAAAGCGCTTGAAGAGGTGAGGGAGGTTGTTCGAGCTAGACATGACCTATGCCAAGTAGAGTCATAAAATTGGCTAGTTGGCCTCTAGTTCATTAATGTATGGGACTTTAGCCTTATTCACTCATCATTTATGCAAGTTGTAATACTTAAAGTATTCTATCTATCACCGTTTAATGGATTAAGGCTTTTAAATAGCTCATTGTTTATTAATTCGACTTAAAGCAATTAAGTTTATACCAGCTCATCCTCCGTAATGTGTAGGACTTAGAGGAGTAGCTCGTTAGTAGGTAACGTTTGCCTGGGCTTAAAGTGAAGGGGGTTCTTGAGCCTTTGTTTGTTTTGAGCTCTCATTCTCATCTCGAGAAGAGATAAAAATAAACCTGCTAAGAATTAGATAAATTATTGCAAGTGCTGAATGGTCGACACTTCTAATTGTCAAGCTTATTAAAGTTTAGATGGTGAAGCAACATGCAAATAAATATGACTTAATACATGGTTCATGAATCAGGCGTGAATACCAACAATTGACCAATGCAAGGGCACGGCATAAAGTGCATATTTTGAAAATAAATAATCGAATGAAATCGAAATAATAAAGAGGTTTTACCCATCTTTTACCAAATGAACTACAGTGAGCACATTAATGGGCCTTGATGCATAATAGTTTTGGAGTTAGGATTGGCTTACTCGGCCTTCTTACTCCATAGGTTGATACTTGAACATTATTAATAAGAGCTCGGTAGTTGAATTAACTCGATTTGACAATGAGTTCTTTCAACAACTCAAGAAAGTTCAACTCAGCACCGACCTTAATTATCCAACATGAAGTAGCTTAGCAATTCAGCTCTAAGCAAAGTTAGAGCTCAGATGGTACTTTGATTTGTGACAAAGAGCTTGACATAGACTTGCATGTTAAAGGGAACTCAACATGAGTTGTAGTTCGACTAAGCTATTCATTGTCATTTGGAAATAGTTTGGTACCCATAGAGCTATTAGCTTATCGTATTGTTAAAAGTCAGGCCATCATCACATACCACCTGGACAACTTGGTAATTTATCGTGATGCTTAAATTAGAGCAATTCAAACTTACCACTCATGTTGGATAATTCTCAGCAAGGATCGAACAATCCAATAAATAGGATGCTCCCTTGTTATTTGTTGCGTACTATAAGTTGGGAATGAACTTGTGATGATGTTGTGTGCTTCGTACTCGGCACTGGAAAATCCAACTCAATTTGACTACCATCAAATTGGATAATGTCGAGTCTGATTTTTTGGTTTTTGTTTAAAATTGATTTCTCATTTCTTAATTAATACTAAATCCTAACCCATTTAATATTAATCCTCGACTAAAGAAATTGAGAAATTCCGGTTTTTTATTGAAAATTATTTTTTGGAGTCGCCACCCGACTGAAGTCGGGAAAAGAAGAGAAACTGTAACCAATTGGGTGGATTGGTTACGATTTAACTACTGGTCTTTGATTTCAATTTTAACAAAAAACCAGAGGGTTCCGAATTCGGGGGCTAACTTATTAAATCCTAACGGGTACCACTATTTATTTTTCGAAATTAGGATTATTTTTCTAATTATAATATTTTAAAAAATAAATAAAAATCAAAAGAAAAAAGAACCTAAGTTTCTACATATTTTATCGTCGCCTCGAAGGTACCTACGTACTTGTTAGCCGGGATTAGACGATCGTAGTTCTTTAAAAAAAAATCTTTAATGTGTTGATTGATTTTAATTTTGAAAATCGATTGAGTTTACGTTATTATCAATTTAGTTTTTCAAAGAAAACTCTAAAAGAGCCCTAATTTACTAAGTCTTTTATTTTATTTTATAAAAACTCTCTAAAAGTCTATTTTTTAACGGGGTTTTTTATTTTATTTATTTACAAAATAAATCTTTCTAAGTGAGAAAATTCTAAAGTCATATGTTAAAAATATACCTAAGTATATAAATATATATACATATATCTATTTACCTATCATGTCATAAACTTAATTGAATAACTAATGGAATTATAATGATAAATAAAGAGACAAATAAATAAATAAAATAAAATAATCAAAACCGAACTTGACTTGGGCTGTTCAGTGTTGGTGTCGCTACTGTTCGCTTGGTGTCGCTGTTCTGTTCGCTGATGTCCGCTGTGCTGCTATTCTTATTCACTACTGTCCACTGTGCTGCTATTTTGTTTGCTGCTGTTCGCTGTGTTGCTGTTTTCATTGCCGTCCGCCGTGTTGCTATCTTCGTTGCCGTCTGCCGTGCTGCTGTTTTGTTCGTTGCCGTCCGCCATGCTGCTGTTTCCGCTGCCGTCCGTTGCGCTGATCTTTGGGTGATAGCGTGTTGAAGTTCGATTGCTGGAGATTAGACTTCGGATTGGAGCGAGGACTTCGGTTAGATTGCTGGCCTACGTCAGGGGATGGTTGGTGTGGCGTGAGGCTCCTGTTGAACAGCAGCAAGATTCAATGACTCTGCAGTGTTCATCAGACTCTGACAATGGAGTTCTGTGTTGTTTTGTGATCTGAATTCCTACTATTTAAAGGTCCTCCTCCCCTGTTTTCTGCACGTGTATGTTGTTTATATAGAGTCGAAACCATATCATATCATATCTAATTACATCTAATTCGTTAATTAAATTAGATTCAAATTTAATTTAAATCCGATTTAACTAATATTCATATGATTTAATTATATATGAATCCAATTTTAAATCTCGCTTCTACAAAATTAGAAAAATAAAAACATAAGTGCCTGCTGAAACTCAAACCCATAACCTCCAATTAAATCCACCCCAAATACTCCATTACTTATCCGGGCCATTGACTCGTGTCTTGATATTCATTACCATTAAATTATATTTAAACTATATGATTTTTTAAACTAAAATTTTTAACTAAACTAAAACTAAAACTAATTATTCTTAATATAAACTACTTCCAAAAAATCTACGAATTTTTTTTATAATTTTTCCTTTTCTTATTTTTTTGGTATTTTCATTATTTGTTAATTTTTTTATTTTTATTTTTTTGAATTAGAACCCTTTTTGTAAAAATAAAAATTATGGGCAAAAATTAGATATCTAAAGATAGATTAGCTTAGCTAAGGACGAACATAAGAAAATTGCCAAACATGCCTTTATACTTTGATTGGTTATAAAGAAAAGATTTTATACTTCAAGCAACCCATTCGAGTGGAGAATAGACAACACTTGGAGTAGCTTTCTCTGTTCAACGGGCAAACGGCTCATAATTGGCCACCCTTTTTCTACCATCACATCTCCTTAGGAATATAATTATGTGTTGTCATTCATTGAGCTGCTGTCCCACCACGTTGAATATCATGGCACGATTTCCTGAATCTTTAGATGGGATTTTTTCGCGGAGTAGTTCGTGCAAGAAAATACCAAGTACTTATGTATTCCAGCGAACAACATTGACCAAGCTGCAATAAGCTCAACCACAAGCTCTTACATTGCCATACTTGATATAATTCAAGCTTAACTTGTGATCTTCCAATCTTCCTATTTTTTAGAGTAAATATCCGTGGAATAAAGTTGGAAGGTTTGACCCAGAAAAAGTATTTAATGCATTTAATGTAGCTTTTGAATGAACCCTAATTTTCATTAGCCATCACGCCAACTAAAACATCTAAGAAAATTGAAGGATCCAACTCCTTTGAGCTAGGACAGTTCCTATTTCTACATCTCAAGTTGACACTTATGTGAGTCTTCCTCGGGTTCATGGAAATCTAGATTCGCACTTATGGCAATAGTCTGTCCGAAATTGCTCGGCTCAGCATGGAAGGCATGTAGATCAGCTCGGATCTAGAGTTCTCCGACCTATACAGAGGAGCTTGGTATAAAATGGTCACGGCTAGATGGAGCTAGGCCTGTCCTTGAGGAGCTCGGTTTGGCATGTAATAGCTAGCTCAACATAGATCTTTCAGCTATTCAACTTAGTTCGGTCTGCATGGGTAGACAGTTCGGATGGTACCTTCATATGTAGATGGAGCTTGTTATTTTGTGTAAATACGACTGATCCTACGCAGTTGTGCGGTTCGTAGCTTGGTACTAATTTCATGAATCAGCAATGACAATGAAGACTTCCTTCAATAGATCAAATTGTTTAATCATCTCTTTTGGGTACAGTTTTGTTGTGTTGTACAGCCATTGAAGGAACTCGTCAACTTGGAATGACCCGGACAAACTCGGCATCTCGATTATTTTTCTAAGCCGATAGAAAGAGCTGGGTGTCTATTCAGTCGTTTAAAATCGAAGTCCATCTACCAAGTGTTGTTCAGATGCTCGCTTGATTGAGTCGCTAGAGCTCAAACTGAATATCAGCTTAGGTTGTCTCCCATAGGGCCTTTTGTAGGGGATAAATGTTGAATGAATTTACCTTGAGCTATTCTGATGCACTTTGATACCAAGATGATGTAGAGCAAGACCAAGGACGGATAAGGTTGATTGTAGGAGTGGGTCCAAGTTTCTCGAAAGCTTGAAGAAAGAAATGGAAGTTGCGCGAAAGAACAAAAAAGGTAGATAAGCAAAGCCACGAACAACTCCAAAGGAAATGACGCATCAGTGGAACTTTCGAGGATTCATAATACAACTTGATATGACGCACTAGATGGTTCGGTAAGGTTACTCACCACCTAGCCTTATTTAAGGGTTAGGATAAGAGTGAGATAAGTAAAGAAGCTAACAAAAACAGGTTCATGAAAGGAAAAATATTTAGTATATTGATGATGATGATTAATAATGCGCGACTACATGTATAAAAGGGTATTTATACCCGAAAAATTAAAGTAACCTACTTAAAATGAAAAAGACTAAAAGGGTATTATTTATAAGAAGTAATATACAAGGAATAATAAGAGTATAAAGAATAATAAGGGTACAATTGAAAATACAATAAAATGAGTATCTTGTACAAATGATTTTGTCACGCACTTGCTTAGACACATGGCTCCTAGCAGCCGGATGATTTTTTAGCAGAAAAGACAATTTTGTACTACTAGTTTGTTTTTTACCGAGCCGAGGTGCTAAGTAGGGGTGGAAGGTCAGTTATGTCAAGTCGAGTAGATCATTCTTTCAAGGTAAATTCACCTCGAACACTTTAAGCAAGGCTTGGGTTCGGATTGACTAAGCTAATTGTTGGATGAATTAAGCGGACATTCAAGTGCAGTTTAGGTTGACAATTGGAGATGAATGATGAGTGCAGGAGGCTCTGGCTTGGCTAGTACATCAGGTTAGTAGATTGTAGCAGCTTGGACTTTTCGATGGTGAGTCTTAAGGAAAGAATTCGTCTAGCCATACTTTCCAGCCCTTGGGCGGGCACTGATTAAGGGTCTGGTCATCTGATTCCTTTTCAATCAGGTTGGCATTAACATCAACCTCATCTCCCACTTCTTTCTCTTCCTCTAGTTCCTCATCTATGCTATTTACTTCAATCTTCGAGGCATCTCCCTTGATAATAATGATCCTTCGGTTTGGACACTAAGCGGCCATATGCCCAAATCCTTAGCACTCGAAGTACTTGATTTAGCTTATCTTCCTTCTAAATCCTTACCCCTTCTTAGATGTTCGGGTTAGTATGTCACCATCAGGTTGGCCCTTCTGTTCAGCCTTGACATTTGGTCAGCTCGGTACTTAGTTAAGCTCAATAACTTCCTTGAACAAGTCAACTCATCGAGGGTTAAGTTGGCATTTTGCTCCTTCTTTGTCTTTCTACTTGTTGGGCTACTCTTATAGCCTCATCCATTGTAGTAAATTGCTAAAGTTCGACAATGTCTCAGATATCACTTCTTAATCCAATAAGGAATCTAGACACTGTTCGGGCGGACAGCTCTTTTACTTCACAGCGAATCATGAGTATTTGGAACTCCTGAACATATTCGTCAATAATTCGGCTTCCTTACTTCAACTCTTGAAGTCAAGCAAAAGTGTCTTGTAAATATGTATCTAGCACAAATTTATTTTTGAGTATTCTCTTTATCTCAAGCCAAGTATTGACCTCTCTGTATCCTTTTATTCTTCTCATAATTTGAAAGTTCTTCTACTATATGGAGGCATATCTTGAGAAATCAACATCAGCAGTCTTCAACTTCTCTCGATCCTCATACTAGTAATAATCAAAAACACACTCAACCTTCTCCTCCTAATCCAAATAATTATCCGTACTCCCAAAACTATTAAGGCTCAGAATCTGAATCTTCATACGGTTGGTAGCTTAAGGTGCTCTAGCTTGCTCTTCTTCCTCATTATACTCCTTCATCATCATCATCCATATGTCCCAAGTCAATCCTTCGTCATGCTCATCTTCCTACTCCTCCACCTTAAACTTGTTGAGCTAGGTTTTATCCTCTCGTAAGTCAAGCAACTTGTGGGATATTCTATACGGTCTTGATAGGTTAATAGACCATCACATGAACAGCTCCAATCAAATTGACTAAGAGATTAACCGCTTCATCAAGTCATTCGTTTGTACTCTTAGGGGTACTCTAGGGTTGTTGTCCATGATAGATAACACTACTATAGTCGTCTCCAATACTGGCATTAACACTAGGATCTATCATCTTCTTAATAAAACTTTAGAAAATAAACTTCAAATCTGGGGTACAGTGACTACTAATCCAATACATACAAATGTCCAACGAATCCATGAATTCGACAATTACACCAATGAACAATAAACTCAATCGAGCTCTATTTTTGTACACTTGAAACAAGGCAAAATAGATTATATACAAAAACAAACTAATATACCCTTTTACTTACTCGAACACTTCAGTGAATCTTTATACAACTTCGATACACTACTACTACGAACACTACTTCATAAAGATCCAAGTATAACTTACCTTAAGGAAACATCTGCTTTGATACCAAGATAATGCATATCGAGACCAATAACAAACAAGGTTGGTCGTGGGGGTAGGTCTATGCTTGCTAAAAACTTAAAGAACGAGATGGAAGTCACGCGAAAGAATAGAAAAGGTAAGATAAGTAAATCCACGAATAGCTCCAAAGGATATAACGTACTAGTGGAACTTTTGAGAACTTACGACACAACTCAATATGACGCAAGAGATGGTCTAGTGGGGTTATTTGCCATCTAGCCTTGCTTAAGGGTTAGGATAAGAGTGAGGTAAGTACACAAGATAATAAGATCAGTGTTCATGAAAGGAGGAATATTTAGTATGTTGATAATGATGATTAATGATGTGTGGCTACATGTACAAAAGGGTATTTATACTCGAAAAACTAAGGTAACCTACCTAAAATGAAAAAGACTAAAATGGTATTATCTAAAAGAAGTAATATATAAGGAAAAATAAGGGTACAATTGAAAATACAACAAAATGAGCATCTTGTACAAATGGTTCTATCACGCGCTTGCTTAGACATGTGGCTCATGGCGACTAGATGACTTTCTGGTAGAAAAAACAATTATGTATAATCAGTTTGTTTTTTGCTAAGCTGAGGTGCTAAGTACGGGTGTAAGGTCAATTATATCGAGTTAAGCAAATCATTCTTCTAAGGTGAATTCACCTCAAACATCTTTAGCACAACTTGAGTTTAGGTTAGATGAGTCGGATGGATATTCAAGTGTAGTTCAGGTCGACAATTTGAGACAAATGACGAATGCAAGAGGGTCCGACTTAGCCAGTACATTAGGTCGGCAGATTGCACTAGCTCAGACTCTTCAGTAGTGAATCTTAAGGAAAGAATTCATCTGGTAATACTTTTTAGCCTTTAGGCTTAGTGCGGGTCAAGGGTTTGGTTATCTAATTCCTATCATATTCGCTTAGATAGAACAAAGTTCAAAACTCTTGTCTTGCAAACATTCATGCTACCTCCTTTAAGAGACGTAGAAAATGGTTGTGAGTATGAATCGTCTTTGAAATCGTCATTATCGGAAATATTACGAGGCCATAACGGCAAACTTTCAGTTGAAAACCCACTATTCTTTCGGTTGGGGAGATTATTTGCCCTAATCTTCTGTAGATGAGTTGATCTGGAGAGATGTCTAGAGTATCCAAAGGAGCTCAATCCAACATAAGATAGCTCGGCCTAGGGGTTTAATTAACAAGAAGCTTGATGAGTCAGTTTGTATGGAACTCGAGAATTTGCTCGCTGCTATCATGTGGAGCTTGGAGCTGCTGGTCTTTGAATCAGACAAGGTACAAATTGCTCGGAAAGTGTAAACTCGAGGTCACTCAATGTTGCTTGCTTACTTAAATGTTCTGACTTAAAGTTGTTGTGGCTGCTCAACTATGGAGCTCGGTGACTAGAAAAGTTTGGCTTCTCGACCGTTGTTGCAAGCCGATAGATATAGCTTGGCGTCAATGTCTCTCGGCATCTTGGATCTTAGCAGCTTGGCAGATTTTTTGAACTTGAGCTAGTTGGTGCTAATGAGACAAAAGCTTTGGCAAAAATTAATGAATTCCCTCCCTGCTCCAACAAATTGTTTCTTTGTGGTAATAATGGACAACTCGGCCTCGGATGTCGCTGATCTGACCTTAACTTGGCCATGGACCATTCTCGGCCAAAAAGAGCTCGACTTTCACGAAATATAAGTTCTCGGTCTTAGCTTGGGATTCATAGGGCTCGGCATGTTGAAAGCTCGGCCTTCGCTTTACCGAGATTATAGATAGCTTGGCAGTGGATGTAACTGAGTTTAGTAGATTTGAGAGGACCATCATGGATTAATTAATTAACACCACAGCGCATTACCTGTACATAACTAGCTTGACATTTGGCCTCATGCATTGAGACTTTGGTTACGTGAGGAAGCTGCTTGGTTATGTGTAGGCCCAGTTATGCAAGCTGTTGTATGTTCGGCAATGCGAGCTACTATTAGGTCGGCCTCTACTTGATGTTGGTTTTAGTGGTTTGACATTCGCTGTCTCGAAGCGTGAGTCGATGTTATACCAAAGAGTGCAGCGTGGACTCAAGTACCAAGAACTTGGCCTTAGCTAAATATGTTCGGCTTAGTTTTTTTGTAAACTTAATACTTGGCATGGGTATTAACAGTTACTCGGCACGAAGATGAGCAATTACTCGACATGAGCTTAGCTCTATAGTTTGTCATTCTCATGCAAAATGTATGTTGCACACATAAGAAGCTCGAACACATGGCTGCAACTATTAATCATTCAATCTACTGCAACTCGTTAGCTTACAACAGCACGGTAAGATGCTACGAGCTCCGATTTCTAAACACCAAAAAACAGTTCCAGAGTTTGAAACAATCCAAAAAAAAAAAAAAAACGAGCTGAAGATTCGACTTTACTTAACAGCTCATGCATCAAATGGAGTTTAACATTAGGCGACTTGGCTTGCTAATGTTTTAGCTACTGTGGAGTGCACATATGGAGCTCAGCAATATTAAGTGCTGGTCGGACTTTTAGTGCAGATAAGAGTTTTGAGTGTTGGTGCAAAGAGAATCTTGGACAAGCTTTTCTTGGTCTTCATTGTAAGTAGCTTGGTTATGGCTTTGTTCTCGGAATCTTGCTCAACAAGACAAATAAGCAAGAACATCCAGTTCGACACATTCTTTTGCATGTGCACTACACAAACTTACAACGCACGGTTCCCCTTGATGTAAGCAGATTTTGTTTATGGAAGAATACTCCCGCCGTCAGATTTGAATTAGAGAAAACACTTCCCCCATTGAAGATCAATTCGCAGTCAAATTTAGAAAAAAACTGCTAAATGGTTCGAGCTTCTTTCATCTTAGGTATTTTGAGCGATTGCTAATAAGAAGAGCCAAAATCGCGAACTCTGCTGCCTGAATTATTCTTGTCGAGTTCAAAATCCAGTGCACGTGTGAGACACAGCAGTTACGCGGTAGTTGTGCTGCGGTTACGCTTTAGAAAAAGAGCACCATTGTGCCAATCCTTCTCCTTCTCTGTATAATTTCCAATGTTTAATGCAGTGCGGTGGTTATGCTCGAAGATAACGGTTATGGACGGCTACGAACCAAGCCAACATAAAGTTTCGTTGGTCGCATTCGAGGATGACGGTTATAATCCAGCCATACTTGTGTTAATTAAATTTTTGCAAAAAGAAAACCATTGTACACAATTCATGGATCCAACATTGTAGTTCCTCCTATGAAATATAGCAACCACACGCTTAAGAACCCACTCATTTAAATCCAGACGTTGACAGCCATAAAGATATAAATAAAAGAACACCCATACCCATACTCATAGGAAAAAAATAAAATGAGAACTCCAGGGAGCCGAGGTAGATTAATAGGCTATGAGCAAGCTTACCCAAATTTGAGGAAAAATACACGAAGTAAACTATAATGAACCTGACTTGAGAATTCCACAAAAAGAGTAGATATCTCTATGCATGATTTCAACAAATGGTCAAGTGTTCAAGATGATGGTAATGTGAATAGAATTGTCAAATTGATAAGGAAATGAGAGGATGAAGAGGGTCTCCTTACCTGAAGGTTTTATTTAGTATTTATAGGGAGTTAATGGAAATCATACCCAGATTTGATTATTGAACTGGGCTTAAATATTGGGTTGTTAATATAAGTCCGCATAATAGTTATCAAAAAATACCTATTAAGTCCCAAAAAAGTGATATTAAACAAGTCCACTTATCGAATTTATAGTATAGTGCAATGAATAGGGATGTTGTTCCCATGAAGACTGCAAGTACTAATATTCATTATTTCCCTATTATCTAACAGGTAAATTTTAATACAACAGCCAAACTTAAAGCTGTACTACCATTTAACTACAAATCAAGACTCAAATTAAAGATCAAAAGAACAACTAATTTAAAGATTTACTTCAAGAATGCAAGAATGTATCTAAATCTTGTTTTCCCTAGAATTAAACGTGTAATTTTAATGAAATTACCTAATTCCATCTGTAAATTCAATTACTGGGAGAATTTTGTAATAAATTTAATAACTTTCTTAAGTCTATTAACCCTAATCTTTAAATTACTTATTATAATCTCCTTTCAATAGCACAACTTCAAGTTGCTTTAAAAATCAATGAATTCTCTTAAAGAAAAGAATCAAGATCTGGAAGAATCATGCAACCTATCTTTAAGATTACATAAACATCAATTATACCTTATATCTAATTATATAATCAATCTCTCAATTCTCATGCATAACATCAAATATTTAGACTAATACTCTAGAAATATAAATCTAAAACAAAGAAAGAACACATAAGAATAAACATGTCACATGATAATTAGATAAACATGTCACACATAAGAATATAAATTCAAAGACTATATTATATTTAAAGAATAAACATGTCACATGATTATCGTAGGTTCCACAAAATCTACACATAAGAAATCTATGCTCTAATTATGATAAAGACAAAATTTTGAAACATAACAAAAGAAAGCATGAAAAATAAAGTCTTGAATCTTGAACTAATATCCCAAATGTTGAATCTTAGATCATGTGCTCTCTTGTGCTCTTCTAGCCCTTAAGTCTCTGAAAGTTCATGGCAAAAAGTATAGTTCAATATAATTAAACAACCTTTTATAATAAAATACCAAAAACCTTAATGCGTTAGAAGACATGGTCTACAATTATGGTTGTCTCATTGGCTAGGTCATTTAAATCTCCATAAAAAGATTCAAATTTTTTTAAAATCCTTGAAATTTGATGGGAAATGACCTATAACAAGGTTGTGTCAAATTTTGTGAATTAGCTTCTTTATGTCTTCCAATGCACCGTTGTTTTAACATGGTTATGCTATTATCCATATCACTTCTAAACTTCATAACTTTTTCGTTTTAACTCTAAATTAAGTAAAACTTGATTCTTTTTCTTCCTTTTTCATTCGAAAAATACTTTAAAACCTTAAAATCAAAATTTTACTTAATTGAATATCAAATTCTTCAAAAATACTTTGAAATCATAAGAAAACACTATAATAGATATATCCTATTGAAGGCTTATTAAACTTCCCCATGCTTAAGTATTTGTTTGTCTTCAAGTCAATAAATTATGAAAAATCAGATAAGAAATACTTAGTCACATCTATTATTACCTAGGAAATCGACCAAAATTTACACTTCACTCGAAAACAATTCAGGATATTAACCTGCTAGTTCAAAAATATATCTGAAAAATTTTTAATGACTTGCATGTTTCTTCATACTTAATCTCCTTACTATGTCCAAAAGACAAGTTACTAGAGTTCACAAGCTAATCCATGTAAATTAGAGTTTACTTGTTGAGAAAGAGTTATAACTACTTTGTCTATTTAACTAAGATGTATACTGTTCCTTCAAATCTTTCGAAGCACTATAATCTAGAGTAAGCACATGTTTCATCCATTCATCCTCTAGTCATTCCCTTAGTATGAGCTTTTGTTGGAAGGCTTTTTTTTTTTAAAAAAAAAAAAATTGAATCAAAGTGGTTTCACATGATCACTAAGTCTTAAGTTAGACAACCTTAGACTATTAGGATTTAAGACTCCCTTTCAAACCATCTACATACTCTAGCAAATTTTAGTCTTTTCACTTTTATGCGAGTTTAAGTTTTACACGGACATTTTTCTTAACCTATGTAGTGAGTTTTCAGCTGATAATTCCAAACTCGTCATATAAGTTAATAGGCATTATTTCCCCTTAAAGGACACTCCGCAGGCTTAATTGCTTGAGTTAACGAGGCCCATAGCTAGACTTTTTAGTGTTTAAGCATTTTTCCCTTTACTTTTCAATTCTTAGGTTCAACTTTGAACCATTTAATTTATTACTTAATTGCCTTTGACTTCTTAAAATTTTTTAGGAAACTTTTACAAGACAAAGTCTTTCAAAAGACAAGTTTCATTCGTTTGTTTATTTAGGATTATGAAACTCATCATCAAAGGGAGAAGCATACATCAAAATAAACTTAAAAATAACTGAGACTAACTCTTAAGTAGTAATGTTACTCCAATCTTATGTCTTAAAACCCTAGACTAAATAATACGTAACTTTACTCCACATAGATTCCACTAATAAACTTTAGTAAAGTGTAATTCAATCACTAATGACTAAGTATCAATTCATATTCAACATAAATTTAAACACAAATTGTTAATTTCCTAAATTATTGCAAGTTAACTAAAAAATTGGGTTAAATGTAAAAATTTGGTCTCTTAAATAATAATAAATTTCATAACCCCTTCACTACACTTAAATTGTACATTCTCTTCAATGTACTCAACAATCCAATTCCGTA
Source organism: Lumnitzera littorea (assembly GCA_024138015.1). Taxonomy (NCBI): domain Eukaryota; kingdom Viridiplantae; phylum Streptophyta; class Magnoliopsida; order Myrtales; family Combretaceae; genus Lumnitzera; species Lumnitzera littorea. The sequence continues at coordinate 91,267,892 of JAMXBB010000009.1, read as the reverse complement.
AAAATAATTAGCAAAGAAAACATAAACGGGTAAAGGAAATATATTGGGAAAAACGAAAAGGAAACTAGTACTTCCTTGATGTATTCTAGCATATATGTAACTAGAAGTTTGGAATCTATCATCTGTACATGCTCGACATTTGTGAAATCCTTTGAAAAAGATACTAAACAAAAGAAAAACAAAGAAATAAAAGAAAACTAATGAAAGGAAGAAGTAAAATGCTAAACTAAAATAGTAAAGTCATTAAGGTCTAACAAAATAAAAGAGAAAGCAGCAAAATGGAAATCAAGCCAAATCATCATCATCTAAATCATCTTCAACACCCAAAGCTTATTACGTCTCTTCATCCTCCTCCTCCTCTTCATTCTCCTCCTCATATCATCCTCAATATCCACTTCTTCATCTTCACTCTCTTCGCTGGAAGAAGCAGATGGCAACTGAACATTTGGCAATTTAATATGATATTTCTTAGCAGCATAACTAGCAAATTTTAACAATTGGTTCTATTTTGATGATTAGCCTATTGATACTAGTCTCCATCTCATATCTTAACTCATCATGCTTTACTAAAAGTTCCTTCAATATTTGTTCTACTCGATTTAGCCGTGATCCTCCTTATTGGTTAGATCTTGCTTCTGTATCTTGTGCCACATCTAACAAAATGTGCATTTGGTGGAAAGAACTAAGTTTCATAAGTACAACCTCGCCCATGTGAGTTATGGGAAGCCAGTCATTGTCTATCAAGCCCATGCACTAAACTAGCAAGGTAACATACAGGCTACAGCGAGTTTGACCACCAGGCTTGATACGGGTAACCTGGTGTTGAAAAAAAAAAAAACAACTCTGTTATCTTACCTGTAAGGTTAATAGGGGATTGTACAATCATATTGTGCAAATATACCATATCATAAATATATACCATATCATAAATAGTTACAACCCCAATACACTTATCACAACCACTTAGAGTATGCGATAATAGCTAATGTATAACTTTGTATTTCAGTCTTTTAAGTTGAGAAGCTTCATTAAGTTTTGCATTATATGAATGATACTAATCTCTTTCTAAAAATTTGCAGTAGTCACTCTAAAAGGTAAAGCATAAGGTAGCTCAAAAAAACACAAGACTACAAACATAGTCTTGATCATACAAGCCCAAAAACACTCTTACCTATGCATTAGAGATTCAATGTATGTTCCCATTTACTCTAAACTTCATCTTTTTCTTTGCACCAACAATCAACTCGATTTGAAAGTGCACATGTTAGAGTAAGTTCCTTGTAAATTAAGGCCCTAAAATAAACAAACTATTCCTAAGGTTTAACTTCAACCTTCCACTTGATCTCCTCTTCCAATTGTAATCTCCTAATCATATCCCAATCCAAACAAAGCGTCTCACCAAACTCCATGTTTTGCAACATCGTATACCTAGCCTTGTGAGTATCGTTACGAAAATAAAGCATCGAATGAATGGGAGGTGATGGAGTAGCCAAAGGCTCGAGTAATGCAGGTGGTAAGAAGAAGTGGAAGCTACATTCATGCAAATTTACGACTAGTTACAAAGGTATGCCAACAAAGTGATCTATAACTAAAAAGAAGCATCAAACTCTAGTTATATCAACAATTAGCACTTAAAATTTTTTTTAAAGAAAAAAGAAACCCTAAGTGCTAAATTGAAGCATACGAATACTAAATCACATGAAAACTAAGAAAAATAATCCTAAGTGCTAAACTGAACTTGATGTTGTCAATATTGAGGCCATGAGAAACCAATGTGTCAATATCACTATAAATGATGGAGATAGTGTAGTCTCAAGTGACAAGGAAATGTCATATAATGTAAATGAAAAAGATGACATTGATGGAGGATTTGACATAGATAGTGATTATGAATGATAGGGTTGATATATTGATACATATAAAAAATTATGACTAGTAAAATTTTTATAGTTATTGGTATAATGAATGTTTTTCTCATAGTCTTTTTATATTTTATGTGTGTGTAGAAATGGTATCTAGACTTTGTTCTTGTTTACAACCATTCGTTGGAGGTGGAAATGGCCATAGTAGTGGAAGAGTGGCCGAAGTTGACTCTTCACTAATTGAAAACGGTATTTTTCTTTTTATTTCTAAATATATTATATTTTAAAACCTAATCATGGGTAAAGAGAAGTCAAATTTTGTTCTTTTTTTGTTTTGAGAACTTCTCTACTTGATTGCACAATAATAAGGTTCAAATTGTTAAGTTTGGTAATACTTGTGAAACCAATATAGATTCATGGAACTGACACAAATAAGTTTGTCATAAGAAAAATTCTTGTACCTATTACTAGATGCAAAATATTCGAGCATGAGTTAGTTATCTTAAATGTGCACCTATTTGTTTACTTAATGCCATCGAATTATATAGATGTTAGTTTGCTTCTTTCTCTTTGACAATTAAAAGGTAATGTGCTAACAAATGCAATTGCTTCTTTTTTGCAACATTATAAAACATAACAAATAAGAAGTATAGGAATTTTTTTTCTTTTTTTCATTTATTCTCTTCCTATTAGACTAGTACCTATCTATGTACGGCTTTGAAAATATGCCTTTTTGTATATAGCCAATAAGGTGGACCCAAATTCATCTCAGCTGACTTTAGAGAATATTGAAAAGTCTTCTACTGACACAATTATAAGAAGAGAAACAACACCTCCAAGTAAGAAAGATCTTTTTAAGATTGTAAATTGAACAAAGCTCCAAATAACTTATATTATTGTGATTATGTATAAAAACATGTACATATACGTGTATATTGTTTGTCTTAATATTATTTTATTTATAATGTTTATAAATAAATTTTAGAGGATAGTAGTAAGGCGTAAGTGGAATTTTTTAGATAATTGTATATGTTGGTTTAGTAGGAAGATAGAGAAAATTTGTCTTAATAATATCTTAGGTGACATAAAAAGAAATGTGAAACATTTTTCATGAATATTTATTATTCAAAATAAGCTAGTTATAAAATTATTGTAACACTTAGATCTTTTAGCTCCTGTAGAGGAGCCTCCTATGCGAGGCAAAAGTCGTAACCTAAAATTGCAAAAATTGCATAGCCGAGGCATTAGGCCTATTATAAAACTACACCTAAAAATGGACGACTAGTAGGAGAATTTGCATCCATGTTTTCTACCGAGGTAAGAATTCAAGTCCACTTCCATTATCTACTTGATCATGTTGGATGGAAAGCTATTGAGGAGGAACACAAGGAGCGACTTTTTACACACATGCTGGCATATATATCAAACTAATTGTTTTTTTATGTTTTGGAAAGTAAAATGTATAATCTTTATATATATATCAAGAATTCTTTGACATAAAAGGGTAGCATGATGAGTCTTACATTGGACCATCTGTAAGCAAGATGTTTGATAATTTATACAAACAATTTTACTATAAGTGTTATGAACATTACAAAAAGTTAAAAGGTGGAGAAATCAAAATGAGAACACCTTATCCTGACCTAAAAAGAAGAGAGGAAATTTGGTTATCTATGTGTGATATGTTTGATTTAGATAAACATTAGGTATGTTATTTGAATTGTGTTATAACATTTTCATATAAAAACTTATATTTAGTTTATTTTATCTTAATTAATATATAACAACACTCCATGGCTAGATGTTAGAATTGTATTAAGATGCCCCATAAACATCGTAAGGGATCTCAATCATTTGTACAAGCATACATATACTGGTTAGGTTTTATCTATTCATTGACTTAAAGAACATATATGAAAAGTACTTATTTTGTTAATTTTATGTTATTTTCATGTCCAAAAATGCACCCGTATACCATTTTTCAAGCGTTGTTACTTTTACAATGATTAGTGGGCATTTCCTCGTATTGAACAAGATTATGTACATCCATTATGGTTCTCATGTTGGTTTAGTTATATGATGTCTTTTATGTTTATTAATCTCTTAGTTATCTTATGACAGGCCAAAATGGTTGCTATTAAAAAAGAACCTTATCTAAATAATCAATATCTACTGACTGAAGATGAAATTTGTAGTACCGTCTTAGGTAAGTATTCAAGCTATGTTCGTAGACTTGGCCATGGTCCCAAACCTCTAAGAAATGAAAATGATAGGCTATCTTTTGCTAAGTTGCAAGGCTTAAGAGAGGACATAGCAAATACTAGAGAGGAATTGGTTGGAACATAAGAGCAGTTAAGAAGTACATTACAATAGTTAGTTGGGGCAAGAGCTAAATTGAATAATACTAATGCTGTAGTAGGGAAAATTAGAGAAATGGTTAAACACCAAGTTGAAGATATAAAAATCATGTAAGCTAAGTTACAAAATTTAGCTTGAGCGACTAGCACCAACTAAACATTAACTAGGTAATATTCTTTTTCAAGAATATGTTAATTGTTTATGGTTACACACACACACACATACATACATACACACACACACACACACAGATATATTTATAAGTAGCAAAGACTTAAATGATTCTTTTTTAAATATGTAGATTGATGAAATCTCTTTATGATCATGTTAATGTCAAGTTCAAGAAGGGTATAATGCCAATATCGTTCTTTTGGCATCTTTCTTCTCTTACGAGTTTAATCAATAATTTGGAAAAATAGCTTATTAGACTTTGTTATTAGTTTAGAATAGCCAATATTCATTATTTAGGCTAAAATTTCTTTGTTATTCAGTTACTAAAGATTAAAGTATGTTTAAGCTTTATTAATAATAGTGGTGTTAACTCATTGGTTTCGCTTTATTTTGAGTTTTGTTTATTGAAAAAGCATGTGCAACACATTTATATGAATGATTGAAGTATTATATTGCATAACAGGTCATTTATAAACAATGCAAACAATAATAATATGGGTGACAAGAACCAATTTTCTCCATCGAAAGAAACATTGATAGCAAATTATATGTATATTTAGCAACTACATCATATTAGATAGCTAATAGCATGATTTTTAGCTACCAAATAATGTTATGAAATACTAATTTATAATACTTTTAGCCACCAATATTTAGTTGCAAAAGGTAAGACTCTTTGCTACAAATGGTATATGATAATTAATAGTGTAATTTTTAGCTACCAAATGTTATTATTTGCTACTATATTTGGTAGCAAAAGGAATGGTTTTTCACTACCAATCTATATATTTTGTAGCTAATAGCAATATATAATTTTTAGCTACCAAACGTTATTATTTGATATCATATTTGGTAGCAAAAGGAATGGTTTTTCACTACCAATATATATATTTAGTAGCTAATAGCAATATATTTAGCTACCAAATGTCGTTATTCGTGATCACTTTTGTGATACTACTAGCTACCAAAATTTGGTAACAAAAGGAATAACCTTTTGTTACTTGCTTTTGGTACTAACTAAAATTGGTAGCCTATACCTTTTAGCAACTTCTTAATGAATACCAATTGTGAATTGGTAGCTAATACTTTTGACTACTAATTTTTAACTTTTAACAACCAATTATGGTAGTAGTTGAATGTCAAATTTGTTGTACAGAGTATACGAAAAAAAATGCAACACCAATGCTCAATAATAGAATATAACTTGACATGATCATCCTAGCACGATCATATTAATCTTGATTTTATTTTGGCATCATATTCAAAAGACATGAGTATGTCAAACACTATGACTAAAAACCAAGTCTAGAAAATTGTCCATAAGAAAACACAAAAGAACCAACCCTTAATGTTTGTCACAAAAGAATTTCAAAACCTTAGCTTTTTACTCAAAGTCACATATGGAAATTAGGTAAAATCAATGCTTATTCCAAAAAGAATTGCATAAGAGGGAAAGGAGATGCATAAACCTAGTGTTTGAATCCAAAGTGCAGCAACAATCGATCGTAATTGGTGCAAGATTATAAAAAAAGTTGAAGCAAAGTGAATGTATGGGTATAGTTCAAGAGAAAAAGAAAGTTGACAAAGAAGGAAGAGGAACAAATTAAAGAAAGAAAATATGCAGTAGCCTTTTATTAGTAGGTCAGACATGATGTGTGACCTGACTGTATCACCTTGCCTGTATTAAATTTTGCAAGTGGCATGTTTTGTGATATGTCATGCCCTAAACAAGAGAAGTTGTAACAATTTCGTTGTATAAATTAACTTAAGATAAAAGTTGACCTCATAGTTACTATCGTAGTTATAATCTACAAAAGGCGTACACGACTTAACTAGCTTGAAGCATCCAGTTTGACACTTGTCAATAATTAAACCTATGGTATAGCTTTTCAAAAATACTTGTTCAAGATGACATATTGTTTGATAATACAACAATACTTACATAAGCATTTCACATATAGAGTTATAATTTACACTAAGAGTTCACAAAAGCTACTAGTCTTAAAGTCTATTTGCAATAAGATAGAAAATTGGTGAGCATCTTAGGGAATTCTTAGTTAGTTTCCACAAAACTAAAAAGAAAAGTTAAAAGCCTAAATTTAGTGAATTCTTCTTTCCTCACTTTCCCAACTAACTATGCACTAATGTGGGGGTGATGATATCTGTACATCTTGTGTTTTCACTTATTAACTGCAAAAAAGTCTATAGAGATATGAGCACAACTGGCTTAATAAGTAGGATAGAGTTAGAAGAGTACTGTAGAATCACAAACAAGGTTATTAATTATAATGAAATGCAATAAAATTAATTACCTGAAACATCGCATAATGTTATCCAGTCCATTGTAAGGTCAGAGAAATTACATCCACTCTAACCTAAATTAAGGAGTTTATTGTGACTCAAGATCAGACCAAACTCGGGCATATACAATGATGAACACCCTGTTCTCGTGACCACCTTTAAACCATGGCCTCCACCCTTGTTGCAACCTCTTAGTTTGTCACTTAGTTCTACTAAGGATGGAGAAAATACTATTTTAGTTATTCTCATCAAAGGGAGTTGGTATTTAGTCTAATACTCCTAATCGTTCCTCTAACGATAACGATTGCTATTCATATCCAGTCATGTTAACGATCATATCACTATTAGTTTCATTTACGAGTAGTCAGATAAGTTCACACAATACAAAATTATGAAATCATACAAAACAATGCTAAGGAGTTAAACTCTTGTTACAAATAGAATATCAATTACACAAAGGCATGCACATAAATAGCTAATTTACAACCATAAGTAGAAATACTTTTAAGCCTTTAAATACTTTGATATAGTATCTTAACAAGTGATGAAGCTACAATCTCAACTTACCTATTTTGATGTATACTGCAAAAGACATGTATTATTGACACCCTACTCACTGGGAGACCTTATATGTATACAAAAACCCATATTTAGTTTTCGTAAAACTTACAAAAACGTTAGAGTTTTATATACTCTTTATATCATTATGAAATTATATATATAAATATATATATTTAAAGTATATTATTATTTAATTATATATTTATTATAGTTCTATCATATAAGTTATATTAAGTTCGTTAGTATCGATAATATACATAACTGTATTATTACCTATAATATATCATTTTGATCATATCGAAGTGTATTTTTAATCAATCAAGTTATATTTCAATTACGATAGGGTTATCTTAGTACGTAAATTTTTATAATATTATAGAAATATGTATTATATTACCTAGGATTATCCAATTTTAGTAAAAGTAATGTTATCGGGTTTATATGAATTTGACAATACATATTACGGGTTCTATCTCGAGAGATAGCTTCTAAAAGGTATTTTTACTTTCTAATATACCTATATGTCCTTATCAAAATCATTATGATATTATACTCATATTATATAAATAAGCTATATTTTTTTATAATTTCCTAAAATTACTTAATAATATAAGTAATATCTAACCCTAATACGTGCATATCATAACCCAAGTCATGTCATTATCACTAAATATGTTGAAAATTTATTTTAACCCAATCTGACCAGTATAGTTGTGTATAGGTTCTATTCAAATTTTTATCATAATTTAGCTTAATATTACTAAAAACGTGCTTTGGTTAGTAAATTAAGCTATTTTACTACTAAAATTCACAATAAATAGCTCGAGTCACTAAATAATTCCTTAAAAATTTCTATACTCTTAAAAATATGGGGAATTCAATCAGCATGTGGTTTCATGCTATTGAGTTTATTGCTTATATGTACATAATTACGTTTTTACACATAAATTGCGTTTAATTAAACAAATATTATCATTTTTATACAAAATTATTTCTAACATGTCCTGACATTATTATAAATCTCCAAAAGTTAGTGGTTATCAATTTCACCAATTTTTTTTTTCAAAAATCAATTTATTTCACAATTTACCCTATTTATAGCTATTTTTAGGGTAAAAAATTACAATAAATATGAAACATACTTGAATTAAAATTTAGGCCACGTAGCAATTAACTACATGTAATATGTATTCTATAGAAAAATGTTGAGCATGAAATAACATTATTTAGTACATTTATTTTAAATTTCAAAATTCGGATAAATAGTATATTTGTTAAGCAAGTATATAAAATATTCATAATTTTATAAATATAAAAATACAACATGAAAGTATATCTAGTGTGTTAGACTGATGATACATGGGGTAGGCTACTAAGGGCTGATGAGGTTCAATAGCAGATCACTTGGGGGTTAAGGAACCACACTAGTAAAATGGGTTACTCTGCTTTTCTATTTAATTTCCTAATTTCCTAAATATTCACACAAAATTTTCTTTAAGTGTCCTTGGGTCTTAAATGTGTAAAATGGTATCTAGAGTCCTTTTTATATTATGTTGGGTCATCTGGGATTTTTCTTCATTTTTTTTTGTACTTTTCTTCACAATTTTCCAAGTAGGAGGTGTTCATTTCTCCTTGATTTGCTTTTGTGATTCATCACTTTGTTATTTCCTGAAGTGCCATAGTTGATCCCAGCAATTTCCAATCATTTTGGATAGGTTTTGATTATTTTTGAGTTATTTATTACTATTTCATACATATTATGTTAATATTTAGTTATTTTATTAATATACGTGCATATATCCTATGTAATTGATACATATAATGTGTAAACATACTCATATAGTTATGTTTCTATCATGTATTCTATTTTTAATATATATTTTCTATTAAATTTTTGCAAATTTATTGCTTATGATATATAATTATATAATTTCTGGTTAATTTACGAATATAATTATTATATGTGCAGGATATACTCATAAAAATATACATATTATATTATTTTTTTTTAGCTTAATTAACTTATCTCTAAGTTCTCGTTGCATTTTGAGCTCGATTTTATGGGTTCCAATAAGTTTTATGCTAGATTATAATATTACATTTCTCAAGCTAAAATTAAGATTTTAGATCATTATTTTTACAATCTAACCTTATTAGGTCATTTCAACTAACTTTCCTAAAGGCTTTAAATCTGGGTACGATTGCCCTAAATGCAATTTTAAGGACTCATATGATATTTCATGATATGGTAAAAGACATGGTCATGTCTCTTTGTTCATGTCAAATTCGGTGTGTGGGTGAATTTTTGGTATGTTTACGATACAACTACTAACATGATCATGTTAGTTTGGTTGTGTCATTTTCTATGAATGATTAACCAAACCCTTGCTATTTTAACACTGCCATGACATGGCTGTATCAATTTCTAGATACTTCTTTCTTTTCTTTTTTTTTTTCCTTTCTTTTGATAAAATTAATTAACTAAACTCTAAAAGAAATGACCTAAAATTGAACAAAATGAATTAAAATAAATATCAAACTTAGGCTGCCTCCTAAGAGCATTATATTTTACGTTAATAACTCAACAGGATATGTTTCTTATCTATGTTACTTTAGTAGATGGAAATGGAACTCTTTCCTTCCATCACTCATGAACCCTCTACCTAAGTTTGGGTTTTACCCATGGTCATCAACCTTGCAAGTTCTCATCTTTAGATGTGTGACTTCTACCGATTCTCTCCTTATAGGGCCTTAGATTCCTACATGCATCATCATGCCATTCATTGAGTTCATGAAGTTGAAGTTTCTTCCTTTTTTCTACCTTTCGCTTGGAACTCATTGTCATAGGTAATTTTAAGCCCTTCACTGGGAAGGCATGCTCCATATTATTATAAGATTTTGTGATGCAAATCTACAAACACGCAGCGAACTCGAACTATGAATGGGGTTTTGAATGCGAATGTAGATGGATATTACGCACCAAGACACAAATATAATTAGCGGTTGAGCTCGAAATGGGTTTCGATATGACTCATGAAAACCAAACCAAGGCTTAGGGGTTCAAATGAGGGGTTAGATATGGCTTACTAACTTGCTCAAATGAAGGGTTCACCACAACCTTGTGATCAAGATTAATAAGAACACAAGAAAAATTAAAGAGTTAATCAACACTCAATAATCAGAAATGCAAGCTCGAAGGGGTTAAGAATATCCTTACTAAAAAAGGAATGTTTAAAATGTAATTTCACCGTATATTTTCTTCCAATCCCCCTTAGCTAATCACAAAAGTCGCTATTTATAGCAAATTCTAAAACCCTAGTGGCAAAATTGTAAATAATAGACAAAGCTTTCAAATCTTAAAGAATGGACTCACAATTGAAATAAGGAAAATATTTACAAAGTACACAATACTACGTATTTAACAGAAAAGGTTGACATGTAGTCATCTAAGCTGTCTGTAGAATCGAACCTGAATAGGAGCCGATTGGCAATCAAATATCCGAGTTGGGGTAGGATGTTTGGAAGTCTTATTTTGCTTGGTCGAGCTCCTAGTGAGGTCAGCTTACAATTGCTATACTCCTGAACTACTTAGTACTAGCTCTCCCATATTGTGCCAAACTGTTCTTTGGCTTTGAGGCCTTAACTACTTGGTTTCTCAGCCTTTCAGCAGATGATAGAGCCGCTGTCTTGCTATCCTTTCCTTTCTTGGCCTCCTAGTATCAACTTAGCCTTAGCCAAGGATAGGTTAGTCTCTGTTTGGGACAATTAGACATCGATTTAGGATATGTCGACCTCGACTTTGTACATGTCAGCCTCGGCTTGCAATGGGTTGGACTTGACTTAGACATAGTCGTAGGTCGATTCTTATCATTTGGTTCTAAAATTGATGGCTTCTCTATGGAGAATTCTAACTTTGCTTCCTTTAGCCTATAGAGTGGTTCAAGTCCCTTACTCTCTGTTGTAGGTTCATTAGTTTCCAACTGAGCTATAACTATAGCATGGTTGGGGTTGTTCATGAACTCTTCTTGTTCTTTTTGCAAGTAGTATTCTAAGTGGTCCTTAGCAAACATTTCCTACACATAATTAGAAACGAAGACATCGAAAACATTAGTATTACAAAATGATATCATATTGATCAACTAACTTATTTATTGCCTCATAAATTTTGAAAATTATTTCCTCATCTCTTACCCTCAAGGTAAGCTTACCGTCATACTAACATCAATGATAGCTCTAGTAGTATCTTAAAATGGTCTATCTAAAATAAGTGGCACATCAATATCCTAATCCATATCCAAAATGACAAAATCCATAGGAAAAATGAACTTATCCACATGCACTAAAACATTATCAATGATGCCTTTATGGTATATGATGGATCTATCGGTTAATTGAATGCTCATGCATGTATGTTTAAATTTGCTTAACCTTAATTTTTTAAAAAATTTACTAGGCATCAAGTTTATGCTAGCTCATAAGTCTACCAAAGCGTTATCTACAACTAAATCGCCAAAAACACAAGGAACAATGAAACTCTCTGAATCTTTTAGTTTCTTTAGCAACTTATGCTGGAGAAATGTCAAAGATTCCTTATTCAACATAACAGCTAAAAGCTCCTCTAACTTCCTCTTATTTAACGACAAGTCCTTTAAGAACTTGACATACTTTCACATATGCGAAAGAGCAACTACAAGAGGTAAGTTAATGTATAGCTATTTAAAATGATTAAGGAATTTACTAAATTGCTTATTCTAATCAACGTGATCCTGCTTAAGGCGCTAAAGATAAGGGATGGGTAGTTTGTATTCCTTCATTGTCAGTGGCTATGTACTTTATTTCCCCTTAAGTGGCTCTAAAGTCTCTATGACCCTTGGTGGCTTTGTACTCTCCTTACCTGTCACTTCCACTTCTTTGTTAGGTACTTCCCTACTGTCTCTCTTTTTAGCTTGCAACTCTTTACCATTTCTTAGGTTTATTGCCTTAACATGATTCCTATTAGTTTTAGTGTTCTTATATAAAGATCCTTATTTCCTCTTAGTCTTCATCTTTGCAAGCTATCTAATCTGGTTCTCCAAATTATGGTTAGAGGCCTCTTGGTTCCTCAGGGACATTTCAGTCTATTGCATTCTCACCTTATTAGTTTGGATGACCCTTGGTGCCTTTGCACTCTCCTTACCTTTCACTTCCACTTCTTTGTTAGGTACTTCCCTACTATCTCTCTTTTTAGCTTGCAACTCTCTACCATTTCTTAGGATTATAGCCTTAACATGATTCCTATTAGTTTTAGTGTTCCTAAACAAAGATCCTTATTGCCTCTTAATCTTCGTCTTTGCAAGCTATCTAATCTGGTTCTCCAAATTATGGTTGGAGGCTTCTTAGTTCCTTAAGGACATTTTAGTCTGTTACATCCTTGCCTTATTAGTTTGGATGTATTTCTTTCGGAGATCCTCCAATTTTTTCTCTAAGGCTAGTGGAAGAGTAAGGGGTTGCTAGAATCTACATGGAGGTAAATTAGGTCTTTGTTGAATTTGGTTCTTAGCCTCCCATTTCTGACTTTGGTTCTAATTCTGATTTTCCCAAGAAAAGTTAGGATGATCTTTCGACCCAGGTTTGTAGGTATTATTTTATGGCTTATACTGAGGTCTTGAAGGTTTCCCTAAGTAATTGGCTTGCTTCATTTGCTCATACCTTATATATCTCTTTAAGTACACATTATTGGACATATACTAAGGCTGTTATCAACCAACTAAAAGTAAATTAATCTTCTTACTCAACATTTCCACCTTTGTAGTCAATGTGTGAATTGCATCTAACTCATATACTCTTATAGCCTTTTCCTTGACCTTAGCGTTTTCACATTGGTAATTGTTTGTGGCCATTCCTCCTACTAAGGCATGGACTTCTTCAAGTGTCTTTATATTCAATGTGCCCCCTATACCTATGTTTATCATCTGCCTTGTAGATAGGTTGAGGCCGTTATAAAAAGTTTAAATTTGCATCTAAAAGGGAAGGTTATGATATGGGCATCTTCTTAATAGGTTCTTAAAGCACTCCTTGGTTTCAAAGAAGGTCTTACCTTCTAATTGAGTATAAGATGCTATATCATTTCTTAGCTTAGCAATATGTGTAGATGGAAAGTACCTTTCTAAGAACTTCTCTACCAATTCATTCCATATCGTGATTGAATTTCTTAGAAGGAATTTAGCCACTATTTAGCTTTGCTTGCAAAGAAAACAGAAAAGGCATGGTTTAATGGCATCACTAGTTACCTTATTGATTTTGAACGTATCATAAATTTCCAAGAAGTTGGAAATGTGTGCTTTGGAGTCTTCATCTTGTAAGCCATCAAATTGCACGAACTATTGCACCATTTGAATAATATTTGGCTTGATCTCAAAATTACTAGTTATAATAACCAGCCTATTAGTATTAGAATCAGCTCCAGTCAATAAAGGCCTAGAATAATCAGATATGGTTCTAAGTTTGTTCTCATTAATGGCTATGGTTTCCTATAGCATACTTCCCTGGTTGTTTACTTATCTGTCTACTTCCACTTCATCCTTAATCTTTAAAGGAGATCTTTGATTTATCACTCCAATGTTTGTCTTACAATTTGCTGTCTCAAGTTATACAGGGCAATTCTCTTAATCTCTAGATCAATCTCAATCAAATCTCCTTAATTTCTTCTAATCATGCATTGTGCAAAGAAAATAGCATTAAGTAAAACCTTAAACTTCTATAGATTTTAACGTCGCCCCGGAGGTATCCACATTCCTGTTAGTTAAGATGAGATGCATGTAGTTTTTTCCGAAAACACTATCGTATTAGTTTATTTTAATTTCTGAAAATTGACCAACTTTACGTATTTATCAATTTAGTATATTAAAAAAAAATCTAAAGGGTTCTAATTCTTAAGTGTTAAAAAAAAAACACTTTAAAACATCTTAATTTTTTTTTAAAAAAAGATTTTTTATTAATTTTTATTTCTATAAAAAATAATCTTCTAAATGAGAAATCCTAAAAAAAATTAATGCTAAAAAAATCTCCTAAGCTAATATATATATATATTATTACTATTAAACAATTACCTACATAAATAAATATAATATATTTGATATATATATTTAAAAAAAATTTAAAACCAAGCAAGCATTGTACTTGATAGGTGCTAGACTTGTGTGTGTCAGTGGTGTTAAGGTTGTTTAGGACCGGTTAATGCAACAACTAGAGATTGTTGTAGCGTGCTCAATGTTGTGCGACATACGGTGGGTGAAGATTGTTAGAGATGGCTGAATGTTCTAGCATATAGAGGGCAGTAAAGTGGCAGTGACTATGCAGTGAAGTGGCGTGGGGATTGTGTTGTGCAATGAGGACAGTAGCTGAGTGTGGGTAATTGTTGGTGTTGTATTGCGTGTGATTTAGCATGTTTTGCTACTGTACTACTAACCGGAGTTGACGTGATTAAGTTAATCGTGTGAGTGCGATCAGCGTGCTATGTTTAGGGCTGCAAATGGAAGTGATTAGTGAACTATGTACGTGGAATAACAGTGTGTCTATATCTCATTTCCCCCTAAACTTAAACATGTGATTTTAATGAAAATTACCTAATTCCATCTTTAAATTTATTTATCGAGAGAGTTCTCTAATAAAGTTAATAGTATTCTTAAGTTTATTAACCCTAATATTTAAATTACCTATTATAATTCATTCTCAATAACATAACTTAAGATTGCTTTAAAGATCAACGAATTCTTTTAAAGAAAAGAATCATGATCCAGAAGAATTATGTAACTTATCTCTAAGACTGCATAAACTCTCATCAATTATTCCTATATCTAATTATGCAATCAATCTCTTGATTCTCATGCATATTATCAAATATTTAGAATAGTACTCTAGAAATATTAATATAAAATAAAGAAAGAATGCATAATTGAATCAATAAATTCAAAGATTTTATTAGATTTAAGTAATAAAAGTATCATATGATAATTCTAGGTTCCACAAAATCTAGACACAAGAAATCTATGCTCTAATCTTGCTAAAGACAAAATCTTGAATCAAATAAAAGAAAGAATGAAAAATAAAGCCGTAAATCTCGAACCAATCTCCCAAATCTTAAAGCTTAAATGGTGCTCTCTTGTGCTCTTTTAGTCCTTTGATTCTTTGAAAGTTTATGGCAAAAAGTATAGCTCAAAACCCTTAAACGACCTTTTATAATAAGAGGACATGGTATACGACATGGTTATGTCATTGGTCGTATCATTTAAATCTCTACGAAAATATTTGAATCTTTTTAAAATCCTTGAAATCTGATGAGACACGACCTACGATATGGTCATGTCAAATTCTGTGAATTAGCCTCTTTATGTCTTCAAATGCACCCTTATTTCAACATAGTTATGTCGTTGCCTATATCACTTTTAAACTTCATAACTTTTTCGTTTTAGCTCTAAATTGACCAAAACTTGATTATTTTCTTTCTTTCATTCCAAGAATACTTTAAAACCTTAAAATCAAAATTTTAATTAAGAAGTATCATATTCTTCAAAAATACTTCAAAATCATAAGAACATACTATAAAATCACTATAATAGATGTATCTAATTAAAGGCTTATCAAAAAGCCAAAAGATACAACTTGATGATTGAATCAAATTGTAATAGATAGAGAAAGTTTAATAAATTGTTACAATCACAATAAAAAGTATCCTATAAACTGCAAACATTATGGTGTTAACCAGAGAGGTTCACTTACTGATAGGGATTAACACCCGAACCCATAACTAAAAGCTACGCTAGAGGACTGCTACACTTCAATTGACTTGAATGTAGTACCTTGGTCGTTGTCAAGACAACTACCGACTTGTCCCAAAATAAGATGGCAAGCCTAAGGGAGTTAAATGACCCAACCTTGACCTAAGCTACATAGACACTAAGCAGGTCCAATGCCCAACTGACTTATCTTTTGACTTGACCTGATCTAGATCAGGTTGGTTGAGTCAATCTACACATTGTCCCATCCATTGCTGAATTGCTATCCTGGTTGCTAAACTATTAAGGATCCCGACATTTCATTTCCACTAGAGGCTAGCCAGATATACCTTCTTGTCAAAGCTTCCAACCAAGAAGCAACATGTGCCCACGACATGTGATCTAATAATGATGATCCTCTAACAAATTCTTTATTCATTTGTTCGCTTTACCCTTTTTAGCTATATATTAGGAATCTTCATGTAACTGGTATTATAATTTACCCCTTTTGGTAATTTTCTTCTTGTAAGCCTAAGTATAAAGGCCATTGGTAATTATAGCTGCAACAAGTTGAATGAATTATAGAATTTCCCCCTTTCATTTTCAAGAGAATCCTCTTGAAACCCCTACTCTTATCTAACTCCTTTAGCAAGAGTAAGTAGTGAGTGATTTTTGTGAGTGCTTGTGCATCATATCAACTGCTTACTAAGCCGTATAACTAATACATTATATTCGGTTGGTTGTGCTTAAGTTTATTAACATTTACTTCTTTGAATTCCTTCCTTTGGTGTGTTCTCGTGTGTCTTAACCCTAAGACATGTCACTTACCACCACTTTACTTTGAAGAGTAGTTGTGCTTTCCTTTTCAATCCACATATTTAGCTAGTTTTACATGAATTTTGCTTAAAAATGTAGAAAATATGTTCTTACTCTTAGACACTACTAAGATACATAGCAAGCCACCTTTGGAGCCCTTTTAGCCTATTTGGTTTATTTATGTCCAGAATACTCCCATGCAAATGTAACTCTATGATATTATACCTCTATTTTCAACCTTTACTCACTAAATTCCTTCGATAGTCAATATTTGTTCTAACCTTACCTTTCCTCAAACGTCAAAACATATATGTTTCGAATTTCCCTAATTTCTCAAACATTAACAATTATGGAAGCAAAACCCCGAATTTAGTGAAATTTTTTTAATTTCTAAACTTATGTAATTATATGCAAATACTATAATTTTGTAGTTATTTTAATCGATTGTCGTTTAAACTGTTATAATTTTTTTTAGTTATATGTCCAATTGAGTATTTAATAAGAGGGTAGAATTTTTCTTTGTCTTACTAATTTTTGGGAATGCAAAGAGGGAAATTTTACGATCGGATCACTCAAAATGGCCATAAAGCATGGTCATATTTTAAAAATTATTGACAACCTTAATCTACAATAAATAACCTTTGATTTATAGTAAAAAAATGCTTGTTAATCCTAAGAGAAGCTATTGGCAGTTTCTCAACTACCAACAATTTCTATAAAGACTGTCGATAGCCCCATTTCTTATTATTGATGGTTATGTTTTTCCCATTGATTGACATGGTTTACTATAAATGGAGATGATTTACTATAGATCAAGATAGTAGACAGTTTTTCAAAAGTGACCACACCATATGGTCATTTTTTAGTGACCGGATTGTAGAAAGCCCCATATAAAGAAGGTGGAAATTAGACAAAATTATTAAAAATGACAATAAAAGGAAAGGAAATGTAAAGAACTACTTTTTATTCTTTGGTTGGATTTGTAAGAAAAAAGTGAAGGAAATCAAATGGAACATTTCTTTTGAGTTATTTGGTCCACATGACAAATAATAAATGAAATTTTGTTAAATTAAAATAATTCTTATTTTTACCTTTCTAATTTTACTTTTAGCGGCAATTTTGTAATTTTGCTATACTTTGTACGCATTTCCACTATTTTCATCTACTTTTAGAGAGAAATAATCTATCTATATTATTTAAGTCTCAACGGGCTTATAGTATCTTTTCCATATTATCGAAATTATCTTTTTGTGATTTAATATTCCATGTAATTCACCATTGTTAATTTTATAATACATGAATATAAATATCATTTGACCAAGGATAGTAATGTCAATTAAGTTAATTATTCTCTATCTATCTATCTCTCTTTTATGTTAAATCAATTTAGGAACCTTTCTTTTTCTTCCTAGATTTTTTATTTCATTTTTTTTTCCATTCATTGTTGTAAGTGCTAATTACTTTCACCCATAACTACTTTTTCTTTTCTTTTTTCATGCTTTCTATCATAGAATCAATTGCATTTGTGAACTTTTGAGCTTTGAGACTAATTATATAGTTTCATGATTCTAAATAGTTGCCTAATAACTTCTTTTGATTTAAAAATTGAAAAATTAAATATGAAAGTTTTACATTTTTATCTAATTTGATAACTTAAAATTTTATAGATAATGAGAACAATTATTTAATTTTTAATTTATAACAACTTTCTTTCTTTGGACACATAGTATATGTCAATTATACTTTTATCATTTTTCTTAATAATTTCACATGTAGCCACATTTGCATCTACATGATCATCATGATGGGTCATTTTCTAGTTAATACAAATATTTTCACCACTTTGTCTCTATTTTCATCCATTTTCACTTTCACTTTAAGGGCAATTATATGGTTTTATCCATGTTTTTTTACTAGACATCATTAAAATCATTGATATAATATCTATTAAATTAAACCATTGAAAATATAGTTAGGTAGATGGTGCAAGGAAAATACTTCTTTTTTTTTTTTTTGTAAAAGTGCATTTTATTATTTAACTAATATATAGGATTCTCCATACTGTATGTAGAAAAATAAGACCCAATATGTGCCACATTTTTTACACATCAAAACATCAATAAAAGATACATCTATTTTTATAAACAACAATACACCTCTTTAGATTTGCTTTTTTGCACTCATCTCCTAACCCTTATCTTTGAAATTCAGCACTTAAATTTCAAATCTTTAGAACTCTATATATATAAAAGGTGCTTTTAAACTTTATTTTACTATTTTTCCTAAAATAAAATATGAAAGAACCTTAAATAATGAAAAACGATAAAATTAAGAACTAAATGGTCATATCACTTGCTAAAAGCATTTTTTCAAAGATTTAAGGGCTAATAGTTCAATATCAAAATTAAAAGACTAAATACATATATAAAACTATGTAAAAAATTATACTAAAATTTAACTTTTATTTATTTATATATTCATTTTTCCCTTCATAATATCCATAGATCCTTATCCATGTTTTTCCATTCAGGAGGAAGCGTGTTTGTTATAATTGTCTAGGTAAGGAAAAAAGATTTAATGATACTAGTACGCCATGTAAAACAATAAGCAATATATAAATATTTACAAAATTTTGATATGTATATATAAAACAATAATAATTATATTTTTACATGTAAAAAACCGCAAGTGAATAGGTTAATACAAATTCACTTAGCAAAGTGTTGAGTCTTTATTAAATAAAGATGAATTTATTAAGAAGATCTTCCTCTTCTTCAAGTTTTAAATTTGGATAAAGCTCTTTTTCCATAGATACAGAATCTAGTGATTCAAATCAAGATATTTATAATTTTTCTGAAATTAAGATTTCTCAAATTAAATAAGACTTAAATAATTGGTCAATTCTCAACAAAAAACCTAAAGAGATTTATGAAATTGAAAATTTTAGTCTAAAGCATGATTATGTGATCAAAACTATTGAAAAAATTATTTCTTTATCAGGAAGCCTGAAGTTATCAAATCGCTGTCAAAACAACTATTCAAAAGCATAGATAAAAAATATAAATATTTACATGTTAGACTTATTCAAATTTTGATCAAACCTCTTTGTAGAAAAGGCATTAATCATCTTGTTTTACTTTAGTTAAGAGATGTAAGAAATACAGATTTTAATTAAACCACTTTGTCATTATTCTAAACCAATCTTCATAAAGGACTTTGGTATACTTAATGTTTTCCTCATTTTTCAATAGGTTTAGATGATCTAAAAATTATGGATAGTTTAGTGTTATATATTCAATTTCAAAATCATAATTTTGTAGAAGGAACTAAAGTTATGGCACTTATCCTTAGAATCTACTATAAAATTATAAGTTTTCAAATTAATCCAAAAGCCAAAAAGTTATCTACCACAGGAGAAACTGTTCTTTTATAAGCCAATATAGCATATTCAAAAGTATTTACTCCAAAGTTATCAAGTTGGAATGAAGTTCAATTGCTAGAGGAATGGACCTTAGAAGAAGTCCTTCCACTAAGACTTAGTGTTTGTCAAACTAAACCTACTCTTGCTCAAAGATTTGATAATGGTAGTATTAGAATTTAATTCCTTAGAATAACTGATAAAAGGTCAATTAATCCAAATATAGAAGATTATTTCAATAAAATAAATGTTACATTTCCAAGAACTAGTCAAAATGATCAAACTCCCAAAGAAGAAAATGAAAATATTAGGTTAGAAACCCCATCTAACTCAGTAAGACTTAGAGGTGTAGATTTTCAACTATCTATTCTAGAGCTAATTTATCAAAATCAGTCAAATTCTTCCACTTATTCTCAAATCAATGAATTAAATGTTATAAGCATAGAAGAACCTTTTGAGATAGACAAAGATTTTTTTAGCAAAGACTTTTATTTAAAAAAAAAAAAACACTTTGAAAAGGAGAAAATATTTCGAAACTTATACAAAGGAAGAAACTTATTCAATTAGGGTCATGTGGTATAGTGATATGTAGACTATATTAAGAAAAAGTGTTTTGTTTTTTTAAATGGTTTGTTAAAAACTTTGGTCTAAATAAGCGTTATTACATTCAAACAATTAAGTCATCAAGTCAAAATTGGGAAACTTAAGAAGGAACAACTGTAGGAACCCATCCTTCACTTTAAGAAGTGGATATTAAAGTTTAAAATAAAACATTAAAAGTCTTACCTTTCAAGAAAACTATAGGAGAAAATCAAGATTTCAATAGTCTAAAGGCTCAAAATAATTACACCAATCAAATTTTACATACAATTAGTCAACAAACAGATAGAATAGAAAATATGTTAGTAGAAAAACTCGATAAAAAGAAAAATCCAATAAGAATTTCAAAAGAGGAATCAAGTACTTTAAAATCTACAACTGTAAAAACCATTTATCCTCCAAGATTTGTTCTAGATATTCAAAATTTTAAGTTTAAAAAAAGTGATAATTTATTAGAAGAAATTTCAAATAAGTTAGTAAGTTAGAATTGGGAAAAAAGGAAACTATTAATATAATAGATGAAGACATAGATAATTTGACAAATCAATTTTCTCAAATATGTAGATTAAAGTAAATTTTTTGGAAAAAGAATTTATGAATGGAATATAGATAGTCAAACTAAACATCAAATTTTGGATATTTTAAATTTAATGATAATTGCATCAAATTCTTATAAGCAATTTGGAAACATTGATAAAAAGATTGCAGAATTTTTAATAACTAGATTCACTAGTATGCAAAAAAATTTATGGAAAAATTACCTTGATGATCAACAACGTCACTATATTTTACATGCAAAAAATGAAATAATGAGAGATAATACTTTATATCAAATAGAAGATTTTGTTCCAATGTTAATTTATGTTATTACTAAACGTTTTATCGGAGATCCTATTCAATTTAAAGAAAGAAATAGTGAAATTCTTCAAAATCTTAAGTGTCCAACTTTCAATGATTTTAAATAGTATAAAGATTTTTTCTTTACAAAAGTGTTTTCAATAGAAGATTATAATAGTAGTTATTGGAAAGAAAGATTTATATATGGCCTTCCAAAGTTATTTGTGAATAAGGTAAAAAAAAGAATTTATCAAAATTATAATCTTACTTCAAATAATTCAACTATTACTTTTCGAGAAATAGTTAATATAACCAATTTAGAAGGATTAAGTTTGTGCAATGATTTAAAGCTTAAGTCAAAAATTCAAAAGGAAAAAAGAACTCCTAAAAAAAGAATTAGGAGATTTTTGTTATCAATATGATTTCAAAAAAATACAAGCTCCATCTTTAAAGATAAAAGTAAAAATAAAAAGGACAAGTTTAATAAAACTCATGAGAAAAAGAAATACAAAAGAAATAAAAAATATAGATTTAAAAGGAAATCTTT
The DNA here is from genome assembly GCA_024138015.1 of Lumnitzera littorea. NCBI lineage: Eukaryota > Viridiplantae > Streptophyta > Magnoliopsida > Myrtales > Combretaceae > Lumnitzera > Lumnitzera littorea. Next base: position 91,245,668 of record JAMXBB010000009.1, on the reverse strand, counting down.
TAAAAAAGAAGTAAAATGTTATAAATATAGTATTAAAAAACATATTGCTCCAAAATGCTCAAAAAATAAGAAAATAAATGAATTAGACTTAAATGATAAAGTTAAAAAAGAATTATGTAAAATTATCAATGAAGAAAGTATAAAAGAAAGTTACTCAAGCTAAGAAAATTCTAATTGTGTTAAAATAATTGACAATGATTCAGATATTTCTTAAATTGAAGGATTTGATTTAAAGTGTTGTTCCGACAATATTTGTTTATGTAGACGGTTAAATGTTATTACCAATGAAGAAAAAAATTTTTTAGAAATAGTTGATCAAATTAAAGATTGAGAAAAACAAAGAGAATATTTACTTAAGATTAGGGAAATGTTAACGAATAAGAGAGAAGATTCAAATAATGAAAAAATTTATTTCTTAGAGAAAATTTATAATAAATTTTCAAAAGAAAAACAACCAATAACTGTAAACACTCTTCAAGAAGGAATTAATAAAATAAAAAGAGAAATTAAATAATTAAAAGAAAAATATAAAACCATTCATATTAGTTGTTCATCAAAGTGCTCAACAATCAACTCATAACTTGAATTACTTTCTTCTGTACTTTCTTCTTTTGAAATTCCTATTGGATTTTTCCTTTTATTAAGTTTTCCTACTAATATATTTTCTATTCTATTTGTTTGTTAGCCAATGATATGTAAAATTTGATTAGTGTAATTATTTTGAGCTTTTATACTATTGAAATCTCGATTTTTTCTTGTAGTTTTCTTGAAAGGTGAGGATTTTATCGTTTCATTTTGAACTTTAATATCTATTTTTTTGTAGTGGAGGATAGGTTCCTATAGTTGTTCCTTATTGAGTTTCCTAATTTTGACTTGATGACTTAACCGTTTGAATATAGCAACACCTATTTAGACCAAAATTTTTAACAAACCATTTAAAAAATGAAACACTTTTTCTTAATCTAGTCTACATATCACTATACCATATGACTCTAATTAAATAAGTTTCTTCCTTAGTATAAGTTTTGAAATATTTTTTCCTTTTCAAAATATTTCTTTTTGAACAAAAGTCGTTTGTCAAAAAATCTTTGTTTATCTCAAAAGGTTATTCTGTGCTTGTAACATTTAATTCATTGATTTAAGAATAAGTAGGAAAATTTGGCTGATTTTGATAAATTAGTTCTGAAATAAGTGATTGAAAATCGACACCTCAAATTGATTATTTACAAAACATTATAAACTCTCTTAGTAAAAGAGGAGATCAAGATGAATATTCAAAAGCATGTTAAAATATTATCAAGATTTAATTATAGAAGATGAAAAAAGATTACTTGCTAGTAAAAGGTTAGAAAAACATTATTAAGAAATAATAAGAGCTTGTTGTTAAAATATATCTCAAAAAATTAAAGATAATTATGGTAATGATCTTATAGAATTTTTATGCTACTTAGAAAATGTTATAGAATTTTAAAATATATAATTTGGGCATATCATATTTTGGGTTAAATTCCAAATCTTTAGAAACTCTAGATATATATAAAAAAAGGTGTTTTTAAACTTTATTTTACCATTAAAACTCTATTTTATTATTTTTCCTAAAATAAAATATGAAAGAACCTTAAATAATGAAAAAACATAAAATTAAGAACTAAATGGTCATATCACTTGCTAAAAGCATTTTTTCAAAGATTTAAGGGTTAATAGTTCAATTTTAAAAATAAAAGACCAAATACATATATAAAACTACGTAAAAAATTATACTAAAATTTAAATTTTATTTATTTATTTATTTTTCTCTTCATATTATCTATAAATCCTTATCCATATTTTCCCAATCCGAGAGAGAGTATGTTTGTTATAATTGCTCAGTAAAAAAAAAATTTAATAATATTAACATGTTATATGAAATGATAAATAATATATAAATATTTATAAAATTTTGATATGATATATATATTTTAAAAAAATAGTAATTATATTTTTACGTATAGAAAATTTTACATACTAATACCATTTAAACAAAAGTAGTGCTTAGTCCCTTTCAATACTCCATTTCCTACTTTCTTTTTTCAGCAGGAGGAGGAATGCACGACTGTCCCTCTTGAAGTTGTGATGGTGGGCCACTCGTGGCCAGCTTATGTTTGTAATCGCGCTTCTTTTTCTGACATCTTGAATGCATCAAACTTGATTGTGTCGGTGCATGTATGAGCACATACAATATAATATTTTCTTGCACCAACAAACAGCTGTAAAACTAAAGTAAACAAAGTTGTTAATCCCCTTTCTAGGCATTTCACTTTCATCATTTCCTCTCCCGCAGTACATGTCTAGAAGGTAATCTTGTCTTGATATTTAATTACGGATAATCCTATGGTGTAACTTGTTACACCTGGACCTGGATGATATGGGTGAGATGTTAAAAGTCACCTAATAGGTTTCGATTTTAAATTTTTTAAATTTGTTTTAATGAAGTAAGATAAGGTATAATATTTCAGTTTAAAACTTGTTCTTTAAAGTATATTAAATACAGATTTTAGGTTATCGTGTATACATTATATATAAATTTTTCATTAATAATATTAGATATAACAAAATACAATATTTGTAATGCAACACACAGCCGCATGTTTGTTTCAGACTTGATTAGTTTGTTGTGTTATGTTCTTCATAACATGTTGTATTAGTATAAATGTTGTAATAAATTTAGTACTCTTATTTATTTTAAACAAGTGGACCTTTAAGATAGATTCTGACTAGAAAATGTTTGAAGGTATATTATCAAGCCCATGGTATATATGCTAAATACGTACTTTGAACAATATTTAATAAAATTGTTGAAAATTCTCGGTTTAATTAATGTATAACATAGAAAATTCAATAAACTTACCTAAAAATTTATATTATAAAATTAAAAATTTATAAGTTCCACGAGACACTCTACACATAAGTTTTATTCCATATAGGTTTTAGGGTGGTTTATTTTTATTTTAAGATATAGATTGATTCCAAAATTTGGGAACTATGCCTCCATGATGATATCGTATAATACAAGATATCATACCCTATCTATCTTGTATTTGCTCACCGCTAATTAACTTTATATATCAATTTAAACTTTTATATAAATTTAATGTAAGAGGCTATCAATTCTTATTTAATAAATATAAAAAAAAATTTATGTATATGAATTTTTTCCAAAAAAAAATTAATTAATTGAAAAAAAAGTTTTTTAAAGTGTTGACTAAATTTTTAAAAACATATTTAAAAATTATTAAAAAGTTAATAGTTATACTCATTTAACATTTTAGAAAAAGACATTTAGAATTTATCTATACATTTGAAATGTTGCTTACGTATTCATTGGGAATGGTTGATACACCATTGAAAAGAGTAAAAACAGATTTTCATTTTTAGTCGACTCTTATATTATAAATTTATTATAACTTTAGGAAAGGAGAAATCCAATTTGATATATTTAATTGGAAGATTAGTAGTTATATTATTAGGTAATAACGACTTTAATAAAAATAAAAAAAAAAGTTTTGAATGGTGTATATGAAAAATTTCAAGTGTATCCGTAAAGATATTTAGAGCTTCACTGTATCTTTGGAAAAAAATTGGAAACTTAAACGACAAGACGTGGAAACATTTAGAACTTCTTAAGATCTATATCTTTTTGTTAATTAATATAAAAAAAAAAAAGACGATCAATCGATATAAAGTCAATTTCTTGGACTCAAGATTCAAAGACGTGTTGATTGATGTCATATGGCAAAGTTGTGAGAATTGATATTAAAACAAAGAGGGTAATTAAATTAACAAATTCCTGCGGCTCCATTCGGCAAAATCCAGGTGCTACAGAATGAATACAGTTCATGGTGGCCACGTCTAGGACTCCTTTTAACCTACGTAACTAACACAAATGGAGCTCCATCACATTTTCCAAATTGGAAAAGATATTCTGCCCAACTAATTATTAATACCCTAAGGAACCCTTTTACTTCGCTTATCATAACAAAAAGAAGATAGAGAATTGGAGAAACACTACCGGCCAAAATCATTCAAAAGTGATTATATGGTATAATTATTTTTTAAATTATAATAAATCATTTCGAATTATAGTAAATAAGACTATCGATAATAAGAAGAATCCATTAAAAAACTCTATAGAAAAATGTCGATAATTTCTATAAAGGCTGTTGATTTTTTTTTTTTTATTTGATGATGATCTTATTTGCAATAATTCGAAATGATTTAAGGTAACTCAAAATAAATATTAATTTGGAATCTGAATGGATACTACTCTAGCGTTACAGGGTAATGATGGTGAAAACCATTCAATTATATCTACTTTATTAAAGTTGCAAGTACCTGTCATATTATATGATTTTAAAAAGAAAAAATATATATCATTTTATCACTAGAAAAATATATAATTTGAAAAACTGATGCAACTTCTTTAGCCCTCTCACACTCTTTGCCCTCAATGACTCTCTCAATATCACATCTTCAAAAAACTGATTTCAACTTCCCATGAAAACATTACAAAATAAAAAAAGAAAGAAAAAGTTAACATTATTTTTGTTAATAATATTCGGTATGAATAGCATGTATATATATATATATATATATATATTTTTATTGTACAATCTGACAAAGAAAAAAGAATGAGGGAATAAAAGTATAAATAAATAAATGGGAGGATTTTAAAATATCAACAAATTTTGAAGGTTGATATTGTTTGTAATCGATTAGGCATAATAATCATTTTAAGAGATTTAATGTCCCATTACTCCTAAAGTTTTTTCTCCTTGCCATAACCCTATCCTTACTTCAAAACAAACTTACATTGTTTTCTTCATTAGAAAAGAAAGGAAACCCTCAATTAAAACCAAAACTCTTAAATCATGAGATTGAAGGAAGAAAATCAAACGTAAGTCCCAATTTAGTGGTTACGTGACAAGTTCAATTGATTCTTGGACTAAAAATTCATACTTCCTTTACAACTTAGTGAGAAACAAATCAAACATTGTATTTTTGTGGTCTAAAGGGCTAAAAATCAAAAGGCAATGACAAGTTCAACTCCTTACGGTAAGTTTTGATCCCAAAATCTTTATTTATTCAAATATTCAAGTAATATTGTTTGGAGACATTGATTTTCCATGAAGAAAACTCGTTGGGAGTAGTGCTTTTCAGTTGGGTTCAAAGTGGGGTTGAAGGAGTGCAAAGTCATGAGTTACTATCTACAAAAATTTGCATATCGCAAGGTGGCGTCCGGACAACATAGAGAGCACCGTCTGGATGTTAGGTTCTAATGATTCACGTTTTGTAAGTCCCTCATGGCATTCGGACACTAAGCCTATTAGCATGCGGATGCCATGTTTGCAGTGTTTAAAATTTGTTTTTCATTGGTTTTCAAAAACTTGTTTTCGATTCCAAATTTCTTGTTACATGTTTTTAAATTGATTTCACCCCTTAAAAACAATTTTAAACATCCTTTTCACAAAAATAGATCCTTTTTTTTTTCTTTTCCTTTTCCTTTCCTTGAGGGCCTTAGTTAAAACGAGAGCTTAATGGTGTTATGAGCGATTGATGATGTAGAATAGGGAAATGGAAGGATAAGGACTAAGTTGGTATTGTTCTAGTATAAGTATAAGCTATGAATTAAGACTTAATGTTTATGTTATCACAGGTTCTAGAGAAGTTGATGAATCAATTTCTAACCAGTCAACGAAACTAGGTGCTAGATATTTGTTTGCTATTTATGTTTGCTAAGCTAGAAAAATTGACCAAACTTAATAAATTATTTGACATTAAATTGTTTTGTGCTACGTGTGCTTGGCTTGGTCTAAAGGTTAGGAAGGGCTGGTCCTTGTGCAATGCTATCCCGAGTAGAGTCTCCTTTGGAAATAATTCGGGTAGATTGAGGCGTGACTTAGTTACTTAGTTCTTAGGGTGTTGAGGAGAACTTAACACCAATACTAAATGGTAAATTATATATATGTGTATGTGTGTGTATGTGTATGTGTTAGGGTTATGAATCATCCAATGTTGTTTGATGCATGATACATTGCTACATACTTATAATGTATGTGACTTATGAAGTATTATTTATGCGAATGTGTTTGTCGTATTTTATACTAGGCTTCGACTCACCTTATATAATTTTTCAAGTACAGGTATTTGACTAGAATTTACAATGTTATCAATTGGATATGATAATTGAGAGTTCCATGATGGAAAGTGACAAATAGAATTTTTACTGTGAGTTGATAAATTAAATTAGAACAATTAGAGTTCATTATATGATTTGTAAATATTTGTTTAGAAATTTTGTAAAGTTTATTTTATAGTTATTTTGGATTTATTTTAAGTATTAGATTTTATTGAAATAATTATTTGGAGATTACTACAATTATTTTGAGACTTTAGGAGAAATTTTATGCCTAATGTGTTAATAGATGATAAGGACACGTGTATATATATATATATATACATATATGTATATTACAAAAATAATGCACAGTTTATACTTATACTTCTAATATATCTATAACCATAGTAATTAGTGAAGATCTAAAAAATTAAAACTAAAATAAGATTGAATCGATCTTAACTACTTATAGTTTTTGCTTTTATCCAATATCTTATAGTCTAATGTACAGAACTTTTATTTCATATTAAGAAGATGACGAGAGAAGCATAACTTAGAATTGATATCTCCTTTGTTTATTCTTTACTCCATTGAATATGACTGTTTAGTAGGGGTGTCATGTGGCAATTGTCCCTTAAAGCCATCGAGATAAGATACCTAAAACAATAGCTTTCATTATTGTCTTGTTGCTATGATTTCAAACTCCTCTTTATATATTTTACTGATTTAAGTATCAAAACATCCGAGAAAGCGTTGATGTTCCATAATTTACATGTTTTCTTTCACAGATCTTCCTCTTTAATTCGAATCTCTCATTGAGCAAAACCTAATGTAAACTTGGGGTCAGGTCAAATCTAGCTCGGACCCATTGGGTCATAGGCCTAGGGGCTGGCAAACCGTAACAGGCCTAGTTAAGGCTAGTTTTAGGCCGGTTCAATAGGTCCGTTGATTTACAAGTCGATTCCTTGGCTCATGATCCATCCTCTTTTATTTATATATATATATATATATATATATATTTTTCCTTTCCTTAAGTAGTTTCATTTTTCTTATTTCTTGAATTATGCATACTATCATATATGAATTTTAAATTTAAAAGAAATTTAAATTTAAATAGTAAACATTTATATAATATTTCGTCACGTAACGGTATTATACCATAAATTGAAAAATTATATTGTATATGAGATATAATGAGAATACAACTATTATATTTTAACGACTTTAAAATTAATTTTTTTTAATCGTGCTACGTTAACAGTTACCCATGTATCCGATACATAGAATCACATAATAGTAGTTACAGAATAATTTTTATATGTTTTTTTTAACCTTTAGTATGTTGCTCAGTTTGTATATTAGAGAAAAAACCGCCATATTTATGTGATTAGTCATTTCAAATTTTTTTGAAAAAAAAGTCATAATATATAAACTAATTTTTATTCTAACACTTTTAATTTCCAAAATAATAGCAATATCGCTAACTCCTAAATTAAAAAAAAAAAGCCTTAATCGGCTTTTTTTTTTTAGAAAAAAATTACCTAATCTAAGTGTCGACTATGTAAAATAGACAAGAGAAAAATTACAAGTGATAATTAATTGAAAAATTTATCTTTTTTTTCTCACTAAACCTGGTCGAATCAGCGGGGTTCACCTCCCGGGTCATCGAGTCGCCGGTTCAGGTGAGTCACTACTTGTGACCTACATGAACCCCGTCGAGTCCAATCCCAAGTTGGACACGGCTAATCCGAGTTCGAGTCGATTCATTAAATCGATGGGCTTGGTCTAGGCTGGTTCATGAGTCGGACCCAGCCCTTCTCTAGGTCTAACCTAATGCCACCTAAAAAGCAGCAACAATAAAACCCATAAGGATTTTTGGAAAAGTACATATTTTTCGATGCTACTATATTATTTCATTCTTGGATAAAATAATTAAAAGATAATAAAAACCTTTTAATTAATTTTTGAGTGGCAAAATGATTAAATAGAGAGCTAAAATATAATTATTTGAAAATTTAAAAATCTAACATGCTAATTTTAAAAATAAAAAACTAAGTACGTAGACATATAAACATATACATACATATATTTATATAATTAAAACCTTTAGAGGCTTAAGTAATCGCTATAATTAAATTATTATTTTGACCAATATCAAATATTATTTAATAGAAAGACCAATATTAAAATAATATTATAAAATTATATATAATTTATATTATGGGTAAAATTGTTTTTCCTTACAATATCAATATCTAATTTCTCTCTCCCACTCTCTAAAATTGTACTTTACTTTTTTCTCTCCCCCTTTCTTCTCTCTCTCTCACTTTCTTATCTCTTTTTTTTTTTTTTTACAATTTTCAATAAGGCCCCTTTTTTTTCACAATTTCCATAATTTCTTTTATTAATATGATTTTTTTTAAAGAAATCACCATAAATTATATAGATACATTAAAAGTAAAATTTATAATGGTTAATATAAAATATTTTACTATAAGCTTGAAATAAATATATGTTTCTTTTTTTATTAGATGAAAAAAAAAAGTTTACATACGCAATGCGGGTGTATCGATAGATAGTATATATATATATGTGTGTGTGTATGAAATTTTACAGTTTTATCCTCTATTTTAATAGAATTGGTCACACCCATCATCTCACCATTCGTTTTCATATTTTTAATTATTCACAATTGAATTTGCAGTTTATTTAATAGTTTAAACTTAGAGGTGATCAAATCAAGGGTAATCTGGATAGCAACACTGATCCCGAAAAAAAAATGAAACCATAAAAAAATCTATATATGAAGACTTTATTTACAATTTACTTTTTTCTCCTTTTCTATTTTTCATATCATCATGCTGCTTCGTTGACATAGGCACATGAGGAGGATGATGGTCCATGGTGACCCTAGCATTGGTGTGCCGACATAACGGCTATCTATTAATTAAACATTCCATTTGTACTGTAGTGTCCCTTCTCTTTGCAGATTTATTAGCTGCCACATAAAAAGAAAAATTAAAGAGGTATATGGCACGTATCCAGATATCAGTGACATTAAAACGAAACATGCTTTTTAGTACAATTTTTTTTTTTTTTTTTAAGTAAAAATTCTTCAACTCTAATTACCACAGCAGGTTATGACATGTTACCAGGATTACAAGTTGTTTACAAAAATACTTATAAATTACCCATAATATAATTACTACGTTAATAGCAGGATTTGAACTTTACTCTTCTGATAGATTAAGATCGTTGATGACCGACTTAATCTTTTGTACAAAATTTGATACTAATTGATGTGAGTTAATGTTAATGTTCAAACTTTGGGTTTGTTTGTATAGAAGACTAGTGATAGATTTGAAGACACTAGAGAGAAATTGAATTTGCAGATATTTTTCAAGTTTTTTATTTAACTTTTAATGGATAATCTATATTATTAAAGTTGGAAAGGCATTAAGTAACCATTTTCTATAAAATTATTATTTAGACCTTCAATTCAAAAATCATGTAATGAAAAAACTAATACCATAAATATCATAAATATATTGTAATATAAGTAAATTTGACATTTTCCGTAATTTATTATTCCATCTCTCTCTCCGTTTCCATGATAACCTAAATCATGGATACCCCCACCCTTGTACTTCCAACTCACATCTTAAACATATTCCACGTAACTTTCAATTTTTGTATAAATTTAAAATCATATGCATTCATAGTCACTTCAAACTTCTTTATTTATCTATTATTTATTATATTAAGCAAAAATATTTATTTATAAGATTTTTTTATAAATTTTTCATAATAATTGATACCAAATAATCAATTAATATATGTACCCATTCTTTGTTCAAAAGAAAAATAGAAAATTCCCGTTTTGATAAGTATTTCTATTTGTGATTAATTTATTTTATTTTTTCTCAACAAATTATTTTACTCAATCATTTATTATTTTTTAGCACCCATAATGCAAGTACAACGTCTACTAGTTATATTAATTAAATAAATATATGTTATTATTTTTTTATTAAATTAATTATTATAGAACTATTTAAAGTTAACACGTGCCATGTATAATGGACTTGATTGAAGTCCACATTTGTAAGAATTGAAAATGGAAATCTTTCAGGATTTAACTATAAAAAATAAAACAATAACAACTCAAATAAATAGAAAAGTAAGTAAATATAGGGAATTAAATTTTTTCATTTTTGTTTTCTTATCATAATAGCAAAGCAAAGTACATCTAATATTAGAGGAGGACAAATTTTTTTTTTTAAATATAAACCTACAACTATATTTGATAAAGATAGGAGATGTGGCACTCGCGTTGCATGTGCAAAAGGTTAAAAAAAATACTTATCCATGTTAGATTAAAATGTAAAATAATTACTAAGTTTCGAAATTACACGCATGGTTATTGAAAAGAAAAAGAAAATGAACTACAATTGACAAATGAATTAATAAGCATGATAATTTGTTTGCGCTAAAATTTCATGTAAATGTAAAACTATTACTTTCAAGAGTATTAATAAGGTGTACAAGTAGGTTAAACGGGCCAATCCGGCCCAACCCACTTTAGTCGTAGGTTAAATGGGTCAATTAATTCTTGCCCACTTTATAAACAGGTCAGAATTTTGCCAGCCCAATCCAACTCATTTTGAATTCATAGTTTATTTAATAGTTCGGATTTAAAGGTATTTAAATCAAAAGTGAGATGGATGGTGGCACTGATCCTATAAAAGAAAAGTACAGGATCGTAAAAAAATCCCATATAAGCCTTCCCATAAGGAGTTTAATGGTACGTTGTGGTTATCCTCTCCATTCATCTTCCCATACAAATGATAAAAATGTCATCATTTAGCAAAATTTCATATTAAATCATAGTAACAAAAAACAAAAATCAACGGTCTAATTATAATGCTATTATTAATAAGATGTGTCTTTTAAAATGGAAAATCTGAATTCTAATCGGATTAGATCTTTAGTAGAATTTGAAATACAAAATTTCATGTAATGATTAATTGTCAAAAGTAATTCATGAATAATAATGTAAAGAATAGATTAATCAAAAAATGAATCTTGCCTTTTCTTTATAATAAATCTCACCTAAACAATGCAATTCAGACTTGTTACTACACGCAACAAACACACTTATGTTATCTATACAATTCATATGAAATTTTATAAGAAAACCATTCTTAATGAACATCTTAACCAAATCTCAAATACATTTTAAAAGTTTAAACACAAATTGTAAGTATTCATGTTAAATTCAAGGTTAAATAAAATAATCTTCAACTTGACCTAGTTCTTTATGGTAAATAAATACAAAACACAATAACCTTGTTTTCATAGGCACTCTAATGAAACAACCTATGAAGCAACCTACCAAACAACATATCGAAAACCAAAAATTAGATATTGAAATCACAAAAGCACTAAAATGTTTTTTTTTTAAAAAAAAAAAGCCTCTTTTTTCTTCATCTTCTTCACCCATAGATCTCACTTTTATATCCACATAATTCCTACAACAATCTTAATAAGTAATTCTTAATCTAAAAACCTCTCAATTATTAAGAAGTTGATGTTTAATAGCATCAAACATAAGAGATAAGAATTTATCTTATAGATAATGAAATGCTAAATTCAATATTAATAAATGGAATTAAATTTATAATTAATAGTTATAATGACACCATAAATTAATAATAAGTGTACATTTACTTATATATCTTGACATTTAATGTGATGAATGTTATAATATATGATAAATAGCATATTGTACTAAATTTATATATTATATATGCTTAATAAAATATTTTGTACACATCAATAATAAAATACTTTATAAGATATTTCAAATATATCAAAATTTCAAGGGTATATTTATGTTTGGATATGTATGTATATGATGCAATACATTATATTTGGTGATGATACAAAGTATGTCATGAAATGTAAAATAATAAATGTAATATATAGTATACATATCAATTACATATTATATTGTAATAAATTATATCATATTTATGTAATAAATGATGCAATGTGATATATGTATTGTATATAAAACTCAACATAATGTGTACAACGTTATTATATATATCAAAATTGATATATACTATATGCCAACAATATCGTGTGTAGAATTTAATTAATGATTATGTACATGAAAGTTCATATCAAATTTTTATTTTTATTTTTCCTAGAAGCATGCGGTTTATAGAATTGTGGACATGTAAAGAGAGAGATTAGATAAATTGTAAACATAATATAAACAAAATTATGATATGTACTTTAATTAGTTTGCTTAAAATTAGGATTATATATTAATGCATATTTACTATAATTTGACTGTACATTAATGTGCATTTAGTACAATTTGAATGTATAGTAAACATAATAATAACGAGACAAATGTAAAATGCTATATATAGATGTTTCCATTTTATTATTGAAGGGGAATTAAGGTAATTGACATTTCTGGCTCCAATGAATTAACATGAAAGATATGAATTGTATAATTAAAATTTGCAAATTATATAAAATATTAATGTTGTCAAAATACAATTTGGACAAAGTAAAAAAGACACTAAATCCCCCTACTTTTGCTTTAATTATATAGATAAAGAAGGGATAATTGAAAATTTAGGAATATCTCTAATTTTCATATTGAGGCTATTTTTTTTTTCAATTTTTATAAATTTTCCCAATTTCGATTAGTATTAAACCCCAACCTGTTTAATATTAACTCTTAACTAAGAGTTAAGAAAAACTCAATTTTTAAACGTATTTTGAAAATTCTTTAAAGTCATCACTCGATCGGAGTCGGAAAAAAAAGGGTTAAGTTAAATCGACATCAATTAAGTAGATCAATTTAATCTAGTTACTGGTTCACTTGAAAAACTAATTTCTAAAAAAATGTTTAAAAACCAAAGATTTTGGGTTAGAGGACTAACTTTTTAAACTCTTAACAGGTATCATTTTTTAACTTTCCGATTTTAATTTCAGTTTTTAAGATACCCTTATAATTTAAGAGTACAAACCACTCACATACAGCTAAATTAATTAAATTGAACAAATATTTGCAAAATATATAAAAAAGGAAATTTTCCATATTTTAAGTTACTTTGTATTTACGTACGAATATCTACGTATCCACTATTTGAGATTAAACGTACATAGTTCTTTTCTGAAAACATTAGCAAGTTGAATTCATTTTAATTCTTAAAAGACGTCAAGCGTACATTTTAAGTAGGTTTAAGTTTATTAAGGAAAATCTAAAGAGTCTTAAATTAGGGTTTTATTTTTGGAAAATTTCCTAATTTAGAAAGGGTCTATTTTAATTTATTTCCATTTAAAAAAATTCTAGGTAGCAAAATCCATTTATTTTTTTATTATTTTATTCTTTTTTAATTATTTTTTATTTTCTTTTATTTCCCCTTTTTATTTTATTTTATTTTGCTTCTATTATTTATTTTTGTATATTTTTTATTTTATGTCCTGATCAAGAAAAGGAAACAAAATAAACAAATAAAAAAAAACTAAACTCCTTATGTCATTCTTTCTTTTTTTTCTTTTTCTTTTTTGCTTTTTCTTCTTTTAATTTACAATTACATTGCAATTACAAGAATTAAATTAAAAAAATTCAAAATATAAAAAAAAAGGGGAGCTACTGGATAGGTCAAGATTTGGAGTAGGCAACAGGTCGGGTTGGTTTGTAATGAAGAGGATGAAACAGGCGGCTGTGGAGGCTTCTTACAGGTGGTTTCAAGCTAAGTTTTTTTGCGGGTGAGGGTGTTCTTGTATGAATTTTATTGGGTTTGGGGGATCTAGGGATGATGCCTCCGCTTGAAGTGGTGGTTTTGTAGTGTTCTGAAAACTTACAGTCACGGCTGTGGCTGAGCCTCGAGATGTAGTTGGGTTTTAGAAAGCGTTAAGGCTAATGGTGATAATGGTTTCGTGTGGGAGTATAGTAACAGTGGTTTGGCGAAGCTACTGTAGCAGGTAGAGAAAGAAAGGTTGTATACGAGGGAGGAGGCTGTGAGTGGCTAGAGAGTATTTGGTTGATGTACATTGGTCGTGCACTAGTAGTCAGGTTATGGGGTCAGATTTGTCGTAAAGGGGAATGGCTAAGAGAGAGAAAGGTTAAGGATTGGTAAAGAGAGAGAACTCAAGAGGAAGAGAGAGTCCGAACCTTTTTATGCTACTGCAACATCAATCTAGCTCAAGAAACTCGGAAATCGCATTCAATTTCATCAATGAACTTTAACTCGAAGTTAAGTTTTTTCTCCATTTTTAATCCGATTTCACATGCATAGGATCATGAATGTAGACGAGATTTTAGACAAAATCAAAACTTGCTATTAATTTTGCGAAATTGTGACAAAAAGAAGCTCATAATTGGTGTTGAAGTTAGCTACTTAGGAAGGAAAACATGGGATTCCTAAAGAAAATGAAGGAAAGGGGAAGAAAGTGAAAGAAAGAATGTTGACATGATGCTACGTTAGCCACATAATCTAATAACATCATGTCACGTGTTTTGATGCGACACGTGGCTGATGACATAGGTGATGGCATGTCATGACATGTATCTATGGGTGTGTGTGTATATATGTGACATGTGTTGTATCACGTAGCCGATACATGGCTATGGAGGGTACCAATGTGGTCTAATCATGAAGTGCTACGTATTACGACTTGATACATGGCTTACTGATTTTTGACACATAGAAATGCATTTTCTGAAAAAAAAAAAGAAAAGGCACAAATGAGATTCAAACCCTAGATCTCCAAGCCAAACCTAAGTGTAGATCAAAGTGTAGAACCATCAAACTGTTGGCTTGTACCTTATTTTTATGTGTAATCAATTTGCACATATAAATTAGGTTTGCACATATAAATTAGGTCAGCTTTAAATCTAAACTTAGGCCTAAAATCTCTTTTGTTAAATTTATTATTTTAGACCTAAAAAATACTAAAGCTATTAAAAATTTTTATCTTATTTCAAATTATCCAAATCTTTTTTTTATTTTCTATTTTTTTGTATTTTCTTTACATTTTATATTTTTCTAAATTTTTATAAATTTTCTATTTTTTGTAATTTTTTTTAATTTTCTATTTTTTTGCTTTTTCTTGAATTAATACCCTTTACCCTTTTCTTAAAAAAAAAAAAAGGTTAAATGGGGTGTCTACAATCCACCAAAAGGATCATTAAACATAATGGTTAATCGCTAGCATGTACGTATGCATTTTCAAAATCTCTAAAGAGTTAAATAGTTTGTTTTGAAACTTCAAAAAGTTTATTAATACTTTATCAAGGATGATATAATCATTTATAAAATCTTAAGTAAGATTTTGATTAATCAGCTTAAACCGTATTTAAATGATCTTATTAGCTCGAAGCAATCTAGTTTCATTCCTAGAAGAGCGGCTAGAGATAATATTATCATTTTTCAAGAGATCATGCATGTTCTTAAAAAAAAAAGAAGTGGAAAGAAGTCTTGGATGGTGATTAAGTTGGACTTGAAGAAAGTTTACGATCGTATGGTATGAGACTTCATCAGAGCATCTTTACTAATCTAAACTTTCCTAAAAGATGGGTGAATATTATTAAATTTGCCTTAGCCTCAACAAGCTATCAAATTGTCTTGAATGGTGCTATTATGGATGAATTCCAATCGAGTAGGGGCATACGTCAAGGCGACCCCTTATCCCTTTATCTCTTCATCTTCAGCATAGAAATGCTTAGCCATGTTAATCATGAGCTGGTGGAAGAAGGAACTTGGGTGCCATTAAAAATTCGAGGTACACAAATTCACCTTTCCCATCTTTTCTTTGTTGATGATCTTTTGTTACTAGGAGAAGCCTCTATACAGAATGTGCAAATGATTATAAATACCATTGAGAATTTCTACAAGTTATCTGGCTAAAAAGTGAAGTATAAAAAATTGTGTATCATGTTGTCGAGGAATGCACCTGGATCTATCAAAGAGAGAGTTTGTCAGCTATTTAACGTCCAATAAAACACTGATATAGGTAAATACTTAGGGGTTCCAGTGAAGGAGGGAGGGAATCTAAGTAGCAATGACTTGGGTTTCATTTTAGAGAGGATGCGACAAAGGTTAGTAGGCTAGAAATCAAAATCATTGAGCTTGAGTAGGTGAAAACTACTGATCTCATCAGTTCTTGAAAATGTCTCCAATCACTATTCCTAGGCTCTTTCTATCCCAATAAGGGTGGTATCGAAACTAAAGAAGAGGCTTAGAAGATGGCAAATGCTAACTTTGCAAAAGTAACTTGAGCTGTCAAGAAAAAGGACTTGCTATGGACAAAGTTAATAAAGCAAAGGTATAAAAGAGGCTTAGAAGATGGTAGAAGTGTAAAAGGAAGCAAATTCTACAAAGAATTGAAGAATGCCATAGATTGGGTAGAGGAAAGAGTTTGTAAGAAGATTAGGAATGGATAAAAAACTTGCTTTTAGCTTGACAATTAGAGTAAAGATGGCAAAGTCTCAAATTGGCTCATGGTCCTCTTAATAAATATGATGACTTTATCACTGTTCAACAAGTTTGGAGAAGTCCGGGAGAATGGAATGAAGAAGTTTTTGGTTACCCAATTGATACGCTAATAAGAGAAACGTTAGGGATTTTTAATCTAGGAGGGAATGAAGATATTGAAACGTAGCCACTTGAAATTTCAAGGGAGGTGTCTACTAAATCAATCTATGAGCTTCTATGTAAGGAGGAGACCCAAACCACTTCTTAGGAGAATTGGGAATGGGTTTGGAAGATGCCTACTATCTTAAGAATTCAAACTCTTATCTAGAAGATGTTACATAATGCCCTTGCTACAAAAGATAATTTATAAAAAAAGGGGAATGAATTTTGAAAGATTCTGTCCTCTTTGCAATGTTGTGGAAGAGACCATACCATACATTTTCCGAAAGTGTAAATGGACCAAAAATTTCCGGAATATGCTAGGTATTTAAGTCAAAGCTACTAACTATGACTTTGACTCTTTTCAATGATGGATTAGGAAGAAAACCACTGGAAGAGAAGATAGTGGATATCAATGATGGCCCCATGTCAATCCTTTACCCTGTTTAGTCTATAAGGCATTCGGAGAGAGCGAAATCGTAGAATTTTCAACCTAAGGATTGATTCTGGTCAATATTATGGGCAGAATTTGAGTAGAAACAAATTAGTGGTGGACTATTCAAAGAGCAAAGAAACTTAATTCAACTTTTGCCTCCCAAGAAGGATAATGGAATAAGTTGGACCGGGGATAGGTGAAAGTAAACTGTGATGGTGTTTATAATAGTAAAGGCACAAAATTAAGTATTGGAGTGATTGGTAGGAACAATTTAGGACGGGTATTATGGGGAATTTTTAAACGTATCCATCATTGTTTCCTTCTTGAAGTTGAAATTATAGCAGTAAAGGAGGGCATACCCTTAGCTTGTTCATGGGGTATGAAGCATCTAGTTGTAGAGATTGATTCTCAACTAGTAGGGAATTGGCTTAGTAGCATATTTGTTAACTTAGACTTATGCCATCCAGCTTTAAAAGCATGCTTAACATCTTTTCCTTATAGACACTTATGCATGCTTTAGAAGTAGATATTTAAGCAAAATAGAAAGAGAAAAATCCTCATTTTTACTTCTCCAACTTAGGAATTGTCACCAAACCTTCTCCTCATGTTCATAAAGATGAAAAGAAATCTGGAATTTTTTTAGAAGAGAAGGAGTGGTAAGGGATAAATTTAGAGAAAATTTTTAAAGAAAGTTGCACGAACCGAACTATTCACAAGTACAATGGTTAGAAGAGCACCTAGGCATGAACCACCACCTAACAGAGGTAGCAGTAGCTAGAGGTGCCGACAAGGAGATGGTGGTTGGATAATGGTTTTTTGGTGAGTTAAGATTTTGGTATGATTTTACTAAATTTCATAAAAATAATAAATTAATTTAAAAAATTATGAAAAAATTTATTTTGAAGTATTTTTACTTGTACTTTTAGGAAAAAATATCAGATTGTAAAAATTTTTAGTGGATTTATGACCTCGTTAAGAAATTGCAGGAAACCGATCAATTTTCAAACTTGTTTTAAATAACCTTATTGTTGTTGTTTCAAAACCAAAATTTTGATGAAACTTCCCTATATTGCATGTTTTGATCCTATAAAAAGATTTCGACCATATTTTTTAGTAATTTTTTAGCCTTTAAATTTGATGAAAAATGCTATTTTTGGGAGCTTTTATATAATTATCTTTAAGGAAATCAAGTTGTACCAGTTCTAAAGTTCATATGAGCTATGCTCTGTTGTAGGAAATAATTTGGAGTTGGTTGAATTGAATGGGATTTGTGATATGTACAAATCACTAATTATGGTATACATGTGTTAAAGTAAGGATAGAAGGATATGGAAGTTTGGGGTGATGTGGTGATTATAGGTATGTTGAACCTATTATACGATCATGTTTTATCATGCTTGTAAATTGGAATAGGATGTTGGGGTGAGTCGTTGAGAGTAAACGTATAAATTGATTCTATTTAGAGAGTTCTTTAGACAGTTAAATTGGTAGAAGGGAGACATAATTCTTCATTTAAATACTTGATCAGAGAGATAGATGGTAAAGGATTGTAATTACAACCCTATTGGGGCCTTGTTTGAGAAGCTATTGAGTAAAATAAACATGGTTGAAATGACTTTAGAAACATGCTCAGAAGGTTGGCGGAGAAAGGGATTTAACTCTAAATATTTTGGAGCCTCATTTAGGAAGTTATGTAGTGAAAGAAGTGAGATCATATTGATATCAGAGACTTGACTTAAGGATTGACTGGTTTAGAAGGCTTAGATGAAATCGCTTCAAATACATCTTCATAAGGTTACTCTGTAAAGAGGGGATGTAATCTCGAGTTTAGAAAGTTGATCAGAAAGTTAGATAAGAAGAGGTACTTAATTATACCCCCATTAAAGACTTGTTTAGGAAATCTTTGGCATTGGTAATGTAGCTGGAAAGGCTTTAGGGACTTGATCTGAGGATTCATTGGTGTGAAAGCTTAGTGGAAATGACTTCTGAATCTTGTTCAGAGAGTAAATTAGAGTAAGGGTATAATTGGGATAATCTCATAGACTTGATAAGAAGGTTTTGAGATCAAAACTTGGTATCGGGTGAGCTTTCAAAACCTTATTTAGAGACTTCAATAGCAAGTTGGAAATCAATACAAAATTTACATCACTCACTAAAGATAAGCTCTAGCAACATTTAAATTATTAAAATGAACTCATTTAACTTATATTTAATAATATTAAAGTGATTACATTACATATTTAGGGGAAAACTGAAGCGGATGAGACTTATATGCACATGTATGGAGTGGCACATGTTTAGGTAAGTGGGATTAGTGCTTCACCATACTTTGTAGTATTATTTAATGATACTTGGACTTGGAGACCTTAGTATATGTCTTTGTTGTGATTGTAAGATAGTTGCCTGTGTGTATGTAATGTGTGTGCATGAATAATGTTTTGCTATTTTTTTGTATTGATTGCTTTATGATATTGCTAGATTGAACTATTTGAAATTGCTTGATCACTCTAAAAGCAATTTAACATAAACTGGACTTAACTACTAACCTGACTTGCATCATAACCTACTAGGGGAAAATGATTAGGTTTCTCGAGCCGAATACGGACCCTTTGATGAGGATAGCAAAAACGGTCCTTTCTCTACCTTTAGTCGAACTAAGTGATAGTAGAGAAGGTTACGATAAGGTTAAGGACTGTAATTCGAAGGTATTTTTGGGTGGAGTATGTTTGTCCATTGCATAAGCCCCAGTTTGGTTCTGATCTTGAAGTGAAGGGTGTTAAACTACTCGAAACCTGGATAAGAGCGAGCATAATTTCTTTGATCTCATGACGATCGGTTAATGTCGTACAATGGCATTTGCTTGAACATGTACTGCATCTAATTAACCTTACTTGAAAACCTTGGTTGTTCTATGTTAGAGATGTATTACTATCTCTGTTTTACTTACTGAGCAAGTTATTGCTCATTCTCCTATAATTGTTTTACAGGTATTCCCATAGATAATCCAGTACTACTCCAAGTTTTAAAAGATTAGAGAACAGGGTTGGGGAGTGCAATTCAAGACCAATTGGACAGATTCTTATTTTGTTTATTGACTTTACTAACTCCTAGGAAAAACTAATAGGATTTGTTGATAGGGCTCTTTAAACATAGGCCCATTAGGCCCATCCAGATCTGACGCCCCTAACCACTTAGGGCTCGCCGCCTTAGTCTCGGCTTGACTAGGCCCAAGAAGCTCTTTAACGACTAGAAGGCAACAAATAAGGATGAAAGACTGAGTCAACAATCACCTCCAATATATGTAAGATACATTGGACACTACAAGCCCACTCTCCCATACTTGTAGGATAGGATCTCTTCTACTAACTGCTCTTAAACTATCGATGCCACGCCACTCCACTATAAATACTAGGTCACCACTTAATGGTAAAGCTCTTTACACTTGGCACATTAAAGCTTGCCTATTACTCTCAAGTATCCTTTACTCTCTAGAATACATTGTTAACTTAAGTATTGGAGTGGCTACGCTGGATAACACCCTAGCATATCCTCATAGTGTTTTGTTTTGAAGGCTCACTACGTGCAAAGCCTAATCACTCCCGACAAATACCCCAAGATGACATTTAGTGCCATCTGTGGGAAAAGAGTTCCTACAAGAAAAATCCCAAATACACTAAACACATTCCCTACACACAGTTCTTGGACATTATGTCCCACCACGATGAACATAAGAGCCATCAGTTGGTGGACAACTAACCCATGGAGAATCATCCCCTACTAAGGGTAACACCAGAGGAGTACTTAGAGTGCTCAAAATGCCTAGCTGAGGAACTTATTACCCAAAACAAGCTACTTCACACTCGCCTTGAAGAAGCTGAGAGGTGCAATAGGCAAACTCACCCCCTCGAAGCCTCTGATGCTTGCACTAGGCAAAGCCACCAGTAGCAGCTACAAAATGGCAAGGATCGACAATCTTATCCCCTACTGCAACAATAGCTAGTAAGGTCTATGACCAGATGCGATTGAGCTTTGGCTAGTAATGAGCAAGTAGCCAATTCGTAGGGAGTACCAGCTCACCCAATAATACGCTGAGCTCATCCAACAAATGATGCCAACCTCAACGAGCTCTGTGCACTTGTCAGGAGGCTCTTAGAGCAATAGGGGAGTAAGGCAACTAGTGATGTTGGGCTGGTTACTAGCAATAAAACCCCTTTTACTAAGGGCATCCAGGATAAAGTGTTGCTTCTCAATATTAAACTTCTATCCTTAGACCAATATGATGATACAGGAGATCCTGATGACTACCTCCTCCACTTCCACACCCTTGTGAACCTTCATGGTCATGGGAACGCTATAATGTGCAAGGCTTTCTTAGGTACCCTGAGGAAAGCAACTCAGGCGTAGTTCAACCACCTACCCGAGAACTCCATCAGATCCTTTGATGAGCTAGTGTAGAAATTTACCCTTCATTTTAGAGCTAGCAAGGCTCTATCCAAGGATACATCGTCCTTATACCTAATAAGGTAAAGCGAAGGCGAGTCTCTGCGTAACTACATGGCCCGGTTCAACAATGCTGTGGTTGAGATCTCTCGGCTGGATGAGGGAGTTGCTATCTATGATACTCAACTCAGCATCTGACCTTTGAAAGACTTCTTATGATCACTTGTGAAGAGCAAGCCGGAAACATTGGTCAACTTTTAGAATAAGGCTCGGAAGTACATCGACTAAGAGGACAACATTCACGCTAGGTACGATGTCGATCGAGAGAGGTCTAGAAAGTAGGACAAGGATAAATTATCCATGAAGGATTGCCTCGGTGGAAGATTGCCAGGCAGACTAGAAGGGGAGGGCTCGGGAAAGAAGAAGCGCCAAGCTAAGCAAGATCCACTACCTCCTCCTATCTATACACAGTATACCTTCCCCGAATAAAGACATAACCTAGGTCTATTCTGAGATGAAGCAAAGGAACCTGCTGTAAAGACCCTTAAAATGAAGGGGAACCGTAGCAGTCAAAACTCGAATAAATACTGCTAGTTCCACAGTAACCATGGCCATACCATTGAATAATGCTTCTAGTCAAAGAACATAATCGAATATGCTATTTAACGAGGCTTCTTCAATGAGTATGTAGCCCAACCAAAGAACGATGATTGTTCCAATGACGATGTGGACAAAGCACCCTGGTGGTAATGGACTGAGGGTCCTAGAGCAGAATAGAATGTTAACCGTCGCAACGACCATGCCCCTAACAGCGTCATCAACATAATAGTTAGGGGGCCATACATTGGGAGCTGATCGAGCACTAATAGCTTTATTAATGCCCCATCCGAGGTGCTGGCAATAAGGCAGAAGAGATAAAAGCTAAACACTTCTATCTCCTTCTCCAATGAAGATATGAAGGGGGTGGATACCTAACCCCTCAATAATAGGGGCAAGGATTATTAATTTTGAGGTCTTAAAAATTATGGTGGACACCGGTAACTCCACTGATATCTTCTTCCTCCATACATACAAGAGGATGAGGAAGAAGCTGTCGACGAAGATGAAGCCGTACTATTACAACTTGATCAGCTTCAATAAAAGTACTATTTGAGCTAAGGGGATCATCACTCTAGACATGGAGCTTAGCAATGATGTCCACGTAGTACAATACCTAGTGGAGTTTGTCAGGATCGACTGCCCCTCCCCCTACAACGCTCTCTTAGAAAGACTAAGTTTAAATGCATTTGGGGTCATCACATCCTCTCTTCACCTGAAGGCGAAATTCTCGACCTCGATCGAAGTAGGAATATGTAGGTGTGATCAGAAGCTCTCACAACAGCTATATGTTAGGATTATTAGAGGCAACAGAGTCTTCGCCCTAGAGTCCAACCTGTAGGAGAAGTTAGCGAAAAGGGGCAAGCTGGGTGAAAAAACCGTAGACATCCAGATTGATCCCTCTCCTAACCAGACCCTAAAGGTCGAATCAAGACTCCTCCCGAGGTGAAGGATGAAATCATTGCTCTCCTACAGGCCAACTTAGATAGGTTCGCCTGGTCAGTGTCAAATATGCTCGAAATCTCACCTAACTCGGTAACCTATAGTCTCAACATGGACTTTATCATGTAACTTGTCAAGTAGAAGAAGAGGCACTTCGCTATGAAAAAGCAAGCTACAATTGAGGAAAAGGTGCAAAAGTTACTCAAGGCTAACTTTGTAAAGGAAGAGAAGTATCCAACTTGATTAGCAAACGTAGTGCTAGTTAAAAAGAAGATTAGGAAGTGGCGTTTGTTAAGTGATTACACCGACTTCAACAAAGTCTATCCGAAAGATTACTTCCCTCTCTTGAGAATCGATAAGCTCGTTAATTCCACTTTGGGACACGCCTTGTCAAGCTTCATAGACACCTTCTCTGGGTACAACCAAATCAAAATTGACCTTAAGGACGAAGTCCATAGCTTCTTCATCACCGACTTTAGCACATACTACTAGATAGTGATGCTGTTTGGCCTAAAAAATGTTGGCGCCACATACTAGTAGATGGTGACAAAATTGTTCAAGCCTCAAATCAAGCGCAATATGGAGGTATATGTTAACGACATGATCGTCAAGAGTACGAAGCCAGGTGGTCATGTAAAGGACCTCCAGGAAGCCATTGACTAGATGCGGACATACGACATGAAGCTGAACCCTCAGAAATGTGTCTTAAAGGTTGATTTCGGCAAATTCTTAGGCTTCTTAGTCATCTAAAGAGGTATTGAGGCTAATCCTAAGAAGAAAAGTGCTATCAAAGGGATGAAGCCCCTTACTTCAATCCGAGACGTATAGAAGCTCACCAATATAGTGGCTATATTGAGTAGGTTCGTCTCGAAGAGCATGGCCCGATGCGTAAAGTTCTTCAAAATCCTCAAAAATCCAAAGGATTTTGAATGGACCTCAGAGTGTATCCCTGTCTTCTAGTATCTCCAAGATTTCCTCGTGCACCTACCTGTCCTCTTTAGGCTTGTCCATAAAGAGGACCTATTCTTATACTTGGCCATGAGCAACTAGTCCTCTCCAAGCCTGTCTATGAGGAAGACCTATCTCAGCACGTTGTCTAAGGCCCTACTTCCAGGCGCACCAGATTATCGTACTCACATATCAACCACTGTATACTATGTTGCAAAAACCCAATGTGTATGGATAGATGATGAAGTATGCAATGGAGTTAAGTCCATATAGAATCCAATACCAGCTACAAATGGCATACAAGGCGTAGATGCTAGTTGACTTCGTAATAGAGTACACAGGAGAGGAGGGAGCACCCCTAGGCGACTAACAAACCGGTGTGGACTCTGTACATCAATGGATCATCTACCTTTGGAGGTAGAGGTGTAGGTCTGTTTTGACGAGCCCACATAAGGTTACAGTCTGCTATACCATCAAGTTTGGGTTCAATGCCAGTAACAATGAATCCAAGTATGAAGCCTTCATTGTCGGTCTCAAGTTAGCTAAAGAGATCGGCGCCGAACACTTACAGGTCTTAAACATTATGCTAGTCGTCTAGTAAGTCTAAGGTGACTATAAGGCTAGGGATGACATGATGATAAGGTACCTTGAGAAGGTGAACAGCCTTTTAGTTGAATTCCCTTCGTGGAGCATCATAAAGATCCCCTGACTCGAGAATTCAATAGCATATTGGCTATCTAAACTTGCCTCCATTGGGATACAGAAATTGGAGGTGAGGAATAGGAAGATCTTCATAGAGTACCTAGTAGAGAAAAGCATAACTTCGATCTCTACAGAAGTCTTGGAACTAATAACCATAGCATCAGAGCTAAGTTGGATAGATCCCATCCGGAGTTATTTGAAGCAAGGTATGCTCCTAGAAGATAAGAGGGAGGTGAAGAAGCTTAGATATCATACCACCAACTACACCTTAGTCGATGGAGTCCTATATCGGAGGGGTGTTAGCCTCTCCTTAGATACCTACGAAAAGGTGAAGGCCTGCACGTCATGGAAGAACTACATGCTGAAGTGTATAGTAACCACATTTGGTCCCAAGCCCTCTACCTCCAAGCATTATAGCTCGATTATTAGTGGCTTACTACGAGGTAGGACGCTAAAGCCATAGCTTAGAAGTGCCCGTAGTGCTAGAAGCACGCTCTGATTAGTTATGCACCCAGCACTAGTTTCCAGCCTCTTACCAGCCCGTGGCCGTTCGTACAATAGGGTATCAACATCCTTGGGGCTTTCCCAAAGGCTTCAAGAGGGTAGCAGTTCATAATAGTTGTTGTCGACTACTTCACCAAGTGGGTTGAAGCTAAAGTAGTGGCAAAAATCATGAAGAAAAGTGTTGAATCTTTCATTAGAAACAACATCCTCTCTCAATTTGGGGTTCCTTATGCTCTTATGATGGATAACAAGTGACAATTTGACAACCCTAAATTCAAGGAATTTCATGCCAAGCACCATATCATGTTGTACTTCATGTTGGTAACCCACCCCAGTCGAATAGACAAGTCGATGCAACTAGTCAGATCATTCTAGATAGCTTAAAGAAGTAAGTAGACAGAGCTCGTAGCACTTGGGTAGATAACTTACCCCACATTTTGTGGGGATATAGGACCACTCATTGAACTTCCATTGGCAAAATGCCCTTTTGCTTGGCATTCAAATCTGAGGCAGTCCTCTCTATTGAACTTGAACCCCCCAACCTCTGGACTCGAAACTTCGACGCTACCATTAATGAGTCCCTATTACAAGCTAATGTTGACACTATTGAAGAGATTCGAGACCTTGTCGTGGCTCAAGTAACTGCATACTAGCACCAAGCCACCCGATATTATGATTAGAAGGTCAGGCATAAGGAATTTAAGGTCAAGGACCTAGTTTACTAGAAGTTAGAAGCTATCGGCTTGCTAGAAGGATAGGGCAAGTTGGCCCCCAATTGGGAAAACTTGGTCAGAGTTAGGGAAAACTTAGGCAATGGAGCATATAGACTAGAAAGACTGGACGACGAGCTTATCTCGTGCACATAACCTTTGGCTTTACTTCGATTAGCACATTACTATGTAAATCTTTTCTGAATAATGGATAAAAATTACATTTTATAATTGTTGTCTGCCATTCTCTCCTTCTCCTTCTAACCATCCTAGCCCCTAAAGGGTAAACGGACCCATTTATTGGGCAGGTTGGAATGCTACCGACCTGACCCCCTTGGGTAACCTTAGTAAGGGGAAATACTTTTTGTACAAAGGAACTCCTACTTACCGAGCAGGTCAGAATGCCACTAACCTGACCCCCTTGGGTAACCTTGGCATGGAGAAACACCCCTTGTACAGAGGAACTCCGACTTACTAAGTAGATCGGAACGCCATTGACTTGACCCCCTTCGGGTAACCTTAGCAAAGGAAAACACCCCTTGCATAGAAGAACTCTTACTTATCAGGCAAGTTGGAACACCACCGACCCGACCCCCTCGGGTAACCTCAATAAAGGGATACACCCCTTGCATAAAGGAACTCCCACTTATTGGGCAGGTCAGAACGGCATTAACTTAACCCCTTTAAGTAACCTCGGTAAGGGATAACACCCCTTGCACAAAAGGAACTCTCACTTATAGGGTAAGTCGGAACGCCACCAACCTGACCCCCTTGGATAACCTCGGCAAGGAGAAACACCCCTTAGATAGAGGATCTCCCATAAACAAACATTCAAGCAAGGCAAAAAAAGAAAGGAGAAAAAAAGACCGAAGTGAACAACAGGGGAAATGAATAAGTTAGAACTTTGTTCATTACTTGCAAATTACAATATTAAGGTTGGCATCCTAACCTGAAATACAAGAAGGAAAACAAAACTATTGCTTAGTATCAACTAACTCCGGTAACTCTGAAAAGTTTAGGGCTTCGATTTACTTAGAACATTGATCAGTCGCCGACCCTTGGGGAGGTTAGCTTTAGGTTGGAGTAGCGGCTGAAGCTTGTTGATAGGGGGTTAGTAGGAGGGTCACCCTGACCTTGATCACCCTATGTAATGCCCTCAGGGGTGACCTCTTTTCAAGCTACTAGGGTAGATGTGGATGTAGAAGCCTCTTACTGGGCCCCGACAGCAAAAGGGGTGCCTTGTATTTCGTTGGCTGCTTGACTTGCCTCCCTCTCCAGCACTTTAGCGTCCTCCTTCCTTAAGGTGGGGGGATTTAAAATTTTCAAGAAGCTTAAGTTAAGGTCCAAATAATGAGAGAGCAATTGTTTCATTGTGTAATGGGTGCAATTGGTGGATAGGTCTTTCATCTCATCTAACCATTCGTCTGTTGCCCGATAATTAGCCATAGCCTTCTTTGTAGTGGCATCACTAAGGACCTCTCCACTATCCATTTTGGAGATGATCTCTTCCATCTCTAAAACTTTCCCCTATAGCTCCTAGACCTGTTGCTTAACCCTACCTTCAGACTGGCCAGCTCCAGCAAAGTGGCTTTGACATTGTTGCACTTAGAAGCCTTCATCACTAGTTCGATTTGTAACTTAAAGACTGATACCTTCATCTTAGCATTCTCCCTCTCAAGTTGGGCCTTAGCCACCATCTCCTCATCCAATCTTTGAGAGAGATGAGCCTCAGTCCTCTATTCATCCTTAAGTCAAGCCCTCAAGTTGTCGGTCCCCTTGATAACTTTTTCAGTAACTTTTTTAGCAGCTTCTCTCTCCTACTCTACATCTGTTAACTGCCCTAGAAGCCTAACCACCTACACATAAGAGCGACATAGGCGCTGGTTAGCTTTGGCAAATTTTTCTAAATATTTATTAGTAGAGGACTCTACCTCTTGTAGATCCTTCTCAACCTTACACAATGCCTCCCAAAAGCCCTTTACCTCTTCCCAAGTAGCATCATAGTTACTTAGTTGAAACAGTACCTAGCAATAGTACTGCAAAAAAGCAAGAGCTGAGATTAGTATAACAACAACAATGAAAAGCATCAAAGTAAAGAAGCAAAGGCTTACCTACCACATGAGCATGCTCAAATGGCCCGCCATCTCAATGGGGTTGCCTTTACCTACCATGGAAAACCCTTCCAGGACTACCCAGTTGCCAAGGGTGTAAAACTTCAATGAAGCTTAGTAACTGAGAGTTGGTGTCGTAACGTAAGGTCATTGGCCTGACCCTCCTACTTTAGCCTTAAGAGCTTTCCTTTGATCCTCTTTATCTTGGACTTAGTAGCTTGGCTCACGAGCTCTTCATTCCAAGAGATGTACGGTACCTCCTTGAATGAGTCCAACTCAATCCCCTAGTTTCTAAACTTATTGAGGTTGTCAAAAATTCATCCCCAAGTCCGTCTATACACTTATTGGAATGAGCCGTCAACCACTCCGTCCAAGTTGCATGGCTCAAAGGCACCCTTACTAGGGGCCTCTGCTTCTTTACTCTAAGCCTCGCTTCCCTAGCTGTTTCGGGAGCCTTCTTCTTCTACCTTGCCACTGTAGACAGGGTGGCAGCCTCGACCATCTCTTCCTCCCTCCCCCTAGGAGGGGTAAGCATCTGTATCTATGACTCCTTATTGCTGGTAGGCTTACCCATCACAAGAATAGGCTCTGGAATAGAGATAAGGGTAAGGGAAAGAAGAGCCATGCCCATAGGCTTTGTAACCAATGGCTCGTCCTAAAGACTGATGGCAATCCCCTAAGGAACGGGTACTGGTTGGACCTTACTAGTCTCCTTAGCCCCTGACTTTGCTCGCATCACCTTGCCCTTCGGTTGAGATGCCTTCATCCTTGCCTATTGATGGCTCATCAACTCGTCTACAGAGGGATGGAGAACCTTTACGACCAAATTTTGCCTACAAAAATAAATTGAAACAATGAGGAAAAAGGAAAATGAGGTAAAAACAAAAGAAACAACTACTATCATTCGCCAACTCTATAGTGACCAGCACGAACAAGGAAGATCCCCTCATTTTACAAATAGAGATGTTGGACGAAGCATCCCTGCACTAGCACAATAGGCAAAGGCATTCACAAAAGGAACGAACTTGTACCTTTGACCCATTTCTTCACCACAGCTTTTTTCATGCTTGGGAAGAGCTCAAAGGTCGGATACCAAAAGTATCTCTCCACAGTCTCCATAGCATTTATCTCCTGGCCATGCCTAAGGACTATGAATGCTTAAATCTCCTATGCAGCCTCTTCATCGCTAATACCAAGCCCTTTTTGAGCCCCTATTGGGATCAGCTTCGTCTATTGCATCCAAAAGTCTACCTCTTCAGGTAACTCGACCACTAGTATTTATCTTGCCAACCCTTTACTGAGGTTGTGCAGCCATAGAATAGCTTCTTGCTAAGATAGGGCTAGAGGTATAATTACTCCCCCACCAATGTTTTTCCACATATAAAAGTGGTTAAGTAGCTTAGGAGTGGCCCTTATCACTAAATACTTGCAAAGTGCCTAGAAAGCCTTTAATACCCTCTACTTATTCGGAAAGACTTGTACCAAACTGCATTGGTAGAAGTTGAAGAGCTCTTTCTCAAAGTAACTTAAAGGGAGGCACTGCCCAAACTCTAGGCACTTCTCGAACACTATAAAGCGCCTCCTTGATAGTAAGGTCACCCGCTCATCCTTACTTAGTAACCATATCTACTACCCAAGGATCACCTCAACAACGGAGTTATTTAGGACCTAACTGGAGGCAGAGGGTTCGCTCTTACTCACTCAACCATTAGGCCCCTTACTCGTCCCAGGCTCATTAAACAAATCCTTGGGAAGGTGTAAGGGGCATATGCATATACATCCCTTAGGATGGCATCAATAAGCCTGGCCCTATCCAGTGCTTCTATTGCCATCCTAGTAGGCTCATCAAGTTGTGACAGCGACAAGACATCGTCCTCTCCTATTGATGGGGGATCACTCCTTATTGATTCAGAGTAAAAAATGTTGTGCCATGATGAGTTAGAATTCACCTCACCTGTGTTAGCTGACATGGTTGTGAAAGGTGATAAAGAAGATTCGAGTTTGAAAAGCTTTCGAAGAAAGTTTGATGAAAAAGTGTGAAATTCATAATAATAGAACAGAGAGATTATAGAAAAGTGATCTCTTATTATGATTGTGCTATTTATAGGCTAAGTCTTTGGGAAACTACGAAGGCAATTATAGGGATTTGTATAGGCATGAATCTCTTAAAATTCTGCAAAGTAGACACATGGAGTGAGTTTTTATCGGATGGCCATGTTTAAAAGGCAAAATGTATATAATTGCACGCTAGTCTATTGTCACGCCCCGAACAAGAAGAGTCGTAACAGTCCCGACGTGTAAACTAATTTAAGATAGAAGCTGACCTCACAGCTGCTATCGTAGATGCAGTTTACACAAGGCGTACAACTCAACCAGCTTGAAACGTCTGTTCTGACACCTGTTATTAACCAAACATGTGGTAGAGCTTTTACAAGTTACTTATTCTATATAACCTACTGTTTAGTATCATAATAGTATTTAAACAAACATTTCACGTCCAAAGGTAAAGTTTACAATCAGAGTTTGTTAAAAACGACGGGTTTTACGGTGTATATATAATAAGTTAGAAAACTAGTGGGCTCCCAAGGAATTCCCATTTAGTTTTCCTCAAAACTTAAAGACAAAGCCAAAAGCTCAGGTTCAGTTAAATTCCTCGATCCTCACTTTCCCACACAGCAGCACACTAACCTGGGAACGGTGGTACCTGAACATCTTGCCTTCACTCAACACCTGCAAAAGGGTCTGTAGGGATTTGAGCACAACTAGCTCAGTAAGTGGGGCGGAGTCAGAAGAGTACTATACAATCACAAATAAGGTTAATAATCATGATGAAATGCAATGCAATCACTCAAATGAAACATCACAGTGTTAATTGGTCCACTGTGAGGTTAGAGAAATTTCATCTGCTCTAACCCGAATTGAGGAGTTTCATTACGACTCGAGTTAGACCAAACCCGGGCTTGTACAATGGAGAACACCCTCCTCCCATGACCGCCTTCAAACCACGGCCCCCAACCTTGCCGCGACCCCCTCACCTGTCACTTAGTTCGACTAAGGATGAGAAAAGGACCATTTCAACTATCCTCATCGAAGGAAGTCAGCATTTGGCCTAACACTCTTAATCGTTTTCCCCTAACAGGTGATTATGCATGTCCAATTACTTTTCAGTCGAATAACTGTTAGTGTTAATCAAGGGTGACTAACAAGTTCACACAATATGGAATCCATGCAAATATGCAGAACAGCACACCAAGGAGTTGAACTCCTGTCACAACTGAATATCATTCACACACATAGCATGCGCATAATCATCTAACTACAAACATAACCAGAAGTACTCTTGGGTCTCTGGATACTTTAAATAGCACCCAAACAGCGGTGAAGCCACAACCTCAACTTACTTGTTTAGACGTTCGCTATTTCTGACTTGAATTGTCAACCGTCTTTGTATTGGAAGGTCCTAATTACACAAAAGGCCCAAATTCAATTTTCGTAATAACTACGAAAACATTAGGGTTTTATCTAAAATAGTTATATATATATATATATATATATATTATTTCCATAATATATCGTCATGTTATCACTATATATCGGATTAAATTATTAATTATTGATACTGTACATCGTATATTATATATAGTTTTGATCACATCGAATTGTACTTTTTATTTATTAATTCGCGTTTTCATTCCGGTAAGGTTACCGAAATTTGTATATTCTTGAATATGATATAGTCTTGAGCTAAATTACTTAAGGTTGTCCGATTTCAACAAAATTAGTGTCATTGGGTTCGTATAGACCTAACGACACGTTTTACGAATCCTGTTTCTAGAGGTGGCTTTTAATGGGTAGTTTAAGTTTTTAATACAATTATACATAATTATATAAAAATAATCGTATTATACGTGATTTACATTATTAAATTATATTTTATCCAATTTATCCTTATATTGTAACAATATGAGTATTATTCAATTATAATACACCTAAAGTGTATCCTGATCAGAAAATATTAATAAATAAAATAAAATTTTCTATTAATCCCATCTGATCAGCAATCCTTTATATAGTTTTTATTTAATTATTTAATTCATTTTAGCCTATTAATATTACAAATACACCCCGACTTGTAATTTAAGCTATTTTACTTAATAAATTTGTAATAATTAGTTCGGGTTACCAAATAATTCCCCGAAAATTTCTATAGGATTCTAAAAATATAGGAAATTCAGTTATCACTTGGTTTTAAGTTTCCGACCTATTACCTATATTTTCATATTAACAATTTTACCCCTAAATTATGATAAATTATTTAATTATAATTCTTTTAGCACCAAATTAATTTCAATCTGATTCAATACAATTACTATTTATTATAGATCAGTACATGTCCATTTTATCAATTAATTTCATAATTTCCCATTAAATTCATAATTTCAGCCTATTTTCGAGCTAATTTCAGGCCTAAAAATGCAATAAATATTAAAATTATTCAAATAAAATTTTGGGCTACGTAGCAATTACCTATATATCATACACATCCTACACAAAAATTTTCAACTAGAAACAACATCATATAGTACATTTATTTCATAAATATAAATTCGGGTGAATTATAGATTTCTTAATAAAGTATATTAAATATTACGAATTTTTCAAAAATAAAAATATCACATGAAAGCATGTCTAAAATAACCTAAGTGTAATTTTTTTCATAATTTTCTGGGCGGATTTACTATTTTTTAGAAATTATTAAAAAACATGGCAGAAATTTGACCTTGGTGTTCTTGGGTGCTTCGGTGGCCGGCGGCGGTTGGGCGGTTGTTGGACGGCCTGCGCGGTGGGTGGACCGTGTGGGGTTGATTGTGTTTCATAGCAGAACCACTCTAGGTTAGGGTTCTACACTTTTACTAATTTTTTCTGTTTTTTTCTAAATTTTTTTTTCCACGATTTTTTATAATTTTTCTTTCTAAGTATTTTTGATTCCAAACTGCTAAAACTTTCATATCTGATGGTGTTGGCTTTTTATAGTGCCTCAAAGTTGGTTAAGGGATTTTTTTTAATTATTTTATATTTTCTTTTCTAATTTCTTTTTGTTTTTCTTATGCATGAGGTGTCCTAAAGTTGTAAATCCACTTTTTGAATCAGCAACCTTCCCTATTCTCCTGCCACGCATCATTGTCCAGCAATCTCCAATGTATTTGATTAATTTTTCTTTTTCTTTTATTAAATAATTACTTAAATATAGATATTATATGTTAGAATTAGTTATTTAATTAATATACATGTTTATATCCTATGTAAATAACATGTGAAATATATAACTTTACTCATATAATTAAGTTTCTAGCATATCTTTTATTTTTAGGATATGTTCTAAAGTTAATTTCATGAATTCAACACAATAAATATATAATTACACAATTTAGGGTTAATTTACGGGTATAATTATTATTTATACCGGGTATACTAAAAAAATTACGTGTATTTTTATATAGTAAATTATATTACATTATCTCATTTTATAGCTCAATTAACTTATCTCTAAGCTCTCGTTGCAATCTAAGTTCAATTTTAGAAGTTCCAAACATTTTAGTACTTTATTAAATATTCCAATTTCTAAGGGAAAAATTAGGATTTCGGGTCGTTATTACTAAAATCTAATTTCACTGTAATATCTCGACTAACTTTTTCATTCTAGTCGCAAAGTTTGGGCTCAATTGGATAAATTTCCCTGAAAGTCCTAAATATAAGCTCGGTTGTCCTAAACTCAATTTTGGGAGTTTGCATCTATTATGCCAGGACACCTATCACATCATATTAAATGCATGGAAATCTAGTAAGCAAAGGCTAGAACTTGAAAAAGTTTCTTCTAGAAGAAGTTTCCCTAGGGTCCCTCCAACTTTCACCTAGTTAACATGATAAAGGCACAATGTAATCATGCTTACCCAGTCCATGATGAGTGCTATTCAGCTAGACCTACTCAGCGCCTCGAATCGCCTATGCAATTGAATGCAAAGGTGTCTTACTCTGACACTCTAACTAAAGCCCCATCTTGCTAGGTCATCAACACTTCACTTTGGGATAGTTGCTGACACCTTGGCTCTTCCCACTTCAAATACCTTCAACTTGGATATTTACCACTTTAGACATTGTTGCCTCGGCTTTTTGCTAGCCTAGTCATACACCTTCGCCACATCGATACTATAGCACTAGCTCGACCCCCTTCGAGTCAAATCGACCATACGCCTAAGTAACCCATATATCTTTTCTCTTTACTTTCGCTTCGATAACAAGATTGCAAGGGGGTAACTGTTAATAGGGCTCTTTAGACATAGACCCCTTAGGCCCGTCCAAATTTGACCCGGTTCACCACTTAGGGCTAGTTGCCATGAGCTCAAGCCCTTAGCCTAGCTTGATTGGGCTTAAGAAACTCTTTAATGGGTAGAAGGCAATGGATAAGGATGAGAGACCAAGTCAATAACCACCTTTAGTATATGTTGCACACGTTGGACACTACAAGCCCACTATCTCATATTTACAGAAAAGGATCTCTCCCACTAACTACCAACACTACTCTACTATAAATACTAGGTCACTACTTAACGGTAAAGTTCTCTACACTTTGCGCACTAAAACTTACCTATTACTCTCAAGAATCCTCTACTCTCCAGAATACACGGTTGACTTAAGTAGCAAAGTGATCATGTCGGACAATACTCCGACGTCCTCTCACAGTATTTTGTTTTGTGGGCTTACCATACGCAAAACCCAATTACTACCGGCAAATATCCTGAGACGATAGGATCTCTTCATGTGATCCTCTAGTTTTCAATTATTGTTACCAGTACTATATTCTGTAAACCTATGGATTTTTATAAATCTTTATTATGCCATTTTCTAAAGTTTTTTACAAAACTTGTTTTTTTGTTAAGCTATTTCTCTTCCAAAAGTTATTTTAGAAAATAGCATCATAGGTTGATGCTAAACAGGGGTTGAATTGAATGACTCAAAACTATAGAGTGGTAAAGGCTTTGTATAAACTATATTTATGTTAATGGTTAAAGCGGCAAGCTTCTTTCTGAAGTTAGTTTATACAGCGGAATTGTTACGACTATTTGATTTGAAACATGACATATAATCATTTAATGAATTAGTTAAAGGACAGTGTGCTCATGCCAATCTAGCTTTGAAATTTGAACTCATTTCAATTTTTAAATAACCCATAATTCGATTATTTCCCATGACACTTCGTTGCATTTCCCTTTCATCCTGCATTTATTTACATATGTTATTTACTCACTTCATGAATCATCTGGCCGGTCAACAAAATATATTATTCAGCGTCAAGCCATAAGTGCTCTTTCAACTACGTAGTTAGGCAATTGCTCACAAGTGCATAAATTTGGATTTATTTCCTTATTGCGATGTCAATTATTTCATTATTTAACTGGTCTGAACGGTCAACCACTAGGCCCAACTAGCAAAAAAAATAAATAATAATAATAAATTGAAAGGATCATGCCGTGATTTCCGAGCGATGTAACAGATATTTGACAAAAGTCAGGTGGTTTAATAATGGAAATACATGGATTTTAAATAATGTATATTACTATTGCCTTTTTTTTTTTCCTTAATATCATCATCATTATAAACTTTTAAAGAATTTAAAACCATTATGATCTTATGATTCCAAAATCACATTTATAGAGTATGAAAATATCCAAATAATGAAAAGATTACAAAATTTGTAGCAAAATATAAAGTAAAAGACATATTTATAAAATAGGAAAAATTACAAAAGATGGTATCAATTTTTTAAAGTAAATTTAAATAGAAGATCAAAGTTTTGAAAAGTTTAATTAAAAGATTAATGTTTCAATAAATATTTTAAATAGGAGATTCCATTAAGTTGCTATTATAACACCATTTGGAGTAGTTGATGTAATATCTCGAGTTTTTCCAGTTAGTTCAATAACCCTAGGATCCGAGCTCCTAAATTTAGGATATTGGGTTATGGTATCTGTTTTATTTCAAACATTACAGTAAGGTTAGAAAAGTTAGACGAAGTAATTCAAGTAAAGTCAATTTTTCAAAATAAACTATATAAAAATATTAATTTAAGAAAAATATTAATTTATCGATAAAACCGATAAACGTGAAATACAAGTTTTTAGATATAATGAGATATTAAAGATAAGTTAATTAACTTTCAAAAATAATGAATAAAGTTGAATTATTCATAATATACATATATTTACGTGTGATATGCATTATATATACTAAATATATACATATGATAATAATAAATTATTAAAATAAGGGAAATTAATATAAAATAATGAAAAATTAATAAAAAAATAAATGCATGAGTCGTCAAATGATGTGTCAACCTAAGATTAATTGGAAAACATGAGTCAACACTTGATTAATTAAAGGATGACACATAGCGCCTAGGGAACGAGAAATTGACACGTATTAATCAGAGCAGTTCAATAGGTTATCTACAACTTAACTTAGCAGAGCTCGGAGGTCTAATAGAGGGTAGATGGAGAAGCTCTTCTAACAAGGTGTAGCGACCAAGTAGTGGTCAAAGGCGGCCAGTTCAGGTAAATCAAAATTTTACCTGTAACTTATTTAATTTTGTAAAAATATCAAATATTATTAATTAATTGTGAAATTTGGTTTTCTAAGGTTATTTTAGGTGTATATTAATATAGTAATTTTATTTTAATTAAATAATCAGTGTAAATATGGGGTTCTTAAGAAAATGTCCTATTTGGGTGAAAATTGAATAAATTTTTATAAATATTAGATAATGTTGTTTCAAGCTCAATTTTTGTATATAATACACCTAATATATATATATATATATATAATTTTGATAATAATAATTTTTAAAATTAAGCATGTTTACTATTTTTTATAATTATTTTGAATAAAACTGCCAGTTTTACCGAATTGCTGAAATAATTAGTTTTTGATGCACTTAATAAATAAGCCCAACATGTTGAGACTTATGAAAGTTTATATTGATATTTAGAACAATAAATTTTTATCTCACACATAAATATTTTTATTTTCCCTTATTTTTCATAATTTCAAGCTAAAACTGCTATTTTCGTAAAAATAGATATTATCTAATTTAGTGTAATCCATGATCAATAATTAAACTACATATTTTTTCGAGTCTATAGGATTTTTTGTGAAATTAATTGGGCTCGTATACTATTTATTGTGTATTTTCCTAATATAAATCTATATATTAGCTTAATATGTAATATAGTAATTAGTACTATTAAAATATTTATCAAATCCATGTCAAATGAACACTTTGGGGTATATTAAGGGTTGCTAGATAAATTTGAAAAGTATAATTTTTAGGGTTTTTAGTTTAGTATTAAAGTTGATTCGAGTCAATTACAGAGTTACAGTAACGTGTAATCAAGTCATAGTAAGAAAAGGATATTTTTGGACTTTGATAATATTGATAGACTTGATTCTTAAAATATCTTAATAGTACTCAAAATAATAATCATGGCTGCATAAAGTTTATTGATATTGGATAAGGAATGAGTAAGATACAGTCAAATTAAGTTTAAAAATGTGGAAATGAAAACTTATAATAGTTCAGGTTCAACCCATACTTGATTTGAAGAATGTGTTTTATTTTCTTAAGTGTAATAAGTAAGGAAGTATCACCTAGTAAAGTTTAGGATTTTATACTATTACTAAGCCTAAGTAAATCAATTTAACCTATACTTGGAGTAAATATATTGCTATTCATAACACCGTGTACTATTTGATGCTGTATTGACTGAATATGGGTATTTCTTGGGTGAGCTGTAATGCTACTATAGTAGATGCTGATGTGGTGATTTTAAATAACAGTAACTATATCATGATTAAACTATTATATTGCTATATTGGGTGATGATTTGTGCTTACAAATGATTATATTAATCAGGGAAGTTGAGTGATTACTAATTTAATCTTTTGAGTGTTCAAAAAAGTGAAACCTAAGTGAGATATTAGAATTCTATTAGGGAGAGTTTGAAAACTAGAATTAGATCATTAGGTTGAATAAAATTGAAAAACTAGTTGTGTTGAGTGATATATTTGACTTGTTATTGCATAACAAAAACTTGATAAGAGGCAAGCGCACCTATCAATTTTAATATAGTCGGATATGAGTCCGAGTCGATCCCTCAGAGATTTTGAGTACTAATATTAGCTTTAGCTTTATTATCTAACCGGAAAATTATGTCGAGTTGAATGAATTAAAAATACCGAAATTAATAAACTAAACTAATTATGAGACTTAACTAAGAAATTTAGAAAGCAATAAACTACTAACGACTTCAAGTATGCAATGATGTATTTAGGAATTATTTCCCCTAGTGTTTAACATGTAACCTTTTTAAAATGTATTCAATTCAGTTTCTATAATTCTTGACTGGAGGGATTCACAATTAAAGCTAATATCTTTCTCAAGCATATTAACCCTAATCCTAAATTATTTACCGGAATCTCTTCACTTAGTAATATAACTTAGAATTGCATTAATGTTTAATGAATTCCCATACAAACAATCAACTTTCCGAAAGAATCATGTATCTTATCTCTAAGTATACATATAATTCTCTTCAATTATGCTAAGATCTAATTATACATGTAATTTCTCAATTAACATGCATAATATCATATATTGATACTCTAGAATTATCAATCCATAATTAACGACATAATTGAATCAAGAAAAGATAGAAACTTTCTTGAAATTATAATTCAATCCAAGGGTTACATGAAACCTTAGGTTCCATAATCCTAAATACTTGAATTCTAAGCTATCATAACGAATCTAAAAACGAGTTCCATCAAAAACATAAAATAAAGCATGAAAACCCCTCTTGATTTGATGAACAATCTTTAATCTTGAAATCGATGTCGTTCTTGCTTCTTGATGTTGTTTCTCCTTAAGTCTCTTCTTGTCTCTTGTGTCTTTCCGTTTCTGTAATGTCTCTCTCTCTTTTGAACCCTAAGATCCCCTTATATATGTGTATTTCACGGATTTTATTTTCGTCACCAGACACGGCCTGGAACATGGCCGTGTCCCCAGGCCGTGTAACTTTCTGCACAAAGGCAAAATTTCTGCACAACTTCAAAACTTCATAACTTCTTCGTTTGAACTCGGAATTGAGTGAAACTTGATTCGTTTTCTTCGTTTTCGAGCCTAGAACGCGTTTAAACCCTGAAATCAACATTTTACTCAATTAAGTATCAATTTCTTTAAATAAAACCAAAAATGTACGGGAAATGCTATAAAATCACCATATAAAATATGTTTAAAATTAGAGTTATCACATATCATGACATGGCGTAGCATAAAAAAGACCTACGGGTTAAAACTTTTAGAATGAGGCTTTCAAGTAATCATGAAAAGAGCACGACTTTATGAATTCAGTTTTTGGAAGCATATAGATTGCATTATTCGAATATTGTGATTATTTTGATAATCAAATTTGGTATACTACAATATGTGGTCTAATTTGGTAATGTTGCCTCTTTGATTTGATGAATTATAATGTGTAGTCTAATTTTGTAAAGCAAAGTTGGGGGTCTTATTCCCAAGTAGCTCCTTGTTGCCCTTTTTTACATTAGTAGACTACTACTATGTGTAGTCTAATTTAGTAGGGATCATACTCACAGGTAGCTCCTTATTACCCATAAGTTCTTAGACGTTGTATCCAGATACTTAGTTATGTCAACTAAACAAATGAAAATTGGAAGGTATATGATATTGGTACCGATACATACTACGTGTACGAGTATAGTATGCTACATTGCTAGTAATAAATGCCTGGTTGAGCTAATGCATATATGAAGTTGAACCTATGAATTATGATTGAAATGTTTCAGTTGTAATATGCAATATTGTCTATCATATTGTTTATATTGTGTTGTTTATTATCCATTTTCACTTAGCTTCAGTAGCTACGGGGATTAAATATTTTATCCTCAGGTTAACTGCATCATGAAAGGCCTAACACTAAAGGAGGATATATATACTGAGAGCGTGAGCCAGAATTAACGACTTTTGTATGAAACTTGTACTAAGTCATGAATTCTATTATTATGAAGACAACAAAGATTTGTGTTTTGATGTAAATATTATGTTGTATACATAAGTTGTAACAAAATATCCGGCTAAACTTTGATGTATCAACCCCTTTATCATGTAAATAATGTTGTTTTTTTATAAATAAGTAATTTAAGTTAAGTTTTTAACAGATATTCCTATATGATGATGCATTCCATACTAAGCCGAGATGTGACAACTGATGTGGTCATTATCCACCATATGGTATTGATATGGCGATGACGTGTCCAAGATATTATAAATTAAAAGATAAATATATAAAATTGTTGAAAATAACAAAACATTTGAAAAATAATAAAAAAATGAAATATATAAAAGAAAATAAAAAAAATAATATTAAGTATACTTACATATACTTATATATATAAATATATATTAATTAATTTATTTTTAAAAAATAATAACAAATATAGAAAAATTTTAAAAAAAAATCCAACCATTCTAACGTTGGAGGTAACCATATCAACCACAAATATTGTAGTGGGTCACGACCCACTTTTTAAAATGCATTGCTTGAATCATCAAGTGGTTGTAAGTGGCCGCTCATGGCCAGGGAAGGGTTGTGCGACTACACCCTCTAGCCTTGGGTGGCCATGCATAGGCTGTTGGTTCAATTCAAAAAATAAAAGAACAAAAAGAAAAGAAAAAGTTGAATAAAACTTGTTGAGTCAAAATTGAGTCTCATGGTTTTGGTTTTATGCCCTAATTTTTAGGATTTCTTGTTGTTTTGAATACGGTAAGTTTACAAGTACAAAATCTGATGAAAAGTATGGCAACAAATGCAAAAATACTAATGACGTAGAAACAGGACAAGAGACGCAAAAAATATAGCATAAACGAGACAAGAGAAAGTCAAAGAAATTAGGCTATAACTGTATATTTGTTTCTTTTTTTTTTTCTCTTCTTTTTGGTTGACTTAGAAGTTAGAAATATGATATTTTTACATTAATTATTATAATTTAATTACTTTATGGTTTAGGTACATCATACCATGAAACTCATATTTTATATGCTCTAGAATATAGGTTCCTCAATAAGATAGGTATAAGGTTCGTAACTTACCATACCGAAACATATTTCAAAAAATTATATCAGAATCCATCCTGTAATCTTTGATACCTGCTCGAATTTATCCAGTCAAATAGGGTAGGACGGGATCTCGTGTACAATAGAGTTAGATCTTTATCCCCTAGTAGCATTACTCTTTCAAATATTTTATGACATTCAACCACCGCCGGCAGAGTATATCTAATAAAAGAGAAAAAGGGAATTATTTCGTTGGAAATCCGCATCTACATTTGAGAAAATTTATTAAAATAATTGAAAATGTACAAATATGGCCATGCATTCAAACAAAAGGACCATAAAAGGTATATACTTGTAAAAGTTCTAAAGAGGTGAGAGTGCATTGTAAAAATTTAGAACATCTAGTCATACCTTCACTAATACTTTAAAGGTTATCCTCGCAATATTCAAATAAATTAATTGAGGGAAAAAAGTACTCTTGCTTGTCGAACTTTGAAATTTCAACTCATTTGAAGTTGTAAATAACCCATAAATGGCTACTCCCATTACATCTTATAATTATATGCTATTCTGCGTCGAACGTAAGCGTTCTTTCAACAACGTAGTTAGGCAATTCGCTCACAAGTGCATAAAGATTTGGCTTTCGGCGTGTGAGTTTGGATTTATTTCCTTATTGCGAAGTCAATTATTTCGTTATTAAACTGTTCTGATTCGTCAACCACTAGGCCAACTAGTTAAAAACATGGATGAAAGCATCGTGCCATGATTTGCGAGCAATGTGACAAATATTTGACAAAAGTCAAGTGGTTTATTAAGGAAAATATATCGACTTTGAATAATATACATTGTTTTATTTTTTTTCGGTAAAGGAATAATATATATTGTTACTATTTTCTTTTTCATAATAATATCATATTTGGTATCTATGTGAAGTTTATCGATTTTACAATAAAATACTTAAACTTTTCAATCATCAATTTGAGCACCTAACTAGGCTTTTTGATATCAATCAAGCTGATAGCACTTGTCTCGTATCAGGGACCAGGATAGAAAGCATACGGAATGAGATGCAAATAGAAGGAACTGTTATATTTTATGGCATGAAGAGTGTACCGGTAGAAATCTACTTAGGATGTCCATGTGACCAATTGGCAATGAAAACATCTCACAAAGTGTTAGGTATTATTTAATTGTCATAATTTTATAAGACATTACTTGATAAGTTATTTAATCTATTATTTGATTTGTATATTGGTCAAAATTATGGAATAAATGAGCCTTAAAGTACCGGATAAAAACCAAAAAATTTGTATCATATACTTGGTATATAAAAACTTATTTCATGGTACATGTTAAATGTGTCTTTGAAATTCCAAAAAATAAAGTTCTCAAACCTCTATACCAAACCTTATCGTAATTTTTAATATGAATGATTAACTTTTTTTAATTTTTTAATATTTTCAATCATGAAAATTTATGTTAAATACTGGACACACCAATGACCTGTTTATTTTGTTGAATGAAAGAAGGGAGAAGTAAAATTGCAATTACTAGGAAATGTAATAAATGTGTAGTAAGTGGTGAATAGATATTATGGTAGTTAGTTGAGTGTAATGGAATTTTTATAACATTGTTTAGTTCAGAAAATGTAATAGGGGATAAGACATGAATAGAAAGTAAAGTGACTAAAATAGTGACTAAAATACCCTCACTAATTTGAATAATATATATATATATATATAACCTTAGCCCCAGTCTCATACGAACCTTAGCCTAAATCTCTTAAGATGGAAGTTGAAACCCTGGATGCAATGATAGGGATCAAGTCCCCAAACATATCACCTAGAACCAAGCTAAAGGCTCATAAGGCCTGATTCAACGTATTCTAGCTTGAGAACTAATAAAAGATGAAGATTCCAGTCCAAGGCCTTGATCATTTCATTTAAGTTGGGGACTGGATGTCCATCTAGGCAAGGAAAACCTTATCATGGTTCCAACCCCTCCAAGCCCTTCCCCATGATGGTCTAGCTTAATCAAACCTGACCTCTTAAGCACAAACCTCCTAACTTGACTCGATACAAGTCAATTGATTTAAGCACCTGACTATTTTACTCCAATATGAGTTATTTTCTTACTTGAAGACTTGAACATGATTTCCGCTTAGAGATGGATCAAATACTCTTCTTACACT
This sequence comes from Lumnitzera littorea, assembly GCA_024138015.1. Taxonomy (NCBI): domain Eukaryota; kingdom Viridiplantae; phylum Streptophyta; class Magnoliopsida; order Myrtales; family Combretaceae; genus Lumnitzera; species Lumnitzera littorea. The sequence goes on along the minus strand of JAMXBB010000009.1, from coordinate 91,202,080 downwards.
TTTTGTTAAAATGTCCTATACAGAGTCGACAAGTGTTCCACTTTTGCTTATCCTAAGGATGAATATTTGACAACATACTTTTTGTCTTTTCTCATATTTACCCTTTTAAGATATTACGCCTTGAAGCAATAAAGTCGTAACTGTCCTATCGTATAAACCAATCTAAGATAGAAGTTGACTTCATAACCGCTATCGTAACCTTGATTCATACAAGACATCTGTGACTAATTTGCTTTGAAGTAAACAATTTGTATGAAAATACAATTATTTTATATGTAGAAGACTTTAAACTTATATTAAGAACTCTAATTGTTCATTAAAATATTTACATAACCCAGTAATTATGTCATAAAATATTTACATAGTTTATTTACAACAGACTAAAAGATAAAGACAAAAGCTTTAAAAGGTCTGTGATTCTTCCATTTATGACCTCACTCCTTAAAATCTAATAGCGACTAACCTCAGGGCAGTTGTAATGCAGCATTCTAGTCAACATTTGCAAAAAAATTTATAAGGATATGAGCAATCAATCGTTCAATAAATAAGGATGAAAACATAAGACTATACACAAACACAAATAGGTTTATCAAATAATTAGTTAGATGCAATGTAATAAACAAATGCTATCGCACAATGTTATCTAGTTCGTTGTGAGATTAGAGGAATTTCACCAACTTTAATATGAGTTAAAGATTTTCAACGCTAATGCAATAACTCACAAGCAAACTTAGGTTTATGCAATGGAGATACTGCTTCTCCTGTGACTACCTTCGAACCATTACCTTTACCTTTACCGTAACATACTCTCTTATCACTTAATTCAACTAAAGATGAAAAAGAGACCATTATGCTACAATGTTATCCTTTTTAAAGGGGACAGTATTTGGTTAGAAAACCTTAAACGTCCCCTCATTGGTTGCAATGCATGCCCAATTTAAGGTTCTAAGCCTAATATAGTTAATTCCATTTTAAGGTGATCACTCAATTTCACCCAATACAAATAATTACATTCTATAATAGCAATCTAGCAATACACGATTAAGTTTAAAATACAATAACGTATTGATTCTAAACTTACCTGAAGTGTTCCACTTGCTCACTAGGGTACGATGTGTAATGCAGCATTGCTGCTCGTCCCTATAATAAAAATATCATTTCAGTATTCATTCACTTACTATATATAAGCTTCAAATTATTATCTTTAGTTTTAGGTTATATTTTACTTAGTTGTCTAGGTTTTATATTGCTTATAATTAGACTCATCCTAAGCTAGTTTGTGATTCAGTTTCTAAATCAGCCTCTAATTCTGCTCCTAATTACAGTTTTACATGTAAGTCCTAGAAACTCCCCCTAATTCATTCCATGAGGTTCAACTAACTATATTTTAGGTATATTAAGTCTTTAGTCAACACCTTAGTTAATCTCATACACCATGTTCCTGATCTAGCTTCTGAATTTCCTTCTAATATGAGGGCAATCTACATTTTTAGCTCAAATTTGCACGATTTTACTCACAACTAAAATTGTAGTACCCTACACAGCCCAATCACCACCTTAATTTGCATCAACACACCTTACTTAATTTATCTCAACATTTCACATATTACACATTTATCAATACTGAGCCTACAATGATCAAACCCAATACTTACAACACTAAAAATTTCATCTCTCAACATCGTTCGACATTTCAAAATATTAGAATACACCCCAAATCAAAATCTAGGTCAATTTCTCGAAAAATCAACAAATATACTTAGAAAAATAGTCATTTAATAGGATTTTTAAAGCCTAAAAAGTAGATAAAAATGGAAAATAATTTTTAGGAAAACTTTTCGTGAAAATTTAATATACATTATAAGTAATGTATAGGAAAATTTTGAGGGCGAAACAACATTAATAGGATTTTTGAAAATAAATGCAAATATTAACTTGAGTTTAGTGATTTCTTAAGGGTAATATATTTCGAAACTTAACTTCATTAGAAGAATATTTTTCTCTACAACTACATTTAGAAATATGCCAGAATACCAATTGTCAAAATTTTCCACAAAGATTTAGTATTTTTAGTATATTTAAAAAAATCCAGTTGCAAATTAAACTCATCGTTTGCTTGGCTTCTACCAGCTAACGGTGGCTCTACCCTTATTAGAGCCCCAAACGATGGCCTAGCTATCACACAGTGGTGGCCGTTTCCTCTAAAGTTGTGGTTTAGTGTTTGCACTCGAAATTAGCCTTAATTATACTATATTTTGTATAATTTTGTAAAAATATTCACTCCACTCGTTCTGACCTCTCTCTAATTTTCCTTAGTAGCTAAATGTCCAAATGACATAAAGGACGATGAATCTTGAATTTATAAGCAATGTTGGGTTGGTGGAAAAAGTGTTTCCTAGCCATATGTCCTTTACATTTTACTTTTCCCATCTCAAAGCATTTTAATTTGCTCTTTAATCCTATAAATTATAAACCATGCATTGCCACGACAAAGTATAGACTTTTCCTCAAGTGACACCTTTTTTTTAATTTTTTAAATTTATTTAGTATATTTTAAGTAATTTCGAGTATTTATCCCTACACATAAATACATATATAATACAGCTCTAAATATTATTTAAGTTATCTTATGATTTTTAGTATACATATATTATCTTATTCGTTTTATATGTTTTCGATAAATAATGAATAAGATAATATACGTATAACCTAAATATATATTATTCAATTATTTTATTTTCTTAAATCCAAAATCACGGGATCATTCCATTAATATTCCTAGTTTTGTAGGTTTGATTGGACAACTTACATAATTACCCTAAATTTTACGTATCGAATCCTAAATGTCTTATTAAAGGGCTTACATAAGATATGTCCTAGTTTTCCATTTTATTCCCTTTGTACATTTAATGCTTTTGTAGTTTCATGATGTAATAGACCTAGCAAGGCCAGGTGTATAATACCCTCCTTTTACAAGCCAAACACACTTTTTACACATTGAATACATAAACATCTTCTTAAGAGTGATTCTCTTGAAACATTACGCTTATTTAACTTCTTTAGTAAGAATTGGTGGCAAGCCCCTAAATTGGTGTTTATGCATCATATCGAACATTAGTTTAGGTTAGATAGGATATGATGATGCATCGTATCCATCAAATAGCTTATGGAATTGCTAAACAATTTTCATTTTATTTTGTTTCGTTATTTTTGCTTTGATACCTCCATGTGTCTTAACCTCATAGCATATGATGTTTCTAGTATCAGAGCATAGGTTCCAATGAAGGAAGTGTTTGGTTGAAGTTTTTGTTGGTTTGAGTAGTATAGATACCCCATTTTTGCTCTTATAAAATAAAATAATAAGATTGCCCCAATAAAATATAAAACTTTAAGACAATTCATTTTTCGGAGTTAAAAATAACATTTTAAATATACATGCGCTATTTGATAGTTTTGGAGTATTAAAAGAAAATACCACTTCCTTTCTAAATTCGATTTTAGTCCAATCTAGTTACTCTTAAAGAAATAATTTTAGGATGCTCAAGTTTCAAATAGAGCTTTGGTTTTAATTCAAGCCAATTAAATTAAGTGTAATATAGATTGGACCAAGTTAAATTGATGCTCAAGAAAAATCAATATTAGCATATGTATATTTAGACCTATCATTATTTAAAAATACCAAGGCCGCTAAGCTGTTAAAAAAATTTTGTTTATATATCTTTTCAAGGACTAGCCAACCGCCCAATGTTCGATTCTCAGCAGCAGTGCCCGAGGCACCTTTTCTTTTTTGTTTCCCTCCCAAGCCCCTCATGTAACCAGCACATGGTCATTGTCTTCTACATTGCAAAGATGTCTGAAACAAACAACAACAACAATGGCGGACACGATAGCTTCAAAGGTCGACTTTCTCTCCTTTTTTTTTTTTATCATTTTCCATCCAAATTAACAAAAATTGAAGGTCAAAAACATTTCCCACCATTTTTATTTAATTTGAACCATTGATGTTGGGTTTTGACGCGAATCGTCGGAGTTTAAAATTCAAACTTCGGCAAGCTTATCTATTAATTCTAATCCACACTTAAAATTTAAAAATTGACATGGATCCAACACCTAATCAACAATTAGTCTTAATGCTTATCCAGATTTTTGAATCAATAACCCTTAGATCAAGTAGATGCCACAGATTGAAGAAATTTTAAAAATGTCATTTTTCCTCGCGAGCTTATTCATGGAGCTTTCAAAATTTATCTTTCACTGTTGAGTTTGACTATAAATATTCGAGTTCTCCAAGCCTTAGCAGGTAGAGGAACTCACTAGAATCCTTCCAAAAGCCCCAAAGTCATAAGCTTAATCTTCGATATCCATCTTCCTCACCCATTGTCGATGATCTCCAAACCTTCGAACCACCATTCACAACCTACTCCGTTGTCGTTAACAACCAACAACACCATTGCAAATCACTTCACCATAACCTTAGGAGCTTGAAACCAATTTCCTTAACCAAAACACCAACAAAAGCCATCACCCATCTTCAATAGCAAACCAACCACCCCACAACATCCGGTATAAATCCATTATCATGGAATTTTTATATCACATCACTACCATCAAGCAATTGAGAAGAAGGGAAACAAGTCAAATTGATGAAGTTTTGTGGTTCAATAACCACTAGGAGAACACGTACAAGTCCCGCCGGATTGGAGTGCCTTTGCGATTCGAATACGACCCAAGCGCGGCCCCCATATGCGAACTGACCTACACTATTTGCCCAGGTTTGTTTCTTACTTTACTTTCTTCTTTATTTCATTAGTTTTTTTTTTTTAAGAAAACATTTTTCATAAAAAAAATTGTCTTTTCTGTTATAAAAATAAAATTTATTTATTTTTTTAAATCTTTCCTTTAAAGTTTTCTTTTGAGTTTCAGAAAATAATAAAAATAAATACACTTCCTTAGATAAATTTTCTTTCAACAAAAAAAGAAAAAAGAAAAAACAACTTTTTACTTAATAAGTTGTTCCTTTCCAAAACTTTTAAGAACAATTAATGATTTAAAGGGATAATGCTTTTAGAAAAATAAAAGATATTAACAAATTAAATTTTTTTTAAAGAAAAAGAATTACGTATAACTTGATTTCGAATAGCAAATACATAAGCATTTATGGCAGCTATAACAATAAAAAAACTTTTCTTTTTTTTCTTTTCTTCATTTTTTTTTTGTCTTTATTTTCTTTTGAATATAGATTTTTTTTTGTTTACATTCTGCGTTATTTACTTAGTGGTTTCTATTTCTATGTTATTAACCCTCTTATTTTCAAGAAAATTTTATTTGGTAGCCAACTTTAGGTTTTAAACAAAAGTCTTGGGATTTAGAATCTTAGTTTCCAAAGATCGATGCTTTGGAGGTTACAATTGGCTTACCCAATCGATTTCAATTTTTATTTTCTAGCTATTGTTGGTGGCGACTCCAAAACCATTTTTCTAAAAAAAATTATCTTTTAATTCCTTTGTCGAGCAATTCATATTAACGTGTCCTTTTATGAATTAAGGAATTAAATGTAGAAAAGGTTTTCAAAATTCGAGCTCAATAAGAAGTAATTGTTGTTAATGTTCATCTTAAAGCTACTGTTTATCGTCAATAGTGGTGTTATGAGCGCAATCGAGGTATGTTGGTTATGCTATGCTTAGTGTCATGCCCCGAAACAGTAGAGTCGTAACAGCTCCGCCGTATAAACCATCTTAAAATAGAAGTTGGCCTTACAATCGCTATCTTAGACTTAATTTACACAAGACATCCACAATCAACCCGCTTTAAAGTAAACAGTTTGGAATTTAAATAAATCATTTATCTAAGAAAGTGAGGAAATATATATATATATATATGATAATTTAGTTATTGCAATTAAAGTTTACAATATTTTTCCGTAATATATTTCTTAGTTATTACATTATTCATAAACGAAAAATAATTCTAAAATAAAAACTTAGAGTTTAAAAATATGTGTTTATTTTTCAATGTTTTTCCTCACTCCCTAAGATCCAGCAGTTGCTAGCTTCAGAGTAATTGTTTGTCGCTTTTTAACCTATATCTGCACGACGCATATAGGAATGTGAGCAACCACAAGTTAGTAAGTTAGGATGGAGGACTTAAAACTATACTAATAATTCTTATTTTAAATGCATTTCACATGATGATTTTATAGTATTTTCCTTACGTCTTTGGTTTTCTTTAAAGAAATTGATACTTAATTGAGTAAAATTTTGATTTCAAGGTTTGAACGCATTCTTGGATTGAAAACGAAGAAAAGGAATCAAGTTTCACTCAATTTGGAGTTCAAATAAATGAGTTATGAAATTTTGAAGTTACACAGTCTGGAACATAACTGTGTCCTCAGGTTGTGTCCATCCAGAAAGATTTGCCAAGGTCAGAAAGTTACATGACCTAAGGACATGATTGTGTCTTAGGTTGTGTCTGATAACGAAAAAAGAAACCTTACAATACATTATCAAAGGACATACTAGGGTTTCGCACACAAGATTGGACATTAAAAAGAGAAGAGACTTGAAGAGAAAGAGGGGAAAAAGGCGAAAGCCACACTCACTTCAAGATTGAAGAGATTTATCATCAACAAAAAGGGGTTTTTCATATTTTATTTATTGATTTTGTTACAATTCGTTTTTAGTTTCATTATGATAGCTTAAGATTCATGTATTTAAGATTATAGAACCTAGGGTTTTATGTGACTATTAGATTGATTGATAATTTTTAATAAAATTTCTATCCTTTCTTAATTCAATTATGTTATTTAATTATTAATTGATATTTCTAGAGTATCAATATATGATATTATGCATGATAATTGAGAAATCACATGTGTAATGAGATCTTGACATAATTGGAGAGAATTATATGTATACTTAGAGATAAAATACATGTTTCTTCCAAAAAGTTGTTCTTTTGTGTGGAAATTTATTATACATTAATGCGATTCTGAATTATATTACTAAGAGAAGAGATTCCGATAAATAATTTAGGATTAGGGTTAATATGCTTGAGAAAGATGTTAACTTTAATTGTGAATCCCTCCAGTCAAGAATAATAGAGATTGAATTGGATACATTTTAAGCGGTCACATGTTAAATACTAAGGGAAATAATTCCTAAATACGTTGTTTGCTTTCTTAAAGTTGTTCTCAATTTTATCGCTTTCTAAATTGTTTAATTAAGTCTCATAATTAGGTTAGTTTGTTGATTTTAGTATTCTTAATTCATTCAACCCATCGCAATTTTCGGTTAGATAATAGAGCTAAAGTTAATATTAATACTCGAAGTCTCTGAGGAATCAACTCGGAGTCACATCCACTATATTAAAACTAATAGGTGCACTTGCCCGATATCATATACCATAAACATAACAAGGTCATCAATCAACTTATTAGGTGTAATGCATGTTCAAGCACATGCCATTGCATAACGTTGTCTAACCCCTCATGAGATTAGAGAAATTACGCCCACTTTAATCCGAGTTGAGGAGTTGCCATTAATGCAACAGCTCACGATCAAACCTAGGCTTGTGCAATAGAAACCTCGCTCCTCCTGCAACTACCTTCGAACCATTGACTTTACTCTTGCCATGACCTTCTTACCTGTCACTTAGTTCGACTAAGGATGAAGAAGGGACCATTATGCAATCCTACGCTATCCCTTTCGAAGAGGTCGGTATTTGGCCAGAGAGTCCTAAGTTTCCCTTAATAGGTTGCCATGCAGGTCCGATTATGATTATAAGTCGTATATTTGATTAGGTCCAGTTTAGGGTAATCATTCATTTCATACAAATTATACAATACATGCCGAAACAATAAACAAAATCATAACATCACTCATAATCAAGCACATACACACATTCAACTATCTAGCAAGCACAATCAAGCATAATCTTAAGCCTCCAAAATACAGTATCGTATTAATCTCAACTTACCTCAACTCCTCGCTCACTCATTCGAGGTCCGACTTGCTCAAGTCATCACCGATCATCCCTATAACACAAACATGGTTTCAGTTTTTCATATAACTATTGTAGGTTTATTTTATCCTATAACGCTTATTGTTATGTTTTGTTTAGGATATAATATACCTAATTATCTAGATCTTAAGTCTCTTACAATTATTCTAGGTTTAGGGTTAGGTTCAGGTTCAGTTTCCGCATCGATTTTTAAATATTGTTTTATACTCGAACCCTAGAAATTCGTTTCAACTCATAATGTGAAATTAATTACATTACTTCCTAATCTTTTAAATATAATCATTACCCCTAGTCAGTATTTTATTTCACCCGGTATGCTTAAATCCTTATTAGTGTATCAAATTTACTTCTGATGTGAGAAATTTTTACATTTTTCATCTAATTACATAAATTCAAGTTTCCTATCAGATTTATTGTACATGTTTATTATTATCATAATATAAATTTTTATTATAATATTTTCTATTTATTATATTTCTAATAATTGTGTATTATGTACTATTATTTATTTGTACATAATACACATCTAATATTTCTATTACTCTAATTACCATCTCCTAACATCAATTATCATCTCAAAATGTCTAAATTCATCCTAAATCAGATTTTACACCTAATTTAGAAAATTAACTTAAAATATACTATATTTCCTTATTACTTATTTACTACATAATTAACCTAATAATTACATCTAACACCCTAAATACTACAAGTATCATACTTCATCAGATTTAAACATTCTAAAACATATAATTATTCACTAAATCAGTAATTAATCATTTAATTACTTAATTAACTTTAAATTACCCATTTTATGCCTCATTTTAAGGCCTAAAAATTATCTAAAAATTTCAAAAATTAATTTTTGAAAATGGGCTTCATAGCACTATTTTATATCATCTAAGTAATCTACACAAAAATTTTAAGTTCAAAACTACACTTCTAAGGTCATTTATTTCTAAACTGAAACATGCTCGGTTTTGTACGATTTCTTAAGGACTATATATTACAAGACATATTTTCATCAAAATAATATTTTTCCTAAAAACTACATACAAAAATATTTCAGAATAATAAAATTTATAATTTTCTAAGAATATTTACTATTTTTACAAAATTACACAAGAATCGGGCTAGAAATCGAACTCACCGGTCTGGGTGGCTCCGACGACTGTTGGCCGCCGTAACCTTGTCAGTCGGTCTGGGCGTTACTACCACTGTATGGTGGTGGTGGCCGTCCACTCCCAGGTGCTCGTTTGATATGGGTTCCCTTTTAAGGCCTTAATTATACAGTTTTTCCTTTTTTTTTTTCTAACCCTAATTTTTCTCACTCTCCAAACTGCTCAAGTGAGCTTTGTGATTTTTTTCGCTATTTATAGAGTTTTGTGGTAATTAATGTGCATTAAATTGGACAAGACATTATCCAAATCCCTTAATTTTTGGCTTTTGTGTTGCTCTAATTTAATTAGATGATTTTTTTTTATTTTTTCCAGCTGCCACGACCCAATTTCTGGATCATAATTATTTTTCCTGATTTTTTTTAATTAATTATGAATTTTCTTTAAATATTTAGTATTATTTTAGCACATTTCGCGTATTTTAAGTAATTACACGTATTTATACCTATATGTAAATTCATATAAAGTACAAATAAATATTCCTAAATATTATTTAGGTCATTTTATGATTTTTAGTATACATATAATTTATCTTTAACAATTCGTTAATTATCAAAATGCATTTTACATATTTTCAATAAATAACGAGTTATATATTTAAAATTTAGAATTTTTATAGTATTTTATTTTATTGCTTATTTTCTTAAATTCAAACTTACAGGATCATTTTTATTAATATTTTTAACTTTACTTATAATTTAGGCTTGATCAGATCTTTCAGCCGATCGAAACTTTAAGTGATTGATTATGGGGCTTACACTTAGTAAATGTATTTGAAGTTAGGAAACTAGGCTTCAAAGTTATAATGGTATGTGCTATCAAGTTTAGTGGTGTTGGTGTTGTTTCGTAGGATTTGAAGCCACCAAGAAGTAGCTATTAGTATAATTTGTCATGAAGTGGTGGTTTTGCATTACCATAATGGTGGTTTTTAAGTCACTCCAAACTCTAATATTTTCGAAATCACAAATAGTGCTAGTGCTGTTATTATTTGGTGGGTTATATTAACATTTATACAATGTCAAACTCTAATGTTGATACTGTTGTGGGTGATAATAAGAGTGATGCCTACAACTATGGAAGGTAGGCCATACAAACTTTGAGGAGTACATATGATAGATTAGACTGCCTTACTGAGTTAAAGGAATATATGATGCTTATTGTATGGAGAATGGTTATCATTCACCCTGTTGTAGCCACTTAAGTCAATGACCGAGCTGCTATTGTTTCTAAGAGGGACAAATTTTAGGGTGATAGACGAAACTACATGGCTTAAATTGTTTGAGTTTGTAAGGTAAAAAGGGGAGCTCAAAGTAGTATCATTCTTGATAACGTAGAAGAAGACAAGGAGGAGGATAGAGAATATTATGAGGTTGAAGAGTGTAGTGCTCAAGATCTTGGAGGTCCAGACAATAATGTTAAAGTCTAAATTTCAACCTTCTCAAGAAGCAAAGATGAAGATGGATATTTGAATTAGGAGGAGTAGGTGGAAAAGGTGTATGATTAATATTAATATGCAAATAATGTAGAAATCCAATTTGCTAGCCTAGAGTTCTTCAAATATTTGGTTATGTGATAGAAGAATTTATAGTTAACCTGAGAAGGAATGGCTAAGGTAAGGTGAGGGCTTGGGATAAGATGAAGAGACTATTGCATGGGGGATTCATCCTTGATTCTTACCTTTAGGATACCTTCAAGAGGCTTTAGTAGCTAAAACTAGGCAACAAGACAGTAGATGACTATGTAAAGGAATTATAGATGTTGATCTACTATGAAGTAGAAGAGCTCAAGCCCCAAATTGTTTCAAGATTCATCACCAAACTTCAATATGAAATTTGAAGTGTTATTAAAGTACAAAGATTTTTGACATTGGAAGAGTCTATAAAGTTTGCCTAAAGGGTTGAAAAGCAAAAGAGGAACAACCAATTTTGATTTAGTTAGAACTAACTTATTTCTGCTAGCTAAGCTATCTAACCTAACTATAAGAGAATGGTTAAAACAAAGTCTAGCCAAAGAGAAGAGCTTATAGTTCAACCTGTTGAAGGAAGGGTTGAGCAAAAGGACAAGGTTACTGAAAAAATTGGTGGAAGAAAATTCAAAACATACCAGTCCTTTGGAAGGAACACGAGTGAGATCAAATACTTTAAGTGCCTTAGATATAGACACATTACTGCCCAATGCCCAGACAAGTGAGTCATGATTATGAAGGGTCATGAAATAGATAATATCGATGAGGATAAGCTGGTTGAAAGGGCAATAGTTGAGAAAGATCTCGAGGTGGAGCTTGAGGAAGAGGCTTACTTATATGCTGACCAAGATGAAATAGTGAGTTTGGTCCTCAAAAAAGTGTTAAGTGTTGCATTGAGCTTTGAAAAAGAGCAATATTTCATATTATGTGTAAGATCATAAGGCAATTGTGTACTATCATAGTAGATGGATGAAGTTGCACTGATGCAGTTACACAATCCTTAGTGTAAAGATTGAACTTATCAAACTCTAAGCACCAAAGCCTTACAAGCTACATTGGCTATATGATAAGAGTGTTTTACACGTGACTAAGTAGGTCAGACTTTAGAGTACCCTTTACAATTGGGGATTTGATGAGGCGTTGTGTGATGTCATCCTTATGGGTGTTTCCCATGTGCTATTAGGAAGACCTTAGTTATTTAACCAACATGTTATGTACGATGGATCCAAGAACATGTAAGTCTTCACTAAGGATAAGAAGAGGATAGATTTGCAACTCATGACACTTGGTCAAGTCAGTAAGACTCATGGTTAACTCACTCAAGCTTCCAAGAAGGAAGCTTTAATACTATCCTAAGGTGAACTAAACTAAGCTATGAAGGTCTATGAGCCTATGTTTCTATTAGTTCGATGTTTGTTGGAGTTAAGAGACTTAGAGTTAGTCCATGAGGAAGTGGGAGGGCTAATGGATGAATTTACCGACCTATTCCTTGAAGAATTACCCAAAGGGCAACCACTTATCAAAGGAATTAAGCACTACCTCAACTTACAGCTAAGTGTTGCCCTGCCTAACTAACCTGCATATCGTATGAATCCTTAGTAAGCAACTAAGTTGAAGAGATTGGTGGACATACTCATAAAGTGTAACTACTTGAGAGAGAGCATGAGCACATATACTATGTCAGCTTTACTCATCTTAAAGAAAGATAATTCATAGTGCATGTACATCTATAGTTGAGTAATCAACTAGATTACTGTAAAGTATAGATATCCAATACCAAGGCTCATTAACATATTAGATGAGTTCCATGGTGTTCAAGTGTTTTCGAAGATTGATTTGAGGAGTGGTTACCATCAAATATGTATAAGCTCAAGAGAGGAGTGAAAGACTATCTTCAAGATGAAACACAACCTTTATAACTGGTTAGTCATGTCCCGTAACTTGACAAATGCATCAAGCACATTCAAGAGACTCATGAACCATGTGATGCGACCTTTGATCAAGAAGTACATAATGGTGTACTTTCAAGACATATTAGTCTATAATGCTGAGTTATATGACCATGTAAAGCATCGTCAATCTGTTCTCATCATACTCCATGCTGAGATACTTAAAGAAGTGTACATTTTGCTAGAATGAATTGTCTTTCTTGGTTTTGCAATATCTAAAGAAGGACCTTGAGTTGATTAGAAGAAGATTTGAGCTATTTTAAAGCGGCTGACCCTAAAGAGTGTATTGAAAGTTCAAAGTTTCCATTGACTTGTTTGGGTTTATAGGAAGTTCATTCGCAACTTCAGTACTATAACAAGCTTCTTAACCGAGCTAACCAAGAAAGGAGATGGATTCCATTAGAGTGAGTGAGTCGAGAAGAGCTTTTAGGAGATAAAAGGAAAAATTGACTCCAACCTTTATTAGCCTTGCCCAATTTTGAGAAGCTCTTCAAGCATAACACATCAAGTGTAGAATTGATGTTGTCTTAATGTAAGAGAGGAGGCTTGTTACCTATCATAATAAGAAGCTCAGTAGTGCTACCTTGAATTACTTTATATATGAGAAAGAGGTCTACTCCTGGTTTTAAGCTATTACAATATGGAAACACTACTTATTACCAAGAGTTCATGTGATCTACATAGACTATAAGTCCTTAAAATAACTTAGAAATCAGCAAAGACTCTCAAAGAGGTAAGCGAAGTGGTTAAAGTTCATAGAAGACTTCTCTTATGTCATCTAATATAAGAAGGGGAGTGCAAACATGGTGGCCCATGCTCTTTCCTAATGTCATGCTTTGCTTACCATACTATAAATAAAGTTGTTAGGTTTTTGCTTCATTACCGAGCAATATGCTTAGGTTCCACAATTCAATCCTATTATAGAATGCCATAACGGTGGACTTACTATTGGATGATATTACTTGATCGAGGGTTATCTATTCAAGAGGAGACAACTTCGCATTCCAAGATGTTCTATTAGAGAGCTAGTGGTAAGGGAAGCTCATGGTGGAGCTTTGTCAAGACACTTTGGGGAGACAAAGACTACTAAGGTCCTTAAAGAGAGATCTATTAGCCAGAAATGGCTTAAGACATCCACCAAGTTGTCAAAGATGTGAGACTTGTAAGAGGGCTAAGGGAAGAAAGGAACCTTACGGAGAGTACATACCTTTACCTACTTTGAACAATCCTAAGAAGAGCTTAGCATAGACTTTAATCTAAGTTATCTCAAACATCTCATAGGAAGGATTCCATCCTAGTGGTCATTAACTGCTTCAGTAAGATGACACATTTCATACCATGCCACAAAACTAACAACACTTTATATATTGTTGATCTTTTCTTACAGGAAATGGTTTGGCTACATAGAGTACCTAAGTAAATTATATAAGATTGAGACACAAAGTTTCTAAGTTTTTTTTTTTTTTTGAGAACCTGATAACACAAAAATAACATATACTTTCTATAGTAAATTTATGCTAATTTCGATTTTATTCTTGTTAATTTTATATTATTTTGAGCTTAATTTGCTTATTTATTATTTTCAAGGACTCCAGGAGTACTTTATGAATATTTTAAGGATTTTTAGGCAATTTAGCACTTTATTGGAGTAAAAATATGGATAACAGAGTGAAGCGAAAGAATTTTGAGTAAGAACAAAAGTGTAGAAGAGATCACAATTAAGGACCACGCCTACGGTCCCTACTTGTGAACCTCTTGCCAAAGAATTTCTTTTGAATTTTGAAGTTTCTTGTAAAAAGTACAACTATGGCTGTGTACTTCAGGTGTAAAGATATTACGATTTCCAATTTTCTATTTTTTTTAGGTTTTCTTTATAATCTTAGGAGTATTGCGTATAAATAAACTCTTAAGCTTAAGATTATAGGAGGAAAAGAGAGCTTCTTGAGTAGATGTTAGGTTTTGGAATTACACGGAGGCTTTTCCATCATATTTCTTCTTTTCTTTAGCTTTTATGTCTTTATTTCAATACTTAGTAAATTGTTGTTGAACCTTAAGTTTAAAGGGTGATCTTTATTTATGAAATTCATTTGATGAATTTGCTTATTGTGATCTAGTTACAACGTTTTTATTGTTGTTAGATTGATATTACCCGGGATATTAATTTATGTTTGAGTTTACTGTAGAGTCGCAAGGCCTACAGTAAACTGACAAGTGTAATGAGAAGAGATTGAGTTTGTTAAGAGATTAGATATTTAATCTTTCTAGATTAAGGCAACCTAATAGCGAAATCTAAGGGCTTTATGTGATCTTGGAATGCTCTATTTAGAAGTGATTTAGGTAAAGAGGGCTCTAAGGTTAGGAGTTAGCTAGAGATGCGAGTCTGGCTCATTTAAAATCCGATTTCCACTAAAATAGGGTTAGGAATCTCTACGGTCTAATAAGGCAATTGAGATTGAATGATCCCTTAAAACTAGGTAGTAAAACAATAATAAATATTTACTAAGGAAAATGTCTTTTTCTTTATTAATTAATTGTTGTTAATTTTTAATTAGTTCTGTAATTGTTCAATTATTTCATTATTTTATTATTAGTTAATTGTTTTTATTTAACTTCTTTGTCTTTAGTTTAATATCTTATTTTATTGAAATCTTTATTTTCTATCTTGAAATTATTCTATTAAATCTTCTATCGTTATAAGTTAGGTAATTGAATAGTTTGTGAGTATTATTGCTAAAAATAATTAGATATACTCATATAATTGGTTCCTTGTGAGATCAACACTTATACTTGTCTAATAAAGTAATATATGCCCTAACAAGACCTTATGGAAAGACTTAGTACGAAGCTCATTTTTATAGCTCAAATAGCCATCCACAGATCGATGGATAGACTAAGGTAGTGAAAGACCTTAGGTACCATACTTCAAGCTATTGTCAGGAAGAATATAAGGGATCGGGACTTATGCTTGCCCACTGTAGAGTTTGCATACAACCAAACTTCCATAGTACTATAGAGAAGACCCCCTTTGAGGTCCTTTATGGCTTCAATTAGACCATTCCCCTGAACTTAGTAAGAGCCCTTACTTTTACCCTAAAGAGCTTGTTCGAAATCAACCAAGCTCAAGAAAAGCATAAGCTAAATTAGCGAATGACAAAGCAAAACACCAAGTTTAACGAGAAGTAACAATATATTGGTAAATAAAGTAAGTGAGCTTATAGTTATCATAATTATAATTCTACTTATGTGATCTACAAATTTACGATTTTAGGATATTTTTTCAAGTTAACTTGTGCATAAAATCATTTCTTGTGTAGAGACTTGTATTTTTAACGTAGTTTACATTTAAATTTGGTAGAAACTTACATTTTTTATCAGATTTACCAATTCTACATATCTAAGTTAAATAGACTAAAAAATAAAAAAATACAACTAAGCTTTTGCATGCCATTAACTATTAGGAAATTATATCATCTTGTTTATCCTATTTTAATTTTTTTTTCTTCTTTTTCTCTCTTAGTCCTTTATTTTCTAATTATAGCCTTCAATTAGGTTTTAGGTCTAATAGCGAGAATTATAAGGAAAACTATGTACTTTACTTTATATTATCAATAATTTAAAATGAATTACAATGTTTAATTCTCTTTAATTCATTACTTTTAAAAAAAATAACGAAAAAAATTTAGCTTCGACTTTATTTATTTTTCTTCCGTATATGTTAAATTATATATTATTAAGAATTTTTTTATGAAAAAAGCACTTAATTTCTTCATTTCTTACTTCCATCATATAATAATTACTGTAAATATATCCATAGTTTTTTAAAACTATATTAGATAGGTTATAGAAATTTATGTTTCTAAATCGATTTTATATTCGGATTCTATCAATCCTCTAACGATTTTAAGTAGAATCACGAGTTTGACAACCTTAGTTAACTATACACTTAAAGACCTATTTTGGATTCATTTCGGCAAAGAAAGATTCTCATACCTTAGAAAGAGCAAATTATCTCCTATAGTTGATGGTCCATTTAAGGTCTTAAAGAAAATCAGCAACAATACCTAGAAGATCGAGGCGTTGAAAGAATAATGTGTCTCCTCAACCTTTAACGTATTCAACTCGATTCCCTATAGAGCTGAAGAAGAAGATTTTGAAGAGGACCCTATAGATTTGAGGTCAAATCTTTAGACCTAAGGGAGAATAGGGATCAAGTCCCTAGAGGCTCGAACCAATCACTCGAAACCGAGTTAAAGGCTTACAAGACTTAACTCAATGTGTTTTAACTCGAGAAAGGATGGAGATTTATACTAAGTTCAAGGCCTTAATTACTTCATTCAAGCTTAATATCGGACATCCATCTAGGCAAGGATAGCCCTTAACATAGATTTGACCCCTTTATGCTTTCTCCCATTGTGTTCTAATAAGGCTGAATCGAGCCTCCCCAGCATTGACCTTTTGACCTGACCTAATATAGGTTGATCGATCTAAGCTCCTAACTATTTTCTTCCTATTTAAGCTATCTACATGGTTTGCCAACTTGTTTGTTTGAAGACCTGAGTATCATTTCTACTTAGAGATGGACCCAATATTCCTCTTGCACTTTTTGTTATAACATCCTATACATAGCCAACACATGCTCCACTTCTCTGGATCCCGAGAAAAATTCTCTAACAACATCCTTTTTTTCTTTTCTCATTTTTGCCTTTTTAAGATGCGCATAAGGTTTACATTTTATTCCCTTGTACATTATACTCATTTGTAATTTCATGATGTAATAGCCTTAGCAAGACATGGTATATAAGGTCCTTCTTGTATAAGTCGCACACAATTTTTTTACAAATTGAACACGAATCATCTCCTCAAGATTGATTCCCTTGAAACCCTACACTTGTTTAACTTCTTTAGTAATGTAAGTGCCCTTAAATTGGTGTTTGTGTCATATTGGACATTAGTTTAGAAAGTATAGGATCAAATGGTGCATCATACTTGTCGAATAGCTTATGTAATTGCTATTCTATTTCCATTTTATTTTGTTCCGTTATTTTTGCTTCAATACCTCCAAGTGTCTTAACTTCAAAGTGTATTACCCAGCCTCATACGAAACTCCACTTAGATCAAATCATAGAACTCCATTTGGGTGATGGTTTTTGAGTCACGTAGCAATTATGAGCGATTAATTACGGTGATGGTGCTCGAGTGGATGGTTGAATCATGTGATGGTTGTAATCATGAGCCATCTAGTTAGTGTTTTTAGGTTAAATCAAGTAGTGGTTGTAGTCGCGAAGCATGTGAATGGTGATGAGTGGACGAAGAAGAAGGATAAAGAATTTGCTATGATGGCGCCCAAAGTAAATTGAAACATTCCTCACATATTGAACGCAGGATGAAGAAGAAGATGATTTTACAAAGGTTTTTTTCTTTTCTTTTCTTTTTTGATTCCATTCTTTGATTTGTTACAATGAGAGTAAAATGTGTAATTTTGTAATTTAAATATGGTTATATTTGGGATTAGAAATAAGTTGTTATCTAAGAATTATAATTCTTAGCATTAGGTAAAGAATGGTAATTTCTTATTTTTAAAAATTGGAATTACATGCATAAATGCAATTATGGGGTAAAAGTACTGATGAACAACAATTATAACACCTGTATGAGGAATAAAAGGGAATAAAATTGCCATTCCCCTCAAGTGAACAAATGTGGTATAACAGGAACGTACTATCCTATTTCCTTTGTACTATGCCATCGATAGTTCCCGTATATTGTACCATTTTGTTGATTAAAAGCTACCTTACTCCATAAGCACACAAAATTGTTTCCATCAAACTAATATAAATCATGATAAACAAAAAAATAAGAAGGGAAAGTTTGTTTTTATTTCATACACATAAATAAGTCTTGATATTAGAAGAAAGTTATTTCAATAATCCAACAAAAAAAAAAGCACTTAAATACCAATGTTATGTTTGGTCTGTAAGAATGGGTCTAAATAGAATTGCTCTAAAGGGAATGGAACTGGGAACAAAATGGAATCAAGAATGGAATGGAAGTGAGAACAAAATGTTAATTGCAATCTTATATTTGGTAAGGACCATGAGAATCCCATTCTAGTAGTTTGTTTAGTTTTACTATATCTATATTATTAAAGTCAAAAGAGATTTGTGTTACCGTCTTTTTTAAAATTACCACTTAACCCTCTAATTAAAATTTTATAACAAAAAAACCAATATTAAAAATTACTTATTAAAACTATAAAAATTTTATAATAAGAGTAAAATTGGCATATGATATTATTTAAGCCAAAGTAGTCTTAAGTAACTACCTCTTCCCTCAAATAAAAAATTTGTCCCTCACTTCCAATAATGTAAAGTCATCCTCCATCCTCACATGTAAAGAGTAGATTTTGTATTCATGCAAATCCATTTCCATTGTCGGAATATTAATTAATTATTTATATTATACTAGCATCCATTGAGAACACCATCAAATGCTCTACCCATTTTTTCCTTACACGTCACTTTTTACGGATATTGTGTATCTTAAATTTGCATGCATACACACATACACATAGATAATAGATACCCAATTCACTAATAGTATATATATTTCTGCAAACACATCATGAGTACATCTACTGCTAGTAATATTCAAAATAAAATCAAATGAATATAAACTCATGATTATCAATATAACCCTAAGTCTCCTAAAGATGTATAAATGTAATATAATTTATATATATACATTTCAAAATATGTTCTAGAATTGGGTTAATAAATCTACTACAATATTACACATATATTACATGATAATATTCATCTACATACTACATCTAGTATACAAATACAATATGATAAATGTTATATGTTACAAGATATGTCTTAATATAAAATGTAGAGATGCATTATATGATATATTTTATTTTAGTTATGATACATACATACTATATGTGCTATATAAAGTAATATATTTGTATTTTATTTAAGCTAGATATACATACATATGCATAAATTGAAAAAAATACACCGTATATATTATAATAGAACTAATTCTAATATAGTTATGCTATATGTCATATGAAGACTTGCATATATTATGTATTATATTATGTATGATATACAACATATGAAGTAATATATGACATTATACTTGTACATAATGTTTAAGATGTACATATTTATGTACTTCACACTATATTATATTTACATTTTAACATATACCACGAAATATATACATATATACATACATATTGTCAATAGTATAGAAAATATTACTTATAAATATATAGTCTAGATTTTTTTAATTATACATTTTATCATATACCACAATATATATATACATATATATTTGTAAACTAGTATGTACAAATTACAAATTAAAATAACATATAGCATATAATATATTATAACTAATTTTGATATATGCAATGCATTATATATGTAGTTTAAGACATGCATATCTATTATACATAATATATATTGTATGAATGATATAAAGACATAATATACCACATAATACATTATATTATACCATAGTATTTAACATGTACATATATATACACTATATAATATATTATATGTAATAGTAATACATGTATGCTATTTATGTATAGAAAACATTAATTAACAAATATATAAATCTAGATGTCTTTTTCTACCTTAATGCTTTAAAAGATAAATGTAAATATGTACTAAAATATACAATAATTTATATAAATAATATGTAAAATATATTACATTTAATTATGACATGAGTACACACACACATATACTAGCAATGGTGCACTCATAATGCATGTAATCACATCAAATTTTTGGTATTTTAGTAATCATTTATATTAATTATAAAACTTAATTAACCAAACTACTTAGTAAATGCATATAAAGATATTACGCGCTTCATACATTAGAGTTGAAACATTATATAGCATAAGATTTCTTAAGAAAATATAAATTAGAAAAGAAAATTAATTTCAAGGGAAAGTTTTCAACCATAATAAAATATAATATTTTTCATGAAAGACACACTATGACCACAATTGATTTTTTGAGGAACGTTATACTTGACTCCATGGTAACTTATGGATAACCATTGTACTTTTGACTCCATAAAAAGTTAGGTATAAACTCTTATATCAACATTTTTACTTCTGTAATTTCTATTGCCCAATTTAGATCATTCTCCTATTTCATCTATATAATAAATGCATAAAATTAAACATATTGCTAAATAATTGCTTTTCATTTAAACATTAGATATAATATTATGTAAGTAAATAAGAAAACAATTCAATTTTCAATTAATTTATTTTATAACTGTTGATAGGCTATTTTAGACCCAGGCTCTCAAGGCCCATGGCAAAGTGTCTTAAGTTGGTCGGGAACTCCTAATAGTCCTTTAAGTAGAGAGCCAGCTTCATTAAGTGAGCTTGGCCTGATCTTACACAACTTGCTCGAGATACCCCAAGCACTCTAATGATACCAAATACCCCACCTGTGTGGGTCGCCTTTAGACCAACATGCCACTTACTCAGCCACCTTAAGCACTTCAGTCATCTTGAGCACCTCAAAATCCCTAGACACCTTAGTACAACTCCATTTGACCAAAGCCACCTCCCTCCTCTTGAGCATCTAGTAAGAGTCTAGTGTATGGCTTAGAGCACTCACAAAAGTTCCCTTCAAAACACATAAACACTAAAAAACATTCATGCATCCCTTCATTATCCTTATAATCTTCACAAACTCTCCTTACTAACTTAAGCATTGGATGGCCCTCATAGACAAACCTACATAGGGTTTCTTACAGGTTAATCGTTGGGCAAGAAGCACACAACATTTGGAGTTATTCGCATCTAATCCATCTAGTTGGTTCCTACAATAAACAGTAACCATTTGTGAGATAAATGTATATTTGTTCTTTTGATAGAATTTTAAAAATCAAAATCAAACATTTAGATTTAAGAACTATTAGGCTCTTCGAACGTTGGAGCTATAATTGAAAATTGTTTAATTCAAATCAAGAATTATTACAATATATAGATGTGAAAGTTAGAATTGAAAGTTGCTAATATGATGAAAGATTTTTTAATTTGATACCCTTTTTAATATACAGAGTTCTTTATCATAATAACTTTAACATATTGATTATTTATTAATAGCTATTAAGTACCTAGGGGTTATTTGGTAATTTCAAAAATAAAAGAAATGTTAAAAGTTAAAATACTAAATACATCAATGTAGCTTTGCTAGTATAGATATATATATATATATATATATATCATACTGATTATAAGAAATGTGTATAATATATAACACAACAATTTTAACAGTATATTGGTGTAAAATGTGTAATATAATGTATATACAATATGCTCAAATTATCAATAGCATATATTTGTTGATAACATGTGTACATCAATATATGTATATCCATATATATAATGTATATCCATATATATATATACACATATATATTGCTTTTCTTTTTTGGCTAAATATATATGTGGTTAGAAATGTAATTTTGATTTCAAGTGTTAGAATTGTAATTCCCTCCTCTATCATATCTAGGAATCAAATCCTACTTTCTTACTCAAAGGTAGAATGTCCAAGAAATTATGACTTCATCTTTCAAAGTTATATACTTGCATTCAAATGCACAAATGATAGTAGAATCTACAATTGTGATTCCATTCTAGATAAGTTCTTACATCAAATGTGCCACAAGAAGAGATCAAATCACCTCCACATTATTGTAGACTTTCTATATCGATGTAAAAGAATATGTGTATATATGTATGTATGTATTCTCATGATATCCTAACAAACATTAAAGCGGAATTCAATTATAATTCTTCACCTCCTTAAGATTCTCCACAAGTATCTTTCACTAGCCATGTCAACAAATATTGGAAGCCCATCTTTATCTCCATATACAAAACAACTATGAAACATTAAACATCTAAGTATAAAACCAAAATGGGGAAAATACAAAATTCTTGAAATTAAACAAAATCCTAACTTTCTACAACTAAATTCTTGACATCTTTTCTTAATTTCGGTTAGATTTCAAATTCCTAAGAGAAGGTCATCAATTTTTGAAAACTTCAAATATTCTTCTTAGCGAAATACCCATAGAAGAGACAAGTATTATAGTAAATCTCAAGATGCATATTGATGATACAACTAAAAAGATCTTCATTATAATTTCAATAAGATAGAAGAAAGATGGGTTTTTCTTTGCGTTCTTCCTTTCTATACTTTCAATATTATGCATTTTCAAGTTTCAACCGTACATTAAATCTCTATTTTCAACTTTCTGATTAAAATTGCATAAAAGATCATTCCTTTAATTTAATTATATCATCAATACATGTTCCTTGAGGTTTATTCTGATGTCTTACTTTGCTCAGGTAGCTAGATATTTCGCTTGGAGCATGGTTTAATTTTCCTAAGTGTTATCTTAAGATCTTTGTTGGTATGAATTTGAGAGTAATTGAGCTTTACGCAAGTGATCAAGCTTGCAAAAGAAAGCACAATAAGGGGGCGTCGGGGGTTGTTCGTCATAGCCACTCTAATGCCTAAGTCAATTGATTGTTTGGAGAATGAGAGTGCTTGAGAGTAATATATAGGCTTAAGTACGTAAAGTATCAAGTAGTTTACTATTGGGTTATGGTCTTGTATTTATGGTCTTATATTGGGTTATGGCTTAAGTACGTAAAGTATCAAGTAGGGAAAAGCTTGAGGAGTCCAAATTCAAAAGGCCCTATCAATACTTACCGCCCACACCTCCCTACCTAGGAGTCTCATTAAAGAAGTAAAGGTAAGGAGAAGGGAAAGATGGGCTTCTCAAGCATGTAGTCAATATGATTTGGAGATGTCCATGTTAATGTTGTCAGGGCGATACAGCAATGATGGAAGTTCAGGCTGGCAAAAGGCCAAGGTGAGGCATCAGAATTGGCTTAAGGCTGAGGCGAAGACATTTGAGCTAAATGACATTGGGGCCAAGCAAGTGCAACATACCCAAACAGATTGCCTTTAGGGTTAAGGTGAGGGAGACAATTCCAAGGTAGAATGTGGGAGGTTAGACATAAGAGTGGTTGGCCCTTCATCAAGTCAAAGCAGAGAGCATGTATCTTGAACTGAATGGGCAAACCAAGGTAGAGATATCATGGCCTGAGCTAGGCGCTCTGAGTTGAGGTGAGAATACAGTGGGTGTCTCATGGTAGAGTTGTAAAGTAGAAGAGTTGAGTAGACGGGTTTAAGCTAAGCTGATCATTGCCTGAGCAAGTATAATCTATTCAATCTAAGGCGTAATACTATTGGAGTTTCAAATAAGTTTTCTTGTAGATGTTGTGGGGGCTTCGAGGAAACTTCTTACGAAAGTAACTTTTCGAATTCTTACTTTATGGTGCTTGTTTTCAATGCATTTAATGCAATGTGAGACTTACGTGCAGTTACATGCATTTTGTCTTTTAAATGTGGTTGTCCAATCAAAACTAGCTTCATGTATTGGCATCACAACATTTCAAGGGATTTGTGTTTATACGAATCCCTATAATCATCGATACACTTTCCAAAGCATTCGGTCTATAAATACAACAGTTATTTAGAGAGAGCACCTTTTCGCAACTTCCTTGCTTTCTTATTGCAAACTTCACTCTCTTTTTTCATCAACCTTCTTCGAAGCACTTATCTTTTGCAAACTTTTCTTCAAAGTTCTTCATTCCTTTTTGCTTCTTCATTAACATGTCGAACACAAGTGATACGCCATCAAATGCATCAAAGTACAACATTACTAACTCTAAGACCATGAAGAGTGAACTTTCCCCTAAAGGAGAGGATGAAATCACATCATTGCAACAACTAGATGATGCCACTAGAATGGCGGTGGAGGCACTAGATAAGATAAGGCTCATCAGTGCCATCCCAAGGGATACTTACGTATATGTTCCCTTGCTAGTGGCTAGAGATTTATTCAAAGAGCCCGGGATAGGTAAAGGTCTAAGTGGTTGAGTTAACAGGAGCAAGACCTCTACTCCCAACTGAGTTCTAAGCAACTTCATAGCTGAGCTAATTTTAAGTTAGACCATATGGTTGCCATGGAGAGAGGAGAGAATGCACTTATTGACAAGGAGGTGTTTTGACATGTTTGAGAAGTATTTAGAGTATAGGCAACACTTCCCTCTTAGCAACTTTGAAAAAGAGCTCTCCTACTTCCACCAATGCAGTCCAGTACAAGTCCCTCTACATGGGTGGGAGGTATTGAAGGCCTTTTAGGGACTTTGCGAGTACCTAGTGATAAGGGTTACCCTCGAGCTCTTCAACCACTTCTATATGTGGAAAAGCTTGAGTGGGTAGCCGTACCTCTAGCTTCGTCCAGGGAAGAAGTTATTTAGTGGCCTTGCGGACTCTATTAAGGGCTAGTAGGAGGACTACCTAAGGGTTGAGCTACCAGAGGAGGTAGAGTTTTGAAAAAGATAGATCGAACTAAGGCATAGAAGGAGCTTAAGCCCAGTGATGTCGAGGCTATGAAGGAGATTCAAACCTTCATGGCCCTTAGATACAACAATGAAATAAACACTGCGAAGGCGGTACAGAGATACTTTAAGTATCCGATCTCCGAGCTCTTCCCCTACATGAAGAAGGCTATGGTGAAGAAGTGGATAGAAGGTATAGGTTCATTTTTCACAAATAACTTCATCTATCATGCTAGTATGTAAAGTTGTGCTTCATCCAATGTCCTTTTTAAGAGAGAAAGAGAAGGGGAGGGGGGTGGTGCGTAAATCTTCCTTGTCCATACTGGTTACAGTGGAGTGGGTGAATGGTGGCGCTTTGTACTTTTGTCTTTTTGTTTTCCTTTTCCTGACCGCTTGTATGATTCTTTACAGGCAAGAGACTGGTTGAAGAGATTCCCTGTTCTTCGATGGAAGAGCTGATGAGTCATTGCTAGGCCAGCTCGAAACTAACCATGAAGGCCTTTAGCCCTAAGGGTAAGGTCGTAGGGCTAGGGAGACCAGCATGCTCGAGTCAACTACTCTACCTCAAGGGATTCCTCTTAGTCCTCGAATAGAGCCGTTGGTTGCTGAGCTCGTAAGTATAGTCCTTCCTTCCACTGCTTCCATCCTTACCTCTACGTCTATTATTGTGGTAGACGAAACCACCAACACTAATGAGCTAGATGTGGTGATGCTTGCATGTCCTGCCTAGATTACGGAAGAGGAGGCTAAAGCCAGTGCCCTATCTAGGGTAGTTAGGTGAAAAAGAAGGGTCCTTGAGATTACTAAAGAAGCAGTACCTAAAGCTAAGAAGTAAAAGCCGATAGGAAATGCATCCTTGAGATAGGGGACCTAGTTCTAGTAGCCGACAACTCATCCTTATAGGTATATCGATGAGCCTGGGGGCGAGGTTTTTTATGTCCTTAATAAGTTCGGGTTCTTAGGGATTGAGCCAGACTTGTTCAAGGACATGCGATATGTCTCCCGGAATGAAGAGCTTTACTTTCACCAATCCAAGGTTGAAAACAAGAGGACTGGGAGTGATGTGTCTCTAGGGTTGAACATATGGAGGAGCACCACAACGAACGCACCAAAATAAATAAGAAAAAGGTTAGCAAAGTCCGGGTAGCTATTGAATGGATATGATGCACCACTTGATCCTACTTGGCCAACAATTTACCGGATGTGACACACGGGTCCGAACTAAAGGGTCACTCACCACTACTCCTTGCTAAAGAGAATAGATAAGAGTTAAAAAATAACGAGAACACTAAGGTTGCTTAAAGAGAATAATTCTGTATTTAAAGTTGGATGATTGTCCATGTACAAGGAAAGTAGGGGTTTATATACTTGCCCACTAGGGTTATTTTACACGTATGAAAAGACAAAAGGGTATTTTACAATTACATTACATTAATCATACTAAAAAGGGGTAAAAAGGACAAAAAATATCCAGTACAGAAAAGAAAGAATTATTCTGGAACATTGTGTTAGAAGGTACTTGTCACTTGATGGATGTACATCAGGAGTATGATACACAGACAAAAATAGAAAATGCTGAGAAAGGCCAACCTAATCTGGATCAAGTCAGGAGTCAATTAGCTTAGCAAAAAGATCGACTATCTTAAAGTTAAATGCCAATGGGTCAGGTCAGTAGCTCGGCTCGACTAGTTTGGGGCTGTCTTCTAGATTAGGACTTCGCTGTTAAGCAGGAGCATGTTGGACATACGTAAGGATTTGAGAGATAGGTCAGCAGGAGGTCGGATCAAGATAGGAGTCCCCGTCTCGGCTATGGCTTAGAGTTAATTTTTTTGTGTAAGCCTTTGAAGTCCTTTCGTTTGGCTTCTTGTGATCGATCCAGGGGGTTAATTCCTATTATTTGCTTGGGGGTCAAAGAGATTTGTCCTCAAATCTGAAGTGGTTTCTGCTCGTTCTTCTAAGGTGCTCATAAGGTCTTCTATTGGTTAATGGGGAATCAGATTGGACACATTGAAGGTAAAGGAGACACCATAGTCATTAGGTAACTTAATCTGGTAAGCGTTGTGGTTGATCTTTTTCAGGACCTTAAATGGGCGGTCAACTCGAGGAGATAGTTTGCTTTGTCTTAAGTGTAGAAATCGTTCTCAGCTAAGGTGAATCCATATTAAGTCCCCTGGCTGGAAAGAAATAGTTTAGCAGCCTCGACTGCCAATCTCTTATTATCTCTAATTGAACTTAGCAATCTTCCTCATAACAGATTGGTGTAGTTCATGTAATTTTTTAGCTCGGTCCACTTCGGAATGACTTTCTTTAGTAGTTGCTGGGGTGTCGATCATATCTAGGGGAATGATAGGGTTAAGACCATAGATAACCTTGAATGGGGTCTCCCCAATAGTGCTATGAATAGTTCAGTTGTATGTGAACTCTACAAATGATAGGCATAGATCCTAATCCTTCAAGTTTTTCCTTACAATGGCTCTGAGTAGATTGCCTAGTATCCTGTTTACCACTTCAATTTAGCCATCAATCTGGGGGTGGCTACTGAAGCTGAACACAAGTTTAGTCTCAAGTCTCCTCCAAAGGGTCTTCTGAAAATAGCTCAAGAATTTTGTGTCTCGATCTGAGACAATCGTTTTCGGTACTCCGTATAGTTGGACAATCTCCTGTAAAAACAGATAGGCAATAGATAGAGCATTGTTAGTTGGATGGCATGGAATGAAGTGTGTCATCTTACTGAAGCGGTTTACTACAACAAAGATGGAATTTTTCCCTCTGAATGTCTAGGGCAACCCTAAGACAAAGTCCATGTTAAGGTTAGCTCAAGGTGAAGTTGGTGTTAGTAGTGGCATATACTCTCTGTCCCCCCTTAGCTTGCTTGCTTACTTCACAATTACTGACTACTTTATGGACGTCCTTGGCCAAACCAAGCCAGTAAAAGTTCTCCTTCAATAGATTGGTTGTCTTGGTTTCCCTGAAATGACTAAACAATCCTTCGCTATGAGACAATGAGACTAGCTGTCAAGGTCGAGATTGCCCCTGATAGCAATCTCAGCCTTGCACTATTCTTTGGTAGGGCCAAAATGAGAATCATCAGCATAGTGCTCAGTAATTAGTGAGAATCCCAATAATTTTGTTTGTAAAGTGGTCAGCAACATTTGTCGTCGTGACAGAGCATCGGCGACTATATTTGCACTTCCCTTCTTATGTCGGATGATGTACGAGAAACTTTCCATGAACTCCAACCACTTGGCTTGCCTCTTCAAAAGCTTGTTCTGACTTCTAAGATACTTTAGAGACTCATAATCTATATAAATAACAAACTCCTGTAGCAGTAAGTAATGTTGCCAAACAATAAGGGCTCGGAAAAGGGAGTACAACTCTTTCTCATACATAGGATAGTTTAAGGTAGGACCATTAAGTTTCTCATAGTAGAAGGTAACGAGTCGCCACTCCTGCATCAAGATAGTACCAATTCCAACTCCTGATGCGTCGCACTCCAGTTCAAAGGGCTTGTTAAAAACTGGTAGTAAAAGGATAGGTGCTGAGGTGAGCTTCTCCTTGATCTGTTTGAAGCTCTATTCAGCCAGTCATTCCACTTGAACCCTTCATTCTTCTTTATCAGTTTGGTCAATGAGGTGGCTATTGTACTGAAGTCCTTGATAAATCGCCTATAGAAAGAAGCTAAGCTATGGAAACTTTGGACCTTAGTGACATTCTTCAACATCGACCATTCCAGAACAGTTCGAATCTTCTCCTCATATGCTCAGATTCCTTCCCCTGACACTACAAATCTTAGGAAAATCACCTCTTTCTGGTAGAACATGCATTTCTTTCCATTCCCTTATAACTTCTCAGCTCGCAAAATGTCAAATACTTCACGAAGATGTTGAACATAGTCATTTAAGTCGGCATTATATACCAATATGTCATCAAAATATACGACCAAACATCTTTCAATCAGAGGGTGCATCACGTGGTTCATTAACCTCATGAATGTGCTCGGCGCGTTAGTAAGTCCGAATGGCATAACCAACCATTTGTAGAGTTTGTGCCTAGTCTTAAAGGAAGTCTTCCACTCATCCCCCAGTCTCATACGAATTTGATGGTAGCTACTTCGCAGATCAATCTTTGAAAATATCTTTGCACTATGAATCTGATCTAACATGTCATCGGGCCTCAGTATCGAATATCTATACTTAACAGTAGTTCTATTAATTGCCCGGTTGTCGATGCACATGTGCCATGATCCATCCTTCTTCAAGACAAGTAGAGTTGGTATGGCACAAGGGCTCATGATCTCCTTCACATATCCTCGCTCAATGAGTTCATCTACCTATCTTTGCAGCTCAATAACTTGATTAGGGTTCATCTTGTATGTAGGTCGATTTGGCAAGGTAGCACCTGGTTGTCGATCAATACAATGCTCTATGCCTCGAACTGATGGCAATTCTTCTGGAAATAGGTTGGAAAACTCATTTAACAAGCGTCAGATTTCTTTCAGAGCTTCCTGCAATTCCCTCATCTCCATCAATTGTCTTACCAACAAGAACATCTATTACGAACCGTGACCAAGAACAGACAAGGCCGGTCATTGGATGGTTTCAAGCTTATAGAAAGCTTAAAAAGGGTTAATGGGAAAAGGTACAAAAGGGTAAAACTGACAAATGAACCAGTAAGCAAAACCCACAAACAATTCTAGAGGATATGACGCACCAATGGAACTTCCAAGGACTCATGACACAATTTAATATGTCATACGAATTGGTCCAAGGAGGTTACTTGCTACCTAACCTTGCTTAAAGGAAAGGATAAGAGTGATGCTAAGAGTAAACAAATAGTATTTATGTAAGGAAGAAAGTACTCAGGTGTATGAAAGGTAATTTGATCTATTACAGCTACAAGTATGAGGGTATTTATACTTGTAAGTTAGGGTAACTTGCCCAAAAGGGAAAAGACAATAAGAGTATTTCCTAAAGAAGCAAAGTACATGATGTAAAAGGGTAAAAATGAATATATAAGAAAAACAATTATTAGTGCTACGAATTCTACATATGATACTGCACATGTGGCAATGTTGCATTGGCGAGGTTGTTATGTGGACAAAAAGTACAGACAGATGGGCTTGTTTAAGCAAGGATAGCTTAGTTAGTCCGGATTCTCTATCTTTCGACAGGGATGATGCCAAGTGATAGGTCGACTTGGTACTAGAGTGTGATCGTCAACTCAGCATATCACAGAATAATGGGCGGTCATACAGTACAGCATTAAAGGTGACTCGGCAAGAAAGTACTCGGCTTCAGAAGGTGTTGGTTGGAACATAAGGATTTGTTGTGCCAGCCCCTCTAGTCCCTAAGCTCGGCTACGGGTTAGAGGTCCCATAGCTTAATCCCCATCAACATCAGTTCATTAGTCTTCTCAACAAATCGGAGCTCCCTACAGCTGATCATTAGGGCCTTTTTCTTGCTATCTCAAGTAAGCTGATTATGAGTTTCATTTACTTGGGATGGGGTCAACGATTGCAACACTATCCTCCTTCTATCCTTGACAAAGGCATAGGTGTTCTTATACCCATCATGAGTGATACATCAGTTAAACAACCAAGGTCATCTAAGTAATAGATGTGAAGCTCCCATAAGGACAACATCGCATACTACTTCATCTTTTACACATCCCCAACATTGAATGGCACGGTCATTTGTTCAGTTATGTGCAAAGCACCGTTATCATGAAGCCAATACAGCTTGTAAGGTTGGAGATTCTTTAAGGTTGGTAGACTTAACCTCTACATAAGGGAATGTGCAACAACATTTGTACAACTTCCTCCATCCACTATGATCGTGCACAATTGGCCTCTAATGGTACACTTGGTATGGAATAGATTTTCCCTCTAGTCCTCTTCAGAGTTCGGTTAGGAACTCAAGACTAGAGTCATTACTTCTCCCTAGTCAGCATAGACACAGTTCTCCTCTTCCTCCTCGGCTTCTACCTTTCGAACATCCTTCTCTTCCTTAGGCTCACTCTCGTTAGTACTATCCACTACATCTCTTCAGAGCATCATGACACGTCATTTCGGATACTCAGCTCTCATGTGTCTAAAGCCTAAGCATTTAAAATACTTCACCTCGCTGGCCTTCCGTCCAAATGGCTAGCCTTTCTCATAGGTTCTTAGGGTTAACCTATCCTCGGGTTAGCTCAACTATCCTGCTCAACGTTCATAAGGTTGGTTATTCCTTTCTTCAGCTTGGCTTAAACAGGTCAGCGCAATGCGGGAGCTCGAAAGAACATTTGTCCAGATCAGTTTGGAACACTTCTCCTCTACTACTCAACCCTCTACGTGATCTTGATCGCCTCTTCTAAAGTATAAAACCTTTGAACTTCAACGATATTACGAATCTCATACTTGCGTCCAGAAATGAACCTTGATACTGTACGGGCCTCTAGCTCTTCCACGTCGGCTTAAATCATTAACATCTAGAACTTTCTTAGGTAGTCATCAACAGTTCGATTTCCTTAGCGAAGCTCTTGTAACTTTGTAAACATATCTTGCAAATAAGTCTTGGGCACAAATCTGCCTCTCAACAACCTTTTCATTTCATCCCAAGTTCTAAAACCTCGTCTTCCATCTCTCACCCTAGCTACATTTAGATTCTTCCACTACATGATGGCATACCCAGTAAACTTAAATGCAGCAAGTTGGACCTTGATTGCATCCTTATACCCATAATAGTCAAATACCTTCTCGACTTTTTTTCTTCCCACTCTGAGTATTCATCGGCATCTTCACTTCCACTAAAGGGTGGGATTTGTAACTTGACATTGTCTAGCCCTTGGAGGACTTGGCGTCCCCGTCCCTGTGCTCGGTAATAATCAACTTCTTCTTAACCAAACCCTTCAACATCCAGCTCTTCATCATCCTTCGCAATCTCGTCTAACTCTAGTCTTCACTTAGCAGCTTGACCTGCTACTCCTCTAACTCACTGTGGTAGAATTGGGCAATTGGTTTGGTTACCTTGGCTATGGTGTCTCTCAAGGGCACCATCCTATGGGTTGTGTTGTTATGCACCCTGGGGTTGTTGCCTGTTGACTTACATTACGGTGACTAGACTCTTAACAGGGTTTGTAAGTTTGTCGAGTTTGTCATCAACAGACCCTAGAGTGTTACTACCATTATAACTACAATCAGGTTGAGTACCATTGCCTTAGTCACCAATAACTCCCTGAACACTTAAATCCGACATAGTGCAATACTTTTAAACGAACTAACAACTACTAACAATCTTTAACACCAAAAGTTACTCAAATAGAATAGAGACAACTTGTTCTGTTTTCGCAATGGGAAATGAAATAAAATAGAATATCAATGAAACCATACTTACGAAGACTCAAGCGCACTATAGCAGCTACGGAAGGAATACAGCAGCCACTAATAGTAAAGTGATCCAAAACTCTACTGCAACTTCACACATTCCCTCGTAGAACCGTACTCTGATACCAGCCAAGCTGATGCGTCTTCAGGGTCGAACACACAGAAGAATGCTACAACGAACAAACCAAAATAAATAGGAAAAAGGTTAGCAAAGTCTGAGTAACTACCGAATGGATATGATACACCACTCGATCCTACTCGGCTAATAATTCGCTGGATGTGACACACCAGTCCGAACTGAAAGGCCACTCGCCACTACTCCTTACTAAAGGGAATAAATAAGAGTTGAAAAATAATGAGAACACTAAGGTTGCTCAAAGAGAATAATTCTGTATTGAAAGTTAGATGATTGTCCGCATATAAGGAAAGTGGGGGTTTATAGACTTGCCTACTAGGGTTATTTTATACGTATGAAAAGACAAAAGGGTATTTTACAATTACATTACATTAATCATACTAAAAAGGGGTAAAAAGGACAAAGAATATCCAGTATAGAAAAGAAAGAATTATTCTAGAATGTTGTGTTAGTAGGTACGTATCACTTGATGGATGTATGTCAGGAGTATGATACAC
Source organism: Lumnitzera littorea (assembly GCA_024138015.1). Taxonomy (NCBI): domain Eukaryota; kingdom Viridiplantae; phylum Streptophyta; class Magnoliopsida; order Myrtales; family Combretaceae; genus Lumnitzera; species Lumnitzera littorea. The sequence continues at coordinate 91,169,001 of JAMXBB010000009.1, read as the reverse complement.
AGGCAAAAACAGGAAGTGCTAGGTGTAAGACCCACAATCAGCAACTCGGAGTTTGGCTCGTAGAATTTAGAGTGATCGGCTAAAGGATCCGATTGAGCCTAGATTATCAAATAAAGTTAGAAATATTAGTAAAAGCGATTCCGTAAGTTTAAATTTAAGAAAATAAGTAATAAAATAAAAAAATATAAAATTTTCAAATTTTAAGTATATTACTCATTATTTATTGAAAATGTGTAAAATGCATTCCGATAACTAATGAATTACTAGAGATAAATTATATATATACTAAAAATCATAAAATAACTTAAAATATGCGTAATTGCTTAAAATATGCGAAATATATTAAAATAAGGTTAATTAATTAAAGAAAATTTATAAATAATTAAGGAAAAATAAAGAAAATTCAAAAAAAAAATGTGGAAATGACCAGAAGGTGGGTGTGGCATGCTAAGAAGAAAGAAAGAAAATCAACCAATTAGATTAAAACAATAAAAAAGGCAAATTGGAAGAGGATAAGGCTAATGTCATTTCAATTTAATGCATCAAAATTGCTTTATGCCTCTATAAATAGTCAAAAAATTTCAAAAGCTCATTTTAGATCTTTAGAGTTGTTGAAAATTAAAGAGAGGAGAAATTGAGAGGAAATTAAGGTTTTTACAAAAAAACTGTGTAATTGGGGCTTCTAAGGAGAATCTAGACCCGACGAGCAGTTGGGAGTAGACAACCACCACCACCACATGGTGGTGGTAGCGCCTTAATGGGCCAACATATCCATGGTCACCAACAGTGGTTGGAGCCATCAATTCTGGTGAGTTCCAATTTCTACCCAATTTTTCTTAAATTGTTAAAAATATCAAAATTAGTTGGAAAATTATGAAACTTGTTATTCTGGAATATTTTTGTACATAGTTTTTATGAAAAAAATATTATTTTGATGAAACTATATCCTATGATATATGGTTCTTAAGAAATCATGCAAAACCCAACATGTTTCGATTTAGAAATTAATAACCTTAGGAGTGTAGTTTTGAGCTCAAAGTTTTTGTGTAGACTACTTAGGGGTTATAGAATAGTGCTATGAAGCCTTTTTTTCAAAAATTAATTTTTGAAATTTTTAAATAATTTTTAGACCTTAAAATGATGCATAAAATGGGTAATTTATGGTTAATTAAGTAATTAAATGGGTAATCATTGATTTGATGCACAATTATATATTTTAGGATGTTGAAATCTAATGGAGTATGTTATTTGTAGTATTTAGAGTGTTAGATGTAATTATTTAGATAATATGTAGTAAATATGTAATAGGTAAAAATGATAAATTTTGAGTTAATTTGGTAATTTAGGTTAATTAGGTTCAAAATCTGATTTAAGATGAATTTAGATATTTGGAATGCTATTTGATGTTGGGAGATTATATTTGAAGTGATAGAAATATTAGATGTGTACACATTAGGTGATAATGTGTAATATGCAATTATAAGAAATTAATAATTAGGAAAATATTGGTTAGAATTGATATTATGATAATAATAGGAATATATAATAAATCTAATAGGAAACTTAAATTATAGTAATTATATGAAAAATGTAAGATTTTCTTATAACAGGAGTGAATTTGGTAATTAAATTACGATTCGAGTATACTACACGGACTAAAACATTAGTTAGAGACTAAAAACGATATATAGGATATCCGTTGATAATGTGATTAATTCACATTATGGGTTGAAATAATTTCTTAGGGTGTACGTATAAATCTCTAACCAAAAACTAAGTTAAAAACCTAATTTAGAAATTGATGCGAAAATTGAAACAAAACTTAACATAATTCAAGAAAAATTGTAAAAGACTTAAAAAGCTAAATAATTAGATATATTAAATCCTAAACAAAAGATAAAAATAAGTGTTATAGGATAAAACCAACCTATAATAGTTATATGGAAAACTGAAACTACGCTTGTATTATAGGGATGACCCACGATGGCCTAAGCAAGTCAAACCTCGAATGAATAAGCGAGGAGTCTAGGTAAGTTGGGATTAATACAGTGTGTTGTATTTTGGAGGCTTAAAATTATACTTAATTGTACTTGTTCTAAGCTGATGATATGATTTTGATTTGCTACTTGGTTTGTATTTTATGATTTGTATGAAATTATTGATCACCCTAACCTAGACCTAATCAAATATACGACCTGTAAATATAAATCGGACTTGCATAGCAACTCATTAGGGGAAACCTAAGATTCTCTGACCAAATACCAACCCTTTCGAAAGGGATAGCGTTGGATAACATAATTGGTCCCTTTTTCATCCTTAGTCGAACTAAGTGACAGGTAAAGAGGTTGCGACAAGGGTAAAGTCAATGGTTCGAAGGCAGTCACAGGAGGCGCGATGTCTTTATTGCACAAACCGGGGTTTAGTCGTGAGCTGTTGCATTAACGGCAACTCTTCATCCTAAATCAAAGCGAACGCAATTTCTCTAATCTCACAAAGGGCCGGACAACGTTATGCGATGGCATTTACTTAAACATGCATTACACCTAATAATTGAGTTGATAACCTTGTTTGTGTTTGTGGTATAGTTTTAAGTCTTTGTCTTAACTTACTGAGCTGTGGTTACTCACATCCCTATAAACATTATTGCTGGTGCTAGCTAGGAAATGGCTTATATCAACCCTGAAGTTAGTAACTGCGGGATCATAGGGAGTGAGGATGTAAACTAAAGACCAAACACACTTTCTAATTAGATTTATTTTAAAGCTTTTAGCGTTAGTTTACAAATTACTCAATTAAATTGTGACTAGATTGCTAAATCTTGTAAGATACTCAGATTATTTTAATGCAAGTATGTACTTTTCTTAAGTCATAAGTAAATAACTTATTTAAATTATGAACTATTTACTTCAAAGTGGGTTAGTCGTAGACGCCCTGTATAAATCAGGTTTAAGATAATGGTTGTATAACTAGCTTTTATCTTAAAATGGTTTACACGGCGAGACTGTTATGACTTTGCTACTTCGAGGCATAATACTGAGAGTTAAGGGCCAACCTGATCTGGATCTGGTTGGGAGTCAATCAACTTGGCAAAAAGGTCAACTATCTTGAAGTCAGACACCAGTGGGTTAGGTCAGTAGCTCAACTCAGCTAGTTCGGGGTTGTTTTCTGGATTGGGACTTTGCTATTGGACAGGAGCACGTTGGACACGCATAAAGATTTGAGAGATAGGTTAGCAAGAGGTTAGATCGGGATAGGAGTCCTCGTCTCGACTATGGCTTAGAACTAGTAATTTCCATGCGAGCTCTTGAAGTCCTTTAACTCGACTTCTTATAATTGGTCCAAGGGGTTGATTCCTATCAAGGAGGAAGCTCCTAAGGCCAAAGTAGGAGACCTGAGGCAAAGACATTACATTGTGGCATCAGACTCTTAGTTATCAAATCTCAATAAGGTCTTACACCTTCGGTTACTAGGCCATCCTCAAGGAGCTATTTAAGGTCAGAGGAAGAGATCTTATGGAAATGGTAGGTCACTTAAGCTCACTCATTCAGCAAGTAAGCCTTCATCTTTTACAATTGATGAGCTTCCTTGTTGTTACCGATCTAACCTTAGTGTGTTTTTTTTGCAATACCATGGCCAGGTATTGTTGCAACTCAATAATTACAATGCCCTACGGATAGAGGTAAAGGGATTTTAAGTGACATTGTCTAATGCCGAGAAGGGCCTAAGGGAGGTAGAATCTTCCTCTAGTAAATATATTGATAAGTTCATCAAGGCTAGGGAAAGGACCAATGCTAAGGAGAACGTCAAGGAGGTTGGTGGCTTAAGGGTTTAGCTTGAGGACAAGCAAAGGACCAAGGCTCAACTCTCCCAGAAGCTGGACAAAGAGAAGAGAGTTAGGGATGTGCTCGAGAAGGAGAACACTAAGTTGAAGGCATTAGTCTCTAAGCTATAGATCAGGTTGGCGATGAAGGTGTCAAAGTGTGATAGCGCTAAAGCTACATCGCTAGAGCTAGCTGGTCAAAAGGTTAGGCTAGAGCAGCAAATAGAGGAACACTAAAGGTGAGCTTTAAGATGAAGGAGATCATCTCCAAATTAGAGAGTAGGGAGGTTATGAGCGATGCCGCTGCCAAAAGAGTCGACGCCAATTTTCAATTGACGGAGTAGAAGCTGCAAGAGCTAGAAGACATCTCCTTCGAGTGCACTCGCTATACAAGGAACAAGGTGCTTTCCCATTTTCTCAAGCTCGACTTGAGCTTCCTTGGTTTTCTGGATGCCTTAACTTTTTAGGAGAGGAAGGCAGCCTAAGTACAAGAAAGAGAAGCTACTCAAGCAATTGCTGAGGTTTGATGCACCCCTTTTACTACCAGGGTCGGACAAGACACTTCTACATTCACCTTTGCCCCGACAGCTCGGTAGGAGGTCACCTTTGAGTATGCTTCTCGAAGTAATTAGGGTCAGGGTGATCCTCCTGTTAACCCATGTCAACAGCTTTCGATCCCTTCTATAGCCTAAAGCCAATCATCTTAAAGGCAGTCGATGAACCAACCCTTCAAACAGATTAAAGTGTTGGATTTTTCAAAACTACCAAAGTTTGTTGATCCGAGGTAGGAGTTATCCCCTTCGCTGCTTCTCGTGGTTTAGGTCAGGATGCTGACCTTAGCTTTTTTATTTCCTCTACTTTAGTAATGAAATGTAAATTTCTTCATGTGCTTTGTTTTATGTACTTTGATTCTTGTTCAATGCTCTTGCTATGCTCTTTGTAACATAGGGGGGGTTGGGTTGGTAGTATTCTAACTTACCCAGTTAATGGAAGTTCCTTAAGCAAGGGGTGTTTTCCCTTTTGGGGTTACTCGGGGGGGGGGGGGAGAAGGGAGTCAGGTTGATGGTGTTCCGACCAGCTTAGTAAGTGGGAGTTCCTTAAGATAAACGGTGTTTCCCCTTACTGAGGTTACCCGAAGGAAGTTAGGTCAATGGCGTTCCGACCTGCCAAGGACTCTAAAAAGCGAAACCGGAAAAAATCGAAACTAAGAATTGGAATCTTTGACGAAGACGAATGAGATCCAAAACCATTATTATGTCGACACAAGAAAGGAAATTTCCACATTCCTTTCTTGTGTCGAAGACTAAGAGGATGGAGAATCCTTTGCTTTAAATTCTCCAGCTCCTTATCTTATGTTTAGTATATTCTATAACATTTAAAAAAATAACTATTTTTTGGAAATGCTCAGACGGAAAGGGATGTGTTAATTTGCTGAGGTTACCTAAGGGGGATTAGGTTAGTGGCATTTCAACCTGCTTAGTTAGGGGAGTTCCTCAAGGTAAGTGGTGTCTCCCCTTACTAAGGTTACTTGAGGGAGGTTATGTTAATAGCATTTCGACCTTCCTAATTAGTGAGTGTTTCTCAAGGTAAGGGGTGTTTTTCCTTACTGAGGTTACCCAAAAGGGATCAAGTTGGTGGCATTCTGACCTGCCTAGTTAGGAGAATTCCTCAGTAAGGGTTTTTTCCTCTTACTAAGGTTACCTAAAGGGGATTAGGTTAATAGCGTTCCAACTTGCCCAATTGGTCCATTCACCCTTTAGGGGGTCGGGACTTTGTATGAGAGTGAGAGAAGGAAAGTAAATGTAGAATGCTCATGAGAAATGGAACTTCCATTCATAATTTTGAGATAATTTACTTGATTATACATTAATTAACATAAAACTGAAGGTTATTAGCATTCCATGTGCATAGGATGAGCTCGCCATCTAGTCTTTCTAATATGTATGCTCTATTACCCAAGTTTTCTCTTACTTTAACTAGGTTTTCCCAATTGGGGACCAACTTGCCCTGTCCTTATAATAAACCCTTAGCTTTTAGCTTCTAGCAAACCAAGTCACCGACCTTAAACTTGTTGTGTCTAACCTTTTAATCGAAGTATCTGGCTACTTGGTGCTGGTAAATAGTTACCTGAGATGCAACAAGGTTTCTGATTACTTCGATAATGTCAATGTTGGCTTACGATAAGGACTCGTTAAGGATGGCATTAAAGCTTTGAGTCTGAATGTTAGGAAGCTCGAGCTCAATGGGGAGGATTGCCTTCAACCTAAAAGTTAGGCAAAAAGGTGTTTCGCTTATGGGGGTGCAATGGGTGGTCCTGTACCCCCACAAAATGTTGGGCAACTCGTCTGCTCCAGCACCCTGAGCTCAATCCACTCTCTTCTTCAAGCTTTCAAGGATAACCTGATTGGCTGCTTCAACCTGACCATTTGATTGAGGGTGAGTAACCGACGTGAAGTGCAGCGTAATGTGGTGCTTAACGCAAAATTCTTTAAATTCGGGGTTATCCAATTGCCACTAATTATCCATAATGAGGGCATATGGGACCCCAAATTGAGAGAGAATGTTGTTTTAAACAAAGGATTTAACACTCCTCTTGGTAATCTTTACTATGGCTTCAACCTCGACCCACTTGGTGAAATAGTTGAGGACGACAATGATGAACTGTCGACTTCCTAAGGCCTTGTGAAAGGCATCAAGAATGTCGATACCCTACTGGGTGAATGGCCACAAACTGGTTAGGGGCTAGAGATTATTGCTAGGGGCGTGACTTATGGGGGTATGCTTCTAGCATTAGGGGCACTTTTGGGCTATGGTCTTAGTAGCTTGCCTCATGGTAGGCCAATAATATCCAAGCCATAGAGCTTAGATATAAAGGACTTGAGATTAAATATAGATACTGCACACTTTAGCATATAACTCTTCCATGACATGCAGGCCTTTGTCTTCTCAAAAGCATCTAAGTAGAGGGAGGTTAACCCATCTACGATACAGAACGCCATTAACTAATGTATAGTTAATGGCATGGTATCTCAACTTCTTTGCCTCTCTCTTATCTACGAAGAGCGTGCCTTGCTTTAAATAACTCTAGATGGGGCCCATATAGCTCGGCTCTAATGTTGATGCTGTCAGCTTTAAGACCTCTGCCAAGATCGAAGGTATACTCTTCTTTTGTAAGTAGTCAATGAAGATCTTCCTATCCTTCACCTTTGGCTTTTGTATCCTTATAAAGGCGAGCTTAGATAGCCAATTTATTGTTGAGTTTTTGAGTTAGGGTATCTTTATGATGGTCTATGAAGGAAACTCAACTAGAAAGCTATTTACCTTCTCTAAGTACCTTACCATAGTGTCGTCTCTAGCCTTATATTTACCTCAGACTTACTGGACAACTAGCATAGAGTCTAAGAACACTTGTGGATGCTTAGCGCCAATTTCCTTGGCCAACTTGAAACTAACTATCAAGGCCTTGTATTCGGACTCATTGTTGTTGGTGTCTAACCCGAACTTGAAGGTATAGCAAATTGTGATCTTGTGCAGTCTAATCAAAATGAGACTCGCACCTCTACCCCCCAAGGTAGATGATCCATCAACATAGAGAGTCTACATCAATTTGTTGTCCTTTAGTGGTGCTTCCTCCTCTCCTATATACTCAACTATGAAATTGGCCAACATATGTGCCTTGTAGACTATTCATAGTTGGTATTGGATTTTGTATGCGCTCAGCTCCATCGTGTACTTCCCCATTTGTCTAAACGCTTCTAGCTTTTGTAGCATTGTACGCAACAACTAGTCTATAAGCATAATAATCTGGTGCGCCTAAAAATAAGGCCTTAACCGATGAGCTGAGATGATGATGGCTAAAGTAAACTTTTTTGCTCAGGTATACCTGATCTCAAGCCTCTGGAGTATATGGTTGATATAGTATACGGGTCTGTGCTTTCTTCCTTCTACTTTGACCAACACAAAAGAGAGTGTCCAATCACTTATGGCTAGGTATAGATATAGGTCCTCCCCTAAAATAAGCTTGGAGAGGACAGGAAGGTGTATGAAGAAGTTTTACAGTTGCTTGAAGGTTGTTGTGTACTCAAGAGTCTACTCAAAACCCTTAGGATTCTTAAGGATTTTGAAGAACTTAACATATCTATCCGTGCTCTTAGAGACAAACCTACATAGCATAGCCACCATACCAATGAGCTTTTGTACATCACGAATCAAGGTAGGAGGCTTCATGTCCCTAATGTCATGTATCTTTTCAAAGTTGGCCTCGATACTCCTCTTGCTAACCAGGATGCTAAGGAATTTGCCTAAGCTGACCCCAAACATACACTTTTGGGGGTTAAGCTTCATGTCGTGTCTTCTCATTTGGTCGAAAGCTTCCTGGAAGTCCTTGACATGATTCTTCGAGCTTCTTACTCTTGACAATCATGTCATCGACATACACCTCCATGTTGTGCTTAATCTGGGGCTTAAACAACTTCATCAACATTCACTGATATGTTGCCCTAGTATTTTTAAGGCCAAAAGGCATGACCATATAGTAGTACATACCAAAGTTGGTGACAAAGGAGGTATATACTTCATCTTTTAGGTTTATCTTTATCTGGTTGTAGCCCAAGAAGGCACCTATAATGCATAGACGAGCATGCTTAGAAGTAAAGTCGACCAACTAGTCGATCTTAGGCAGAGGGAAGCAGTCTTTCGAGTAAGCTTTGTTGAGGTTGGTATAATTGACACATATATGCTACTTCTTGAACTCCTTCTTGATTAGCACTATGTTTACTAGTCAAGTCAGGTACTTTTCCTCTCTCATGAAGCCAGCCTTAAGCAGTTTTTGCACTTCTTCCTCAATTGTAGCCTGCCTCTCCAGGGTAAAGTGCCTCTTCTTCTGTTTGACAAGTTGTACAGTGGAGTTGATGTTGAGGCTATAGGTTGCTACGTAGGGGGAGATCTTAAGTATGTCTAATCTTGACTAAGCAAACCTGTCTGAGTTGGCCCGTAGGAGAGCAAATATCTCTTCTTTAACCTTGGAAATAGTCTTAATCCTGACCTTAGTAGTTTAGTCGGAAGAGGGGCCAATATGTACTTCTTCAATTTTTTCGCTCAGCTCGCCTCTCTTATCTAGCTTCTCCTACAAGCTAATCTCTAGAGAGAAGACTCCATCAACTCAGCGGCCTAACATAAAGCTCCCAAGAGAGCTTCTAATCACATCTACAAACTCCTACCCTGATGAGGGTCGGGAATTTAACCTTCAAGTGAAGGGATGAAGTGATGACCCTAAACACATTCAAACTTGGTCATCCTAAGAGAGCATTGTAGGGGGATGGGTAATCGATCATGATGAACTCCACTAATCACAGTGCAACATTATTGTCATCGCTAAGTTCCATGTTGAGAGTGATGATTCCTTTAGCTTGGACAATACTCCCATGAAAGCCAATAAGATTATGGTGGTATGGCTTCATCTTGCAAGCAACTTGGTCCTCATCCTTTTGTATGTATGCAAGAAGAGAATGTCAGTGGAAATGCCGATATCCACCATAATCTTAAGGATCTCAAGGTTTGTGATCTTCGCCCCTATGACCAAGGCATCTTGATAGGGGGTGTCTACCCCCTCCAAATCTTTATTCGAAAAAGAGATTAAAGTATCTAACCTCTATCTCTTCTCTCTAATTGCCAACACCTCATATGAGGCGTTAGCTGAGCTGCTGGTGCTGGGCTATCTCCTAGGGTGTGGCCCCCCCAAACCTATGAGTATGTGGCCCACAAATAGTGCCAAATGCCGTCTTAAGATTTACCAATATGGATTTAAGAATAATTAGGCTTCATGCAAGTGATCAAGCCTGCAAAAGAGGGCACAATGAGGGGGCACTAGGAGGCCATTTGATGTAACCACTCTGATACTTGAGTCAATTGACTATTTGGAGAATGAAAGTGCTTGAGAGCAATATGTAGGCTTACATATGCAAAGTATTAAGCAGTTTACCATTGGGTGATGGTCTTATATTTATTGAGAAGTGGTACTAACAATTGGAGAAGAGTTAATGGGCAAAGTCACACTCGTAAGTGTTAGAGAGTAAGATTATAGTGCCCAATGTGTTTCACACATATAGGAGGTGATTATTGACTTAGTCTTTCAGCCTTATCTAAAGTCTCTTTGCAATTAGAGGCCTCTTATAGTTGGATAGGTTATGTTCTAGGCTTGAACCGAGGGCAACCTATCATAGGCTTTAAGCCTTATTCGGTTGAGATAGGCTTGAGGAGTCTATGTCTAAAAGGCCCTACCAACACTAAGGAATCTGAAATTGAAAATCAAGAAAAGATGGTCAAGAATTTAATCGTAAAAGAAAATAGAATTTTGTTCAATCTCACGAATTTTGAGTTTTCCCAATTTTTGTTTTGAATTCTAAATTTTAAGATTTTTGGATTGTTTTGAATACAAATAGTGCAAGATAGGTCCCATTTGTTTATGGACATGGCTATTAAGAGTTTTTAGGAAGGAATACAAAGGAGATGAAGCATCAAGAGAAAACAAAGAGTTTGAATTCTCTAAACTCAACTAAGGTCTCGCTTGTTTCAAGAAAGGTATTTTTTGGAAAATATTTTTCTTATTTTCCCTCATTTGTTTTAATGGAAAAGGCATTTTAAGTAGAAAATGTTTTCCCTTATTAGGGAAATTTTTTTCTCATTAAAGACAAAATTCTTTCCTTTTTCAACAAAACAATTGACTATTTTCAAAACGGAATGTCATTTTCCGATTTAATATTCACAAGCATTTTAACTCAAAGAAAATGCTTTTTTTTTTTTAATTTTTGTTGTAACTTGCTTATAAATTATATTTTAAACATGAAAATATTATATTGTAAAAAAACTATAAACTTATTAAAATATTATCAAAATCAACTTTATAATAATTTATATTAAAAAATCATTTTAATTTATATTTTTTCTTTTAAATAAAATATTTGATATGCTATATTTATAGTAGCATGCAGATATTAACATACTTAGATATAGTTATAAGTTACACAATATTCATTAGTCAAACACTAGAAAATATTTTCAACTAATTCTTATAAAAATATCCAAACATATGAAAACATATAATTTCCGTGAAAATATTTTCTAAGGAAATATTTTTTACTTTAATATGTGGTTTTCCTTAAAACAAATGGAACCTAAAATACTTTTTAGGGTTCGTTATAACTTATTATTTATGGTAATAGCATATCATTAAAGAGATAAGTATTGTAATAGCTATCTTTTGGTTTTGGTAAGATGGGGCATGAACAATTTTAGTGGCCTATTATAGTGATAAAGGTTAATTATATGTACTATATAAAGTAATATATTTATGTTTTATTTAAGCTAGATATATATACATATGCATAAGTATGCTGTACATGGTATGAAGACATGCATATGTTATATATCATATTATATTAAGTATGATATACAACATGTGAAGTAATATATGACATTATAATTGTACATAGTGTTTAATGTGTACATATTATACACTATATTATATTTAATGGTGATATGTACATACTATCCATAGTATAGAAAATATTATTTATAATTTTATATTATAGTCAATTTTGATATATGCAATGCATTATATATGTAGTTTAAGACATGCATATGTATTATCAATAATATAAACACATAATATACCATGTGAGACTCGTACTAATGCAATTAAGTTTAGTAGCCAATTTAGGGTATTCGGGATGGTAACTCGATCAGGCTATAAACTTATGAGAGATTTCATGATATTAGTTGAAGAGTTTTTGTTGGCTCAAAATTTGAAAATATAATAAAATATTAAAAATATAATTAAAAATGGTAACGATTTACTATATTATTATATTATTAGTAATGTATGAATTAGGTCTCAAAAATTAATGAATACTTAGAGATGAATTATAAAAGTAATATAATTAATATTGTACATAAAATAATATATAAAAGACATGTATATACATTGGGTGTAATTATTATATAAATATATGTACTTGTAATTGTCGAAAATACCAAAAAATGCATAATATTACCAAATAAACAAAGAAAAATATAAGAAAATTTTCTAAAACTCACCATAACATTTGAAATCATGCAGCAAGGCATGGAAAATTGTAGGAGTAATTTAAGGACACCTCATCATGGGATTTAACTAAGAGAATGTAAAGAAAATATAAAAAATAAGGACAAATGGCACATGGAAAATCCTTCATTGGCAAAAGGAGATTTATAAAACCAAAAGCTCCATTTTAAAATTTAGTTTAGACATTTTAGAGGTTGGGAAAAATATGGCTAGGCTTTGGAAGTATTAATATAGGTTTTTGAAAAATTAAGAAGAAATAATGCATATTATGGGTGAAATTCGAGTTCCTAGTGTTAACTACCATTTGAGAGTGAACCCAACCACCTAGAGATAGAGGAGGTGGTGCCAACTTGAGAAGACAAACCTCTACTCTCAGATGGTGGCTAAAGTTGTAAGTAGTGGTGAGTTTCGATTTTGGTTGTTTTTTATTCTATTTTTCTAAAAATAGTAAACAAGTTCCAAAAATTATAACTTTTGGTTTCCTAAGGTAATTTTTCATTTAGAATCCAAAAATACAACTAGATTCTTCAAATTCCAAGTTACAAATTGTGTTCCTTAAGAAATTGAGCTAAAAACAAAACTTAATTCTAATTTTTAATAGCCTAAATAATGTTGTTTTGATTCCAAAATTTATGTACAAACATTTTAACATATCTATTTTAATTCCATAAAAAGAGTTTTCAAAAATTCAAAAGTTGAAATTTTTGGGTTTTCCGTAATTAGCACACATATGATTAAAATTACTTAAAATGAGTGTATGGCAAAGTAATTGGGTCTTTAAGTGTTGGTTTATTGTTGTATTTGAGGTTTAAAAGTGTTGGAGTGAAGAAGCAGGGGGTGTAAATGCTGGAATTATGTCATTTGAGAATTCAAAGTATGTTTGGTGCAGATCAGAAAGTAAGTCAAAAGGTATATTAGAATGTAATATGGTGTAAATATGGTGAACACAATAGAAATTTGATTTGGATCATTAAGAGGCTATCCTTAAACTCTACACTATTTCTAGAGAATAAAATGTAAGTTGGAAACTTCCTAAATTTGAATTTAATTTAGGATAGCAGGTCAGAAACTTTGTCAAAAATTGGTTCAAAATGTAGTTCAGTATTTAATATTCTTGACCACACCAAGACTTTGACAGTAAATTAGCCAATGATTTATTTATGAATTTGTGGGGGTGAGGGTACGGATGCAAAGGTCACATGCGTGCTATGTAAGAAGTCGCGCTATACGTAACTAAGGAAATGACTTGGGTGACTCGCACAGGATGATCAGGAGAAAAGTTTAGGAGAAAGGAGTAGGCAATCTTGATGAGGCTCTAATACGTGTAGTGACAGGTAGAGGAGCCTAATGGCATCAAACTTTAAGATTAATAAAGAATAAGGTAAAGTTCTTAAGATGTTTTAGCGTTTGATCATTAAGATAAGGTTTTTGCAGAGTAATAGCGTTAATAGGGGTTTTTCTCTTATCTAAATAAAGATGTGAATAGAGTATTTATAGGAAATTATAGTTAATCATATCTGTTAGATCGTAATGGTGATCATCAAGACTGAAGCCCTTTATTTATGGATCTTAAGTAGACTATTTTCATGGGTTTAAGCTTAAATAAAGACTTTATTTATTATTTTAGTGTGAGCTAAACCAAAAAAAGTTGAATTGGGTAAACCAATCCAACTGGCCTTACTCCAAGCCTACCATGCTAAAACTCCCTTTATCATCTCAATAATTTATAAGCTTAGCTCCTGGGCTTTGTCACCTTAGCCTGAGGAGTCAAATCAATTTAATCAATGGGCTTAAAGCTAAATATTAAATTTAGCCCTCTATAGAATTCTATACTTATATTAGAGTTAGAACATGAGTCAAAAGTCACTCGAACAATAGCCATACTATAAGGTTGAGTCAGAACTCAAGTAAGAGACTTATTCAAAAAAATAGTTCGATGAAAGATGCAAAATATAACAGTAACTAAAAGTTTGAAGACGGTTGGTACTAGATATTAGATCATTAGAAGTCGGAGAGTAGATTAGAAAGTCGCCTGTCTATCACTTCTAAGAATTTATTAAAGTCAAAATGTTGGTCAGAAACTACTAAGCAACAACTTATATCATATTAGAACCTTAGTCAAAATATACTCTATTTAATTAATATCTAATAAATATCTTAGAAAACTCACCTAACACAATTAAAAACATACTTAAATGTTCACAATGAACATATATGTTACATATTGGATGGAAACTAAAGATATCGTATTAAATTTAGGACTAATAAAGAAACACCCAAGCGACGCATGAGGAGAATGAACGTCAATATTCAAGTAAATGGGATCAATGTTTTGCTACACTTTGAAGTATTGTTTAAGAATACTTTGAGACCTTAGTATATGTCTTGTTTATGGTTATAAGTTAGTTGCATGTATGCATGCAGTATATGTACTTGAATACTGTTGTGTTGTTTGAGTACTAGATTGATGTGTTAATTGCTTCATGATATTACATACTTTAGACTGTCTAAATTTACTTAATCACTCCAAAAGCAATCTAACACAAACTCGGCTTAACTATTAATCGGACCTATATTGCAACCCATTAGGGAAAAATGACTAGGAGGTGTGGGCCAAACTCGAACCCTTCATCAAGGATAGCAGAAATAGTCGTCTCCCCACCTTGAGTTGAATTAACTGATAGGAGAGAAGGTTATGGCCAGGTAGGAGTATGTGATTCAAAGATTGTCTCGGGCAGAGTGTGTTCTCCATTGCATAAGCTTTGGTTTGGTGACCAATTTTACGAGTGGACGACATTAAACTCCTTAAAACCCGAATTAGAGTGGGTACGATTTCTTTTATCTAACAATAATTGATCAACATCGTATGATGGCATTTGCTTTATCATGCATTGCATTTAATTAAACTTACTTAAAAACCCTGGTTGCTTTATGTTAGATATGTGCTACTATCTCCATCCCACTTATTGAGCATGTTGTCGCTTATTTCCCTATAGCTATTTTGTAGGTTTCCTTAGTAAATTCACCAGTACTAAGTTTTAGAAGACTAAAGAACGGGATCCGGGAGTGAGATTCAAGATTACTTGACTAGATTTCTACTCAATTTATTAATTATACTAACTTTTAGGAAAACTAATAAGGTCTCTTCAAGTGACCCCTAGTTTTGGACTAATGGGATGTATTCCATGCTTTGCAAACCTATAGTTTTTAGTAAGATTTTCGAAAATCTTATATCTTTTAGTAACAATGTAAGCTCTTAAAATTTTTAGTAAATTCAAGGTTTCATTCTTCATACAATTTATAAAACTTGATTTCCTTCTAGATTTAAACTATAAAAATTATTTTCAATAGTTATTTTAAAAAATTATATCACAGGTTAATTCTTACCAAGTACTAAATGAGATGCTTCCAAGTAGTAGAGTGGTAAACACCTTATGTAAGCCACATTTATGTTAGCGGGTAAGACGACTAACTTTTAGCATAGGTTGGTTTATACATCAGGGTTATTACGACTCTCTGGTTTAGAGCGCGATATATTACATAATATATTAGAGTTATGCCGTAGTATTTAACATGCACATACATATACACTATACAATATATTATATGTAATAGTAATATATGTATCTATTTATGTGTAGAAAATATTACTTAACAAATATATAAATCTAGAATGTCTTTTTCTATCTAAGTGCTTTAAAAGATAAATGTAAATATATGTTAACATATACCATAATTTATATAAATAAATAATATCTAAAATATATTATATTTAATTATGATGTAAGTATACACAATGTGCACATGCACACATATATTAGCAATGGATGCACCTACGATGAGCATGCTCACATCAAACAATTGGTATTTTAGTTGTCATTTTTATTAGTTGTAAAACATAATTAATCAAACTACTTAGCAATTGCATATAAAGCTGTTATGCACTCCATACAGTAGAGTTGAGACATTGTGTGGTATAAGATTTCTTAAGGAGAAAATATAAACTAGAAAAGAAAATTAATTTCAATTGAGAGTTTAATAAAATATAATATTTGTTCATCAAAGACATACTATGACCATAACTAATCCTTCAAGGAATGCTATACTTGACTCTACAATAACTTGTGGGTAATTGCCATACTTCTACCTCCACAAAGAGTCATTTATAAACTCTTACATTGACAAAAAAAGAAAAAAAAAAAAAAACTACTACATCAATATTTTTACTCTTATAGTTTTCATTACCTAATGCGGATAAGTCTCCCGTTTCATTTGTATGACAAATACATGCAATTAAATATATAGCTAAATAATCGATTTTTCTTTAAACATTAGTATAATATTATGTAAGTAAACAAGAGAACAATTCAATTGGCAATTATTTTATATTGTAACCATTTGTAAGATAAGCATATAGTTTTTCTTTTCCTAAAATTTTAAAAACCAAAATCAAACATTTAGATTTAAGAATTATTAGGCTCTTCAAATGTTAGAGCTATAACTAAAAATTATTTGACTCAAAATAAAAAATTATTACAATATATAAATGTTAGAGTTAGCATAGGAAGCCACGAATTTGATGAAATATTTTTTTTTATTATATACCATTTTTAGTATATAGAATTCTTTCCATAATAACCATAACATATCAATTATTTATCAATTGCTATTAAGTACTTAGGTTGTTCGATAATTTCAAAACTAAAAGAAATCTTAAATACTAAAACCACCAAATCAACTTTAATATTATAGATATAGAAGATATAGATATCATATTAATTACATGAAATTTGCGTAATATATAACACATAATAATTTTAGCAGTATGTTGGTGTAAAATATGTAATATAGTGTATATACAATATGCAATAATTATCAATAGCATATATGGCATTGATCTTACCCTCTATCCAACCTTTGATTTGATATCAATTAGATTTAAACTATTGAACTGATTATATTTTTAACCGTTCAGATCTAGTGAACATCAAATCCACAGTATGATAAAGGGTGAGACCGATCTCATTAAAATAATGTATGGGACTATAAGAATTCCTGCATTTATATAATGTACATGTATATACATACACATATATATTACTTTTCTTTTTTGAATAAATATATGTGGTTATAAATGTAATTTTCATTTCAAATGTTGGAATTGTGAAATAACCTACATTCCTATTCAAAGGGGGATCGTCCAAGAAATTATGATTTTACCTTTCAAAGCTGCATCCAAACACATAATAATAATAGAATTTAGAATTGTGATTCCATTTTAGATAAATTCCTGCATTAAAGATGCCACAAAAAGAAATCGAATCACCTTCTTATTATTGTTGACTTTCTATATCAATGTAAAAGATTATAAATTCAATTACAACTCTTCACTTTCTCTTGATTTTTCATCTCCTTAAGAATCCTCCACAAGTATCTCCCACCAGCTATGTCTACAAATACTTGAAGTCCATCTTTGTCCCCGTATTTAAAACAACTAAGAAACATTAAAAACCAAATAGAAAACCAAAATTGGGGAAAACACAAAATTCTTGAAATTAAACAAATCCTAACTTCCTATAACTAAATTCTTGACTATCTTTTCTTAATTTGGGTTTGATTTCAAATTCCTACGAGAGTGATCGATTTTGGAAAGTTCGAATAGTCTTCCGAGAAAAATACCCATAGCAGAGAAAAAGGACCATTGTAAACCTCTAGACGCAGATTGATGATACAATTAAAAATATCTTCATTATAATTTCAATAAAACAGAAGAAAGATGGATTTCGCTTTGTCTTCTTCCTTTCTATGCTTTCAGTTTTTTGCATTTTCTAAGTTTCAACCATACTTTAAAACTCTATTTTCAACTTTTTGATTAAAATTGCAATAAAGATCGTTCTTTTAATTTAATTGTATCATCAATATGTGTACTTTGAGGTTTATTGTCTTACTTTGCTATATTGGTTGGATATTTTGCTTGGCGGACCTTTCGATTTTCCCAAGGAATCATCAACCTTCTGTAGGAATCTGAAATAGAAATTCAAGAAAAGTTGGTCAATAATTTAATTGTAAAAGAAAATACAATTTTGTTCAATTTCAAAAATTTTGAGTTTTTCGCAATCTTCACTTTGAATTGTAAATATCTAAGGTTTGGGGTTGTTTTGAATACGGATAATGCAAGATGGGTTCGCGTATTTATGGACATGGCTATTGAAAGTTTATAGCAAAGAAATATGAAGAAGATGAAGAATCAAGAGAAAGCGAAGAGTTTGAATTCTCTCGAGTTAACTAAAATACTTTTTTAGAGTTTGTTATAATTTATTATTTATAGTAATAGCATATCATTAAAGAGATAAGTGTTGCAATAACAAACTTTTGGTTTTGGTAGGATGCAATATGGACCATTTTAGTGGCATACTATAGCAATAAAGGCCAATAATATAGAAAATGATTACTAAAACCTGGGAAAAGTAATTCTCTATTCCAATTTAATTAAATACTACAACAAGAAATCAATGGCTAACATAACCTCTCCAGACCATTCATCACTAATATACTATTTATAACAATTGCTTTTGATTACGGGTATAATACATGTCTACCAATTTTAGAAAAAAAAATTATATAATTATAAATTATATAAAAAAAATTATCAAAACATGGATGCCTACTATTTAAATTAATATTGTATATTTAAGATATGACATAATTACGGCATATAAAAATTAATGTTGTATCTTAAAGATACAATATTTATTATTTATACTAATGTTGTATCTTCAACATGCAATATAGGTATATGCGACGTAAGTATTGTACTAGTGTCGCATTTTGAAGATATGATATTAATATAAATAATTCTGTCATTTTTTCAAGATGTAACATAAGTTTAGTATTTTAGTAATTATTTTTGTACAATTTGTATTTTGGTGATTTTTTTTTTAATTTTGATTATAAACAAGCAATTTTCTCCTTTTGATTACTACTCTATAATGATCTATTATTCAAATTTATAAATAACAAATAGAAACAAAATTTTCAAAATATTTTCCGTGAAAGAAGGCATCCCTAAAATCGGTAAAGAAAATGTAGGAAGATCACATAGATTGAGCGACAGGTCCTGTGATGCATTCAAACAGTGACCTCAGTTATTCTATAATTGACCTTTTGAGACCTAAGGGGCACTTTTCTCCCGTAATTAACAGTCACATTATTTTTTTTATGGAGATCGGCACTAATAATTTGAAAATGAAATACTAACAACCATTGTGTGCATTCGAAACATTATAATAGCTGATTCAGCTTTTCTTATGGCTGAAGATTAATCAAATTCAATAAATACTAAGCTTTGAGGGATCTTAATTAGTCTTTATTGCCAATTCTAGCCAAGCTAGCATGATCTGGAGCAGAAAGGGTGGGGCTGTGGACCATCTCTGTCAGACATTTTATCGGAGATAATAAATAAAAAAATAAGAGGTTTATATACAAAAAATGGAAAAAGAAAAAAGGGGTGCATGTATATCGGCTTTTCTACTGTGATCCATGAAACATCTTCTACTTATTATTCTACTATATGCTTTACCTATTATCATATATATATTTTAAAGGGATATTTCTGATTTTATAGAACGAGGTTAATTTTCACAATGCAGAAGATTAATGTAATGATATATTTTAATATATAATATAATAGCATTTTCAGCAGACGCTCTCTTAGTAATCACTCCCTCCTAGGTCCATGTTGGTTACCAATATATATGTATATATATATATATATATATATTCAATGTTATTAGACACGAACTGAATGGTTGACTCAGAGATGACAATGAGAAAGGACGGAGGATCGAAAAGGTCAAACCAGGATCGAACTAGATCAAATCAAGATCAATTAAAATATTAGAATGTAATTTATATATATATTTATAGAGTAATAAAAGTATTCACAATCTTAAAATTTGAAAGTTAAAAGTTCTTTATAGTTTAAATTTTGTTTTTTCATCTAAATTTTTTCTAGTAAATCAGTGCATTTACTTGGAAACAAAAAGAAAGAAAAGAAGTAATATATTCTTACTCGAGAAATCCCAATTGGGTCCTGCACAACCACCGGTGCAACTAGGTCAAATCGGATCATTATTAATAAAGGTCAAAAGCGTGACTCGGACTAATTTTATAGTATTATTAGGTTGAATTAAGTTGGACTAAGCAGATTAACTCGGGTTTGATAATATCATTTTTCGTTTTTTCATTTAAGTAACAAATATTTAATTTAAATTTATCTTTCTCATACATACATATATATATTATGTTGAACTGAAGGTTTATTAATTGATTTTGATAAAAATAAAACAAAAATAGATGATTAAACTAATTCTTATTTGATCATATTGAGTTAATTGAATAAAATTGATAAATTTATTTAATAATTAAATATATCAATTAACTCTATAAAATATTTAATCTTTTGAGTGGTGATCAAATAATATTAAAGTTGGATTGCGAAGTGTATTTGTTCATTGTGTGTTAAAAGTATTTTCAGTTGATACTTAGCCTATTAACATGACTGTTCAAGGAAGAACTAGACTATTGGTGTAAAGCCTTGAATAACACAAAGAAAAGCTTACCAACCTTAAAGAGCTGACATGCCGATTCACTTGCCGGTGCTCATGCCAGTAGTATATTTCCATACTGTCGTGTCGGTAAGAGTAAGGTACAGGCATGTCGGTAAATCTGTTTCAAGTAACTGTTGAAGCATTTAATGTGCGATAACGGGAAGAATTGAACAAGATAATATAAATGCTCAACAACTTGACCAAGGACAAGAGAGAGCTGATTCTTTACTGTAATATTTCAATATTTTATTGTATTCTTATTGTCTATTACCTCATTATCTCTTTATATTAATTAGCTAACATTTAGAGAGATTTAAAGTGTAGTATTTATGAGCTATTAGTTGCTAAGTATTGAGAATTAAAAGTATTACACCAATAATTCTTGAGATTGAGTTAAGATTATGATTTGTGTTAAGAGTTATGAGTTTAAAACTTGTATAATCAACTTTGTGTTTATATAACTCTTGGAGCTTGAATTGAGAAATCAGTAAAGTGGTGTAAAGTCCTTAGTTAGAGGCATTGTATATCTGTAAAGAGTAGGGGGCGGTTCGAACTCTACGTTAAATCTTAGGTTGATTTTCTATATCCTTATTTCTTTTAATTTCTGCATTTATTATTATTTTATCATTTTCTTAATCATACTTGTTGTAGATACCCAATTTTTGCCTCCTTACAATTCTTTTTTTTTTTTAAAAGGGTCTTAATTCAAAAATTAAAAAATATTAAAAAAAATTAAATTAAAAAATGATAAAAATAAAAAAAAAAGTTGTAGATTTTTAGAAATTAAAACATTTTAGGATCAATAAATCTAATTTTAGCTCAATTCAAATAGCTTTATTTTAAAAGTTAAATAGTTTAAGTATAATTTAATTATACTAAATATCAAGTCACAAACCAATGGTTCAACAGATAAGTATTTGAGTATTGGTATTGAATTAGCTTGAGGTTATTAGTTTAAATCTCACAAGGCACACGTATGCTTTTTATTTTTTTCTTTCATTTGCGAAAATCATTTAAGCGTACATAATTCAAATATAATTTTAAATCTAATATAATAAAGATTTGTGAAATTCAAATCTAATTTGATTTTTATCAAATCGGATTTGAGTCAATATAAAATATTTGAATCTCTTTTAGATCTTTATTAATTTAGGATCGATATGATCTAAAAGATTTGTATTCCGAATTTTATATATATCGATTATGCAGCATAAAAGGGAATTCGATTACATACTTGTAAAAGAGAGACCTTCTCTCAACTAGCCCTTATTCACACTACACTCTCATACATACGTCCCCATCTACGTCCAGTCTACGCACAAGTCCAATGCATAATATAATCTAGTAAGCCTACCTTCACGAGCCATTAGCAGCCATTCATAAAATAACAAACCAAGCACAACCTCTACTTGTCACCAACTCCAGTAGTACATCTTTGATCGACTGATCTACACCGACCAGCCACATGCTCGATACACTAGAGCATGCTATTGTACAGCACATCCTTATATACTCTCTACGATAAGCACACGACAGCACCAGCCACGAACTAGTGCACGAGCATCATCCACAACTGCTGCTGCATCTACAACCACTTTCACTCACACCTGAGCACTTTATGCACTTCGCTATAGCAGTTACATGACTCAACTACACAGTTATACGCCGTTGCTGCACTGCGTTAGTCTACACTACCCAGCAATTCTTGCGTGACACTACACATACAAGCAGCATTTGTTGACCGACTGCAACTACACAACCTGAGACTCACATACGTAGTTCATAATCACATTGTGACAGTTGACGACATCGTAAGCCGTAACTTCCCATACATGACCATATGCCCCTATGTGCTATTACGTCCCGAAGTCACAGAGTTGCAACAGTCCCGCCATGTAAACCATTCTATGATAGTAACTGACGTCACAGTACCTACCATAAACATGATCTACACAAGGCGTCGACGACTCCTCACTTTGAAGTAAACAGTTCAATTAAGAGTTTAGTTAAAATTACAGCAATTATTAAGAACTTTAGGTCAACATACATAATTACATATACATTTCACAGAACTTCCTAAGAAATTTTACATTAACGTACTAGTTAACTAATTTATATATCAACTATCAGTCTTTTAGTCTTAAGCTACTAAGAAGACTTTAACTATACATTAACTTCTAGGCAAATTGATTCTCACACCCTAAGCTTCAAAAGAACTAACCTCTAGGCAGTTGTAGAGCGACATATTACTTGGAGTTTTAAAAAATCAGGACTTGCAAAAGGATCTGTACAAGTATGAGCAACTACAGCTCAATAAATTGAATTGGAGACTCATGAATGTATACAAACACAAACAAGATTATCAAGCAATTATTTTCATGCAATATAACAAGCAAGTATCATCACACAACATAGTTCGGTCCGTTGCAAAATCAGAGAAATTTCACCCGTTCTAATCTGAGTTGAGGAGTTTTTACGTTATGCAACAACTTACAACCAAATCTAGGTTTGGCAATGAAAACACTACTCCTCCTAATACTATCCTTCAAACCAATGCCTTCATCTTCTCCGCGACCTTCTCTCCTGTCACTTAGTTCGGCTAAGGATAAAGAAAAGACCAATTTGCTATCCAGCGCTATCTTTTTGAAAGGTATCAGTGTTTAGTTGGAGAATTCTAATAATCCTCTAAAGAGTTGCAATGCATGACAATTTAAGGCATTAGAGTCGATTAAGATTAAGTTCCATTTAAGGTGTTTAGATAATTTCATACCAATCCAGTCATAATACATAATCAATCACAGCACAAATTTTAATACGAATTCAAATACTCAAACATATGCATAAACTACTTACAATCAAAATCATACATAATCTTAAGTCTTCGAGTACCATAAAATAGTACTCTAATATGGTAAAGTAATAATCTAACTTACTTGGAATTCTCGGTCGCCCAATCACTTAATTACAGGTCGGTTCATCTCCGGGTATCCTATAACACAAATACGTCTTTTTAGTATTTATACTTTGATAATACATATTCTAAGTTATAATTTAACTCACTTCTCTATGTATACCTATTATTTACTAATGATTCACTTTACTTTAGTTTGGGGTTTAGTATTTAAATTAAATTCTAGTTTTGATTTTATATTGTCTTCGACTACGTGAAATTCTAAATACGCTCGAATCCTAATGTGAAATTAATCACATTAAGCTCGAGTATTCTAATATCATATTGGGTCTTAATTTAGTGTTCTAACTTATTTAGTATACTCTAATCCTAATCGGGGTACCGGATTTACTCTTAATGTGAGGAAATCTTATATTTTTGATCCAATTACCTAAAATTAAATTTTGTTTCAAATTTATTATGTACTGATTTTATTATTATATTATCTAAATAAACCTAATTTTTTCATATTTATTAAAATTCCAATTCCACATATTCCTAATTTCCTACAATTACCACATAATTCCTATATTAATTACACTTAACACTCCAAAGACTAGGATTAGGTTTCCACATCAGAGATTAGCATCCTTAAACATCTAATTACCATCTAAATTAGTAATTAATTACTTAATCACCTAATTAACCCACAATTACCTAATTTTTTCATCATTTTAGGGCTAAAAAATTACTTAAAAATTTCAAAAATTAATTTTTAAAAAAATGGCTTCATAGCACTGTTCAATATCACTTAAGCATTCTACAAAAAAAATTTGAGCTCCAAACTACACTCCTAATCCTATTTATTTATAGTTCTAATCATGTTCGGTATTGCCTAATTTCTTAAAAACCCTATATTTATAGACGTGATTAAACTTAATCACTATTTTTCCCTAAATCTACATACAATAAAACCTTAGAATAATAAATTTCATCATTTTTTGTGTAAAATAAATAATTTTAAGAAATTTTACAAAATCAGAGAAGATGTGAGACTCACCTTATTCATTGGCTTTTTAGCCTCTAACACTGGTTCAGGTATGTCGACCAATCCATGCGGTAGGTTTAGAATGGAGTGGTGGTGGTGGTTCGACTTTAGATAGTGGTGATGTGTAGGTTTGGTTCACAAGCCCCTACTACACAGATTTGCAAAAGAATTTTCTAAACCATAATTTTCCCTCTTGTTTTCAACTCTTCCCAATTTTTCTAAGCTTCTAACTATCCAAATGAGTTCTATAATTTTTCTTGCTATTTATAGAGCCTTGTAGGAATTATTATATATTAATTAGACAAGACAATACTCAAATCCCTTCCAATTTACCTTTTATGTTACTTGGTTTTTATTGGTTAATTTTTTTCTTTAATTCCTGACCTGCTACGACCAAATCTAGGTCATTCCCTATTTCTCTAATTTTTCCTTAATTATTTTATAATTTCATTTAATTATTTAATAAGTTTTTAGCTAATTTCAAGCAATTTAGGTAATTTCGCGTATTTTTATCTATACATAAATACATGTGGAGTATAAGTAAATATTCCTAATTATTATTTAAGTCATTCTATGATTTTTAGTATACATATAATCTATTTCTAGTAATTTATTAGTTATTAAATTGTACTTTTTGCTTTTCCAATAATTAAAAAGTAATACATTTAAAATTTGAAAATTTTATAGTCTCTTATTTTATTACTTATTTTCTTAAATTTAAGTTTACGAGGTTATTTTTACTAATATTTCTAACTATAATTTATAATCTAAGTTTGATAGGATTTTTTAACCGATCGCCCTAAACTTTGTACACTAAGTTTGATCTTACAGTCATTTGACTTATCTTTAAGGCTTATACGTACTCAAATCAAGTCCAACACGCACCACTCTCTCCCAATGGATGACCATAGACCCATTCCACATTATCGCACCAACCAATCCCTCTTACACCAACTTGACTATTCTCACATGATACACAGTCACCAGTTGACACCAACACCCACACAAGCCCCCTATAATTGCATCAAGCCTAGCTTCCACACATAACCAGTAGCTCATAACACCCCTTCCATGCGGCAACAAACCCACTATCAACCACCAATTTTCGACCCATAATCTACTTCGCGTGTCAACATTAGCCCTATTTTACCCGACTCAATCCAATTGAGATCCAAACCGCTTTCAACCTGAAGTCTGATTTGACTGTCTCTTGGCTCATTCAACCTACATACTTAATTCAAGTCAATTTCCTTTTTTTTTTTTTTTTATTTTCCATTTCATTGTTAATTATTTATCAGTAAAAAAAGGAAAAAAGAAAAAATATAATAATAATGGTAGATAATAAATGAAATAAAATGATTTTTATCACTTAGAAAAAAAAATTGCTCTCCAAATAGGAAAAAATTTAATAAACTTAATTTTCCGAATTAGGGCTTTCCTTTAGGATTTAAAAATAATAATAATTAAACTTCAAATTAAGGCCCTTTTTAAATTTTTTTTAGTCAAAATAAATAAATTAAAAACTTAAAGCCCATTGATTTTTCAAAATTAAAATAAACTAATATACCAAAGTTTTCAAAAAAAACTATAGATATCTGATCTCAACTAGCGAATACATAGGCATCTCTAAGGCCACGTAAAATCTGCAGAAACTTGGGTTTTCTTTTATTTTTATAATTGTAAAAAATAAGCCTAATTTCAAAAAAGTGATAATGATACCTATTAGAATTTAATAGATTAGCTCCTGAATTCAGAATCTTTTGATTTTTATTAAATTGAAATAAGAAACTGATAGTTGAATCATAGTTAATCTACCCAATTGATTACGATTTCTTTTTTTCCTAACTTTGGTCGAGTAGTGACTTCAAAAGTTTTTTTTTTTCAATTAAAAAAATCGAAATTTTCCAATTTCTCTAATCAAAGATTAGTACTGAATGAGTTAGAGTTTAGTATTAATTAGAAAATGAGAAATGAAATTAAAATAAGAAATCGAAAAATTCAGGCTTGACACTTCTTATTGTATTTAATTGATAATTTTAAAAAGAATTGCAATTTGTCCAAAAAAAAGCTCAATTCTTTCCCTTTCTTAAGTTTATCCTAGTGTTCTCTATATTATTTGCTCAATTATTTATCATTTTCTAATATAGCCACAACTTGGATGCAACATCTATCAATACATACAAAACCTAGTTATAAGTTAGCCAGCTAATTCTAATTGATTTTGTTACAATCCTATTACATAAATTGGTATTGTTACAATCCTATTACATATTTGAAACAAGGTTACTTAGATTTTGGGGTGCTCTGATTGTTTTAAGTAGGGATTTTTTTTTAAATTTTGTTAGTGAACTAAATCCACTCAAAAATATATGTAACGTAGGAATAATAAAATACATCAAACCAAATAGAGATCTAAAAATCTAATACATGCATTTTTTAAGATAAAAGATGGATGATATTACCTAACAAATTTCTTGTACAATCACGGAATGAAACTTAATAACTCTCATTACGAAAGACTCAAATTGAGATGATAAATAAAAAAGAAAACAAAATTAATTATAGGTAAAACTGTTGTAATTTAATGATATAAACATTACTTTTTCAACGAGATGAAATATGTTCTCCTCGAAATTTGTGTAAGAAAAGAAACAAAAACAATTGAAAAAGGACTTAGATATAAAAATACGACTTTGATGTGACTTTCATTCATTGATGGAAGATCGGGTACAAGCTTTTAGATTTAAATTAAGATTCTTATAATACGTTTAATTAACTTTATACGAGTACAGTACAGTAGTTATCTACCCCTCCCTCATAGATTTATTTTTGAATTATTTGATGTAATAGCTATTTTAAGAAACTGATATTGCAGCAAAATAATGGAATAATTCCTTTACATAACTAAACAAATAATTTTTATCCGGTCTTCTCAACTATATTTTTAAAAGAAACAATAAAAAACAGTCGATATTTCTCTATTTTATTAATTGCAACTAGATTTCTATCTTATTTGGTTTTATTTGGCAATCCGCTTCTTGTAATGTAATTATGGAAACATTCCGACCCATAGAAGCAAGTCCGAGATTTGTCGATTAAGTCTGAAACCGATCTACAGGGCAGGTTTTGGGGGAAGAGCCGAGGGCGGCACTGATGAGAAGATATTATTACGTTTTATAGAACCAACTTCATTTAGAAGAAAACCCAGATGGGGACGATGAAGGATTTATAAGATCATATGCAATGGAGGTGTTTCATACGTCTCTGGAAACTAAAGATGCCTTTTTAGAGTCCCTTATGAATTGTATTTGGACCCTTCGACAATGAACTTTTTTCTTTCTTTTTAGATTATTAACCCTAGAAGGTTACTCTTTTATTATTATTATTATTATTATTGTTATGAGCTTCATTTAAAAAATTTAAAGATAAAGTAAAAATATCCTTAAAAAAAATGAATTCTTTAAAATATTAATATGATATTTAACGACCTTAAATAGGATTCTTAGCATTGTACATGCTTAAAATTACTTAACATATCACAACAAAACACGAATCAACATAAAATGATCTAAACTGCAAGAATATATATATTTGTGTATACAATACGTATACTAAAAACAAACCAAAAAAACTATGTTGACTCTCTCGTGAATGGATAGCCTTAAACTGGAAATAAATATATTTAATATTTTGCATCATTTACATCCAACATTAACAAAGAATAAAATAAAAAATAAAATCATAAATGTTTGAAACCTATGCTCATAAGATATATATAGGATAAACTTAACTGGAATCTATATCAAGTTCTACGTTAAAGGATACATTGCAGTTTTTCAATGCGTACCAGCTACTATGCACATGATGGTAAATATAATAATGTAATTAAACTTCATAAATGTCTAGAAAATTCGATTAAATTGGCTTTACTTGTAAGCTAATAGTTTTATAAAGATCTAGCCCAAAAGTGGCCAAAGCAGTGAATTACCAAATTAATAAATGTTAATGAACTTATTTCAACTAATTTATTTAAAAATTGTAATCATATATTGATAATGTATTTACTATTGTAATTTTATAAATTAATATTAATCCCTCTTACAATTTATATAAAACTTCACTTGATGGTAAAATGAAACGATTTCGAGTCTACATATATAAAATAAAAATATATATAAATAAATAGATTAATAAATAGTTTAAAAAGATTAGATTACATACTATATATTATTTTATAATTATTATTCATTTATATGTATTATATAGATATTAGTATTTAAATTTTAATAATATATAATACAAAGTATTTGTAATATACATAAAACTTTTAAGTCTACACATAAGCTTAAATAAGTAAGTTCACTAGCTTAAACTAGAGTTTGAGCTCGGCTTATTTGTTAATTGAGCTCGAGTTAAGTCGAGAGCTTGAGTAGCTTGGCTCATTTGCACCTTAACTATTTGTAATGTCCAAGATTAAAAGCAGTAAATAATTAAATCAATAAATATTAATAAATTTATTTTACTTACTTAACTTAAAAGTTGTAATTATGTGTTAACAAGTTATTTATTACCATACCTTATAAGTTAGTACTATTCCTATCCCAATCTATGTGAAATTTCGCTTAATCATCACCAACAATTACTTGCAGAAGCAATTTAATCCATATGATATTATATTTTTAATCTAAGTCAATAATTGATTCATGTTTATTACATTTTGTTAATATTTTATATCTTGTTATTGAAATTCGTGATATCTATGTTATTCATGATTCATATTTAAAAATTATCTTGTCCAAAAGACTATGATTTTGAGTGCAAATGGTCATAATATTTTAAAAGAAATAAGTTAGAAGAGAAAAAAATTTATGGATTTTATGATGATTATAGGGACTGATTATCTCTATATATAGTATAGTAGATAATTTTAAAAATTACTATCATATCGTTATTGACTAAGTTAACTTTTAATGTCTATCTTATTTTTTATTTCTTTCTTTCCTTTACACTTGGTGTCATTTTAAGTTTTCTACTTTGACATTTGGTATATAAAATTTAACCATATCTATGATTAAATAGCTACTAATCTCTCTCTCTCTCTCTATGAAGTCTGTTCTCGTGTGATTATTTTTTATTTGTCAACTAAAAGCCAAAGGCAGTCCCTTTCTCACTCATCCCTCATCTTTCTCACTCTCTCTCTTCCACCGCCAGGCCTCAACACTCAACACAAACAGGAGATCTCGGAGTCCTTCCGTTAATTTTGGGAAAAAAAAAAAAAAGAAAAAAGCACCGCAAAACAAATAAATTACAAATTACAACACAAAACCAATCACTAAAACAAAACCTTCGCATAAATAACTCCCTGTTTGCTTGATTTCTTTTATAATTTGCAGTAAAAAATAAAACTCTATTTAAAATTTACATTTCCGAGTCATTATTCAATGCAGCTTCTCGCAGCTCCTCTTCTCCTATAAGAACAACACAAAGACAAACTTCTACATGCACCAATCCCTTTTCTTCTCTCTCTCTCTCTCTCTCTCTCTCTCCCTCCCTCCTTCTCTCCCTACTTCTGACACAAACCCAAATGGAGGATAGTGTAACTTTCTCTCTCTTCTCTTAGATCTACTCCCTTTCACATTCACTTTCGTAGAGGTATGCAAAACAAGAAGACCCACATACACAGATCTCGTTCTTCTGTATTAACCTTACTTGGGTATTCTTTTTTTTTTTTCTATTAATTCATCGCTACTATCATATATTTTGTATCTTTGCAAGATCGCCGTTTAAACTTACGATTCGAATTCACAGTTAGTGCCTTTTGATTTTTCTATTACGAATGAGATTATAAGTTTGTAAGGTCTTAAATTTTGCTATTCTTTGTTGAACTACGAGATTTTAATTTCCTTGGCATATCTAAATCTTGTACACACACACACATTTTGTGTATTGTGGAAAAGTGGTATGTTTTTATGTACTTCTTTTAGTATTATTATTATTTTATTCTGTGTATGATACTTTGGATTTGAAATAGTTGTGTGCTTTATGATGCTTCCTTCACTTGTATACAGCAATAATAATGTAAGATTCTATTGGGTTAGAGTGCTACTAGTTCACTACAGTGTTATATCATTACTTGCTAGTTTGTTTCGTATACTTGCTATTGTCTATGGTTATATTGGAATCGATAGTGATAAATCGAAGTCGGATTTGGTAATTTGCTATGTGATGGGTTGGATCTGTTGGAATTTTGGGTATTCTATAGATTAGCTAAATTAGTGGCTCTTTTAACTTAGATTTCTGCTATGTCCTTTACCTAGTTATGTTATGGGGGGCAAGCCTTGGCACAACTATTTTTGTCATTCTCTTGGGGACCGAAAAGGTCACGGGTTTGAGGCAGAGAAACAGCCTCTTTGCAAAATGCCGTTATAGACACATTTGATCTCCCTCCACTTAATGCCCACTTGGCTGGGGAAGCGTTTTGCTGCATTTTGATATGCCATTTACCTAGTTAAGTTGTGTTTTGACTATCTACCAAAAAAAAGCCATGTTTGACTAATTGGATGATATACTGTCTATATCGTAGGTGTAGATCTTCAAAGTATCGGTCAATAAGGTATAAATCATGGCTTTAGGGAAATATAGTAGGATCGACAACAAGCGGTCCTCATCGAGTTATTGCTCAACCGTGACAATTGTTGTTTTTGTGGGTCTGTGCTTGGTTGGAGTATGGATGATGACATCATCAGCGGTTGTTCCAGTCCAAAATGTAGATGTGCCCCAGGATAACCAGAAAAATGAAGTGAAAGAACAAGTGATTGATAATAGTAATGAGGTGAAGGAAGAAGTGAATGAGAATACAGGTGCGGTGAAGGAACAGGTAACTGATGGGGGAGATGGAAATATGAAGCAATTCGAGGATAGTCCCGGTGACTTACCTGAGGATGCCACCAAAGGAGACAGTAATGATACAGGCTCTCAGAGTGAGAAGAATGGTAGTTCTCAAGAAAACCAAGAAGAGAAACAAGAAGAAAAGCTGGAAACTAAGACTGAAGAGAAGGAAACTTCACTGGAGGAAACCAAGTCAGATGATGGGGAGATCAAAATAGAAGAGAAACAGCAGAATTCAGAAACTGAAGATGGAGAGGGTGAATCTGAAGAGAAGTCTGGTAAGAAGAAATCTGATTCAAATGAGACTCAATCTGAATCAGATGACAATGAAAAGAAAACGGATGAAATGGAGAGGGGTTCTGAAGAGGAAACTAGGAACGAGGAGAAAGGGAATGGTCAGATAGAGGAGAAAGTGGAGCAAAATGACAATAACCTGTCTGATGATAACTCAGGTGAGAAGAAGGACGAGGCTCAGATGAAAGATGAAGTGTTTCCTTCTGGGGCTCAGTCAGAGCTCTTGAATGAAAGTACCACTCAGAGTGGGGCATTCTCTACACAGGCAGCTGAGTCAAAGAATGAGAAGGAATCACAAAAGTCCTCAAAGCAACAGACCGGGTACAAATGGAAACTATGCAATGTCACTGCTGGTGCCGATTACATACCTTGTCTGGACAATTTGCAAGCAATTAAGAGCCTTCAAAGTACCAAGCACTATGAACATCGTGAGAGGCATTGTCCTGATGACCCTCCTACTTGTCTTGTACGTCTTCCTGAACAATACAGGCGCCCCATTAAGTGGCCTAAAAGCAGGGAAAAGGTTGCCTATCGCTTTCCCCTCTTTTTATATTTTTTAAACTTATATATATATATCTTTAACGATCAACTTATGATATTTAACTAATTGATACTTTTACACAGATATGGTATTACAATGTCCCACACACTAAGCTTGCAGAATTAAAGGGTCATCAGAACTGGGTGAAGGTAATGGGTGAATACCTTACTTTCCCTGGTGGTGGAACCCAATTTAAACACGGTGCTCTCCATTACATTGACTTCATAGAGAAGGTTAACTGCTCTTCTCCTATTCCTTTAAGCAATTTAAGCAAAGACTTAGTGCTTCAATGGTGATTGTAGCAAAGCTTGCAAGCTGCATGCATTTTATTTTCTTACATGGTGCCTTATTTCCTTTTGTTGTTTATTTTCGTTTCTATCCATCCTTTCTCATGTAGATATATATCTTCAATAGTTTTCTGTAATTTCTTCCTCTTACTCTCTTCATATCAACAAATTCAGCATTGCTTTCCCTTAAAATCTAGGAAGAACGACTTTCCCATCTGGGCTTGCTAATATTGCTTCCCCTAATCCTGTCATTGGGGTTTATGTAGTCTGTGCCTGATATTGCCTGGGGAAAGCATACTCGTGTTATTTTGGATGTTGGATGTGGTGTTGCTAGTTTTGGGGGCTATCTCTTTGATAGAGATGTCCTTGCTATGTCACTTGCCCCAAAAGATGAACATGAAGCTCAGGTGCAATTTGCTCTTGAGAGGGGAATTCCTGCTATATCTGCAGTGATGGGTACCAAAAGACTTCCCTACCCTGGCAGAGTATTTGATGTGGTTCACTGTGCTCGGTGCAGAGTTCCATGGCATATAGAAGGTACTTAATGTTCTATTCTTTTAGAATGATTGCCCCTGAATTATTACCTTAAAATTCTGTTTCGATTTTATCATTTTGTTCCTTTTCAAACAAGCTATATGTATGGGATGTTGACTGTGATCAAAATGTGTAGGGGGTAAACTTCTATTGGAGCTCAATCGTGTTTTGCGACCTGGTGGATACTTTGTGTGGTCTGCTACTCCAGTATACCAAAAGCTTGATGAAGATGTTGGAATTTGGAAAGGTAAGATTTTGTTATTCAAGATATTTTCTGATCTTATGAGGATATGTTTTTACAAAATTTGTATGACAATATGGATTTACATCTATTGATTTTACTTACTGATTGTAGCCATGAGTGCATTAACGAAAAAGATGTGCTGGGAGCTTGTTTCGAGAAATAAGGACACTGTGAATGGAGTTGGTGTAGCAACATATAGGAAGCCTACTGATAATGAGTGCTATGAGAAGAGATCACAAAATGTGCCTCCCTTGTGTTCTGACTCAGATGATGTAAATGCTGCCTGGTAATTTCTTTGGCTCTGAGATATGAACGTATTTTTCCTTGTTTTATAAGATACTCATGGTTTTAATTACTCTTTATTATTATTTGATCCTATGCAGCAGCTCAATTAAAAAGACGTTTTATTTATGTACTAAGAACTAATCAACCCTGTGGGATCCCCTCAAAAGAGATTTATGGGACTACAGGACTAAAAAGCACTATTAAATATGTGTATAGATATCTTTTTTAAGTATTGCTTGATTTGTAGTTAAATCTTTCCATGTAAGATTCCCTGGTGTGCAGCTTGCTTGGAAAAGAAACTAAAAAATATCTTTGTTGGCAGGAATGTTCCTTTGCAAGCATGCATGCATAAAGTACCTGTAGATTCCAAGGAGCGTGGGGCACAATGGCCGGAGGCATGGCCAGCAAGGTTGCTGAAAACACCTTATTGGCTGTCGAGTTCCCAGGTAGGAGTATACGGTAAGCCCGCACCAGAGGATTTTGCAGCTGATTATGAACACTGGAAGCGTGTAGTGACCAAGTCATATATGACTGGGCTTGGCATTGATTGGTCAAATGTGAGGAGTATCATGGACATGAGATCTGTCTATGGAGGGTAAGCAAAATAATCTATTACACATAATGTAGTTTCTGGGAAATTCCAGTAGGGAGTTGGGTCCCCATACTGTTTCCAGTTTTCCTAGTCCACGCAAATGTGGTTTTTGCTTTGCAAAAACTTTCTCAGTTTTGCTTCTGATGGAGACTGGCTCTGCAGATTTGCTGCTGCTCTAAGAAATTTGAATGTATGGGTCATGAATGTGGTTTCAATTGATGCACCGGATACGCTACCTATCATCTATGAACGAGGTCTTTTTGGCATTTATCATAATTGGTGTGAATCTTTCAGCACCTATCCCAGGTCTTACGATCTCCTGCATGCGGACCATATCTTCTCCAAAGTCAAGACTAAGTAAGTCACCTTGTTCTTGCGGTGCCCATCACTCAAAAAATCCAGTAATGCCATTTAATAGGAACTAATCCTCTCTTTGGTTGTTTCAACCTACCAGGTGCAATCTTCTAGCTGTAGTTGCAGAGGTTGATCGGATCCTAAGGCCTGAAGGAAAGCTGATTGTTCGGGACGATGTCGAGACTATTGGACAGGTGGAGGACATGGTGCGTGCTATGAAATGGGAAGTTCGCTTGACTTACTCAAAGGGTAAGGAAGGATTGCTGTGTGTCCAGAAATCCATGTGGAGGCCAAGCGAGTCAGAGGCAGTCCCATATGCCATTGCTTGAGCTGAATCATTCAAACCATTCCCTTTTCATTCTTGTGGCCGTAGACAGCAGTGATTAAATTTAGATATTCTTTTCATGTTGATGTAATTCACAGCAACTGTATCTTTTCTTAGCCCCCTTGTAACTTAGGTTCACCAATCTCCGATCCTTGGTGTCCAGTTTTCTTTTTCCTTCATATATTGTTTAAGAAATGGGTGTTAGGAGTATTTGTTGTGGTTTTGTTTAGTACAGTCATCATCAATTAAATTCTTGCAAACTGTAAAGTCCATTGGCTCAATACACAGGCAAGATTTACAGATTTTGCATTTTGATGATTTGTGGTTCCGTACTGTAGCCATTTTGTATATTAGTGTGAGCCTTTTGGATGTTTCAAGTATCTTATCGTCAGATTCTGTTGTAATCAGTTCATGTAGTGTAGTTCATATATTGCCATATTGGATGGATACTTGGTATCCATGTAATCCTTTACCTCTCATATTATTGGATATAATTGATAGAGATACGGATAGAAACACTTAACTACTATTCCCGTCATTAATATAATTCCATCAAAATGAGCAGCTCAAAGCACTTGGGTGTAGGCGAGTTTTCTTATTGAAACACTTAACGAGTTTAAAAATAAGAACTTTTAAGCGGATGATTAGATCCAACAATTGACACTTATTTATTTATCAGTGCTGGGGTGCATTTTGTATTTCTTTTATAAACACAACGTAGGGAGTTGATGAAGTGATGCTTAGAATTTCTTTGATTTACATTTTAGGAAGTGTAAGTGTGTGTGTATATATGTATATTTCTCTTAACCAATAATTCTGAACATCAAGTGTTAGTTGAAAAAAACAAATGTATATATTTTATAATACCATCTAAGCACATGAATTGAAATAACTAGAGGTGAACAAATATAGACTAGAAAGATATGAGGTCATTCGTATATCTTATTCTCTAAGAATAAGTGTTCAAAATTTTGAATTTGAAATCTATCCTTTAATATTTTAGAACTGCTTTAGAATCTGTATTATATAAAACTTATAATGTATATAGTATTTTATGAAACTTGTAAATTTTTTCTATTTTTTCATAAATTTCATCTTCGTACCTTTTTATCTTTTAATTACAATGAACTTTGGTTATTTTTTTTTATGTCAAAAGATTATTTTTCAATCATTAAATGAAATAAATATTAAATTACACTATTAACAAAATAATTACGTAGCAAAAGCATGAGGTACGTATATAAACAAAAAGAAAATATAAGTTCTTTAGAACTAATAATAAATATTACCTCTTGAAGTTTAGATTTACTATTTCTAGGTTTCAATTACTAGCTTTAATTTTAGGGTTTATAGTAATTTTTCTTTTGAACAAGAGGGTTTATATTAAGTTTATACCTTTTTTTATATTAATATAATATTATTTTTATTCTTTTAAATTTATTTGATCGAAAAAAATAAGGTTCTTTTTCATTCATTAATATATATTATATTATTTAGTAAAATTTAAAAGGTGGGTATAGGTACCATAGATTGTGCACTTTATATATAAGGTACAAAACACAGGTTTTAAGGTATGTACAAAGTATAAAAACATCATATTTGTACTATACCCTATAAAAGAAAATATTGAAAAATCACTAGCAAGAATCTACCTTATAATCCTCAATACTTACTTGAAACGTATCAGTAGGATAAGATATGGATAAATATCATATATAATAAGGTTGCTTGCTTACTTCTATAAATAAAAATATGATAAAGAAATATTATATGGACACTAATTACCCTAAAAAAATTATATTGACATTAAAAATGAAATAGGTGAGATATTAAGAGAAATGTTCATAGGTAATGGTCCAAATGAAAATATTCATAATCCACTAGAAAACTCGTCTAAACTCTAACCTATTTAACAATGAGATACCAAGGTAAGAGGAACTCATTAATTAACTTGAACATGGTAAACTATCATAAAAAGAAATACTTCCTTAGGCATTTTATATGTTTCCCCACATAGAAGGATGTGAATATGATATCTCTATAACCTGTACTATTCTTGGAGCTTATATTCTAAAGTATATAAAGTATACGTTTAAGGGTAACTTGTACCACTTTCTAAAAATTATTAAAATAATAAAAATGAACGGAAAATATCATTATATTTCTATTTTTAAGTTTTAAGTTCTACCAAAAAGAAAAAGAAATAAACTTATAGGCTAACCATGCTCATTATTTATAGAAAACTCTAAACCTTAAGCATTTCATATCGCCCCTCTCTTATCTTAATATTTAATTGTATATTTATGTTTTCTATCTCTTCTTCCTCATTACTAACCTTATTATACTATTTATCATAACATTTGCGTAGAGGGTTTGCTTCTCTATGAATGTGTTATTTCGTCACTTTTGTTATGTGATGTCACTATCATATCTCAATTATCCAAGTTAGCTATTTGGAAATCCTTATTTTAAAATAACTTATACACCTTTAATTTCCTAGATATTAAATTAAATGGAGTTTTCTTGAGCAAACCATGTTTTCCTTTGATTTTGTTTGCTCTCTCTCCCTCTTCTCCATCTGTAACACCTAGGAAATTCTAGTGAAATATAAAATAGGATAAAGAATCATATTAAATAAAAGTCAGGGCAGCATTGTAAGTTAATAATTTAAGTTGAGGGTATAATGGGGATTACAAAAGATTAGGGTTTACAAGGTTGACCTAGCTTTGAAAGCTCTCCTTGTCATTTGTCACAGATACACACTACCAACAGAGAGAAAGAGCTATTCTCCAATTGACTGAGTAATCCTTCCTGAAGCCTTAAAGTAAGGCATACTATCTATCCTTTTTCATTGTGATTTTGATAAACAGATAAGAAAATTCATGTCCTTTAGGATGTAGAATCTTGATGCGTTGTCAAATTTGTGTGAAGAACATAGATTCTACGGTGAGAGAAGAAGAAAAGGTCAATCATTTGGCAATTATAAAGTCACAATAATTAGGGATTGTATAAGATCTTTTGAAAAATCTAAGTATAATAGAACTTATGTTTAGTTAGTGAATAATTGATGAAAAGTAAAAAGAATGAATTTAGAATGGTATAAGATATGATATTGAATTAGGAACATTGAGTTGAGAGGGAGTTGGTGGATAAAAAATTGAAAAGGGATAAGTTTTAAGTGAAATGTTGGCATATGGTCAGGAACTATGGCTGTACTTTTGATTGTGATTCCCATGGGGATTCAAAATTTGTTTTAGATGTGATCTTGAGAAGGAGTTGAGAGGTGGAGAAAATCGCGGGTGTGATCCTAGTCATGATCATTGGACTTAAAGTTCAGAGAAGAACACAATCAAGGAATACGATCGTGTTCCTAAGCATGATCCTTACGAATGTTTTCTTTTAGTCCTTTACTCCAATATAAATCGTATTTGACCTAGCAACTTATGATTTCATAGTTTAAGGATCTAAGTAAGAATTTACATAGACTCTAATATTAGTAATCCTTTGCCATTACAAGTTTTACTTCTTTTAATAGCGTTATCTAAACTAAATCAAGTTCCCTAAGTATGCAACACATTTTTGTTAGGTGTGATTGTTATGATAGTTATTTGAAATTAGACTAATTGATATTGGACCCTTAATCATGCTGTGTTCCTTGTGCATGGCTTCACCTATGGGCAAATGGTGGTAGAACCCTAAGGGGCACCACAATGATCAATGGGTCGTGATAGCCTTAGTAGACTTACCAATTGAAATTATTTGAGGTAGATTAAGAATCTTGGGGCAGGAGGTGGCAATTCTTAGGTACAATGTTTTGAGTAAAATATATATATATATATTATTGCTACTGTATGGATAGGGTTATGAATACCCTTATGTGATAGTTGAAGGACTAAATTTGAAGACAATAATCCATTGTATGTTATCTGGCTATTGCATATACTGCATGTGTTATTACATGATTTGTTCATGTGCATGTGTTTATGTATACAAGCTCTAACTCACTCCTTATTTTTCCTTACAACTACAGATTAGTTAAATAAGTATGCTAGATATGATAACTACGGTAATATGTACTATTATAACTAGGATTGAGAGAGTAAAGAATACTACTGTTATTATGATGGAGATCAGGCTTACTAAGTTTTGTTTAAGAAAGCTAGTGTTAGATGAATTGGAGATTTAAATTTTTATTTTAGAATCGATTATTGTTAGACATTTTTTTTTATTTGAAAAATTAGAGTTGATTCTGGATTTGTCTATTTGTGAGTTGTAAAGACTCAATTTGAGCTGTTAACTTCTATTATTGAGATTTATTATTACCTATGGAGGATGCATTTCTACAAGTGAATTGAAGGTTTCAATTGTGATTTCTATAGCCTAACTGTCAATAGAGGATTAGGGACAGCTGTCAATCTATGATGTTATTAGTTTGGTGCATTATAAATTAGGTGGTATCAAAACTTAGGTTTTGATCAACTTAAAAAGTGATGAATCTTTAGAAGAATGTGAGTAAGGGTAGACTTAAGAGGATCGATTGTTTCGCTAAGTGTTTGATGTTTGCTTCCAAAAGAGTATATTATTCCTTACCTTTGATTGCTTCTTCTTCTTTTTTTTTTTTTTTTTTTTTGCTTATCTTCTAGTTTACATTCGTTCCTCTTAGTTATTAACTAATATTCTATTTCCTTCCCTCTATTCTATTCAATTTATTCTTACAAAATGCCACTTAGGAGAATTCATTTGCCTAATGTCAATGTTAGTAATGAACAAGCTGCCCTAGCAAAGGGAAACTATTTGGGTTCGTAGTAGGTGAACAAATGCCATAAGATAGTTATCCTATTCAAGGCAGCTAAGTGCCACAAGGTAGACAAGTACCTCAAGTGAGATAAGGACAAGTAACAGTTAATGGTATATAGTTGCTATAGACTATGAATAATCTGTTAGGAGACAGTAGGAATAGTTCTCCCTAAAAAAGTTTGCTAGATAGGAGAACTCCTTCAATCCTAAGAAGGAGGACTTACTTGAAGCACATCATTGGATTGAGGACATTGAAAAGATCTTTATAGCTTTTGGGGTATCGAAAGACTGAAATGTAAGCTATGTGACTTATATGATGAAAGGAATAGCAGCTGAATGGTAGGAATGTGAGTGCAGATTAGCCTAAGGAGTGATTAACTGGCAGAGTTTCTAAGAGTGGTTTTATCGTAAGTACTTCTCAATTAGTGTTAGAGATGCAATGGTAGTTGTGTATTACAATTGTTAGCAAAGTAGAAGCATAGTTGTTGAGCATGAGTTGAAGCTGATTTGCCTCAGTTAGTTTTTGTCAGAGGTAATCTAAGCTAACAATCAGTCACGAGCTCATCATTTGCTTAAAGTTTTAGAGCCAGACCTATAGTATGAGGTAGGCTACTTTCAATTGATGACCTATGCTAATATAGTGGAAAGGGCAAAAAGTATAGAGCAAAATAAGAAGTAGAGGGCAGAGCAACTCTGTCAGTTAAGAGCAAGGTGATATCGGGCAAGTGTACCTATCAGTTTTAATATAACGAATGTGAGTCCGAGTTGATCCCTCAGAGACTTCGAGTACTAATATTAACCTTAGCTTTATTATCTAACTGGAAAATTATGATGGGTTGAATGAATTAAAAATACTAAAATTAACAAACTAATCTAATTATGAGACTTGATTAAGCAATTTAGAAAGCGATAAAATTGAGAACGTCTTCAAGAAAGCAAACAACGTATTTAGGAATTATTTCCCCTAGTATTTAACATGTGACCGCTTAAAATGTATCCAATTCAATCTCTATTATTCTTGACCGGAAGGATTCACAATTAAAGTTAACACCTTTCTCAAGCATATTAACCCTAATCCTAAATTATTTACCGGAATCTCTTCCCTTAGTAATATAATTTAGAATCGCATTAATGTATAATGAATTTCCACATAAAAGAACAACTTTCCGGAAGAAACATGTATCTTATCTCTAAGTATACATGTAATTCTCTCCAATTATGTCAAGATCTCATTACACATGTGATTTCTCAATCATCATGCATAATATCATAGATCGATACCCTAGAAATATCAATTAACAATTAAATAACATAATTGAATCAAGAAAAGATAAAAACTTTATTGAAAATTATCAATCAATCTAATAGTCACATAAGACCCTAGGTTCCACAATCCTAAATATAAGAATCATAAACTATCATAATGAAACTAAAAATGAATTGCAACAAAATCAAGAAATAAAACATGAAAACCCCCCTTTTTGTTAATGAAAAATCTCTTCAATCTTGAAGTTAGGTGTTGCTTTCGCCTTTTTCTCTTCCTTTTCTTCAAGTCTCTTCTCTTTTGAATGTCCAATCTTGTGTGCGACACCCTAGTAAGTCCTTTTATAATGTATTGTAAAGTCCCTTTTTTTCATCACCAGACACAGCCTAAGATACAGTCGTGTCCCCAGGTCGTGTAACTTTCTGACCTTGGCAAATCTTCCTGGATGGACACAGCCTGGGGACACAGTTGTGTCCCAGACTGTGTAACTTCAAAACTTCATAACTCATTCATTTGAACTCCAAATTGAGTGAAACTTGATTCCTTTTTTTCGTTTTTCTATCTAAGAACGCGTTCAAACCTTGAAATCAAAATTTTACTCCATTAAGTATCAATTTCTTTAAAGAAAACCAAAGATGTAAGGGAAATACTATAAAATCACCATGTGAAATGTATTTAAAATAAGAGTTATCATAAGGTTAGGCCGAGTGTTCCATATTAGGATAAGGTAAGAGGCCCATGATGTAAATGCCATCTATTAGACCAATAGCCATTTCAATGTATTTTTACTTGGCTAAACCAACTTTATTAGTGTTGCCTCTACCCTCAGCCCTAGCAACTATAGTAGCAAGATGCAGGTGCCTAAGATGTTTTGGGCCACAGGAGCTTAACTAGTGCAGTTAACCAGAAGGGGTATGTTTTCCTTATAACAAAATCAGGCATTTAAGTAGGAATTGTAATGAGAAACCAACTTCCCAAGGGACACTGAGCTTTTGAGTGTTGCATTAGCAAGAATCAATTAACCATAGTCTCACAACCAATTACAGCTCAACTTGTTATAGTACAGCCATTAGTGAGACTTCAAGGGAGAGCCTTAACAACTAAACCTCAAGATCTTAGATAAAGAGACCTAGCTTGTATTTATGCCCTATAGTAACAGTAAAACTAAGATGCTTATGATCAAGACACCATAGTAGGTATGCTTTCTATACACTGTCACGCCTTGAAGTAGTAGAGTCATAACGGTTCCGCCATACAAACTATTCTAAGATAGAAGCTGACCATACAGTCGCTATCTTAGACCTAATTCATATGAGGCGATCATGACTAACCTGCTTTGAAATAAACGGTTCATAAATTAAATATGTTATTTACTTATGAACTTAAGAAAAATAAATATTCACATTAAAATAATCTGAGTATATTTACAAGATTTAGCAACTTAACATAATCTACTTGAGTAATTTGTAAATTAATACTAAAAGCTTTAAAAATAAATATAAATTTGAGAGTGTATCTGGTCTTCAGTTTATATCCTCACTCCCCTAGGATCCAGCAGTTGCTAGGTTTAAGGTAATTATAGGTCGCTTCCTCGCTAGCACCTGCAACAACGTCTATAGGGATGTGAGCAACTACAGCTTAGTAAGTTGGGATGGAGACTTAAAACTATACATTAAACACAAACAAAGTTATCAATTAAATTAGTTAGATGTAATGCATGTTTAACAAATGCCATTACACGACGTTGTCCAGCCTATCGTAAGATTCTAAAAATTTCACCTGCTCTAATTTGGGTTAAGAAGTTTCTATTAATGCAATACCTCACAACCAAACCTAAGCTTGTGCAATGGAGACACCACACCTCTTACGATTACCTTCGACCCATTGACTTTACCCTTGTCGCGACCTCCTCACTTGTCATTTAGTTCGATTAAGGATGGAAAAGGGACCAATTATGCTATCCGGCATTATCCCTTTTGAAAATGGTTGGTATTTGGCTAGAGAATCCTAATATTTCCCTAATGGTTGCTATGTAAGTCCAATATAAATTTATGAGTCAAATATTCATTTAAATCTGGTTTAATGTGTTTAATCATTTCAAACAAATCACATAAATCCCAGTGAGCAGCAAATCAGAATCATATCGGTAGCTTAGAACAAGCACATGCGCATAGCCAATTATCTAGCTAGCACAATCAAGTACAATTTCAAGCCTCCAAGTACTACAATTTAGTGCTCCAAAATACAATAACGTATTAATCCCAACTTACCTGGACTCTTCGCTTACTCAAGGTACAACTCACACTAGCCATTGCCAAAAATCTCTATAGTACAAATATTGTTTCAATTTTCACATAATTATCTTATATAAACTTTATTCTGTAGTACTATTATGTTATCTTTAGTTTAGGGTTTAATATACCTAATTATCCAAGTTTTTAAGTCTTTTACAATTATTCCTAATTTAGGTTGAGTTTCGATTCAGTTTTTTAAGTTGGTTTCTGAATTAGGTTTTTAACTCATTTTTTTATTAGGGATTTTATATGTAAACCCTAAGAAATCATTCTGACCCATAATGTGAAGTTAATCGCATTATTTTTGGATATCCTAAATATCGTTTTTGGTCTCTAATCAATGTTTTAGTTTGTGCTGTACTTCCTAATCCTAATTTAATTATCGAATTTATTCCCGATGTGAGAAAATTTTATATTTTTCATATAAACACCTAAATTTAAGTTTCCTACCAAATTTATTACATATTTTTATTACTATTAGAATATCAATTTTAACGTAATATTTTCCTACTCATTTGTTTCTTATATTTACATATTATACATTATCACCTCATATGTACATAATATACGTATCTAATAGTCTTATCACTTCAAATATCATCTCCAACGTCAATTAACATCTCAAAATATCTAAATTCATCCAAAATTAGATTTTATACCTAATTATCTTAAATTACAAAATTAACTTAAAATATACTATTTTACCTATTACATATTTACTATATAATACCCTAATAATTATATTTAACACCCTAAATGTTACAAATATCATACTTCATCAAATTTCAACATCTTAAAACATATAATTATGCCCAAAATCAATAATTATCCTTTTAATTACTTAATTAGGCAAAAATTACCCATTTTATGCATTATTTTAAAGCCTAAAAATTATCTAAAAATTTCAAAAATTAATTTTTGAAAAAGGATTTCATGACATTGTTCTATATCACATAAGTAGTCTACACAAAAATTTTGAGTTCAAACTACAATCTTAAGTCTATTTATTTCTAATTCGAAATATGCTCGATTTTACGTTATTTCTTAAGGATAGTATATTTCTAGACATAAATTCATCAAAATAAAATTTTTTCCTAAATCTGCATACTAAAATATCCTAGAATAACAAGATTCATAATTTTCTAAATATTTTTAATATTTTTAACAATTTAAGAAAAATCGAGAAGAAATTACAACTTACCGAAGTTTGCTGCTCCAACCACAAAGGCCTTGTCAGCTGGCTTAGGCGCTGCCACCACAGTGTGGTGGTGGTGGCCATCTACTCTTAGGTTGCCGTCAGGTGGTGGTTCCCTCATAAGGCCCTAATTATACAGATTTTAGCAATTTTTTTTTTTTTTTTGCAGTTAAACTCTAACTCTAAAATTTTTGTTTCTCTCTAATTTTTCTACTCTCCAATTGACTAAATTAGCTTCTAAAACATTTTGA
The DNA here is from genome assembly GCA_024138015.1 of Lumnitzera littorea. Taxonomy (NCBI): domain Eukaryota; kingdom Viridiplantae; phylum Streptophyta; class Magnoliopsida; order Myrtales; family Combretaceae; genus Lumnitzera; species Lumnitzera littorea. The sequence goes on along the minus strand of JAMXBB010000009.1, from coordinate 91,124,388 downwards.
AATATTTATTGGGCTAATTTGATTTTTTTCTTCCAATTTTCACTTAATATTTGTCCCTTATCCTTTTCCAATTTACTTTTTGTTTGTCTTAATTTAATTGGTTGCTTTTATTTACTCAATTCTAAGCAGCTACGCCTTAATTCTGGACAATTCCATATTTTTCCATAATTTTCTTGATTTTTCTTTAATTATTCTTGTATTTTCTTTAATTAATTAACATTATTGTAGCATATTTCATGTATTTTAAGTAATTTCGCATATTTTTACCTACATGTAAATACATATATGGTATAAATAAATAATCCTAAATATTATTTAAGTTATTTTATGATTTTTAGTGTGTATATAGTTTATCTCTATCAATTCATTAGTTATCGAAACTCGTTTTACGTATTTCGGATAAATAACAGAAAATTTTCATAAAATTCAATATTATATTAATTAATCATTTTATTACTTATTTTCCTAAATTCAAACTTACGGGATCACTTTTATTAATAATCATAGCTTCATCGTAAAATTTGGGCTAGATTAAATAATTTGCTTGATTGTCGTAAATTCTACGAACCGAAGTAATTGATTACAAGGCTTACATACACTCTACTAGGGCTTTTGTATTATTCAATATCAGTGCTACTCTTTCATGTATTGCAAATGATTTTATGCATGTATGTGGATTAAAACCCAAACCGTTGTGTGATTCTTTGAGTGTGAGCATTCCCTTAGAGTCGGAATAGTGTTAAACAAGATATGTAGGGATGTTGAAGTGGAGATCCAAGGTCGAGTTATGCTTGCAGACATTTGGGTCTTGGAAATGTCAAACTATGATGTTATCTTGGGGTTAAATTGGTTGTCCAAGTACCATGTTACCATCAATTGTCACAACTTAGTGGTTTATTTTGACATCTTAGGTGAAGACCTAATTAGCTTGAAGCTAGAAGCACAAAGACCTAAGGGATTGCCTACATTTGAGTTATGGGGTAACAGTAGATTGACAACGTTAACAGCTGGGCTAAGTTCAAAAGTGAAGCTTGAAGAAGTACTTATGGTAAAGGAATTTTTAGTAGTATTCCTTGAAGATTTTCCTAGTTTACCCCCTAGCAAGGGAAATAGAATTTAATATTGATATAATGTTAGGTATAGCGCCAATTGTTAAGCTAGCTTATGGGATGGCACCGGTAGAGTTGGAGGAGCTAAAGGTGCAGTTAGAGGAATTGTAGAGTAAAGGATTTAGCAGACCAAGTGTATTACCATGGGGAGCACTGGTTCTCTTTATCAAGAAAAAAGGATGGAAGTATGACATTATGCAACAATTATATGGAGTTAAATAAGGTGACAATCAAGAATAAGTACCTTCTACCTAGAATTGATGATCTATTTGATCAATTATAGGGAGCTAGGTATTTTCCAAAATTGACCTAAGGTTGGTATATCACCAATTGAGGATTAAGGAAGAAGATATTCAAAAGGCGAGCTTCAAAGCACAGTATGGTTTGTTTGAGTTTATAGCGATGTCATTTAGCTTAACGAATGCATTAGTAGCATTCATGGTAGGACTGACAATTTGGGAATCGAACACAATAAATCCAAACATGACATGATACGATTTAAACGGGTTAGTATATGAAAATTTTGGTACGAGACACAAATGGGTCTAACCTATTTAAACATAATTAAATTCACGTCTAAGTTTGGGTCAAGCTTCTAGATTCGAACATGGCATTCGAGACACGCTATATATTCTTTATTCTTTTTGCTACATTGTAGCTTAAATGGGAAAAAACTTATGAACTCATGTGTAAATTCTGTGACTGCATTTCTTGAAAATTCTACAGATAATGCGATAAATTTCGAAATTAGCACCAGCAGTAATACTAATATCCATATAAGTTATGATTCTACTTAATTTAATGATTTTATGTAACTTAAATTTAGTATATTTTTTTTACTGTATCATAGTTTAAATGGGAAAAAAATTACGAACTTATGTATAGATGTTTTCACTATCTCTCTTGAAAATTTGAGAAATAATGTGATAAATTTGAAAATCAACACTAGTAGTAATATTAATATGCACTTAATTTAGTGGTGTTACATAACTTTAATTTTTGGATTTCATGTATTTGGTAAGATTTTGATTTACTAAAAACTTTTGTTTTGGTTGTAATCTTTTATTAAGAATAAAAATACTATATCATTTGTCTTTGTAAAATTTAAATATTATTGTCATTCTTTTCACTTTGTATCTATAAATATTTTATATATTTAATTATAAATTTTTAATCGATAAATAATATCAAAACAATGATAAACGCGATATGATATAATAGCACAAATTTTTTGCCCTAATATAAACATGTCTAACTCAGATACGAGATACGTTAGGTCACTGGTTTAAGTTCTCATACACGATTAAAAAATATGTTGTATCACGGGTTTAGATTTTTTAGATATGAATTCATTTAGACACGGAATCAAGATACAATATGATAACACAAATTACTGGCCCTAATTCATAGATTTGATGAATAGGGTCTTTAGAGATTTCCTTGATAAGTTTGTAGTCATCTTTATTGACGACATATTGATTTATTTAACGAGTAGAGAAGAACATGCAGAGTACTTGAGGCGAGTATTTAATAGGTTACGAACTAAGAAGTTGTACACCAAATTCAAAAAGTGCAAGTTCTAGCTAGAAGAGGTACCCTTCATAGGGCATATTGTACATAAGAATGGTATTTCGGTTAACCCAAAGAAGGTAAAAGCTATAATAGATTGGCCCAGACTACAATCAATGATTGAGATTTGAAGTTTCTTGGGACTAGCAGGTTACTATAAACACTTTGTTGAAGACTTCTCTAAGATAGCTGCACCATTCACCAATTTAACACAGAAAGGGGTAAAGTTTGACTAGGATGATCAATGTGAAGCTAGTTTCTTAAGGTTGAAAGAGAAGCTTGTATTAGCATTGGTTTTATCACTACCCCATAGTGCAAAGGAGTATACAATATATAATGATGCATTAGGCTAAGGATTGGGGTGTGTTTTAATGTAAGAAAGGCGAGTGATTACCCATGCCTTTCATCAATTGAAGCCTTATGAATGGAACTATCCAATGTACAATTTGGAATTGGTAACAATGGTTTTGGCATTAAAGCTATGGAGACATTATTTATATGGTAAGAAGTGTAAGGTGTACACAGACCATAAAAGCCTAAAGTACATTTTCACACAAAGAGAGATAAATATGTGACAAAGACAATGGTTGAAGCCAATTAAAGACTATGATGTTGACATTCTCTATCACTTCAAAAAAGCTAATGTCGTGGTAGACGCTTTTAGCAAGAAGAAGAAGGGAAATATTGCTATAGTCATTACCTCCTAGAAATAATTGTTTGAAGATATACGTAAGTTAGAACTAGAGGTAATTACTCAAGAAATTAGAGCCAAGTTGGTGGGTTTACGCAATGAAGATGTCAATGTTCAAGAAATCAAAAGCAGCATAGAACAAGCTAGGGTGACTGGATTTAATATTGATCAAGGAGAAATCCTCAGGTATGATAACAAACTATGGGTACCAAAGGATGAAAGCTTAAGGAAGGAGATCTTAAAAGAAGCCCATTATTCTAATAATTCAGTATACCCTTGTAGCACTAAAATGTAAAAGGACTCGAAAAGCCACTATTAGTAGAATAATATGAAATAGGAGATTGTCAAGTATGTTTTTAAGTGCATGACCTATTAGATGGTGAAGATTGAACACTAGAGCCAGGTGGAGAGTTACAACCACTTTCTATACCAAAGTGGAAGTAGGAGCATATGACAATGGACTTTGTCATACGTCTACCTAAGACTAAGGAAAAGTACGATACTACATGGGTAGTAGTTGATAGGTCGATGAAGATGGCCCATTTCATACCCATTCGTTTCAATTATATACTAAAAAGGTTGGCTAAGAAATATATGCATGAGATAGTAAGATTACATGGTATATAAGCAATGACTACTTCTAAAAAGCACACTTGATTTGTAAGTAGATTTTAGAGAATGTTGTAGAAGACTTTGGGAACCAAACTACAATATAGTACACAGCATTCCAACACCACCCCACCCCCTAAACAAATGGATAGTCCAAAAGAACCATATAAGTGTTGGACAATTTGTTAAGAGCCCGTGTCTTGGACTTTGGCAGAAATGGGACAAACACTTATGTTTAGTAAAGTTTGCTTACAACAATAGTTATCGGGCAACAATATAAATGGCTCCTTATGAGGCACTATATGGAAGAAAGTGTAGGTCTTAGTTACATTGGGATGAAGTTGGAGAAAAACAAGTCTTAGGACTAGGGCTAATAGAAGAGGTTGTTGATAAGGTGCGAGTAATTAAGCAACATATACAGACAACCCAAAGTAGATAGAAGAGTTATGTCGACTCAAAACGACACCTTTTGGAGTTCAATGTAGGAGGCAAGGTATTACTGAAAATATCTCCTATGAAAGGTGTTGTTAGATTCAGGTTGAAAGGGAAGCTAGGTCCTAGGTATGTTAAACTGTTTAAGGTAATAAAGAAGATTGGTAAGGTTGTGATGTATTCCACGTGTCAATGTTAAAGAAATATGTACCTGACAAAGAGCAAGATGAGGTTCAAAGTGTAACCCAAGGTAAAGTTTCAATTATGGCACTAAAACAGTTGGAGTTGTAACCAAACTTGTCAATAGTAGAGCGACTCGTAAAGATAGTGGGTACCAATGTCCAGGAGCTAAGGAGAAGGAAAATTCCATATGTTAAGGTGTAGTGGACGAATCGCCTCGAGCAAGAAGCTATGTGGGGGTTGAAGGAATAAATAAGGAAGAAATATCTAAAGCTATTCCAAGTAACAAGTAAACTTTCGAGGATGAAAGTTTCTATAAGGGAGGTAGGATATAATACTTAAGAAATTCAAGTGAAATATAAAATAGAATAAGGAATCATATTAAATAAAAGTTAAGGTAGCCTTGTAAGTTAATAATTTAAGTTGAAGGTATAATGGGGATTACAAAAGAATAGGGTTTACAAGATTGACCTACCTTTAAAAGCTCTCCTTATCATTTGCTACAAATACATACTAGTAATAAAGAGAAAGAGCTATTCTCTAATCGACTGAGCAACCTTACTCGAAGCCCTAAGGTTAGGCACACTATCTACCATTTTCCTTATGATTTTGATAAACAGATAAAAGAGTTTATGTCATTTGGGATGTACAATCATGGTGCATTGTCAAATTTAGGTGAAGAACAGAAATTCTATGATGGGAGAAGAAGCAAAGGTTGATGGTTTGGCAATTATGAGCAAAATACTGGAACACGGCTAGGAAACACAATCGTGCTTCTAACTGTGGTTCTTATAAGGATGCAAGACTTGTTTTGGGCATGATCTGAAGAAAGAGTTGAGAGGCATAGAGGATGATGGTCTAAGATCACAAGCATGATCCTAGCTGTGATCATTAAAGGTGAAGTTTGGAGGGGAATACGGTCAAGGAACATGGTCATGGTCTTAAGTGTGATCCCTACAATTGTTTTCTTTCAATCCTTTACTCCAAGATAAACTGTATTCAACTTAGTAACCTTTGATTTCATAGTTTAAGGATCTAAGACAGAATTTATTTTTTATACCACTATCCAAGTTGAATCAAGTTCCCCAAGTATGCGATACATGTTTGTTGGGTGAGCTTGTTAAGACAGTTATTTGAAATTAAACTAATTAATATTAGACCCTTAATCGTGTTGTGTTGCTTGTACGTAACTCAACTTAGGAACTGGTGATGGAAGAACCCTAAGGGGTACCTTAATGATCAATTGGTGGCAAAGTTCTTGGTAGAGTTACCCATTGAAATGATCTAAGGTGGATTAGGAATCTTAGGGTCGGAGGTAGCAGTTCTTAGGTATAGTGTTCTCAGTATATATATATTATTACTATGTGGATAGGGTCATGAGTACTCTTGTGTACTGCTTGAAGAATTAAATTTGAAGATAATAATCTATTGTGTGCATAGTTATCAAAATTGCGAGTCAACCATACGATTTTAAGAATTTATGATTTTATGATATTTTTCTTAGTTAAAATGACTATAAAATCATTTAAGTGTAGACTTTTGGTAAAGTTATGAATTTTGATGTATGATTCTATAAGCTTACTGTTAAATATTTCTCATGGATTTTGATGATAACAAAAAGAGAAAAATGCTAATGTACTAGAAAGTATGCAGCTATTCAGACAGTTCTTCAAAAAGTTTAAAATTGCAAATTGAGGTATATTTAAAAACTTATTCAAAAGGTTTGAATCGATTGAAAAAGAGATAAGTCTGAAAATCTTCAAAGAATGTTTCAAAAGCTTTTATAAGAAGAATCAATATAGTATTTCAAAAACTAGCTCAAAGACTTTGAAGATTAGAGGTCTGATACTTTTTGGAAGGTTATTTAGATAGTTAGTTTGGAAAAGTAACGTTGACAATTAACACATATTAGATTTGAAGTAAACAAAGCTTAGCTCCATTAGATTGGCCCATTAAATTGAGTGTATTAGAGAAATACACTTAATCCCATTTCATTAAGATAGAATTAAGAATCCATGGGGATTATTTGTTTAAGCGAACGTATCTTTAGATCATTCAAGATAATATCTTACATTAGATAAGGATAAGGTTGGTTTTAGATCTTGTGCGATTTCATTTTTTTTTTTTTTAAAACTAAAGCTTATTTGAAAATCAAGCATATCCTACCAAGCTAAGGGAATTGGATTTAAAAATTCAAAACTCTAGGATTTTCTCTAAAAATATCTATGGATTATCTTCAACATTCAAAATGGATAAACATGAAGTAAAGATAATCTTCAACAAGTTCGCCATTGTAAGACTCCAATATAAAAGGAGAAATGATTCAAAACGTTAAGCACATCTCTAAGAAAATAATAATACTTTTGTTACACTTAAATTGTAATCAAATTCTACCATTTGAAAGAACACAGAACGTTTTTCAGATTCTTCTTCAAAAAACTGAACCGAAGCAAATTACTCATCGATCGTCATTTCTGTTTTCGTACGAAATTATTTGAGATTTGTGTTATTGTTCTCACTTATATTTTGTAAACATTATTTGTTGTTCAAGGGTTAAGAGAAGTTTGATTATACTCTGTAGATCTATAATTAGCTTGGATTGTAGAGAGGCTAGATAGGTAAAGCAGAGTGTTGTGAAAGCATATGCACGGCAAGTGCCTGTAAACTTCTTGTGATTTTGATTTAGTAGATCAAGTGGAACAACACTGATGAAGTAGACTAAGTCCCCAGTAGTAGAGCTGGAAGAGAGCAACAGGCAAAAGGCCAAAGCTCTATAAATCCTGAGCCTGATATTCTCCTTTCTTATCTTTTATTTTTTTTAATTTGCACTATATAATTGTGTTATTTGCATTGAATTATTAAAGTATCACTATTCACTAAATTAAGTTATTAAGAGGGATAATTTTGTTTTACATTGATTTTTTTTTTTTAAAATTTTAAAGATATCAATTCATCCCCCCTCTCTCTTGATATCTTATACAGGACCAACACTTAGGATTTCATCATTTGTACGTTCTGTATGATTTCATCAATTCTACATGTGTAAATGAATACTAAAATCATGATTTTAACAACTATGATTGTGTGTTATCTAGTTACTACATATTTTGCATGTGCTATTGCATGGTTTGTTCATGTAAATGTATTTGTATGTTGTGTACTAAGCTCCAGCTCACTCCTTATTTTTCGTTACAGCTACAAATTAGCTAGATGGGTATGCTGGATATGATGAATATGGTGACACTTACTATTATTACCAAGATGGAGAGAGTGGAGAGTATTACTATTATTATGATGGAGATCAAGCTTACTGAGTTCTATTTAAGAAAGCTAGTGTTGGATGATTTGGAGATTTAAATTTCTATCTTAGAATCGATTATTGTTAGAGATTTTTTTATATGAAAAACTAGACTTGATTCTAGATTTATTTATTTGGGAGTTGTAAAGACTCAGCTTAAGTTGTGAACTTCTATTATCGAGGTTTATTATTACTTATGGAAGAGGCAATTCTAGGTGAATTTGAGGTTTTAATTGTGATTTTTGTAGCTTGATGTGTCAATAAAGGACTAAGGACCCATGATGATCCATGATGTTCTGAGTTTGGGGCGTTACACCATCACTCCATCCATTGTTAGTTTCATAACTTTTGCAAGCAATGTTATGTATAGCTGCTATGATGATTGGTCTAACCATAATTCTATCATAATACTTTACGTGTCTATTAAATTATTCTTAACAATGATTGCTTGGGGATGAAATAATTAGATGCTAATCAAACATGCTTGAAATCAATACAAATATTATGGTAGAAGGCTAAGAAATCTTAAACATTAGTCATGCCATTAGTAGAACAATGTGCATATGAAAGTGTAAGTGTGAAGTTGAAATGTAAAAAGTACCTTTTAGTAGGTAAAAGTGTTTACTTGTAAAAGCTTATTAAATCTTGTACAAGGTCTACTCTATTAAGTTATTATGGAAACATTAATAGGTTTAAATTGTCAACAATTTACTTTAGAAAATAAATATCATGAAAATGTAAAATAAAATGTTAAAAGTATAGTGTAATCCATATACCGTAGGTTTCATTATGATGTTAGGATACCATAGGGTAGATTCTAATTCTAAAATTTAGAAGTCGGTATATATAAGGTACAGTGTAAGTTAGGCCTCACATTTTAGCTACCTTGTGCTTGCTCACTCTTAGCTTATGAAGCGATTAATTTCTCTATGAGATTTAAATTAATAAAAAATCTTGTATGTGAGTGGAACATTCCCTTTTTTCTTTAAAAAAAATTAACCTTTTAGGCTTATTGATCAATTAAGGGAGCTATCTAAACCCTAGGATTGTTATAAGATTAGGTTTTAAAAGAGCAATTTTGGATAAGTGCTAATATGTTGGATCAACCAATTGTTGTTGTTAAGTTCTCTCAAGTAACATGTTTTGATGATAATAAATATTAAAGTTGTCTAATCAAGTCTTTGAGATATATGTTCCAGGATAAAAGTTAATAGGAAAGTTAAAAGCTGTCACATTCTATTAACAATAGTTAGAAGAAGACTAAGAAGTTGATCATGATTGGAGATATGAGAAGCATGCTTAGAAAGAGTTAAATAAAGTTGGAAAAGATTCTTTTAAAGTGATTAGAAGATTGATGAGAAGCTCAGGTAGAAGAACGTCTAAAAACTGTGCAAGGCAATAATACTTAGACACGAATTTAGAAGATCTTTTAGAAGCATAAAATGAAGAAGTAACACAACGTAGAAGCTGAGTTAGAAGATGAGATAGAAGAATTGTAGATCAAGTTAAAACCTAACATTTTATAAATATCTTGTTTGTTTTCTTACAAGTTAAGGCCCAGCTCCACTTGACACGTATATTTAGGTAATATATTGTTCCACTATGAATGTTGAAGAATCTATTCGAAAGCAAGATTTAGAAGATATTTCAAAAGTTCATCGATTTTGTGGAACAAACGATAACTAATCCTTATCCTCTTTATTGATCAAGATTCAATGATCATAAGCTATCTAAAATATCGGGAGAATTAAAGATTGAAGTGGCTAAATATAGAGGAGAAATAACTGTCATATTGCTACACCATGGATGAGGATCAAATGATTTGAATCAGTCTTAAACTAGCCATTATAATGAAAGTTTAAAAATATCAAGAAGGCTTTGAAGAAGGATACACAGATTATACAACTGTAAGATTAATCTTAGAGCTTTTCAAAATATTATCAACTATCTTTATTCTAAGTCGTTTCAAGTTAATTGTATCTTGTGCTTATCGAAGACTTAGAAGATTGATTTTATTATACTAAGTGTTAGTAATAGGAGAGTATTTCATTGTAGATTTGTGTAGCTTGTTAATACCTTGAAGGCAAAGTAGTATGATCAATGCTTGTAACAGCAGATTGTACTCTCTTATTTTTAATAATGGAACATTTGGTGTGGAAGACTGGATCCCAATAGTGGAGCTAAAAAAGTGAATATAAATACAAGGTTGAACCACTATAAGTTCTTGTGTTCAAGCACTTTCTAACACTCATCAATTTATTTTGCTGTTATTGTTGTTTAATTTATTTGCAAAATTGAAAGCACTTACTTAGAAATTCTCAATCATTATATTAAGTAATCAAGAGGATTTTTAGATTGAAAAAGTTTTAATTTTATTAGCAATCAATTCACCCCCACCACCCTTCCTCCAACCCTCTTCTTGATTGCTAAAGGGACCCAAAATTGTAAAAATCATGAGTTAACTATACGTTTCATGATGCAATCAATGGACTAGAGATAAGAATATATAAGATTGATAATTCAATGTTAAAAGCCATAAGTATCTTTATAAAAATGGCATAAGGAAGCTTAAATGGACTTAAAATGTGTGAATTTCAAAGTTAGGATCGGCCTCTTACGACACTAAGGTTGACCGGGACAAAAATCAAGAAGCAAAAGAAAGACCCACATATAGGTAGTTTCTAGCCCCTTAGAACCCGATTGACTAGCCCCTAAAACAAGTCAACTACCCTTACTTCTTTAACTTAGGTTAATTATCCAGTGACGCTATGTTGACTATGCAACTTCATTGATGACCTTAAGCTAACAAAATAAGCTTCTAATTATATAAATAAGTAAAGGAAATGAGTTGAAAGTAAGAATTGTAATTTATGAATGTTTAAGTGCATCAAGTTGTGGATGCATTTCAGGTGCACAATTACTGTTGTGTTGTATGTTGTATGTATTAAGATAGTGAACTAGACTAATAAATATTTGAATTATAAAATGTTTGTATTGTTTGTGTATCAATATCTAAACATGTAGGCGATAGCCATAGATGAGAGTATATGATCTTGAACTCTTGAATGAAGTGGTTAAAGTAAGCTCTAAGGTCATTGTTGTGAATTAATGTGTTGTTAATATGAGAGAGTCATGTTTGATACAATTAATGAATAGAGAGAAAGTTATAACGATGTACTAACCAATAGAATGGGATTAACTAGAACATGATAGACAACTTGGTCATTAATGGCGAGTTAGCAGGTGTCAAACTCAATATGAGAAAATTAATACGATGGATAGATGTAAAAGATCAAACTTTGCATATGATGTTGTTATATAGATTTACCGCTAAATGGATATATGTTATACAGTTATGTTGATATGTAGTATGTTGTTACATGGTTGTTGGTCTACAAGCTTAGTTATCTTTAAATTGTCACAAGTTTTAAGCTATAGTTTGTTACATTTGTAAAACAAAACTTAAGTGTTTCAAATCTTCAAACTTTAAGATTATGTTGTGGGTTTTGAACTAAATAATATATCTCAATGAACTTGTACAAAAAATTTAGTAAATTGTATGCCTATGTGCAATTGAGGCAATTATATGTGCTTGCATAATAATTAGTGGCTAATATCATGACTCACCTTATTAAGATTTTCATATTTCAGATACTTTGTATAGTTCAGACTTTTGGATTATGATTGGAGTAACGATAATGCTGTTACGCTCCAAACTAGGGAGTCGTAAAAGCCCTGCCGTGTAAACTAACCTAAGCTAGAAGCTATCCACTTTAACCGCTAACATAGGTATGGTTTACATTAAGCCTTTACCACTCCATAGCTTTGAGTCATCCTATTCAATACCTATTTGGTATCAATCTGTGGTGTAATTTTCTAAAATAACTTTTGAAAGAGATTCTGTAGTATAAAAACTTAAGAAGAGAACAAGTTTTATAAATAACTTCAGAAAAATGATATAATAAGGATTTATAAAAGTTCATAGGTTTACAGAACATAGTACTAATAACAGTAGCTAAAAACTAGAGGGTCACTTGAAGAGATCTTATTAGTTTTCCTAAAGATTAATAGAATCGATAAATAAGTAAGAATTTAGCCAATAAGTCTTTAATCTTACTTCTCAGCCTTGTTCTCTAATATTTTGGAATTTGGAGTAGTACATGTAGTTCTACAGAAAACCTACAAAACAATTGTAGGGGAATGAGCGAAATTGCTCAATAAGTGGGACGGAGACAGTAGTACTTATCTAATACTAAGCAACTAGGGCTTTCAAGCAAGGTTAATTAAATGCAACACATGCTCAAGAAAATGCCATCACACGATGTTGACTGGTCTTCATGAGATCAAAGAAATTACGCCCGCTCTAATCCAAGTTTTGATGAGTTTGATGCCGCTTACTTTGCGAATTGGAACCAAACCCAGATTCGTGCAATGAAGAAACACAGTCCACCCGAGACTAACTTCTAACCACAGTCCCTAACCTTTCGCGACCTCCTCTCTTATAACTTAGTTCGACTAGGGGTGGGGAAAAGTCTATTTTTACTATCCTTATCGAAGGGTTTGTGTTTGGCCCGAGAAACCTAGTCGTCCCCTTAATGAGTTACGATGTGTGTCCAGTTAGAAGTTAGGTCAAGTTTAAGTTAGTTTGCTTCTTAAGGTAATCAAGCAATTTCACACAATTCAATCAAAGTAATACCATAAAGCAACTTATACATAAAGTGCAGCAATCCATAACAGCAATACAATATTTAAGCACACCTATTGCACGTACATACACATACGGGATACAACTTACAAGCACAAACAAAACACATATTAAGGACTCCAAGTATTCTTAAATAATACTTTAAAGTGCGGTAAAGCACTAATCTCGCTTACTTGGACATGTAACGCTTGATGGTGTTGATGGTTGATCTTGTCCACTTCAATTATTCCTTAAATATTCAATATGGTTACTTTAGTTTTTTTAAATATAAAGTTAAATAAGTTCATTTTAATAATTTAAGTGTAGGTGTGACTTATCTTTAGCAAGTGGCGTAAGCCTTGTATTGAATTCCAACTTGCTGCTAAAGTCTCTAAAGATTCTAAAAGCTTACCTAATACCAAGTTTTGATCTCAGAACCTTTTGATCAAGTCTTTGAGATTATTCCAGTTATAATCTTACTCTAACTAACTCTCTGAACAAGACTTTGAAGTCATTTCCACTAAGCATTTCACATCCATTAGAACATCGAATCAAGTTCTAAAGCTATTTTGACCACGTTTCCCTTGTTAGGTACTTCCCAAACAAGTTGATGATGGGAGTATAGTTATGTCCTTTTTACTATTCAACTTTCTAATCAACTCTCTAAACTAGAGATTAAGTCCCCTCTTTATAGACCAACTCTCTGAAGATATTTCTGAAATGGTTTTATCTAAAACCTTCTAATTCAACCAACCCTCTAGTCACGTCTTTGAAATCAATATGATCCCACTTCTTTCACCAAATACTTCCTAATCAAGGCTCTATAATATTTAAAGTTAGAATTTTTTCATTTGCCAACCATCAAAACATAGCTTTGAAGTCTTTACAACTATGGTTCTTTTACTAAATAGCTTATCAAACAAAGCTCTAATAGGGTTATAATTACGATCCTTTTACCATTTATCCATTTGACCAAGTATCTGAACCAAGAATTAAGTCTCCCTTCTACCAATTCAATCGATTGAAGAACTCTTTGAACAGAATCAATTTATAAGTTTACCCCCAACGATTAGCCCCAACATCCTATTCTAGATTACAAATATGATAAAACATAATCACATAATAGGTTCAACATGTCCATGCTCACCATATCACCCATACTTCTAAATCTACATACCTTCACCTTATTACATGTAAGCCATAACCAATCATTTGTGCATACATTAAATTCTGTTAAATCCATCCAACTCTAGATCATTCTCTCCAGTGATATATAACACCAATGAGCTCTAAAACTAGTACAAATAGGTTTCTTTAGAATTTATTACATGAAAATATCTGAAAAATAACATTTTTACTAAATTTTAGAGGCTTAGAAATTATGAAAAAACATTGAAAATATTTTTGGCTGAAATTTCCTCATAGGATTTATACATGTAATATAGGAAAGTTCTAGAAAAATTTTGGTTTCAAAACAACAATAATAGGGTAATGTAAAACAACTTTGAAAATTGATCAGTTTCATGCAATTTCTTAAGGAGGTTATAAATCCACTTAAAATTTTTACAATCTGATATTTTTTCCTAAAAGACATGCAAAAATATATCAAAATAAATTTTTCTATAATTTTCAAAATAAATTTGATATTTTTACAATTTTAAGAAAATTTGGGTACCCAAATTTGACTCACTGAAAAACAAACATTCGACAACCACCACCCTCCACCACCTTGTCAGTAGCCTTGGGCATTGTCACCTCTGTCTCTTAGTGGTGGTGGGTCTCCTCCAAAAATGGCCTAGACCCGTGCTCTAGATTTTTGCTTGATTTACGCAGTGTCGCTTCTTAATTTTTCTAGAAATTTTTCTTCAATGATCTTATCTCTCTTATATTTTTCCTCTGGCTCTAAGATACTCATGAATCCAATGGAGAGCACTAGTGATGAGTCCTAGGTTGAGTGTTACGAAATAGAGTGTTTTTTCTCTCTCTCATCAACTTATATACTTAGGATTCTTTACATGTTAAGGTGTCATTTGGATAAAATTCTTAGTCAATAGTTGTCTAAGGGAGTTCTACATCTAAATCTATTGCAACTCTATTTGTTCCACACTTTTTTTAAAATAAATTTTATGATCTTCTTCTTAATTTTTAGCTAATTACGTATTTTTTCAAGTATTTTTAGCATTTATAAGTATATATTTATACATAATAATCACACTTGAGATATACGTATGAGATTTACATATTATTTTATGTCATTTTATGGTTTTATTATGCAAAAGATTTATCCCTAAAGTTTGGTTAATTTTTGTTACCTAAATCGTGTGTTTATGACAGTTAAAATTATAATATAATATAATTTAGTGAAATTAATTATTTTTGTCTATATTATTATTATTTTATTATATTTCTATAATCTAGGCCTACAATGTATCATTGTCTAATTGTTAGGACTCATACGTGAAATATCGTCTTGATCGGCCTACTTTCGTATACACCCTAATTACTAGCTTGCAATAACTACGTGAAACCACGGGGCTCACAAGTGCCACTGATGATTAATGAGTGAATTCAAATAGATTTATATTAATAAGTTCTTACAACCTTTATAAATATGTTTAGAGATTGTATAATTTTGATAAACAAATGATGTAATATAGGAGCTTAAAGGCCATTTACAAAATTGATGATTTAGTAGTTAGTTCTAAGCCATGCATGTTCCTATCAACATCAAAATATGCAATGAGTTAATTACATCCTGTAGTTTCATAGCTTAAAAAGAAAACTATAAATGAAGAAAGGAAAACAAGAACAAATTGAGAAGAAAATTTATTGTTTTTACCTTATAGCAGAATATATTTACATAATATACAAAAAAAGGAAAACAATCTATCTAGACCTTAGATTTATTTTTTTCCTAGTTTATTTTTTTTCTTAGTTTAAAAAAAAATCTAAATGTTACATGAATTCTTGAGTAGATATTATACTCCACATCTTTCCATTCTAATTAAACCCCTAAAGTTATGGAAAGAAGCTACTAAAGCATTAATTAAGTTAAGAATATCTAAGGGCAAAATAGTAAACTTAACCTAATTTCTTTTTCCACTTTTCATATGATGGTAGATGAGTGGTTACCCAAATAAAATCGGTTCCCTTTTCAAAACTAATTTTGTAGGAAATTTATCTTCTTCATATTAAAAAATATGTCCATTTTCATTTCCACTATAATTTTATTTTTTTCCCCATCTACCTTAACACAAAATTGTAACCCATCTCCATCTATGTTTCCCTTTTGATATAATAAAACTAGTGTCTCTTCTTTTATTTTTAAGTTTCTTTTGGGTGGTTGTGGTTAGGTCGGCGATACACATACCATGGAATTTGCTACCACAAATAATCAAAGCCATTAAACCTAATGAAAGTCTCTCCCATCAACTTGATTTGCTTTGAGTTACAAAGTTCTTTTTTTAAATGGATAAGTTAATTTGAAGTTGTTATATTATTTTTAGTTTTGTTTGATTTCTTTTTTATTGTTTAAATAATAAAACAAGGGCTAATTGCTTTGTAGTTCACTAAGGAATCTAAGATGAGTTTGACAAGTGTTTTTTTAGTTTCATTTTTCAATAAAATCCTTTCGAAAAAGAACTTATTTTTGGGTGTATCTTCCTTCAGCCAAAGATATAATCTTGTTTTAGTGTTTTTTGCATATTATTATTTTTCAATTTTGTAGAATTTTTCTAGTAACACTTACTGTTTTATATAAAATGAAGAATGTCTAGATCAACATTACCTTTAAAATGAGTTTATTTTTTCAATTATAATGAGGAGAAGTGAAAGCAAATCAATAAAGGATAATCCTCTTTATTAGGAGATCAATGGATGAGTAATAAGATGGGTTTCATTGAAGTTCTTTAACTTGATGTTATAGTTTTCTAATGCAAGCTTACTTTATTTTGTCTTTTTCTTTTTCCATCAATTTTTTAAAAGGTATCTTTTGATATTAACTTAACAATCATTTTTGTTCATTTTACTAAAACAGTGAAAAGGTACATACAAAAGCAAGAATATTGTAAAATGTATTATCACAGAATATCAAAAGAGTTATAGCAAATAATTGTTTGAAGGCAATGAAAATTAGGCAAGCTTACCCTATAGTGTATCATTTGTTATTTGCTAGTAGGGAAATGCTTATCGAATCAATGGTAAGCACATTATTCAATTAACCATTTCAAGTTTCTAGAAGGTGTATAGAAGTAAACTCCATGGTGGCTCAATTCTACTGGAGACAAACAGAAGATGAAAGGAAAATTATTAAAAGAGTTGGGATAAACTAATCCTATCAATGTTTGAAGCAGGTCTTGGGTTTAAGGATCTCATTGACTTTAATTTATCCCTTCTCACAAATTTGGCATGGAAGATTTTCAATAATGCTAATGCCTATTGGGTACAAGTACTTAAGGGCACTTATTATCTTAACTCTTCATTCTTGTAGGTATCCAAAGGAATTAGAGATTCTTGAGGATGGGCAGGTGTCTTACATGGAAGGAGTATTTTGTTAAAGTGTACATTATGGCATGTAGGACATTGAACATCCATTTAAGTGGGAAAAGATAAATGGATACTTTGCTTAAAAAGGCACATGGTTATCAAGCTAGATTTAACTTTGCCAACATTGTAGGTTCCAAAGCCTACAAAGTTTTGTTCAAGATCTTAAAAGGTAGAACCACTTCATTAGATGGTTTGTTTAGAGAACAGTTAGAGCCATATAGGAGATTCCATCATCTTATGTGAATATAGAGGATAGACTTTTTTAGCTACATGAGATAATCAAAAGGTTCAAAGTGAGATCAACTTACAACTTTATTATAAGTAATTCTTATGTTACCAATATAATTGCATCTTCCTCAAATGAATTAGAAAAGGTAATATGGATTCAGTATGGAACTATCCTCACCTACTAAAAATGAGACATTTCATGTGTACAACTCTTAATAATGTTGTAGCCACTAAGTGCAATCTTGTAAAGCGACGTTATTACTAAATCCATGAGATGCAAGTTGTGTTATGAGGATGAGTTAATTGAACATTTGTTGCTATGCCGTTCTTTGACTAAATTGATATGGTTTGCCATGATTAGAATTCGAGTTGAGAAGGAAAGTGAGACTTCTTTGGATTGCTTACTTCTAACTTATATTGAAGGAATGCCATGAAGTAGATAAGAACAAGTTGTTTTGTTTGCCACAATGGCCATAGCTTGTTGTTGTACATGGAAAGTGCATTGCAATGTTGTCTTTGGATCTAAAAAGCTAGACATTAATTTAGTTATAGAAAGATGTCAAAAAGCTTTGAGAGAAGTGGTTGTATTGCATTATAGAAGCAATTCCCATTATCAATAATGCAATGACCATTTTTCACTTGATATAGAGTCACTTATTCCTCATCAACCAATGTGTTTACAACAAAATCAACATGAATTAGTGCAGGTTGACAACAACAATCAAGCTCGTACAACAAACTTTACTCAAGCTTCTTTCTTTTTTTCTTTGTGACAATGATGAAGATTAGCAAATAGGTAATAGTGCCTACAACGTTGAGCAATTAGTGCCACCATTCTTTTCACTTTGCAACCTACAACATGGTAAGGATAGATGCAAGGATTGTTGGCTTCTATGATTTACAATAGTTTACTGAGTTTAATCATGGAAGATGGAAAGCTCCTAAAGGGAAGTGCATTAAATTAAACTTTGATGGTTCGTTTGATTCTTCTTCTAAGGAAGCTACATTAACGTCCATAACAAGGAATTCTCAAGGCCTGGTCTGTTTGATATGATCCGTGCCAAAGACTGATAAGGCCGATAATAAGAGGTGGGTCCAAGCTTCCAAAAAGCTTGAAAAACGATATTATGCACCAGAGAACTACTGAAGACTCACAGAGTGAACTCGATATGACTCATAAGCTAACTCGATAACGATACTCACTACCTAGTCTTACTTAAAGGTTAGGATAAAAGTGAAGTAAGAAAATAGAGAGAAATGCTCATGAAAAGAGAAGTATATTCCATATAAGATGATGTTGTGGATACATATTACAAAAAGATATTTATACTAGAAAAGTTTGGGCATCCTACCTACAACGGAAAAGAAAAAAAGAGTATTGTTTAAAAGAGGTAATATATAAGGAATGGTAAAGGGGTATAAATGAAAATTCAAAGAAATTGATGATTGGTGCAGCGAATTCTTTCACATAGGGCTGGATACGTGGCACTCAGATATTGGGACTCTTCTAGCAAAAACAGACAAGTTGTACAATTACATTAGAGATTGTCGAATAGACTTAGACGTCCTTCTGAGGAGCTATTATCTTGGATATGCCCTAAGGCTCTTAGCATAAGTGCTACTAAGCTAGTGGTTCGTACTGGAGAAGCAAAGCTAACTTCAAGGCTAGCCGAGTAGTTAGAGGAATGTGAGTCAAGTTGACATATGATGGTGATAGAATTAGAGCAGCTTAGCTTGGCAAATGAAATTGTTCGGCCATGGGTTGGTTAGAGCGAAAAAATTAGCTTCATTAGTCCTTCAAGACCTTGAGCTCAAGCTCGGGTTAAGGGTCCACTTGTTTGATTCTTACCCTTCTGGGTTGTTTTGGATTTAGGTTCAAATTCGTCTAGTCTTCATTGAATTCTCCTTCAAGTCAGTAGGGATTAAGGTCGACAACATTGAAAGTGTTAGAAACTTTAGTCTTCAAGTAGTTCCAACTGATAGGCTTTGTCATTGATCCTTTAAAGTATTATAAAAGACCTCCATCTTGGGTAGATAGCTTATTTTTTCTCTTGTTTGGAAACCTCTCCTTGCTCAAGTGTAACCATACTAAATCTCTAAGTAGATACTATACTACCCTCCTTCCTTTAGTCTTCTTTCTCGACTTCGTAGCAGCTTAGTCAATCTATTATGTAATGTTTTGGCAAATCGACTGTAGAGACTGTGCTTAGGCTCTCACATCAGGGTCTTCTTACTCAGGCATAGGTATTAGAACATGGTTAAGGGGTAGCTTTAGGTTAAAGCTATAGACAACTTCAAAGAGTGTTCGTTTGGTGTTGTCATGTACCGTACGATTGTAAGCAAATTCCACCATAGGCAAACAGAAACAATGATAGGAATTAGGCTACTAGGTCTTTAACCTAGAGCTGAGTCCGAAGACTAAAGGGACTGGCAAGGTGAATCCTCCTACTCCAACTGTCTCATGCCAAGGCCAAGTTTCTCCTTATTGTCGATCAACTCTATATGTCGATTCGTATGACTACCCACCTCTCAAAAGTTGTGTGTCAACTTGATGATTGCCAATACAGCAGCTAAACCATATACGTCTGCTCAGCCATGTCTGATCCGACCAATTGCTTGACATCACTCTTGTCAAGAGGCCAAGAGAGCTGCCCTAAACTAATCTTCAATCACCCCTGTTCGAATAACTAATCTGCTTGTATTCTTTTGTCCACATCCTCCAACAGCATCGCTAATGCATCTCTACCATGTATACAGCACCACGTGTAAAGTCTACTACACTAATCGTTGTTTTTTCTTGAATATTCATTTTTACCTTTTTGTATTCTTATATATTACTTCTTTGGGGCAATAACCTTTTTGTCTTTTCCATTTTAGCCAAAGTACCCTAAATTCTCGGGTACAAATACCCCTTGTACATATAGCCACAAATAATCAGATTACCATTAATACAATGAATATTCTTCCTCTCGTAAACACTACTTGTTTACTCTCATTTCACTCTTATCTTAACCCTTAAGCAAGGCTAGGTGACTAGTAACCTTACTAATCAACTTGTACGTCATATCGAGTTGTGCTGTAAGTCTTCGGAAGTTCTACTAGTGCATCATATCCTATGGAATTGTTCGTTAGTTTTGCTTACTCTTTCATTTATCTTTCATCCTTTCGTGAGTTTCCCCATCACCCTTTTCAAGCATTCGACAAGTTTGGACCTATCCTCGCGACCAGCCTTATTTGTCCTTGGCTGTGGTTCGCATCATCTTGGTATTAAAGTGAAGGTTTCAATTGAGTTATAGTAGTTTGTTTTGAAGTTCTGTCTATACTTTGTTTTACGCATGTGAAACAGAGCAAATTGTTGTGTTCATTTAGCTATTATGTTTACTGGTTATTAAGGTTTTAGTTTGGAGGAAGTGCGTTGTGGTTTAAAGAGGTAGTGTCAACTGTTATACCTAATCGAAGAGTTTGAAACTTAGAAGAATGGTAGACCTAAGTGTTAATGCCAATACTGGGGATGACAATAGTAGTATAATCCACTATAGTCGATAATCTCAAAGTACTCCAAGAAGTACTAATGAGAGACTTGATGAGGTAGCTAACCTCTTAGTAGATTTAACCTAAGCTGTTCATGCATTAGCTAATCGACTTGCTGAAGTGTACCTAATACCCTATAAGTTGTCTGACCTGCTAGAGGTCAGAACTCAGCTTGACAAGTTTGAAGTGGAGGAGTAAGTGGACGAGTGAAAAGAAGGATTAACTTAAGAGATTTGGTGTAAACCTTACTTTTAGTAGGCCTAAGATTTGATTAAGAGTACTTTCCAAACATTCCTAAGGATCAAGTAAACTAAATACTTAAGTTTACACTTAGAAACGAATTAAATTTTTCCAATTCAAAAGCCAATTATCGATAAAACCCGAGCTTGAAGAATTGCGAGCTTTAAAGTCACTTAAAACCCTAAACCCTAAAACCATTAAGGAATTTTAACCCTAAGTAATTAATCAATAATTTAATTTGAATAATTTCATTCAAATTTAGAAAATTTCACAATTTTATAAAAATCAAATCATAAATTACAAAACAATGCAAGATGAAAACCCTAAAACAATTTCCTATAAGACCATGCCCTTATCTTCATGTCTAAGCCTTACACATCAATAAGTAGATCAACCAATTACCTTAGATAACTTATCAATTGAGAGTTGGAATCATTTATCAATTGATAACTTATCAAAATCTAATGATAAGATATTTTCCTTATCACCTCTTCACTTATACTACATATGGACAATTTTTCACAAAATTTCACATGCTTAACTTCATTAAATGAGACAAGACCATTCCATGACCCCAAAGGACACTAAATGGCAGATTTGAACAAAGAGAAAAGGGGGGGCATGCTCTTGTCTTTCAACCATCAATCACTTTCTCTTAT
Source organism: Lumnitzera littorea (assembly GCA_024138015.1). Lineage (NCBI taxonomy): Eukaryota > Viridiplantae > Streptophyta > Magnoliopsida > Myrtales > Combretaceae > Lumnitzera > Lumnitzera littorea. The sequence continues at coordinate 91,102,613 of JAMXBB010000009.1, read as the reverse complement.
ACACCACTATTTACTCCTTAATGCTTACATCATCAATAGTTGCAATTGTTGACTTTTATGTAAGTTACAAGACATCTTAAACACTCATTTCTCTCATTCCCCAACTAGCCACTCTTCCCCTTATTCCTCTCACTTTCAATTTCATTTTCACTTCTTCCTTCTCTCATTTGAAACAAACATAAAAGGAGAAACAACCTTAACCCACAAAATCAACTTTGCTACCATTTTTCCAAACTTCACTCATGGCATTTCCTTCTCCTTTTCTTGTGTCATTTTCTTCCAACATCTAAGCTCTTTTACAACCATTAGAACCTTGCACAAACCCCATTCCAAATGATCAAACAACTCAGGTTTCCAAAAGGTTGCAAAAAGAGGAAGCAAAGTTAAGAGCTTAAGTGGAACCTTTATACACAACCACCGTATTTTGCTTTAAGGATAAGTAAGTGTTTCTTGTGATTAGTAGGTTAGTGTTTATGTTAGGAGATTTTGATTTATTAAAGATATAAGTATGATTTAAGTTGTTATAACACCAAAGACCAATCTAAGAAACAAACTCATGAAAACCTTACACGAAGTTGAAACATGAGCATGTAAAGTTGGTGTTTTGTAAAGACACTTGTTTAACGCTTTGAATGAGAGATTTTAAGTTGAGAAAATCTTGAAACAAGAACTTGAATGGAAAATGACCATGCTGGACGTGAGGGTTCAATAATCATTTGGATGTTGATTTTATTTCCATTAAGTTAAACATGCTCAAATCTAGACTTAAGTTAAGGAAAAATTCATCACATTAAGTTTCATGAAGAAACCAACTTTGTATGACATGAGCTATGATATGGAAGTTGTAATAAGTGTAAGATCTTCTATTTTTTTTGTGTGAAGCATGAGTTAAAGAATCATCTTACAGAAGAAAGGTTAAGTTAAGATTTAGATACGAGTAGTCTAAGTGTATGATCTAACACCTAAACTTAAGAAAATGATGAAACAAGTTGAAAAACCAAGTGAGAACTCCTTGGAATAATCAAGACCAGATCTGGAACATGGGTAAAAGACACTTAAAAATATGATAAAAGTAAGTGAACAAAGTGAAAAGATCAACTAAAGCAAGTATAGTAAATATACAAAGCCTAAAACTCAAAACCGAGCCTAGAACTCTCAAAACGAGCCTAGAACTCTCAAAACCAGCCTAGAACTCTAAGTTGGGCCTTCAATAAAATTCTGACCAGTACTTTAAAACCTTAAGAGAGGTTGTTTTGAAGCCCACAAGAAATCCACTTAAGACTCCATAGGCCCAACAAAGTTACTAACTTTAGTTTGAACAAAAAACAAGCTCATTTGACAACTTAAGCCCACTAGAGGGCTCATGAAGTGGTTGTTAGCCTTAAGAGTATAAATCAAAGTTGTAAATCTGATCTCAAGGAGTATTTTGAGCTTAGGATAAAATCTTAAGACCAAGCCTAAAGGATTTCTTAAGTTATCAAAAAGCCCATTTACCATATAAGGTTTAAAAGCACTCCAAAACATGAGGATTGCTATTGTTCTGACCCATGGACAGATTTTCATGGCTCATTTCAAAAATATAACCTCACCACGTTAAAGTACACTCGAAAACGATGAAGATTGACTATAAGATCATAAAAATCGGATTTAAAACGAAAAAGTTATACGCGATTGAACTTTTAAGTAAAAACCAGGAAAAGTTACGAAAACTAGTCAGGAGTATAATTTAAGGGAATTTGACTTAGTTTCCTAAGTTTATTTCAATCCCTTATAAATATTATTTTGATGACTAGGGGACACCGCGTACGGAGACAACTTACCCCTGGATTACTTTGACTGATCCACATGGCAAGGTGAGTAAATTCTCGATGACTCTTTACTTGATTTTGCTTGTAAAATAGATGCACCTAAACTTATATATATAAATTTAAATGCTTGTAGGATATGGGAAATGCATGTATATGAATTTGTGGATGAATGCGATGGCTTGTCAATTTTATAATAATGGGATTTGTTTGTAATAATTTATAAGTACAATTGTATGGAATGAAATTGTCTGATCACCTTAAAAATTAAGTTAATCACTTATACGATTAAGAAATTAAAATGAATCATGCATTCCCCATATTGCATATGGATAACACCGACTGCTACTTCACGCAGAAGATGGGAAGGGACTCACAGGAGGACGAGCCTCCTACAGGATTGGGCACTAGCTATATCATCATATATATTGCTGATGGGCTTACTAGGTGCTGGGAGACGCCAATCGTCGGCGAGGGGCCGAATCTTGTAGCTTCTGCTTAGGGCGTGTATTTGTGGATTGTAAAGGCCACCACACTACTAGACTTGGGATTTTAAAAATATGATTTGTTAAAGGAAGTATATACATATATATATATATATATAGTTTTGTTTTGGCTTAAGCACAATAGTGCAAATGGAATTAAACCCAAGGTTTACAACCTCGATTTTGGTTTGGGTCGGTTAATTATCTTCAAACCCCGACTACAGGGGGCGTAATTTTGAGTTGTATGCAGTTCCTAGGTTACTGCATGAGTTGTTTGGCATACTGATTGTTCATGCATTCATATGATTATGCATCTAATAAATTTCTGCCATTTAGTACCGACGAGAATATTTATCTCACTAAGCTTAAGCTTACACCCCTATAGATTTTTGTTGTTGCAGGAAAACTTCTTCTCTAATCTGGTCCAAGGCATACCTGTGGTAAGTCTCGTATAGGGACGGGTTAGAGCGTTTAGAGAGCGAGGAGGACATTTTGTAATAAATTTATAGATATTTAGTTACTTTTATGTTTTTGTTCATAACACAGATTAAAGTTTCTAATGTAGTTCCTTTATAAACTGCATCTGTTTGTAATATTCTTTCGGTGTGGGTCTCACGAGCTCACACAATTAGCTAATTTATACCATAGAAGTAATTTTAGTTAAATTGCTCTATATTACTTGTCTATGGGCCTAGTGGTAACGTATAGTGGAACGAGCCTTATGTGTCGTATGAAAGGCCTATGATCAACAAGAGGGTTGATAATAGACCTTTATACGATACACGGCGACCTACCACGACAACAATACTGTTGGGTCGTAATATTTGGGAGAAGAGGATAAAGAAGAATATTATGAAGAGGAAGAGTGAGCTTGAGCACCTTAAGCATCCAACCATGTGAAGCTTCAGATTCTAAGCTTCAATGGGTCTGAAAATGCAAATGAATACTTGGATTGAGAGGAGAAAGTAGAATATGTTTTTTACTATTACCAATATGAGGATTATGAGAAAGTGAGAACTGCTGATATTGAGTTCTCTGGGTATGCTGCCATGTGGTGGAAGAATTTCTAGGCTATGAGGAGATGAGAAGGATATAAAGAGATTTATACTTAGCTTGAGATGAAGAGAATACTCAGAAACAGATTTATGCTGAATACTTATCTGCAAGACACTTTTACTCAACTTCAGGAGCTAAGGTAGGGAGGTCGAACTGTTGATGAATATGTTTAAGAATTCCAAATGCTTATGATCCACTATGAAGTGAAGGAACTACTAGCATGAACAATCTCTAGGTTCTTTACTGGATTAAGGAGTGACATCTGAGACATTGTGATACTCCAATGAATTACCACAATGGATGAAGCCATATGAATTGGTCAGCGAGTAGAAAGGTAGAAGAGAAGCCGAATGCTGACCCAATCACCGACTAGCCGACCTGCTCAGGGAAACTACCGAGGTCAATCAAGTGTCGATCCTATCAGAAAGGAGATGTCAGGACTAACAGAATAGTCGATCAAAAAGTGATGTGCTAACCCAAACATATGAGAAAAGGCAAGGATCTAGTAGGAAGACGAGCTACATCAAGTGCTTCACGTGCTAAGGGTTTGGACATATGGTTGCCTAGTGCCCGAACCAAAGAACTATGGTCATTAAGGGAAACGTCCTAAAGCTAGAAGTGAAAAGTACTAATAAGGAACCTGAGGAAGGGAATACTACCGAGAAAGAAGTCTCTCAAGAGAATGAACTGATCGAGGAGGATGTGTTTATCGAAGATTTAGATCAGTTGATCTTGGTTGTTCGACACATAATGAACTTGGAACCCTCATATGAGGAGGAGTAAAGGGAGAACTTATTTCACATCACCTACAGGGTGAATGATCAGGTGAGCGTACTAATTGTAGATAGTGGAAGTTACACCAATGTAGCTTCAGTCGATCTAATCACAAGGTTGAAGTTGCCGACTATCACATACCTGAGGCCGTATAAGTTGCATTGGCTGAGTGAGAAGAGAGCACTACATGTCACTCAACAAGTATTACTACCAATTACTATTGAAAATTACTCTGAGGAGATTCTCTATGATGTGCTGCCCATGTGCACTTCACACGTGTTGCTTGGCTAACCATGGCTATTTGATAGAAGAGTTATCTATGACGGATACAGGAACACGTATGTGTTTAAGAAGAATGGTAGGAACGTTATGCTAAACTCGATGCCGTTGAGTGAAGTTAACAAACTACAGGCAAAACTTACTCATAGATTGAAGAAGACTTTGATGATGAATAGACCCGAGCTCAAAGAGGCCAATAAAGCTAATATGCTGTCCCTCATGCTAGTTAGATGTCTATTAGAGTTGAAGGAGTAGGGTAAACTACCCCTGGAAATAAGAGAGTTGCTGGATGAATATGCCGATTTATTTCCAGAACAATTGCCTGAAGGGTTACCCCCTATCGAGGTAGGGGTAGGCGCAGTTTGGTTTAGTATGGTTCGCCCCCCCTTACTGACATATTGAACCGAATGTAATATAATGGTTCAGTTTTTTTTGGAAGTTAAACCTAACCATATTGTTCAATTCATAAATTTTTGAACCTAATTAAAACCGGTTCAATTCAGTTTGATCCACGATTCGAATCGTGTACGTCAAATTTTCACGAAACATTTTTATCTCTAATAAATATGAAATTTCAAATGGAATTAACTCAATGTAATTTTATTAATTGAGACAAAAATATGATAAAGAATAATAAGATATGAAAATTTTGATAAAATTTATGAAGATTGATGAAAAAAAATATAAAAAAGTACAAAATAATTGCATTAATTTTTTTTATTTAACTACAGTTTGATTCGGTTTAAAACGTATGGTTTCGTTTGCTTCCCCGAACTGAACCGCGAACTATTTATACATAATCGAACCAAACCGTAAACCAAACGGTTTGTAAAAAAATCGATTTTTCGGTTTGGTTCACGGTTTGATTCGCATTTCGTGGTTTTTTTGCCCAGCCTTAGTCCGAGGCATAAAACATTGCATTGACTTATTACCTAGTACCTCCCTATCGAATAAGCCAGCCTATCGAATGAGTCTCGAATAGGCTTATGAGCTCCAATAACAAGTCAATGAACTATTGGAAAGATGGTATGTAAGGGAGAGTCTCAACTCTTGTGTTGTTTTGGTGCTCCTAGTGTCGAAAAAGGATGATACTTGGTAGATATGTATTGAGAGCCAAGTAGTGAACAAGATAACGATTGAGTACAGGTATCCTATCCTTAAGTTAGAAGACATGCTGGATGAATTGAGTAGAGCTAAGATCTTTAGTAATATTGATCTAAAGTCTAGCTACCATCATTCGCATGAGGTTGGGAGATAGTAGAAGACTGCGTTTAAAACTCGGCATGGACTCTATGAGTGGATGGTCATGCAATTTGGCTTGTCGAATGCCCCAAGCACTTTCATGCGACGAACAAACCATGTGCTAAGAAATCTAATGGGAAAGTGTGTCATAGTGTACTTTGACGACATCCTAGTGTATATTGCCAACATGCCAAGTCACTGTGAACATCTCCATGCCGTATTGAACGTCCTCCGTACTAAGAGATTATTCAACAATCTTAAGAAATGTTGCTTTTGCTAAGAGGAAGTGGTATTCTTAGGCTATGTAGTAAGTGGAGGAGATTTACAAGTAGACGACGAAAAGATTCGAGCAATTGTTGAGTAGCCGACTTCTACTACTTATGTTGAGGTGAAGTGTTTCCATGGATTGGCTTCCTTCTATAGGAGATTCATAAGGAATTTCAGCATCCTTGCTGCACCCCTTACTAAGCTGACAAAGAAGAAGACCAACTTTAGATGGGGAGAAAAGGAGGAGAGAAGTTTTGCCGAGGTAAAGGAAAGATTGACTTTCGCACTTGTACTAGTTTTACTTGACTTCGAGAAAGTATTTGAGCTGGAATGTAACGCGTCGGGTGTTAGAATAGGTACTGTCCTAATACAAGAAGGCCAACCAATTGCTTACCACAATGAAAAGCTCAAGGGACCTTAAATAAATTGCTCTGTATATGACAAGGAACTCTTGGTGCTGATCCAAGCACTGTAAATATGGTAACATTATCTATTGCTGAGAGGATTTGTCATCTATACTAACCATGAATCACTGAGGTATCTCCGAAGTTAGATAAAGTTGTCAAAGCGGCAAGTGAGGGGGGTTGAATCCTTGAGGGATTCAACTTTGTCATTAAGTATAAGTAGGGAAAAAGCAATGCGGCTGCAAATGCTCTTTTAAGGAGACATGCACTCATGACAGAACTGTAGACCAAACTATTTGGGTTTGAGAGTATCAAGGAGCAGTACTCCAAAGATCTACATTTCAAACTTATACTTGCGCATTGTATCGATGGAAGGACAGTTGACGAGTATCATATGGAAGATGGATACTTGTTTTGAGGAAGCAAATTATACGTGCTGACTTGCTCATTAAGGGAGCTACTGATTAGGGAAGCCCACAGTAAAGGACTCTCTAAAGACTTTAGAGAGAAAAGGACGTATGAGCTGTTGAGTGGGCATTTCTTCTGGCTGAGGATAAGGCGAGATGTGCACCGAGTTGTTGAAGGTTGTACCTTGTGCAAAAGAGTTAAATGCCGAGTCGAACAAAGGAAAACAATGCCTTTACCCATCCTGATGAGACGTTAGACTGAGTTTAGCATTGGACTTTGTTCTCGAATTACCACGAATTGCTCAAGGCAAAGATTCTATGATGGTCATCATGGATAGGTTTAGTAAGATGGCACACTTTATGCCCTGCTCTAAGACTAATAATGCTTCGGCTATTGCTTCTCTTTTCTTACAAGAAATTATTTGATTATACGACGTGCCGAGAATTATAGTATCAGACAGAGATCTAAAGTTCTCAAGCCATTTTTGGAGGACTCTGTGGCAACGGATAGGGAGCAAACTGCTATTTAGTACATCTTATCACCTCCAAACAGATGGCCAAATAGAGGGAGTCAATTATACTTTGGGATTGCTACTTCGAGCTATGTTGAGTAAGAACTTGGCTGATTGAGACGTCTACTTACTAGTGGTCAAATTCACTTACAACCGAACAATACATGATACTACCAAGTAGACCCCCTTCGAAGTTATCTATGGTTTTAATCTTGAGTTGCCCCTCGATCATACCCCTGTACATGTATTCGAGTAAGAAGACCTTGACACGAGAGCCTAAGCATAGTCCCTTCAACACATCTACAATAAAGTTAATTGATTGATAGACCAAGCTGTTGTAGGACAACGAAACAATTTCAGCCGGGAGACTTGGTGTGGCTATACCTAAGCAAAGAGAGGTTTCTAGGCAAGAGGAGGAACAAACTATCCCCAAGGGCTAAGGAATCCTTTAGAATCCTCTAAAAGATCAATGATAACATCAACAAACTGGAGCTACTCAAGGACTATGGGGTTTCCAACACCTTCAACATTGCCAACCTCAGTCCATATCACCCTGACAGGGAGCAGATCGAAGACCATTCGAACTTGATCCTAAATCCAAATCAACCCAAAGGGAATGATAGGAATCAAGCTATTGAGCCTTTAACCCGCAACCGAGCTTCAGGATTAGAGAGATTAGGAAGACAAATCCTCCTACTCTAGCCATCTCATGCCAAGGCTAAGTTTCTCCTTACCACCGATCAACTCTATATGCCGAGCCGTATGACTACCCACCTTTCGAAAGTTATGTGCTGACTTGATGATTGAAGATACAGTAGCCAAACCTTGCGTATCTGCTTAGCCATATCTAAGTCAACCAATTACTCGGCATTACTCTTGCTGAAAGGCCGAGAGAGCTACCCTGGACTAATCCTAAGTCACCCCTACTCGGATAACTAATCTACTCGTACTCTTTTGTCCGCATCCTCCAATAGCATCACCAATGCATCTTTGTCATGTGTACAAGACTACGTATAGAATCTGCTACACTAATAATTGTTTTTCTTGAATATTCATTTTTATCCTTTTATATTCTTACACATTACTTCTTTGAGACAATACCCTTTTTGTCTTTTCCCTTTTAGGAAAGTTGCCTTAAATTCTCTAGTATAAATACCCTTTGCACATGCAGCCGTAAATAATTAGACTACCATTAATACATTGAATATTCTTTCTTTCGTAACTACTGCTTGTTTACTCTCATTTTACTTTTATCCTAACCTTTAAGTAAGGTTAGGTGGCAAGTAATCTCACCGGACCAACTTGTAGTCATATCGAACTATGCCGTATGATAGGAATCAAGCAACCAAGCTCAAAGACTAGAGGGGCTAGCATGACGAATCCTTCTATTCTAACCAACCCCTACCAAAGCTGAGCACTTCTTTACTGAGTCACCTTTAATGCCGTGTTGTATGATCAACCATTATTCTGTGGTATGTTGAGTTGAAGATTACTCTTTAGCGCTGAACCGACCAATCACTCAGCATCGTCCTTGCCGAGAAGCTAAGAGGAGAGAGTTTGAACTGACTAAACCATCCTTGTTTGAACAAGCCCATCTATCCATACTTTTTGTCTGCATCTCCTAACAACCTCGTGAATGCAGCATCGCCACGTATACAGTATCATTTATATAATCTGTAGCACTATTGATTGTTTCCCTTGTATATTCATTTTTACCCTCTTGTATCATATACATTGCTTCTTTAGGAAATGTCCTTTTCGTCTTTTCCCTTTAAGGTAAGTTGCCCTAACTTATGGGTATAAATATCCTTGTATTTATAGCTGTAAATGATTAGACTATCTTCAATGCACTGGAGTATTTTCTTCTTTGTGTAAACACTATTTGTTTACTCTCGACACCACTCTTATCCTTTCCCTTAAGCAAGGTTAGGTGGTAAGTAACCTCATTAGACCAATTCGTGCGTCATATCAAACTGTGCCGTGAGTCCTCGGAAGTTCCTTTGGTACACCATATCCTCCGGAGCTGTTTGTAGGTTTTTGCTTACTATTTCATTCGTTATATTCACCCTTTTCGCACTTTCCCTATTAATCTTTTTCTAGCTTTCTATAAGCTTGGATCCATCTAGCAACGAACCTTGCTTGTTTTTTGTCACGGTTTACAACGACTTTGTATCAGAGTGAAGGTTTTTGTGTAAACTGTAGTTAGTTTTTCTTAAAGTTCTGTTATACTCTATTTTGCGTGTGTGAGATAGAGCAAGTTATTGGTTCATTTGACTACTATGTTATTAGCTATTCACTATTTGAAGTATTTGTTTGAATTCTGAATCTGTAAGGAAAAATGACAGACCCAAATATGAATGTTGGTATTGGTGATGACAGTGGAGTTATCTACCATAGACGATAGTCTTAGGGAACTCCTAGAAGCATTAACGAGAAGCTCGATGAGGTAGCTAACCTCTTGGTAAATCTGACCTGAGCTGCTCATATACTGTCTTCTCAACCTAATGAGGCTGTGCAAAACATTCCATAAGCTACTCAACCTGTTAGAAGTCAGAACCCAACTTGACCAGTTTAAAGTGGAGGAGTTGGTGGACGAATAAGGCAAAGAATAGACCTGAGAGAGCTTGATGAGGAGGAAAAAGAGTATTTTGGAGAGGAGTATGTATGAGTCCCCTGAGCATCTGACCATGTGAAGCTTTGGATTCTGAGTTTCAATGGATTTAAGAATGCTGATGAGTATTTGGAGTGGGAAGAGAAAGTAGAGCATATGTTTGATTATTATCAATATGAGGATTATGAGAAGGTAAGAATTGCTGCTGTTGAATTCTCTGAATATACTGCTATGTGGTGGAAGAATTTTCAAGCCATAAGAAGACAAGAGGGGTACCGAGAGATTAACACTTGGCCCAAGATGAAGAGAGTGCGCAAAAACAAATTCATACCGAAAACATACCTCCAAGATACTTTCACTCGACTTCAGGAGCTAAGATAAGGAGGCCGAACTATTGATGAGTATGTTCAAGACTTTCAAATGCTTATGATACGTTGCAAAGTGGAGGAACCACCAACCCGAACAATGTTAAGATTTGTTACTGGGTTGAGAGGAGACATTCGAGATATTGTGGAGCTCTAATGATTTGACATAATGGATGAAGCCATTAGGATTGCCCAGTGAGTAAAGATGCAAAGAAGAAGCCGAGTAGCAACCAGAATGCCGACCAGCTAACTCGGATAGGCAAGTCACTGGACTCTGCTGAGTATTGAGCCGAGAAGGAAGGCTAATGTAAGAATTGAGCAGAAAGGCTAAACAGATGATGAAGTACCAACCCGAAATTATGAGAAGTGCAAGGGTCTGGCAGGATGACTAGCCAGATTAAGTGCTTCAAGTGTCAAGGGTTTGAACATATGGTAGCTCAGTACCCCAATCGAAGGACGATGGTCATTAAGGGAGATATCCCAAAGCTAGACATATAGAGCACAGATGAGGAACCTGAGGAGGAGGAGGTTTCTGCCAAGAAAGAATTAATTAAGGAAGATGTATTTCTTAAGGACTTAGATCAGTTACTCATGGTTGTCCGACGCACTATAAGCGTGGAACCCTCATAAGCGGAAGAGTAGAGAGATAATTTGTTTCGTGCCACCTGCAAGGTGAATGATCAGATGTATGCATTCATTGTGGATAGTGGAAGTTACACTAATATAGTATCGGCTGATCTTGTTTCAAAACTGAAGCTGTCGACTGTTGCACATCTTAGGCCATACAAGTTGCACTGGTTAAGTGAGAAAGGAGCATTACATGTCATACAGCAAATACTATTGTCGATCACTATAGGGAATTACTCTAACTAGATCCTGTACAACGTACTGCCTATGTGTGCTTCCCATATGTTGCTAGGTAAGCCATGATTGTTTGATAGGAGAGTTATACATGACAGCTACAAGAACACGTATATGTTTGAAAAGGATGACCGAAAGATTATACTAAATCAGATGTCGCCAAGAGAAGTTCACAAGTTACGAAACTTGTTTGCGGATTGAAGAAAGCTCTGGTGATTAGTAGAGCCGAGTTCCGAGAGGCCATCAATGCTGATGAACCGACCCTATTGTTGGTTAGGCGACTATTGGAAATAAAGGAGCGAGGTGAACTACCCCATGAGATCAAGGAGTTACTAGATGAATATGCCGACCTGATCCTAGAACAGTTACCTAAAGGGTTGCCCCCAACCCGAGGCATAAAGCATTGCATTAACCTAATACTCAGTGCAGTACTACCGAATAAGCCAGCCTATTGAATGAATCCCGAGCAGGCTATCAAGCTTCAATGCCATGTTAATGAGTTACTTGAGAGAGGATATGTCTGAGAAAGTTTGAGCCCTTGTATTGTCCCTGCACTTCTAGTATTGAAGAAGGATGGAACCTGGCGGATGTGTGTTGACAGTTGAGTTGTGAACAAAATCACAATCAAATACAGGTATCTGATCCCAAGGCTAGAAGACATGTTGGATGAACTAAGTGGAGCCAAGATTTTCAATAAGATCGATCTTAAGTCTAGCTACCATCAAATCTACATGAAGCTAGGAGACGATTGGAAAAACGCGTTCAAAACTCGACATGGACTTTACGAGTGGATAGTCATGCCCTTTGGCCTGTCGAATGCCCCGAGCACTTTTATGAGACTAATGAATCATGTGCTGAGACATCTCATAAGAAAGTGTGTCGTGTTGTACTTTAACCACATCCTAGTCTATAGTACCAACATGTCAAGTCACTATAAACATCTCTAAGCAATGCTAGATATTCTCCATGCCGAGAGACTTTTCGGTAATCTAAAGAAGTGTTGCTTTTTCCTAAAGGAAGTGGTCTTTTTGGGTTATGTAGTTAATGAAGGAGGCTTGCAAGTCAATGATGAGAAGATCTAAGCAATTGCCGAGTGGCCGACTCCTACTACTTGCACCGACGTGAGAAGTTTCCACGAATTGGCTTTGCTCTATAGAAGATTCATTAGGAATTTCAACACCCTCGCTGCACCACTTATTAAACTAACAAAGAAGAACACCGACTTCTAATGTGGAGAAAGAGAGGAGAGGAGTTTTTCCGAGATAAAAGGAAAGTTAACCTTCACCCCAGTGTTAGTATTACCCGACTTCGACAAAGATTTTAAGTTGGAATGCGATGCATCAAGTGTTGGAATAGGTGTTGTCCTAATGCAGAAAGGTTGACCAATTGTCTTCCACAGTGAGAAGCTCTGAGGACCATAGTTGAACTACTCCATATATGACAAGAAATTTTTGGCACAAATCTGAGCAATGCAGCATGTAGCAACATTACTTACTGCCTAGAGAATTGTGACCTTACCAGAAGAATGCAAGAAAAGACTAGGGGTAAGTCGGCTAAACAATTTCAATCAAGAGGCTTGGTATGGCTACACTTCAACAAGGAACAGTTCCCGAACATGAAGAAAAATAAATTATTTGCAAGAGCGAAAGGACCTTTTAGAATCCTCTAGAAAATCAATTACAACGCCTACAGGTTGGAATTGCATGAGTACTATGGGGTTTCTAATGCCTTCAACATTGCCGACCTCAATCCATATCACCTTGATGGAGAATTAAGCGAATACCATTCGGATTTAATCTCAAATCCAAAACAACCCGTTAGGAATGATAGGAATCAAGCTACCAAATCTCTAACCCACAGCTGAGCCTAAGGACTAGAAGGGCTGGCACGACTAATCCTTATGCTCCAACCAACCCCTATCGAGGCCAAGTACTTCCTTGTCGAGTCACCTTTAACGCTATGCCGTATCAGCACCCATTATTCTATAGTATGCCGAGTTGAAGATTACTCTCTAATGCTGAGCTGACCAATTACTCGGCATCATCCTTATCGAGAAGTTAAGAGAGAGAGAGAGAGTCCGGACCGACAGAGCTATCCCTGCTCAGATAAACCCATCTGTCTGTACTTTTTGTCCGCATCTCCTAACAACCTCACCTATGCAACATCGCCACATGTACAGTATCATATGTAGAATCTGTAGCACTAATGATTGTTTCCCTTGTATATTCATTTCTATCCTTTTGTATCGTGTACATTACTTCTTTAAGGAATGTCCTTTTCGTCTTTTTCCTTTGGGGCAAGTTGCCCTAACTTACGAATATAAATACCCTTGTACTTGTAGCTATAAATGATCAAATTATCTTTAATACACTAGAGTACTTTTTACCTTGCGTAAATACTGTTTGTTTACTCTCGACACCACTCTTATCCTTTCCTTTAAGTAAGGTTAGGTGGTGAGTAACCTCATTGGATCAATTTGTGCATCATATTGAATTGTGCCATGAGTCCTTGGAAGTTCCTTTGGTGCATCAAATCCTCTAAAGCTGTTCATAGGTTTTTGCTTACTGTTTCATTCGTCATATTCACCCTTTTTGCACTTTCCCCATTAATCTTTTTTGAGCTTTTTACAAGCTTGGACCCATCCAAGGACCGACTTTATCTATTTTTGGTCATGGTTCGCAACACCATTAGTCCTCGAAAGTTTTACTGGTGCGTCATATCCTTTGGAGCTATTCATGGGTTTTTGCTGCGAACCGTGACCAAAAACAGACAAGGCCAATCATTAGATGGGTCTAAGCTTGTAAAAAGCTCGAAAAGGGTTAATGGGGAAAGGTACGAAAGGGTAAAAATGACGAATCAAATAGTAAACAAAACCCACGAACAAATCTAAAAGATATGATGCACCAATGAAATTTTTGAGGACTCACAGCACAATTCGATATGACGCACGAATTAGTCGAATGAGGTTATTCGCCACCTAACCTTACTTAAGAGAAAGGATAAGAGTGATGCTGAGAGTAAACAAACAATGTTTACATAAGAAAGAAAGTAATCAAGTGTATTGAAGGTAATCCGATCTGTTACAGCTACAAGTACAAGGGTATTTATACTCGTAAGTTAGGGCAACTTACCCAAAAGAGAAAATACGATAAGGACATTTTCCAAAAAAGCAATGTACATGATACAAAAAAGTAAAAATGAATATACAAGGAAAATAATTATTGGTGCTATAGATTTTACATACGATACTATACACGTGGCGATGCTACATTGGCGAGGTTGTTAGGAGATGCGGACAAAAAGTATGGATAGATGGGCTTGTCCAAGTAGGGATGGCTCAGTCAGTCCGGATTCTCTCTCTCAACTTCTCGGTAAGGATGATGTCAAGTGATTGGTCAGCTCGGCATTTGGAGAGTAATCATCAACTTGGCATACCATAGAATAATGGACAGTCATATGGCATGACATTAGAGGTGACTTAGCAAGGAAGTACTTGACCTTGGCAGGGGTTGGTTAGAACATAAGGACTCATCGTACTAGCCCCTCTAATCCTCGAGCTCAACTGCGAGTCAGGGGTCCCGTAGCTTGATTCCTATCCTTCTCTCCAAGTTGTTTTAGATTTTAGATCAAATCCGAATGGTGTTTGCTCAGTTCTCCGTTAGGATGATATGGACTGAGGTCGATAATGTTGAAGGTTTCAAAAAACCGCATAGTCCTTAGGCAATTCCAACTTGTAGGCGTTGTCATTGATTTTCTAGAGGATTCTAAAAGATCCTTCCGCTCTTGCAAACAATTTGTTCTTCCTTTTGTTTGGGAACCGTTCCTTGCTGAGGTGTAGCCATACCAAGTCTCTCAGTTAAAATTGTTTGGCCGACCTACCCTTGGTCTTTTCTCACATTCTTCTGGTAGCTTGGTTAATATGCTGAGTGACCTTGTCATAAATGTGCTGAAGAGATTGTGCTCTGGCCAAGATGTCTGGGTCCTCTTGTGTGGGTGCTAGTACAAGGGTGTAGTCGAGGGGCAACTTAGGATTAAATCCATAGACTACCTTGAAGGGAGTCTGCTTAGTGGTATCATATATGGTTCGGTTATAGGCGAACTCGATCACTGGTAGGCAGATGTCCCTATTAACCAAATTCTTGCCTATTGTAACTTGGAGTAGTGGCCCCAAAGTATAATTAACCACCTCTATTTGGCTGTCAGTTTAGGGGATGACATGAGGTATTGAAGAGTAATTTAGTTCCCAGCCGACACCACAGGGTCCTCCAGAAATGGCTCAAGAACTTTAGGTCTCTATCGGAGGCTATACTTCTTAGCACACCATGTATCCGCACAATCTTCTGTAAGAAAAGAGAAGCAATAGTCCAAGCATTGTTAGTTTTGGTGCAGGGCACGAAGTGTACCATCTCACTAAACTGATCTATGACAGCCATTACAGAATCTTTGCCTGGAGCAGTTTACGGCAGTTCGAGAACAAAGTCCATACTCAGTTTAGTCCACAGCCTCATCAAAACAAGTAAGGGCATTGATTTCCCTTGTTCGGCTCGGTACTTGGCCCTTTTGCACATAGCACAACTTTCGACAACTCGGTGCACGTCTCTTCGCATTCTTGACCAAAAGAATCAGCCAGTTGATAATTCATAAGTCCTCCTCTCTCCAAAGTGTTCAGAAAGTCTTCTGCTATGAGCTTCCCTAATTAATAATTCTCATAGGGATTAAGTCGGCATGCATAGTGTACCCCCTCGGAACAAATAACCATCCTCCACATAATACTCGTCCACTGTCCTCCTATCTACACATCGCGAAATTATTGGTCCAAAGTGTGGATCCCTAGAGTTCTGTTCTTTAATACTCACAAAAGCAAACTGCCTGATCTGTAGTTCTGATAAGAGCACATACCTCCTTGAAAAAGTATCTACAACTATGTTGCTCTTTCCTTGCTTGTACTTTATCACAAAATCAAACCCCTCAAGGAATTCAACCCATCTCACTTGTTGCTTCGACAACTTGGTCTGACTTTAGCGGTACCTCAGCAATTCATAGTCAGTATATATGACAAATTTTCTCGGTAGTAAATAATGTTGCCATACGTACATTGCTCGGATTAGTGCCAAAAGTTCCTTGTTATACACGGAGTAGTTCAGTTATAGTCTTTGGAGCTTCTCACTGTAGAAGGCAATTAGTCAGCCTTCTTACATCAGGACAGCGCCAATTCCAACACCCGATGCATCGCATTCCAGCTAAAAAATTTTATCAAAGTCAGGTAGTACTAATACCGAAGCGGAGGTCAATCTTTCTTTTTCGTTAGTAAAACTCCTCTCCTCCCTTTCTCCCCATCGGAAGTCGATGTTCTTCTTTGTTAGCTCAGTGAGTGACATGGTGATGGTGTTGAAATTCCTGATAAACCTTCTGTAAAATGAAGCCAATTCGTGGAAACTTCTTATATCAGCACAAGTAGTAGGAGTCAGCCACTTGGCAATTGCTTTGATCTTCTCATCATTGATTCGCAAGCCTCCTCCACTAACTACATACCTTAAGAATATCACTTCTTCTTGGCAAAAGCAACATTTCTTCAAGTTGCCGAATAGTCTCTTGGCATGAAGAATATCCGAAACTGCTCTGAGATGTTCATAATGACTCGGTATGTCAGCACTATAGACTAAGATGTCATCAAAGTATACCACGATACACTTCCCGATGAGATGTCTCAACACATGGTTCATAAGTCTCATGAAAGTACTCGGAGCATTTGACAAGCCGAAAGGCATGACCATTCACTCATAAAGTCCATGTCGAGTCTTGAACGCAATCTTCCACTTGTCTCTTGACCTCATGTAGATTTGATGGTAACCAGACTTGAGATCAATCTTGCTGAAAATCTTAGCTTTACTCAGTTCATCTAACATGTCATTTAGCTTAGGGATCAGATACCTGTATTTGATCGTGATTTTGTTCACGGCTCGGCTGTCAACACACATTATTAGGTTCCATCCTTCTTCGGCATTAGAAGTGCAGGCACAACATAAAGGCTAAGACTCTCTCTTACATACCCTCTCTCCAACAACTCATTGACTTGACGTTGGAGTTCAGAAGCTTGCTCGGGATTCATCCGATAAGCTGGCTTATTCGACAGTGCAGTGCTGGGTACTAAGTCAATACAGTGCTCTATGCCTCAAGTTGGGGGCAACCCCTCAAGTAACTATTCTGGGAATAAGTCAGCATAGTCATCTAATAACTCCTTGATTTCCTAGGGAAACTCACCCCGCTCCTTCATTTCCAATAGTTGCCTGACCAACAATAGGGTTCGCTTGTTAGCATTAATGGCCTCTTGGAGCTCGGCTCTACTCATCACTAGAGCTTTCTTCGATCCGTGAGCGAGTTTCGTCTGTAGCTTGTGAACTTCTCTCAACGACATTAGATTCAGCGTGATCTTCCGGTCATCCTTTTCAAACATATACGTATTCCTGTAGCCGTCATGTATAACTCTTTTGTCAAACAACCATGGCCTACCCAACAACACGTGGGAAGCGCACATAGGCAACACGTCGTAAAGGATCTAGTCAGAGCAATTCCCTATAATGATCAGCAGCAGTATTTGCCAAGTAACATGTAATGCTCCTTTCTCACTCAGCCAATGCAACTTATATAACCTAAGATATGCAACAGTCAGTAGCTTTAATTTTGAAACAAGATCAACCGATGCCACATTAATGCAACTTCCGCTATCCACAATAAGAGCACACATCTGATCATTCACATTACAGGTGGTATGAAACAAATTCTCTCTCTACTCCTCTCATAAGGGTTCTACGCTCATAGTATATCGGACAACCATAAGTAACTAGTTTAAGTTCTCGAGAAATACGTCCTCCTCAATCAGTTCTTTCTCGGTAGGAACCTCCTTCTCTTTAGGTTCTTTATCCATACTCTCTACTTCTAACTTTAAGATGTTTCCCTTAATGACCATCATCCTTCGGTTTGAGCACTGACCAGCCATATGTTCAAACCCTTGATACTTGAATCACTTGATTTAGCTGGTCTTCCTGCTAGACCCCTGCCCCTTCTCATACGTTCAGGTCAACACTACATCTTCAGGTCAGCCTTTCTACTCAGCTCTGACATCAACTCTTCTACTAGTCTCATACTAAACTAAGCTCGGTGACTTGCCTGTCTTGGTCAGCTGTTCAACATTCTGGTCATTACTTGGCTCCTTCTTTGCCTCTCCACTCGCTAGGCAATCCTAACAACTTCATCCATTGTGTTAAATCATTAGAGCTCTATAATGTCTCATATGTCTCATCTCAATCTAGTAATAAATCTTGAGACTGTTCTGGCTGGTGGTTCCTCCACTTCGCATTTTATCAGAAGCATTTGGAATTCTTGAACATACTCATCAACAGTTTGGCCTCTTTGTCTTAGCTCCTAAAGCCAAGTGAAAGTATTTTAGAGATATGTTTCCGACACAAATCTGTTTCTGGGCACTTTCTTCATTTTGAGCCAGGTGTTAATCTTTCGGTACCCCTCGCTTCTTCTTATGGCCTGAAAATTCTTCCACCACATGGCAACATATTCGGAGAATTCAACAACTGCAGTCCTCGCTTTCTCATAATCTTCATATCGATAGTAATCAAACACACGCTCCACCTTCTCTTCCCAATCCAAATACTCGTTAGCATTCTTAGATCTATTGAAACTCGGAATCCAAAGCTTCACCTAGTCAGATGTTCTGGGGACTCGTACATGCTCTTCTTCAAAATACTCTTCTTCTTCCTTATCAAGCTCTCTCAGGTCCATTCTTCACCTTACTCGTCCTCCAACTCCTCCACCTCGACCTGGTCGAGTTAGGTTCTAACCTCTAATAGGTTGAGCAACTTGTGAAGTGTTTTACGTGACCTCAGTGGGTCAGCAAGACAGGGCATGAACAACTTAAGTCAGATTTACCAAGAGGTTAACTGCCTCATCAAGTCTCTCATCAGTGCTTCTAGGAGTTCCTTAAGATTGTCATCTATGGTGAACAACTCCACTATCATCACTGGTACTAACATTCATACTTGAGTCTATCATTTTTCCTCACAGATTCAGAATTCAAACAAACAATTCAAAAAATGAACAGCTAATAACACAGCAGTCAAATGAACACAGTAATCTTGCTCTGTTTCTCATACACAAAACAGAGTATGATAGAATTAAAGAAGAACTAACTATAACTCACACAAAACCTCCACTCTGATACTAAGATGTTGCGAACTGTGACTAAAAATAGACAAGGCTAATCACTGGATGGGTCCAAGTTTGCAGAAAGCTCGAAAAGGGTTAATGGGGAAAGGCACGAAAAGTAAAAATGACAAATCAAACAGTAAGTAAAACCCACGAATAGCTCTAGAGGATATAATGCACCAATGAAATTTTTGAGGACTCACAGCACAATTCGATATGACGCACGAAGTAGTTGAATAAAGTTACTCGCCACCTAACCTTACTTAAGGGAAAGGATAAGAGTAATGCCAAGAGTAAACAAACAGTGTTTATGTAAGGAAAAAAGTACTCAAGTGTATTAAAGGTAATCCAATCTATTATAGCTACAAGTACAAAGGTATTTATACCCGTAAGTTAGAGCAACTTGCCTAAAAGGGAAAATATGATAAGGATATTTCCCAAAAAAGCAATGTTCATGATACAACAGGATAAAAATGAATATATAAAGAAAATAATCATTGGTGCTACAGATTCTACATATGATACTATACACGTGGCGATGCTACATTGGTAAGTTTGTTAGGAGATGCAGACAAAAAGTATGGACAAATGACCTTGTCCAAGCAGGGACGGCTCAGTCAGTCTGAATTCTCTATCTCTCGGTAAGGATAATGCCGAATGATTGGTCGGCTCGACATTTGGAGAGTAATTATCAACTCGACATACCACAGAATAATAGGTAGTTATATGGCACGGCATTAGAGGTGACTTAGTAAGGAAGTACTCGACCTCGGTAGGAGTTGGTTGAAATATAAGGACTCATCGTGCCAATACCTCTAGTCCTCAGGCTTAACTACAGGTCAAAGGTCCCGTAGCTTGATTCCCATCAGTTTTGCATACTCTTTCATTCATCTTTCATCCTTTTGTGAGTTTCCCCATCATCCTTTTCAAGCTTTCGGTAGGCTTGGACCCATCCCCATTACCAACCTTATCTATCCTTGGCTGCAGTTTGCATCACATCCCAATCAACTAAGTTCTTCCCTACTGTAACTCGGAGCAATGATCTTAACTTGCGGTTAAGTACCTCTGTTGGCCCATTGGTTTTGGGGTAACAGGAAGTGCTGAAAAGTAGTTTAGTCCCCATATGATGCTAAAGAGTCCTCTAGAAATGGGTCAAAAACTTTGGATCTCTATCCAATACTACACTCCTTGGCACTCTGTGCAAGTGAACGATCTTCTGTAAAAAAAGAAAAGTAATAGCTAAAGCATTGTTAGTTTTGGAGCAGGGCACAAAGTGTGTCATTTTACTGAATCTATCTACGACGACCATGATAGAGTTTTTACCTTAGGTAGTTTGTGGTAACCCAAGTGCAAAATCCATGCTCAACTCTATTTAGGGTCTAGTCGGGACTGGCAAAGGCATTGCTTTCCCTTATTCTTCTCAACATTTGGCCTACTTGCAAGAAGCATAGTTCTCAACAATCCGATGCACATCTCACCGCATCTTAGGCCAAAAGAATCTTCCATACAATAACTCATATGTTTGCCTCTCCCCAAAATGTCCAAGAAACTACCAAAATGAGCTTCTCTAACAAGTAGTTGTCTTAAAGAGTAGATCGACACACATAACTTGCTTCCTTGGAATAGATATCCTTCTTCCATGTGATAGTCATCTACTATTCTTCCTTCGTCACATCGTCCAAATATAGGACCAAAATAGGAATCTTGAAGATATTGCTTTTTAATGCTCACAAATCCTAAGAGTCTCGTCTATAGTACAGTCAAAAGAACATGTCAATGTAATAAGGCATCGGCAACAACATTGGCCTTGCCCTATTTGTACTTAATCACAAAGTTGAATCCTTCTAGGAATTTAACCCATCGTACTTATCTCTTTGATAATTTGGTTTAACTTCTGAAGTGCCTCAAGAACTCATGATTTGTATAAATAACAAACTACCTTGGCAATAGATAATGTTGCTACACTTGGATTGTTCGAATAAGAGTTAAGAACTCCTTATCATATACTGAAGAGTTTAACTGAGGCCCTTTTAGCTTCTCACTATGGTAAGCTATAGGTTGACCTTCTTGCATCAAGACTACACCTATGCCTATACCAGATGCATCACACTTAAGTTCAAAAATCTTGTCAAAGTCAGGTAAAGCCAATACAAGTGCAAAGGTCAATCTTTCCTTGATCTCAGTAAAGCTTCTCTCTTCCTTCTCTCCCTACCTAAAATCTATGTTCTTCTTTGTTAGCTTTATAAATGGTGCAACAATGGTACTAAAACCCTTGACGAATCTTCTGTAAAAAGATGCCAATCCGTAGAAACTTCTCACCTTGGCACAAGTGGTTAAGGTTAATCATTCGACAATTGTCAAATCTTCTCATCATCAACTTGTAAACCTCCTCCTTTAAGTACATAACCTAGAAAAACCACCTCTTCTTGGCAAAAACCACACTTATTCATATTAGTAAACAATCTTTCTGTTTGAAATACATCAAAGATTGCTCAAACATGTTCAATATGGCTATATATGAGGATGTTGTCAAAGTAGACACTGACAAACTTCCTAATTAGATTTCTCAAAACATGATTCACCAATCTCATAAAAGTGCTCGGAGTGTTTAATAGTCCAAAGGGCATGACCATCTACTCATATAGGCTATGTTGGTCTTAAAAGCAATCTCCATTCATCACTTCACCTCATTCAAATCTGGTGGTATCCTGACTTCGGGTCGATCTTACTGAACATTCTTGCACTACTCATTTCATCTAACATATCGTCGAGACTTGGAATAGGGTACTTATACTTGATTATGATTGTATTTACAACTTTACTGTCCACACACATTCGCCAAGTACCATCCTTCTTTGGCACAAGTAATGCTGGTACAGTACAGAGGCTAAGACTTTCTCTTACATATCCTTTTTCCAACAATTCATTAACTTATCTTTGGAGCTTGGCAACTTATTTAAGGTCCATCTGATAAGCTAGCTTATTTAGTAGAGCAACACCGAATATCAAGTCAATGCAATATTCAATGCCTTGAAAAAGGGGTAATCCTTCTAGCAACTACTCGAGAAATAGGTTTGCATACTCATCCAATAGCTCCTTAATCTCTAGGGGTAGTTTAATCTGCTCCTTCAACTTCAGTAGTCATTTGATCAACAAAAAGGTTAGCATGTAAGCTTTAATAGCTTTTCAAAGCTTAGTTCTACTTATAATCAAAGTCTTCTTAGACCCTTGAGCAATTTTAGCTTGCACCTTGTTAACTTGGCTGCATCATAAGGTTCAAGGTAATCTTCCTACCATCTTTCTCAAACACATATGTGTTCCTAAAACCATCATAGTTAAACCTTCAATCAAAAAGTCAAGGTTTACTTAGCAACATATGAGAAGTACACATGGGCAATACATCATAAAGAATTTTATTGGAATAGTTTCCAATTGAGATCAACAACAACACTTGTAGACTGACATGTAGTGCTCCCTTCCCATTTAGCCAATGAAATTTATATGGCTTTGGGTGTGAGGCAGACGGCAACTTAAGCTTTTTAACTAGTGCGGTAGACACTACATTGGTGTAACTTCCACTGTCTACTATGAGTATACATACCTGCTTATTCACTTTGCAAGTGATGTGGAATAAGTTCTCTCTCTTCTCCTCTTTGGTAAAGGGTTCTATACTCATCGCACATCGGACAACCAAAGTTAGTTTGTTAGATCCTCAAAAAATACATTTTTATCAACCGATTCATCATTAACCTTAACCTCTTCTTCCGATTCTCACTTCTCCTCTAGTTCTTCATTTGTGTTGTCTACTTCAATCTTTGGGGCATATCCCTTGATAATCATGGTCCTTCAGTTCGGACATTGAGCAGCCATGTGCTCAAAACCATAGCATTTAAAGCACTCTATTTGGCTCATCTTTCACCTGGATCCTTGTCCCTTCTGATAAGTTCTCAACTACATCTCACCATCAGCTGGTCAGTTTTTCTATTCAACTCCTACATTTGTTCTTCTACTTAGCTCAAAACTTTGTTGAGCTTGATAACTACCTTGAGTAGGTTGGCTTGTTTGGATAGGTCAGTTTACTAGCGGCCGGCTCGGCCTATTTTGTCTTTCCACATGCTGGGCTATTCTTATAACGTCATCTAATGTAATAAAGTACTAAAGTTCCACAACGTCTCGAATGTTGCTTCTCAATCCAGTAAAAAACCTTCATACTGTTCAGGCCAATGGTTCATCCACTTCATATCAGATCATAAGTATTTGGAATTCTCAAACATACTCACCAACAGTTCGACTTCCTTATCGTAACTCTTGAAATCTAGTAAAAGTGTCATGTACGTAGGTATCTGGCACGAATCTATTTCTAAGGATTCTTTTCATCTTGAGCTAAGTGCTAACTTCCTTCTATCCTTCTTGCCTCCTCATGGTCTAGAAGTTCTTCCACCATAATGCAACATATCTTGAGAATTCTATAGTGGCAACTCTCACCTTCTCGCAGTCCTGGTGCTGATGATAATCAAAGACAGGTTCAACCTTCTCCTCCTAATCCAAATGGTCATCTACATCCCCAAAACCATTAAAGCTCAAAATTTGAAGCTTCACATGGTCGACAGCTCGAGGTGCTCAAGCTCGCTTCTCTTCCTCAATATACACTTCTTCTCCTTCTTCATCTACTTCACCCAAGTCAATCCTCCTCTACATTCGTTCTCTTACTCTTCCACCTCAATCTTGTTGAGCTAAAATATATCCTCTCGTAGGTTAAGCAGCTTGGGGAGTGATCTGCACAACCTCGGTAGGTTAAAAGGCTAATGCATGAATAACCATAGTCAAATTAACTATAGGTTAGCCATCTCATCAATTCGTTCAACTATACTTCTAAAGGTATTTTGGGGTTGTCATCCATTGTAGACAATACCGCTATTATCATCCACAATACTAGCACTGACACTTAGATCCATCATCCTCTCAATTAATCTCAAGGACAAACTCAGAATCCACAAAACAATTGACATTGCCTTGTAAGCTAAACAACTTATACACACACTTCCCTACATGAAAGTTCAAACTAACTATGAACACAACAACTACTTCAAAGAGTAATAAAGCCACCCGATACTTGCTTTGTTTTCGTATGCTTGAAATGGGGAAAAATAAATTATTTGGCAATAAAGGTCTCACAACAACAGCAAAACTTCAAATATTCTCCAAAATACTTAAACTAATCCTTCTTGTATTTACAACACACTTGACACTAATACTTCACACTATACAGTAACAATCACAACCTAACAACAACTTACCCAAATGAACTTTCGCTTTGATGCCAAGATGATATGATCCACACCAAAGACTAATAAGGCTAGTCATAAGGGATGGGTCTAAGCTTATAGAAAGCTTAAAAAATGAGGATTGAAATGCATGAGAACAAAGACATAAACAAGCATACCTTGATCCACTCCAAGGATATTACACATCAAGGAACTACTAAGGACTCACAGAGTGAACTTGATATGATGCACGAGCTAACTCAATGAGGATACTTACCATCTAACCTTACTTAAAGGTTAGGATAAGAGTAAAGTAAGTAAGCAAACAAAGAACAATACTCATGAAAAGAGAGGTATATTCTATATTAAATGATGTTGTAGCTATATATTACAAAAGGGTATTTATACTCGAAAAGTTAAGGCATCCTACCTAAAATGGAAAAGACAAAAAGGGTATTGTTTAAAAAAAGTAATGTACAAGGAATAAAAAAGGGGTACAAGTAAAAATTCAAAGAAATTGATGATTGTTGCAGTGAATTCTTTCACGTGGGGTTGGATACGTAGCACTTGGGCATTAGGACACTTCTAAAAGAAACAAGCGAATTGTATCGTTATATTGGAGATTACCGAGTAGAGGGACTAGGTAAACTTAAGGGTCCTTCCAAGGAGATGTTTTCTTAGATATGCCTTAGGGCTCTTGCCACAAGAGCTGCCGAGCTAGTGGTCAATATTGGCATAGCAGAGCTAACTCTAAGGTTAGCTAAGCAGTCAGAGGAATGTGAGTCAAGTCAACATACGATGGTTGATAGAACTGAAGCAGCTTGGCTTGGTAGATGAAATTGTTCGGTCGTAAGGATCAACTCAGCTTCGAATGGGGTTGGTTAGAGTGAGAGAATCCGCTTCACTAATCTTTCAAGACCTTGAGTTTAGGCTCAGGTCAAGGGCCTAGTTGTCTGATTCCCATCACTGTGAAGGAGCTTCTATAGCATGTATTGTTAGAGTGCCTATAGTGAAAGCTCTAGCACTGTTAGATGAAGTAAGGTATGCAAGGATGAAGTTATTTTTTAGATGGAATATGTAGCTATTTTAGAGCTTTAGGTCTCCTATCGCCTCTCCTTTAAACATTGCTACAATTAGTCATGACCTGAAAGTTCTCATACTTGTTCAAGACTATTCATGTCTTTTAATTAGGCGTCAAGCTAATAAAGCTGCAAATTGAATAACAAATAAAACCTGATTTAAGATGTGTCCAATGAATTGGGTTTTTCAACTCTCGATTTCACTAGAAGGTACTTATTCTTTGACGCTAATGGCGCTTGTTACAAATTTTTTTTTTTTTTATATGGAGATTGCTGATGAATTCAACTCTTTATTCATTTAATATCAATATATATCTCTTTTAGTGAAAAAAAAAAAAGAAAAAGATTTGATTTTCAGAGGTTTGACACAAAAACCAATCTATGCCATTTGACACTATTGATGACTTTGAGCTATGTTATTTCAAGCGAATTCAATATTTTGGTTTCATGTTGAACAATATATATTCACTAATTTTGTCCATGTATAAGATTAAAGTTAAAATTTTTTATATAATTGATATTCCGCTTATTATTTATTATAACTTTAAATACAATGTTTTACTAACCATTTTTCATTTCTAGTCTTTCATGTTTTCAAGAAACTATGTAGGTTTCATCTTCTCAGAACATTAGCCAATAGAGTCTATGGGTTGATGGGCTCTTCAAGCTAAGTAGGTAGGGCCAAGGCGACTCTTGGTTACTTGGGACAACATGTAAAACAAATAGGGGTAAGCAGAGTAGCTAGGCAATCGTCTAGCGAAGCCACTGTGACTAAAAGTTAATAAAGCTCATAAGGGACCAGAAACTCCATATGAGAACTCAAGACGTAAAATGGGAGTTATTGAGAGTAATAAATGAGTATGTGTAAATGTTACTTATGAGGGATGAGGACCCTGTATTTATACATTCTAACTTTTGAGCCCTTATCAACTCGTGGTGTGTAGTCCTATGTTTTGTGAGATTCCAAGCTAGCCGTGAAAAGAATGATTGCTCTTGGGTTTTGCACTTATCATTTACTCATAAATATTTGGTGTCATTGTACAATTAAAGCTACATGCGCTTTGGGGCTTCGTGAAGTGAGTTGCCAAGGGACATATCGAATTTAATAAGATGAGTGATGTACAGTTAGGTCTCGTAGGATTCTTGTGAACTATAAAATTGCTTGAGGATGGTCGCTAAGGGTTTGTCAAAGGTTCGTTGGTGACATGGGGAGCCGACTTTGGTTGAGGGAAGACGTCCCTCAACTAAGCCCTTCGTCCCTGATAACTCTAATTTTAAACATATTTTATATGGTGATTTTATAGCATTTCCCGTACANTCATATCCGACTATATTAAAATTGATAGGTGCGCTTGCCTCGTATCAGTCCCCATGCATGCCTTGGCACTATCGCTCGACTCGAGGCCTTAGCTGATCAGTCTAGGAATTGTTGGAGTTGTCAACTAGTGAGTGGCTGACATGGGTTGTCATAGGCATCATAGTCTCCAAAGGGGTAGTGTTCCGCCCATGGCCCAAGGTAGTTGGCCCATGTTTAAGAACTACCATCAATAGGCAACATGTGTAAAGAGTTAAACTCCTCCCTTTTTTTTTTCTTTAGAGAGTATAGGCATTGTCACATTAGGAATAAAATAAAGTGAAATATGTAGGTGGACTTCTTGTATCATTTTTTTTTTTCATATTGTTATTATTAGCACATACATTATATGTGTGCAATTTGCTAGCTCTATTTACAATGATAAGCAAAGAAATCATAGTGAACATAGAAAGGGGAAAAGAAAATCATATGGAAGGAAAGATAAGATAATCTTGTATGAAAGGATATTATTTTTTCTCTATAATTGGTCATATTGCATGTTGTAAATAATGAGTCACCTGTAAATGAACTGTACCACAATAAGATTTCCCTTTAGAAGGATAACCAAAAAACTGAATGAAAGAACACTAGTGAATTAGGTAATGTAAGTATAACAAATACTAGAAAAACTAACAAACAAAGTCTTCATTCTCAAGCTAATTCTTCTCTATAAGCTTAATTTAATGAGACTTTCTAGTTCGCATCAAAATGTTAAATATTCCATGGGATTTATATTGCTTTATGCTTATGGGAGCGAGAGTAGATTGAGCCCATAGTTTCTAGAATTAGAACACTCAATTCATGACCGGAAGTAAGTGTTTAAATGATCGTATAGGAAAATGAGATTGAAAGGAAATTTTTCGTTACATAGTTGAGTAAGATACCCCACTTGAGATTGAACCCAAGAGAATTCTATCAAAACCCAATTAAAGACCATACCCAACATCTCAACGGCATAACCTTACCATTACATTACAAGCATGTCATAAGTTCATGCCTTTGTTTTGTGTTAATTGTTTAACACAAAACAAAGGATGTATATATACATATATATATATATAAATATATATATCTTTGCTGATAATGTACCGCCATGGATATAAAAAAATAAATAAAGTGATTTATAGAATATGAGCTAAGAACATAATTGCAATATGCAAATTTTCATGATTTTGTAAATTTTAATTTACCAATATGGAAAGATAAAAGTTAATATATACATATAGATAGATATATATTGTTTACTCAATGTAATGTTGCAGAGAGCAATATAATTAATTGAAAGAGAGCTGTGATTTGGGCAATTGTCAGTTAATTACCTCCTCCACAAAGAGAGCGAGTCCCATGGACTTACCTGGTGTAAGAAAAAACTAACAAACCAAGCCTGCTCAGTGGTTCCCTCTTTCCTTGCCTATTTTTATGCTATCCATTCCATTTATTCAACCAATTGATAATATCCCCTTAAAAAAACAATAAAAAAACACATATCTAAAACTTCAGACACAACACAACAACATGAAGTAAGGAAAAGAAAAAAAAGGAAAATTCACCACTGGATATGGAAGATGAAAGCCATGGAAATTTGCCAAGTGCAGCGCATCACAATAATAATCAAGACAGTGCAAGCCCTGAAAGTCCATGTGTTAAAGGCAACAATTCCCATAAAGAACAAGACAGGTTCTTACCGATTGCCAATGTTGGCAGGATCATGAAGAAAGTGATCCCAGCAAATGGGAAAATCTCAAAAGATGCTAAAGAGACCGTCCAAGAATGTGTGTCAGAATTCATCAGCTTTGTCACTGGTGAAGCATCTGACAAATGCCAGAGAGAGAAAAGGAAAACTATCAATGGGGATGACATCATTTGGGCCATTACAACTCTAGGGTTTGAAGACTACGTTGTCCCTTTAAAGACGTATTTGAGCAAGTACAGAGATATCGAAGGTGAGAAGCTTAATAATGTTCCTAAACAACAAAGATCAGACCAACAACATCAACAGCATAGGATTTTGCATCAACAAACACACCAAGAAGTACATGACCACCACAACAATAATAATAACAACATGGGTGGTTATAATATTAATACCAATGTTTATTCATCAACGAGTTTTTTATCACAACCTTCTTTTGTGGGTACTACTAGTGATCATCAGCAATTTTCTTTGCCTTTCTCTCCAAATTCCATTCAAAAGCAATTACAACAGCAGCAGCAGCAGCAGGATCAAGTTGATTCGGTGGGGCAATGGTGAGACATTTTCCGGCGAGGTCATTTTTCTTTTCTTTTTTCTCTTTTCTTTCATTTTAAAATCTATTCTTTTTTTTTTTTTCTTTATTTTCTTCGTCCCAAGCTATAAGGATTAAGGATTATAATAGAGTAATGTAATTAACACATGCTATTTTTCGGGACATTTTGTGATTAAATTCAATACCCAACATTATTTATTAATTAATAGCACCGGACCAATTTGGCTTTGCTTGCTCCTATTATTCGATCCTTCACTATTATGATGTGAATGGACTAAATAGTGAATCAAAATTTAGGTTTAGATTCTTTTTCCTTTTCTTTTTTTTTTTTAAATTTTGCTTCTTCAATAGTTACTGGTCAGCTGCAACCTAATCCGGTTCTCGTGGAACAAGATACTACCATAAACAATATAGTGTCATAATGTGTCTTTTTGCCAACCCTGCATGTGTAATGGTGTTACATAGAATTACCTGCAATTTTCTTTTATTAGAAGTCATTTTCTTTCATTGCTTGATTTTAACTTATTTTGAGTCAACAAAAAAGGAATACAAATCTTTAAAAAGAAGATAATGATGCAGTTACTCGAACCATTTGTTAAAAAGTTAAATAAAAAAAAAATTCACTTTCTATTATATAACTCTATTTTATATAAATTATGTAATCAATTTTAAAAAATATGGATTTTTTCTAAATATATAATTTTTTTGAAAATGTGATTTAAAAATTCTTAAATATATAATTCTCCAAAATTCTTAAAAAACTGATTTTTATTGAATTATGATTAAAAATTCCTAACTTAATATATATTTATCTTAAATTTATGAAAAAATATGATTTTCTGATATTAATATTAAAAATTACGAATTTTAAATGCATTTTTGTGAAAAGTAGTAAAAATTTTAATTTTCTTGAAACTAATCATAATTTACAATTTTCATGGCATTTTTCTGCAATTTATCAATAAGCAAGAATCTTGAATGTTTTTCTTGAAATCAATTGGTAATTATCAATTTTAAGATGCGTCGATAGAGTTATAATCACTACATGGAAGTTAGGTTTCTTTTGGAAATATTAGAGTAAATTACTAAGATCTAGTTAGTTTGTGAATAAATGAATTAAAATTAACAGGTCTGAACATTTTCCAAATTTTGTAATTTGAGAATTTTGGAAATCGACACCTATGGAGGTTAAGTTTAAACTATAAAAAAAAAAAAAAAAAACGATTGTATTTGTCAGAATACAGAAGAAATATTCTTTTGGTTAATTGAAGTTAGAGAAAAACATAAGAGATAAACGAGCCAATGTATAAGAGATTTAAGGAAGGCTTAATTCTCGAATGGTCTACGTAGGACTAGGCATTATCAGGAGTAGCCTTAATTGATAAGGAAAAAAACATATCTATTTTCCTCTTTTAGAGTCATAAAAATTTCTTTTCGATAATTGTACCTTTCAAAGAATAACCTCCAGTAATAATTTTATTTGGTAGATTTTATAACTTAAAATTCTATCCCCCAGAACCTAGAAATTCTCTAGTATTTTTCTTTTTTCCAAAGATTAGTGCTTATTATTAAAGTTGATCCTACCAGTTGACTTTAACATTTATATTTCATAACATTCAGCTAATGGCGACTCCATGTTTATGTTTTGAATAAAGTCATTTTCCTCCATTTTAGTTTCAAATCAAGGAAAATACTGATTTTGAAAAATTTTGAGCTCCACACTAATGCTTAATTAAACCGTAGTCTATTTGAATAACTCGATACGTTTTATAATCTCCCTAGTTGAAAGATGAATATTTCTTTTACTCTAAAAATCTCAGTCTCAAGATTATAATCTCGTTTCTATGGATCTAAATGATGGAAAGAGTAGAATTGTTACTAACTAATGATACCCACAAATATGTGCAAAGGTTCAAAATTCTTCCAAATATTTTAATAGTACTAACATATTCGTTAACAAATTAACGATATACGAGTACCAATAAAATATTAATACATGAAAATATAAAAGACAATTTTTTAAAAGTTACTCACTATCACTAATAAGTATCTAAATATGATTAATATTTATTTACCACTCATCCAAACACATAGTATAATAATACCAATTAATCTAGTTCCAAAAGTAGAAAGCATGGCTACACTTATTATTTTACATTTAGGTCAGTTACCAATTTTTAAAGATAAACTAGTCAGGAGAAATACAAATAAATTCCTTTTCATTTTCAATACTTTCAAGTGGTTCATGTTAGATGGCCGGTAATCGTTGCCAGGCGTTGCTTTCATTTGTGTCGAAGCCCAATATGTTAGGACTAAGTACCTGACTCTGACTGATTAAGAAGTTTGGTAGGTTTTAGAACTGGATCGGGAATGATTTTTAGAATTACAATAGTAAGTCTTCTAGTTTAATTAAAATAATTTTAAAATTGGTTTTTTGCGAGTTGTGGGACTTGAATTTTGTTCATTTTTGAAGGTTTTGGCTGTATTTTCTCTGCAAAATCCAATAATAAGGAGAGCCTACTGAGTAAAAGTAATATTATTGGTTCTTAAATTTTCATTTTTATAATATAAGTGGGAATAAATTAATAAAAACTTAATTACTATTTATCTAATATTTCTCTACCTTATTGTTAAAACTTATTAAACTATTGATAAGAGGTAATTATACAATCTCCTAAGACTTTCTCGAACAGGTAATCAATGGGCCGGTTCGCTCATTAGATCTATGGGTAGAACATATAAAAAGGGTGGCCTTGTGCAACAATTTCAGGTTGGATGGGCAAGCTTTATCGACAAATTCAGACTCGATTAATTTTTTTTCACCTGGAAGAAAAACACTTTTTTTTTTTTTTTTAACACACCGTTATGTGTTCTAAATCATGCGCAATGTTCGATGCATAGATTTATTTCGCTGGTGCCATAGCGAATGAAGGGAATCTTTGTAGCAATATAAGAACTTTTTTTTTTTACTATTTTAAGAAACAAGGAAAATATACACTTTTCCTTTTCGCCATGCTTGCATTGGCAAACTAATGTTGGAATATTATACACCGTATGTATATATACGTAGTATTCATATAGTGGTCACATATGCTAAGGGAATGGTCTGAATAGGAATCCAATTAAAGCTAGTTTGAAAGATTCTTATAAAATCCAAACTCACCCTTATAAGATATTAATATACTTTAGAACCCAATATGGTTTTATCTCTTATTTCTTTTCATAGGGTTTAGATGAGTTAGGTTGGGCTAAGGCTATATTTACTGAGTTACACACAAATTAAATTGAAAATAAATATACTGTATAGTATAGAAGTAGTAGGGCATACATAGTGAGTAGGTTGAAAGTAAATATTTTATTAATACATTATTTTTTATCAAGTAAATTCCCAATTGGTTTTTTTTTTTTAAGTCCCATAACCCAATTTTTAAACTCTATAGAGTCTTAAATCATATTTTAAAACCCTATAGTATAATATCTTATAAAGTTTTTATCACGTCGAGCGGATTGAATACTCTATAATGACCCATCTCATTGCATCCCTAGGTCTAGATAGAATGGATTGGAATTACATGGATTAGAATAAGATGAAATGAACCGGAATTGAATTTGTATACAGTAATATTTATCCAAAATATCTTTAATTATGGGATGTCATGATGATGATGAAGGTTAAATAAGTAATTTTAATTAATAATAATTAATAAATTGAAAATGGAATCGGGTTTTGTTTTATCAAAAGCGAAATCAAATTCCTCCTTAATACTAGAATTGTGGTTCCACCTCTTAAATACACTTTCAAATATGAGAAAAAGAAACAAAAACTGAATCCCGATTCTAATCCAATCTAGTCGCACGTAACAAATCTCACATTAAATCTTTTTCCAATGCTCAGTCGAGGAATGCACTAACGACTGCATGCTAGCATGTAGGAGAACCGATGGTTATGAATTTTTGATGAAAAGTTGTCATCATGTGGTGAATTTTGTGGGCGAGAAAACGGAAAGGCGAATATACTTATTTATGGATTTGTTATTATCACTTGTGTGTTGTTTTTTATATATATTCCTAAACGTATTGCGTGTCAATGTTATTTGTAACAGTTGACTATGGGAATTTTAGTATTCTTTTCAACCTAATGTATATGCTAAAGATGGTCGTGATTCGGTTTTGTATGATCCGAATCAACCTAAATATTTCAGTTTGAAAATTTCTCAAGCTTTAAATAAATTAAAATTGTTTAAACTAGACAAATTTTGGTTTATTTAGTTCGTTTCCAATACGATCTAAACCATATGATGATCATATATAGAAATTATATCATGAACTCTATTGGCAAAATTAACTAAATATTTATACCACTATTATCTACATATGTATATTGTGAACACCATTGTTTACTTTATGTTATAAGTCTCACTATAGATGACATATATTGTGCTATTTGTTTTATTTCAAAAATTACATTATATGCTTAATTATTTATAATTATCATGTCAAAAGATGTATCACGTATAGTTTTCACTAAAAAAAAATTTAAAAAAATCATGTGTGGCGATGCAAATAAGTCTTATATCGTAAAAGCTGTGACTGTATATACGCAAGCTATGCATAAATAATTTTTTTTATTTTCGATTTCAAGTGCCCGTTCATACTAACAAGCAAAAAATGTATTTTTTTTTTTTAAATTCCCGATAAAGAAGAAAATTTTGATTGGGATTAGTTCTCCATTGCAAAAGTGGGAGTTCTATATTCCCTATAACCATTATACATATCCATATCCTGCTAGAGTTCAAAGTACATACAAAGGAGAACAAAAAATATTATATCCTTAAAACACGGGCCATTAATATTCCGGCATTTGATTCACGGCAAATGAAGTCCACTCTGACATCTTTATGATACGATAGCCTTGCCCCGTATGTATCAATAACACGAGTAATTAAATTTATTAAGATGGGTGTAGTTAACTTTTAATTGCTCCACTGCAATTTCTACTTTTGGGAATCCGATGAGTTGGCAATATTTTAATCACTTGAATGAACTCCATAGTTTAGCACTAAAGATATCTATTTTCCTCCACTTTCTTTGAGAAACTTATGATCCATTGTCCTCTTTCATCTCTAATTAAACCCCTATTAGTGATTCTCTAAGTCGATAAGTCTCGATGCGTTTATTTTTAGTTAGACCCATCCTTCTAGCGATGGTTGCCATAACTCTACTCTTGTGTATACTAACATTATGATTGGGATGAAGAAAGGGATTAGGAAGGAAAGTAAAGTGAAAGTAAAATACAGATTTTAAAACTTTTTTCCTTATTTGGAAAATAAAAGAACAGAGAAAAAATAGATTTTGAAAGGAAAGTTTTTGATAGGTCAACACTGATTTTTGTTTCCCTCCAAATTATAGAGAAAGAGGAGGAAAAGTTGTTGAATTTCTCATTCGATCCCTTTTCTATTCCATCTTTTGACTTTCTCATTATTTTTTATGGGTATATTAGTAATTACACATTATACTTCATTTTGTCTTTCATTAATAATTAGCATTCCTTTTACTTTCCTTTGTTTTATTATCCAAAAACATGGAAGGAATCAAATACTCATTTTTTTTTCTTCTACATGTATTTCTTTCATATTCTTCTATCTTAATTCCTTCCCTCATACCAAACAAAGTGTAATTTTCCTTTTGATCCCCTTGAATCTATACCTAGACCTAGGAAAGGGTTAAGTTCGACTCGTGAACCGGACTAAAACTGGCCCAGTAGTTCACTAAACCGGCTTGGATCTGCGAGTTACAAGCTTGAGCCATAACTTGACCTGT
Organism: Lumnitzera littorea; assembly: GCA_024138015.1. Classification (NCBI taxonomy): domain Eukaryota; kingdom Viridiplantae; phylum Streptophyta; class Magnoliopsida; order Myrtales; family Combretaceae; genus Lumnitzera; species Lumnitzera littorea. Next base: position 91,067,565 of record JAMXBB010000009.1, on the reverse strand, counting down.
CAAGCTTGGAGAGTCAGTATGGTTCAATGTATTAGACCTATCAAACCAGCAGGTCTAAGTCTAATTCCAAGTCCAAGGAACCAGTAGTTCAACCTACGGGTTCTGATTCAAAAATTATAAAAAAAAAAAAAAGTTTTTTATAAATTAAATTTAAGTATTCTCTCCAATTAAAATATAAAATTAAATTGAATACATATTATTACTTATATTTAGAAGTTAATATCAAGACTAAATAATATATATGAGTTTATAAAAAAAATTATTAAAACCCGTATATTTTAATATTGGTAAAAGTAGATAATTATAATATAAAATATATTACTTTGATCACCAAAAAAGTTTTTCAACAAAAAAAAAAACCACCAAAAGAATTTAGGGCATAAAATATCACAAATTTCATACAATCTTATTTAATTTTTGAAAGAGTAACTACTTTTGTAAATAATATATTTTAACGATTTATAAAAATGCAAGTGTATTTATAATTTAATACCATTAAAAGTCATAAAGAATATATTTTTGCCACATATAAAATATCGAATGTATTATAAATATTAAATAAATGCTATTCTTTTTATAATATCAATTCAACTCCCATATAGATTATATTATTTTCTGAAATTTTCTCTAGAGTAATAAAAGAATATAGTAAGCATTGCCTATCACAAATTAAGTCCTGCATTGATTATATTAACAAGCTTTCTTTAAGATATTGTCTATAAAAAGAGTTTACTTACTTAATTCACTAATTGTGGGTATAAAGTAATAATTATGTATTAGTAAAAATACAAATTATTAATATCGTGTCCAATAATTAATAAGGTTTAATTTATTAATCTTAGTACCCAACAATTAATAGAGTGAAATGATTAAAATTTTAAATTCTTATGATTTATTAGTAGTTTTTTTAAATAAAAAATAAAGATAAAAGAATTTTTTTTCCAATTTAAAAAAAAAATTGAATAATTCATGAGCTAAAAACTAGTCTGTCGAACCATTGAGCTAAGTAAACCAGCTAAAGCCAGGCCAATCTCAGTTCAATAGAGACCAGGCCCTTAACCTGATGGGTCCAAGCCAGTTTCGAGCCAAGTTTGACCCGACCCTAAGTATACCATACCATACGCTTTAACCTGATGTAATGGAAGGCTACCATTTGGGCTTCTTTCTACAAATAGCTTACTATTCTATCTACGCAAATAAACCACAGCCTAAAGCCAAAAGTTAAGGCCTATAGTTCTTTTTGGATGTAAATATCTTTTCCTATGTTCGAGCGATTGCTTTTGACCTATCTTTGGAGCGTAGAATGGCAATGGAATTGCATATGATCCGGTTATATGACCTAACAAATCGGAACAATCTATATATATGAACTAAATTATTTTTATATAAGCTTATAAAGAATTGACACTAGAAATGAAAATAATTCTTTTTTAGTTTATGTATGAAAATCCAAATATATTTTAATTCAACTTTTTATTTTACCATGGGATTTGACAGAGTATCAAATATCCTATAATCAAGAAATCTCATAGTATTCAAGTAAGTAATCTTGCATTTTGTACCTTTTTGTGTCTAAATAGCATATTTAGGGCCCGTTCACTTATAGGGGAATGAAATCCATTTCCCCCTTATTATATATTACACCATTCACTTGGTTTTATGCTTCGTAATTGCAATTCCGTTAGAATCTCTTTTACTTGAAAATCAAATAATAAGAATTCCTTACTTTAACTTCATAATCCCTATTCCTTACAATATGAATGATTTTTCCCTAAAATGTCCTCTTCTAATTTTTCAAATCACAAACCTTAGCACAACATAGCATTGACAAATCAAAGCACAACACCACAACCTCGACCACAGCACAAAACAACTAATTGCCACCAACACCAATACTAGCATCATCCATTGATTACATGCTTCGATCACGCTCACCTACCGGCCACCGATGAGCCACAAACTAAACATCAATCTACACTTTTATGCATTTAGGAAGAGAGAGTGGGGTTTAGCTTTGCCATCTTGTTCTACCACTAATCGTAGACTACTGATAACTCTAATTTTAAACATATTTTATATGGTGATTTTATGGCATTTCCCTTACATTTTTGGTTTTCTTTAAAGAAATTGATACTTAATTGAGTAAAATGTTGATTTCAGGGTTTAAACGCGTTCTAGGCTCGAAAACGAAGAAAACGAATCAAGTTTCACTCAATTCCGAGTTCAAACGAAGAAGTTATGAAATTTTGAAGTTGTGCAGAAATTTTGCCTTAGTGCAGAAAGTTACACGACCTGGAGACACGGCCATGTCCCAGGCCGTGTCTGGTGACGGCCGTGTCTAGTGACGAAAATAAAATCCGTGAAATACACATATAAAAGGGGATCTTAGGGTTCAAAAGGAGGAGAGACATTACAGAAACAAAGAGAGACAAGAGACAAGAAGAGACTTAAGGAGAAACAACATCAAGAAGCGATAACGACATCGATTTCAAGATTAGAGATTGTTCATCAAATCAAGAGGGGTTTTCATGTTTTATTTTACGTTTTTGATGAATCTCGTTTTTAGATTCGTTATGATAGCTTAGAATTCAAGTATTTAGGATTATGGAACCTAGGGTTTCATGTAACCCTTGGATTGAATTATAATTTCAAGAAAGTTTCTATCTTTTCTTGATTCAATTATGTCGTTTAGTTATGGATTGATAATTCTAGAGTATCAATATATGATATTATGCATGTTGATTGAGAAATTGCATGTGTAATTAGATCTTAACATAATTGAAGAGAATTACATGTATACTTAGAGATAAGATACATGATTCTTTCGGAAAGTTGATTGTTTGTGTGGGAATTCATTAAACATTAATGCAATTCTAAGTTATATTACTAAGTGAAGAGATTCCGGTAAATAATTTAGGATTAGGGTTAATATGCTTGAGAAAGATATTAGCTTTAATTGTGAATCCCTCCGGTCAAGAATTATAGAAACTAAATTGAATACATTTTAAAAAGGTTACATGTTAAACACTAGGGGAAATAATTCCTAAATACATTATTGCATATTTGAAGTCGTTCGTAGTTTATTGCTTTCTAAATTGCTTAGTTAAGTCTCATAATTAGTTTAGTTTATTAATTTCAGTATTTTTAATTCATTCAACTCGACATAATTTTCCGGTTAGATAATAAAGCTAAAGTTAATATTAGTACTCAAAATCTCTGGAGGATCGACTCGGACTCATATCCGACTATATTAAAATTGATAGGTGCGCTTGCCTCGTATCAACTACTAACCCCTTGTTTTAAGCAAAGAATAAGATATGGCGAAGGAGAATGTTTTTCCAAGGAAGCAAACATATGGTCACATCGAAGCTAAACAAAGAGGAAGGACCAAGGCCAAACAGTATAGATGAAGAAAGGAAGAAAGATTCAAGGAAGAGGGTTTGCTATGGGGGAAAAAGATGGAATTTTTCGTGACATTCGAGAAAGGTTTGTTGGGAGAAGGTTTGTTCATGGACAGATTAGATTCCATGGCTTCTCTGTATCAAATTCTAGAGAGGAGAAAGGAAAATGATGAAGGGCATTTTAGTCATTAAGCTTTTATTACCAATCTATTCCTAATTTGTTTTTTCAATTCAACTAAATAAAGTAATAGGTATTACATCATTATTCAATTCCCTAGGAATCCCAATTCCATTCCCCTTTTCTTTTTCTATTTAATGAAGTGAACAGGACTTCAATAGCCAACCAAAGGATACTAAGTTCCATTCCTAATTATAACCATGTGATTCCAATGTAAGAGAATAGCTTTTGAAGAGCTTTTTTGATAGGAAAAAAGCCTTAATATTTCAGCATTATTGAAGCTACGATTTAGAATATTATAATTTAATATAGAGTAATGATACTTAGCCTAACAATAAGAAGCATACATTGAACCAATCGCTTAGGAAATGGATCATCTAAAATATTTTAAGAAAAATTACAAAATCGATTATTAAGATTGTCTTGATTTTGAAATATCTTATGATATCATGATAATGTCATCTTTTTTGTTATAATTTCAATCATTAATTATATATGATAGAATTTTAAGCAGATAAGTTTAGAAAAAAAAAAAAAAAAAATAATTTAGAGGATACAAATTATCACCACCTTTTTATATACTTCCATGTGTCCTTAACTTTATAAGAAAATATTGTACTAATATATCACTTCTTTATAAAAAAAAAAGTATTTAATAGATATTACACGCCACATGTCATGTACATACAATGCGTAAACATTAGTAAAATACTAACATGCAATGTAATGGAATATGAGGTTTTTTAAGTTATTTATTGCCTATATCTTGCATACCATATATATATTAAAATTTCATTGGCATTAGCTAGCTCGTATACATATAATACCTAATGAATCAATACTAATAAGTAAGTATTAGTAATATTTAGACATATACTAGTAGTTTATAAAAAGTTATCATTTCATGCTGCTAATTGTTAAAACTTTATTTATACATATATACTATTAATAATCCACTTAAAGTTAGTACCTTGGAGCTTACCATTGAGTTTATATTAATAATAAACTATATGGGCTTATATTAAATAATAATTACGTAATAAGGCTATCATAATATAGAAAGTTCAAATTAAGTGATATTATATATTTATGGACTTTAATGCATCATATAAGGAGTGGATTTAAACCATAGATATTTATTTTATAATGGGAAAAATTGGAAATAATAATAAAAAGGATAATAGATAGTTAACCCTAATAGATACACTATATAAGGTTGTAGTCCTCAAGTTATACATATCATTCTATTCTCTATCGCTTCCCATCAACAAAATGAATAAGAGAGACAATATATAAAAGGAATTGCATGGTTGACTTGGAAAGCTAATGATTAGACAATTATGCAATTAACACTATGGATTAAGGTACACTTCCGCATCTCTTATTTTATTTTGTGCGTTAATTTTACACATGAGTTGTTCCCAATGATTGCAATTTATATAAGATCAAAATCTTTAATCCTAACAAATGGCATCAGAGTTTTCATGTGTAAGATTAGAGCCTTATTGTAATCAGAAAATCTTGATCCATGTGAATAAGGAAATCTTTCCCTAATTTTTAAGGTTAGGTTTTCAATGAAATGGATAAACTTGTCCAAGATTATATGGCTTATCATGTTTTACCAAATTTGAAAGAATTGTTTACATGGGTGAATTATGGAATCAGATTATATCGTGAATTGATGCTAAGTAATTTTTTATTATGTTATGAATCACTGAGATTATGTTCTTATTTTGATCGTATTGGAAGTAGTATTGGCTTGCTATGTTAAGAAATGCTCTTTCAATAGCTCATTAAGTCCTTTTCTCTCCAAAATGTCTACCTAAGCCCCCGACATGGGCTTCCCAAACTAACAATTCACGTACCGAGCTATTTAAAATATACAGACCACTGCAATGCATACATGAGTAATACATTATATAAGACGTCATCCTTATACCTACCCTTAATGAAGATCGATACTCAAGCCTGTTAGGTCACAAGTAAGGCTCCCTTCTCATTTAGCTAATAAAGTTTGTAAGATTGGAGATAGGAAATGGTCAGCAACTTCAACTGGACAACTAAGTCGACTGTGACTACACTAGTACAACTTAGTTCATTTATAATCAACAAGTAAAAGATTCCCTTCACTCGACACCTAATATGAGATATGTGAAGTATGTTCTCTTTATGTGCCTTTTCTTCAACTTGACTACACTAAGTACTTGACACTCTACCATATTCATGAATCTACCTTACTTTATATGCACTACAACCTCTTCATCTTTGTAGAACTCATCAAGGAATCCTTTGATCACTTCTTCTTCCTCAACCTTCTTACTATTAACTCTTCTTCAACAGCACTCTCCAAGTCATCTCCTTTAATCATCATTACCCACTTGTTTAGACATTGGGATGCTATATAGTCGAAGCCAATGCACTTGAAATACTTAATCTCTCATATCTTCCTCCTAAGTTCTATCCAGTCTCCTTCTTAGGTGTAGGCCCAATGGTAATAGCCTTCCCCCTTGGATTAGGTTAATACTCTGCTCCACTAAAGCCTAAGCCTCAAAGGCCGATACTTCATCCTACTTCCAATCTTCTAAGAGTAACTCAAGCAAAGGGTATAGCTAGGGAGTTCGGTACTATGCTCATTCTATTACTCCTTTGCTTCTCAATTCTCTAAGCAAAACTTATAACCTCTTTAAGTGTATCAATCCTCTATACTTAACTACATCAACAATCTCATACTTCAAGCAGTCATGAACCTAGATATGGTGCGAGCTTCTAATTCTTGTATTTAGAATTCTTTGGTATACTCATCAACATTATTTCCTCCTTTCCTCAAAGTTTGCAACTACTTAAAGGTTTCATATAAATAGAAGTCTGGCACTAATCTACTCCTTATTAAACTCTTCATCTCCGGCTATGCACGAATTTCAAGTTCTCCTACTTATCTCCTTATTGAGAATAAGTTCTTCCACCAAAGGATAGCATACCATGAGAACTCAAGGGCAGTAAGTCAAACCTTAGCACCACTATCATAGTCATCACATTCAAATAACTTACCTTAACCTCCTAATCTAAATAGTCGCCATCATCTCCATTGCTAGTAATACTCGACATCTAGAGCTTAACATTCTCAGGGCTTCTAGGAGCTTTGTCACAAAGCTCTTCAAATTCATAAAAATTGTCATCTTCCTCTTCTTCCATATCTCTTAACTCAATCCGTCTTCTTGCCTAATAGTCATTTCCTTTAACTCCACTAACATTGTTCCGAACTAGGTACAACTACTCGTTAATTACCTCTTGTCAATGAATTCCTCCAGCCTACATAACCAGACCAAGTTGGGCATCAATTGTGGCAAGTCAGAAGGTTGCCTAGCCAATTCCAATAGGTCACCACCTCAGCAAGTCGGGTGTTGACCATTTGTCACATGAAAGTGGCCATCTTTGCCAACATGGTGACGAAATCATCAATCTTTTCATCGATAATACGAAGGGTCTTATTACCCTAGCTTCCATAGCCATAGGCACCAATTGCCATATCTACAACACCATTGTAAATACTTGAGTTTGACATTCTCAACTAACATAACATGAATACTCTAATCCATAAACTTCAAAGTTCTCACCACACATACCAACAATACTACTATTATAGCAACTCCGCCTATCAACAGCTACTATGCAATCATAACACTACAATGCTTGCTTACTAGTAACCACAACCCCAGTACCTACCTACATACATACACACATATAGAGCTGCTACCCATGACTTTCAATAACCCACTAAACTCACACTTAAACAATTACAACAACTTGCAGTCAAAACCACAAGCTCTAATACCAAAATTGAAGTATGGTGTACTTAGAGATAAGTTAGGGTAGGGATCGAGTCCCAATCTCCTAAATCGATCACTAGAAGTTAAGCTAGGGGGTCTACAAAGCCTTACCTATCGTATCTTAGCTCAAGAGCCAATATGGGATGATGATTCCTATATTTCCCAAGATTAGTTTCACTTCAGATGAGTCGAGTACAAGACATTAATCAAGGTAAGGGTGATTCTTGACCTAACTTAAGGAAGGTTAGATAACTGACTTCTCTATAATCTTCCCCATCCCTGACCCTACTAGAATCAAAGTCAAGCTATCCATTTACTCGACCTCACTTGGGTTAGGTTGGCTAATTTTTCCTCCTCACAATTCCCTTTATCTCCGAACCATTCATGTAAGTTGCCAAGCTATTTGAGGATCCTAACAACAATTTCAACTAAAGGCAATCTATATACTCCCTTTCTTCACTTTTATCATAGCACCCTATGCCTAAACGACACATCTCTACTGCATGAAACCAAGGACGATTATCTAATATGCATACTTCTTTTGTCTTTCTCATTTTTTTTCATTTTAGCATGTATTATAGAATTTTAGATTTTTCCCTTTTGTCTTTTCCTCTAATGTTGTAACCCTAAATGGTTGGGTATATAAGGTCCCTTTTGTAATGCATAGCATACATTTTTCAATACAAATATTCCTTCTCAAGAATCATCTTCTTCTTAACTTTTATCTACTCCTTTAGTAAGAGTAGTGGTGAGTGGCCTTAAGTGCTTATAAGTCACATCAAGTAGTCATTAGGCTATTTGGACTTACTAGTGTACCATATCCAATAAGTGATCCACGAAATCGTTAGCTTTTCTATTCTATTTGTTCCTTAGCTTAATAATCCTCATGTGTTCCATTCTTAAGGTGTATCAAGTTATTACTAGGGCTTAGTAAGTGTATCAATGGGTATTTCTTGTAGAGAAGAAAAAAGGAGTTGAAAGTTTAGTAAATGATGACACTAGACTTTAGCAATGATAACAGCTCTTGAAAATATGTAGTACTAGCCTACTAATGCGCTAGATCATTTGTAATAATAAAACTAGTGAGTATTCACTAGGTCATTTCTACGATGAGAAGGGCTCGTCTAAGTATCAGATCCTACCTGTTACTCTAATCTTGGCTAATTGAATAGAGAGTTACGAGATTGCAATTGAAAGTAAATAGAAGAACTTAATGTAACAATTAACACAAAACAAAGGCATGAACTTATGACATGCTTGTAATGTAGTGGTTAGGTTATGCCGTTAAGATGTTGGGTATGGTCTTTAAGTGGGTTTTGACAAAATTCTCTTGGGTTCAATCCTAGGTAGGGTATCTTACTTAACTATGTACCGAAAAATTTCCTTTCAATCTCATTTTCCTATACGATCATTTAAACACTTACTTCCGGTCACGAACTGAGTGTTCTAATTCTAGAAACTATGGGCTCAATCTACTCTCGCTCCCATAAGCATAAAGCAATATAAATCCCACGGAATATTTACTCATAATCTCCTCTCAATCTCATAGTTGTGAAAACACATTCATCAATACTCTACAAACTCATTGACAAAAGTAAAAATTTCCATAGCTAATCCCCTCTAGATTTCATAATTACAAGAACTCGTTTAACTCTTAAGGGATTTTTATAACTAATCTCCTCTCCATATTGTAATTACAAAACCCATAAAGAGATTCATTGACAACACCTCAACAAGTTTAAATAGAGCATCAAACACTAAAATCCCAAATAAATATACATACTAATATCTAAACTACAACATTTCACTAATCACATTATCTGCATTATCACAAACTAACGAAAACACACATAGCCACTCATAGTTTTAGCAATAATGTAAGGAACAAAAGTGAATGCAACAGCAACTTCCATAGATAATCAAGATAAAAAAAAAAAAACAAATGAGAACAAGAGTATAATGAAGAGTAAAGAGATAAACTAGCTAAAATCTACCTCAATTACTAAGAAATATGCATATAAATCTCAAAAACAAGTGTTAAATATCAAAGTAGTAGTAGTAGAACAGTAAGAATAAACTAAGGCTCATAAAACTATACTAAACCCTAGGAAAATCCTAATTAAGTTCACAAATTTTGCCTAAAATGTGAATGACACATGCTAACTTGGTGTTCTTCTCATGTTTTATGGAATGTGATGTTTTAAGGGCTAAGGTTTTAGCTTAGAAAAACTTTAGTCTTAATCTCTTCTATCAATCAATCAATAAGGAAAGTATTGATCAATTGATATGGTCAAATCCCCATTTGAAGCTTTTGTTCATATACTATCCTTTGCTCCCAATTGGTTGCTCCATTAGCTTATTCACCCCTGATGATTTAAGGCATACTAATCGGTCAGTAGCATCGGAGGCTTGATTCCCACAATCCTTCACCTCTCAGTTCCTTAAATAGAATGGTAGGGGCTACCAATACCATAATAACCCTTGTGTACCTACACACTTAAGATAAAATTAATAAAATTCGATTAAAAATGAATCTTTTTCATGTATTTTGAACAAGTTAGCTTAAGTTGGTCCATCTTGTGCATAAACTCCATTTTTTAATAAAATCCACTAACTTCTCTAAAATTTATGTACAAATTCAGGTTTTAAAGTCAAGAAAAATTATGTATTTTGAACCATTATCATTTAGCAACAACCAAAGGCTAAGTAAAGGATGTAACTCTCCTAAGCTTACAATTGGACCCATTTTACCTACTCAATATGACTCACGAGGGTAGAGATGAGGGTATTCAACATTAGTTCCTTACTAAAAGGAACTTGATAAGAGTATAGGGGCTCTCAAAGCACAAGTTTGTAAGAAAACAAAGTATTTCATATGCAAGGATGACAAAAGATGGTTGTCATTCATTTATAATGCCTTTATAAACCTACTAATTGGGGCAACAAGCCTAATGTGGAAAAGACAAAAATGGTACAATCAAAATTAGAAAATGTACAAATACAAATCAAGGCATAAAAGGGATAAAAGGAAAAGAATCTTAATTTGGGGATGTTCAATATCATTTCGTTAAAATACATGTCCTTTAGGCATTGGTTAGGCACTTAGCAAAAACAAATAAAGAAGTATAGCGATTGCATCCTAAGTTAGCTTGGCATGGATCCTTTATCAAGTTGACAATTAGGCTAGGTAGCTTGGATTCAAGATGGACACTTTAAAGGTAGGACGGTCTAAGCTGACCTAATCTACTAAGTGGGCTTGGTCAGCATTCTCGTAAAGGCTTAGTAGCATTGGAGAAACAGCTCAACAAGTGATAAGAAAGGAAGCCTTGGGCTTAGGTCAGTTTGTCCTCGACCATCTACCCATTAAGTGCTCGAGTAGTTAGGCCTAGGAATCTGTAAAGTCAATCTTGAGTGATCAACCTAAAGCTTGACAATGCCTAGTCAGAGGTCAGCTAAGTTGACAAGGAGGTTGATAGTGACTAGGAACAGGCCAAGTCGATAGTAAGGAAGGCTAGATTTCCATCATAACTTTTTTATTCCATATCTATTCTAATCTAGAAAGTAAAGAGATTGTTACGAGTTTCAAAATAATTATATATATATATATATATATATATACATACATATCAAGAAAGAAAGAAAATGAAGATACAACTAGCACCTAACAATGTGTTGTGGCCCTCTTTCATTCTGTTGTTGGAAAAAAAAAGGGTGTTGTATAAAGGTGTCAAGATGCTAAAGTATGTGTGTAAGAGATATTAGGCATCGTCAAGGGTAGGACCCTAACACAAGTTCCAAGAGTAAAAGACCCTATGGTAAGGTCCCTAAGGTTCTTCTTCATTGTAGCTAAGCCTCCCATCTTTTTGAGGTTACTAGTTAAGGAAACTAAAATGATATCATTATCTATTTAAAATTTGTATTATAAGTCCATCAGTAATACTGATAAATCTTAGGGACCTTTATTTAAGAATCTTGGAGATAAAGTATAAAGGACTTTAAAAAAAAAAAAAAAAAGAGAGAGGTTTTCAAGATATTGATGTGATTTACATATCTTAAATGAGGTCCTATAGGTTAAGGATGGTCTTATCAAGTGAGATACATTTATGAGTGTGAACCACGTAAGTCCTATTAATTGGGAAAAGTAGGGTTTTCAATTGGAGTGCATGTAAGAGTGCGATTTTTAATTTGGTTAGATGAAAATGTCAAATAAGGTTTTTAATCAAGGAAAAATCGAGTATGTGCTCTTTTAGTTCCTACATGATTTTTGTCTAAGTAGCAAGTGGATGCAATTTTATATTTTCAAATTGTTGTTTACACTACCTTAAAGTCTAGATAGGTTAGTCAGGAGCCTCATGACTTTTAATTGTTTATTGCAATAAGCGCACTCATAATGTGTATACTCAATATATAAAATTAATCAATTGATTGATTCCAAGTTAACTAAATAAATTATAAAAATTTTGCAAAAAAAAAAAAAAATTATTTGCATTGGCATTTAACATTCATTTTTTATAATAGGGTACCATAGTTCTCCTCTAGTGGGAAGAAGAAAAGGATTATTATTTATTAAGTCAAGAATATCGATTAGCTAAATGAAAAATAAAATAAGTTTTAACAATACTAATAAACACTTAAAAAGGCTAAACAAGCTATCGTGTCAAGTATTTATTAAGTCATTAGGCCAACATCTTTCACAAAAACTTGTACGATCATTTAGACAATAACTTTGACTATGCAAATACTAAGATTAACTTAAAAAGTTAATTGTTAAATCACCAAAGTTCAAAACTAAGTATTTTCCCTTTCGTTCTCAAATTGAAAACTTCATTCAAAATGCCAAAAAAGGATCATCATGCAATCACTAATTGATCTTTATACTTTTTTTTTTTTTAATTTTACACATGAAATTTGGATCATGTTTGAATTGTCTTTGTTTTTTTTTTTTCTTATTTTATTATTATCGGTTCTATATTTAATTTATATCTATTTGAAATCCTACATTTGAGAAGCTATCTTATCTATTTATATTTCATAATTATGATAAAGGTAATAATTGGAGTATGGGAATTAAGCAATGAAAACTTACGTACATTTTAGAAAAAAGATTTAAAAACATATATTTTATATATTAGAAAAGAAGATTAATTGGTATTTGTATAAAATAGATAAAGGGTAGATAAATTTAAATTTATAGGAGTTTGTTAGGTATTTTAGAATAGGTGTATATATGTAATTATTTTTCTATCTTTTTTTGTGTCTTATTCTTATCAAACACAAATGTCAAATAAGTATTAAAAAAGACACCACAAAAATACAAAAAAGATGAGTAAAACAAACCCCTTGAAGAAGCTATATATCGTACCCAGTCAAATTTTTACTTATCAATTTTACACTTGAAATTAATAAATGTTATATCCCATGAAATTTGGTAAATACATATTTTTAGTCCTCTTGGTTTTTAATTAAGTCATAAACTTTTTATTTATTCAAATCCTCAATATTCGCAAACATTAATAAGGTTGGATTTTTTTAATACTTAAGTTTTTTCACTTTTTTAATGACATGCAGCTGCAAATGATTTGTCCAAATTATTAATTTAAATAAACAAAAAATTATTGAATATATATAAATTATATAAAATAATAAAAATTTAAAAATTGAAAAAACTAAAAGAGAGGATAGAAGTTATATATATATCTCAGCCTTAGGGTAGCAAAAAATGCCAGTAACTAGCAGTCGAGTGGCAATCTACATATAAAAGTGGTTTGTATCAACCTACCTTATAATGTTGAGTAACCACCTACCATTATGATTTAAAAAGGAAAAGAAAGGGAAAGAAAAAAAGATGATTGAAACCCGATCTAGTCAAGTAACCTAATTATGACTCAATTGGGTTTAACCATTCATTTTTATATTATTGCAAGTAGCCATCCAATATCTTAAAGGGATCATGCTACCTTTAGTCATGGATGGTTTGAATATACAAATCATAATTTACTTGTTATTGTTATGTTGTAGTGAATTTCCTACCACCCAATGGTAGGAAGTGGTCGCAACCATTGTAAGCGGTTACATAACCCCTTAGGTTGTTGTCAGCACTGATAGCCTTAAAGTGGTAGGAAACCTTTTTTTTTTGTTTTTTTTTATTTCTTTTGAATTTTAAATATTTTTATTATTTTATCTAATTTATTTTTATATTTACATAACTATTTTATTTAATTATATTAATAATTTGGCAAGTCAAGTTGCATCGCATGCCATTTAAGGATGGAAACACTAATATTATTAAAAAAAAGTCAAAACTTATTAAAAATTGCAAACATTAAGAATTTGAATAGGAAAGAAAATGATTTTGAACTCAAATACAAACTTGCTTTTCCTATGAAATTTTACTTGTCAAAGTAATTCCTTCAGCTTTAAATAGATGGTGTGATAAATAATCATAGTCAAAAGATACGCTTATAAGTACATAGTATTTTGTTATAAGTAAAAGTATGATTAAATATAATATTAGTGTAAATTTGAAAAAAAAAATCATTAATCACATATTTGATTGATTTAATAAAGGTGAAATAAAATATTTATTCCTTTCATGCAAATTTATTCCTATATTTGGTTAATGGAATTATTATTTCACGAAATTGATATTGGTATAAGAGGAAAAATTGAACTTCTTTTACTGGATCAAAGTATAACTAATCATTTCTAACATATTTTCAAATTCAATTATTTTTAACATATTTTTAAATCTATTCATAAGAACTCAATATAATTATAAAAAATAATTATTACTTTATTCTATAGTAATCACAATTCTATTTCTATTGATTTTATTCAACAAACCAAATATATAATAAAAGCTAAGGTTGGTTATAAATATATGACCTGTTCTTATACTTTTATAAATAATTGACCTATGTTTTCTTTTTAATACAATTAACTGATTCAAGTTCTTCTCCCTTTTGTCACTCTTATGTTTACTGTTATGTGGAACATGTTTTAACTTTCCCTTATTAATACTATTTAATAAGTAAATGCAAATTGAAACTTAATTAAGTGCACGAATAATTGTCTAAGTAAATGCAAGTTATGGGTTTGAGCAACAAAAACTTTTTTTTTTCCTCTCTTGGGTTCACGCGCATCTCATGTCTCATCCCCTTCCTTGATTAAGATAAGGTTTGATCGAGAGTGAAGACAGAGAATGAGTTTGTCCAAATTCTTTTTCATCAAATCTAATCCAATTTCTATACATCTTCATCAAATTTTAATGTAAATCAAGTCGTTATTCCATCTAGATTTAAGTTGGTATAAAGATTTACATTGAAATAACAATAAAAACCTAATTCAAATTAAAAGGTGAAAGAGTTTATTTCTTTAAAATGTTGAACTCGATTTGGCTTTACCAAAAGATGAGAATCATGATTCGATTGTGTTTATGTAAATATTATAGTATAACAAACAACAAGACACAATCAAATCCATTCAAAAATATTAGAAACCAAATCAACAAATATTTTCTCTCTCTAGCTCAAACCTACAAATGGCAGAAACTTCTATCTATGATTACTTCGAATTTACAGGAATTGGAAGTAAAGCAAAGCACCCACTAGACTCCTGAGTGTTGGAACATCCATAAAAAGCCCAACTTTAGCTTTAATTTGTGTAAAACACCCTTGATGTAGAGATCTTCAAGTCAACCATTAACGTACATTTTGAAACACCACTTTAGTAGCTTCTTAGAATGAAACAGCAACTAATGCTAAGCAGTCCAACACCACTTGACAACAACAAGCCACCATTGTCGCTACCACCAACCATGGCTACTAGTAACACCGCCACTCTTTCCTCAACTTTCAACTTTACCCTAATCCTTTCCCACCACTCTCTCTCAAACCAGTTCAAATTCTACATCAATGCTTCGTTTCCTTCGCGCTAAACTTTAATCCCTTAACACAATCATGTATAAGTTCAATCTCTTGTAGTCTAATGGCATCCAACCCCTTACTTGCTTAGTAGCTATACATAACAGTGAAGTAAGATCCAATCCATTCTATCAAGTGAACATGTACCCTTCGTATGTTCTTCCGATGGTAAATATAATAACAACATAGTAGAGAATAACTCAGGTCGATTAATTATTATAAAAATAACACATGTTAATTATTTGCAAAAGTATGAAAACATGCATAACATATTTGAAATTAACTTTAAAACTTCTTTAGTTCTTTTTTTTTCTTCTTATTTTGGTGTCTTTTTTATGTCTATTCAAATCTTATGTTTGGTAAGAATAAGACACTAAAAAAATGAAAATATAATTTCATATATATTTCTCTTCTAAAATTAAATACCTAATAAATTTATATAAAGTTAAATTTATTTACTTTTTATCCACATATACAAAAATACTAATTAAAATAATAATTTTTAATGCATAAAATATTTATATTTTTTCAAATATTTTTACTTAAAAATACATGGATTTTCATTTCCTAATTTTGATGCTCAATTCACCACTTTTATCATAATTATGAAACAAAAGTAAGTAAGATATAAATAAGATAGTTTTCAAAATATTAGATTTTAAATAAATTCATATCAAAGACAAAACATACAAATAAAACACACATATATATAAATATATATTATTAAATCAGATTGGTACTTAAGTAAGCACTATACTTTAAGTTATTTGTTTACTTTCTATTTAATTTTATTTAACAAAAAAAACGAATATTAATATGGTATATTAAAATCATAAATAATGAATAAATTCGTCAACCCATAATCTCTCATTAATCTTTTTCAATTCCAAAATCCACTTTTTCCACTTTCTTTTCTATCTCTCTACACAATACGGTGCTTATCCCCATGATATCTCCAATTGTTTCTCTCTTTTTCGTTTTCTCTTCCACCTGTTTTATGTGCATGCATTGCATGATCAAAATTTAAACTATGATCAAATATAACCATAATGATGATTGATATCCACATGCATGGTTAATTTATACCTGTAATCTTGATTTACTAATAAGTAAGAAATTAAATGATTTAAAGTGAGTGTAGATAAAGAAAAAAAATCTATATTTATATTATTTAACAAAAATTATGATTTTTTATCAAATAAATAATGATAAATTATAAATATATAAATTTCATGTTATTTAATCTACATACGCATCGCAAATGCATCATCCACTAGTGTAATTATATATATGTATGTATATATGTATGTATGTATGTATATAAAGACAAATAGGACCATAATCGCATTCCTACATAAGAATATCAAACACTTCAAAACCAAACTCACGTAAAGTGATTAACTAATGTTGTCAAACCCAAATCAAAAGGTTAACTCAAGAGTAAGAAGAGGTTAAAAGTCGAGAGGGTCACTTAGGGTCGAATTGGAATTAAACCAAGGTCAACAAAAAAATTATAATATAATTCATATTTATTTATAAAGTAATAGAAATTACCTATATTGTTGAAAATTAAAAGCTAAGAGTTTTTCTATAGTTTATTTTTTCCATTGATCTATATTTATTTTTTTTAGTAAATTGATGGATTTTTTAGAAAATATAAGAGAAAATAATGTATTTTAATCCAAAAAACTCAATAAGTTCTTATAGAAACTAGATTAGACAATTAGGTTAATTAGGTCAAACCGAAGTCACTATCGATAAAGATTAAAAGGATGACTTAAACCGACTTAATAAAGGGATTAAATTAGAGTTTTATATGAATACAACCTCATTTTCGATAAATATTACAGAAAATGGCTCATTTAAAAAAAAAAATATGAATATGGTATAATGAATTGAATGCACCTTTAGTTATGAGTAGTTTTAACACTAAAGGCACATCCAGTACATATGCCTTCAGTATACTAAGTTTAATGGAATTTGTACTGAAGGCGCATGTACTAAATATACTTTTGATGTTAAAACTATTCACAACTAATTCAGTTCAAATTCCATTAAACTTAGTAATTTCCCCCAATTCGAAACGATAAAATGATTTTCTTTCAACCCTTAACTTGCAAACTAAATGGAAAGTTTAATACAGTAATCAATTACATAAAATCATAATTGGTGGAACACCTTAACAAATATAGTAAGTAGGGAAGAAATAAGTGCACAACATAATCATCCAATAACCATATAAGTCGAATAGAAGAAAAAATAATTGCAAATTGTAAAATTAGGATAAATAAATAATGCATTGAACTATAATATTTGATGAAAAGTAAATTGTATTTTGAATAATCAATATGTATACAAAATTTGTCATGAGTCAATGATAACATTAATACAATAGCCAAAAAAAGGAGGAAACAAAAACAATAGACAAAACGTATCTAATGATGCTTACGTCCTGTAAAGGTCCTCACAGCATCGACAAGAAGTAAATTCCCCCGTCTGTCATGTGTTTGAGTAAGCTGAGGTAGTGGATCGTCGAGATCAACTTCCCTAAGAGGAATTGGGTCAGTTGAATGGGCTACATGTAGCTGAGTAACGTCCTCACCCATGGATGATTAAGTGAGAGTGGAATGCTGCTTTTAAGGAGCTGGTAGAGTAGCGAGATCAAAATGTTACTGGAACTCAGGAGTCGTGTATAAGCTAAATCCAACCTTAGAACTAGATTCGGCTTTCGAGGTGAAGGCAACACCTAACTTAGGGTAAATACTGTATCCCGCACTAATATGCTCTAATTCTACGAAATGACGCATATATAGTGAGATATCATCATCGATGTCTACCTGACGACGTACCACTTAAGCCCTGCCTCTTTGAACTCTAACTCTACCTCTAAGTAGTGCACAAGAAGCTAGCATATCCTCGTTAACAAGTGGTCCCTACTCCCCACCATAGTCTACATGGGCTGGCTCATATATGCCCTCCTGCTGTAGGTAGAGGATAAGGCTACTATGTTGCTCAACGAAGTAAAGTGCCTCGTCTGCAATACCCATCGCTGTAAGATAATTAGTGCTAATCTAACGCTAAATGATCTGTCTATACCACGACTAGTAACTCTCGTCAACCCCTTAAGGACCTTTGATGTGTACTAGGAATTCATGTCTTTATCTCTAAGCTTGAATGCAGGAAGAGTGTATGTTGATCTAGTTAACATCCGTCCTACCCCGGAGGTCCAACTGGTGGAGCTACTTTGAGGTGTCGATCTCCTGTAGAACATACTAATATCCACCAAATTGTCGAACGACACAATCTGGAAAGCACCACTCAATGATGTGGAAACATATGAGTGGTACTCTGACAATCTAAATGTGTCACCCAGCAATACAGAAGTGAGGTAACAACTACAACAACTCTTCCATATAAGGCTCCCAAACAACTTAAAGAGTACAAGAAGTGATTTACATTTGTTTACTCCACACCGGTCATTGTTGAATGCACATTAGGATCTGAAAGGGTTGGGTTGTCTGCCTCATGTATTTTATGCTCGTCCCGGGCACTTAATTCCCTAATGTACCTTTTGTATACTTCCTGAATACTTCATTTCCCAAAAGATTTTGCCATCTTAATAAAATTCTCAACATTCTCATTGTCTCTAATGCCATCAACTTATACACAATTGCATCATCATGGAAAAAGGGATGTTTGTGCATAAGTTTAACACCACTTGAGTCAACTTCAGTGCATCCATAAATTCTCCGACTGAAATAAGAGAAGTTCGAATCCTTCTTAATTTTCAACTTCTTAACGAGCTTCCTATCATACTCTAGCCTCCAATTACCTATCACTATATTTATATTTGTATAAATAATAACTTTCACATACTCTGTCATTTCCACCCTAATAATGTAACAGTGAATTGAATATTTAGATAACATTAAAACTTCATCTACACACCAAGTAGTAATCTCATTAAGCTATGTCGCAAACAACCTATCCTTAACTTTTTAATTCAACCTAACACAATAAAAACGCCAACACAACAATTTCCACCTACATTCCAACATTTTCCATACCCACATTCGTATAACTTATGTACCAAAATATAAAAAATTCCTAAATTTAGATAACATATAATAAATTTTCATGAGACATTAATAATTTACACAATTTATGATACATTTATGATTATGAAATCTACGTAATTAAATAACAATTTTTTTTTAGAGAAAAAAATTGCATCCAATGTCGATTATTACTAAAATAAATAAATAACATGATGATTACCCATTTCAAACGTACATTCGCATTAAGAAATGGTTTAGTATTTCAATTATAGATTTTTTCGAGTTTTTTCTGTATTTTGAAAATTTCAACAATTGATATAAGTAAGAATAAACTCTAGAAGTATGAATTGGGGTCTATACTGAAAACACATGTACTTTAATATAATTCACATAAATAACTGAAGGTATATTTATTTAATACATATTTCTATACTATATTCATATTTCTTCTTAAAACGAGTCATTTTTCAGAAGAAGAGTTTATATTCATATAAAACCTATTAAATCAAACCGAATCGAATAAAACGGGTGAACACGATCTTATGATAACACCTTTTACTCAAATTAAAAAAGGTGTGCGAGTAAAGGTAAATGAATAAATAAGGCCTTGTGACGTCCGAGCAAGCAAAACAGGAAAAAGAGATGGTAAAGCAGTCCAATTTGATTATTAAGTAGAAAGCCTTGCCGGAGTTTGATCGAAAAAAAAAAAAGAAAAGAACCTTCAAATCTCAAGTCTGAAGCAGTTCAAAATTTCAAGTCTTTGACCAGGTAAGTTTTGGGTTTGACTTTCTTCTTTCAATGATCTTACTTTCTTATTTCCAAAATATTTCTGCGTGAATAATTTTTCTTGCTTTTTTAACTTCCGGGGATTCATCTTATTAACTTATTTTTGATGTATGCTTTTGAACAGAAAAAGCTTAAAACTTTAGTGATTGCGACTTGGAAATCCTCAAAAGTGTATGACTTTATGGTAAAATCTTCGGTTTACTAGTTGTTTCGATTGGAAGTATCATTGATGAGTTCAATGTGAAATTGTAATCCTTTTTGATTGATTATTCATAGCCTTTCTGGAGTAAATTTGTCAACTTTCCTTACCCAAAAAAGAAATAAATAAATAACAAAAGGTTGTCAACTTTAGACTCTGGCTGGCTATTGATATGATATCTGCGACTGAGATTTGTCTATGATGTCATTTTGAACTTGTAATCTGGTTGTGAGCTAATCGGCATGTTGTCCCATCATCTTGTTATTACTTTTGAATGGTCACTGCTGTATCATGTACAAGGAGGATAGTTGAAATCTTTGCTGATTCGGGGAAGTCCTTGATTCATAACTTGTTTCCTGAGATTTGAATTAGCGATGCTAAGTGCAATATAATCTAAACGATCTATGACAATTGGCAATCGGGTTAGGTTGCGCCTTTAGGAGGCTATTTGCTGAGGTGGCTTTGCATTACTAAAATAGAAATTCATGCACAGAAAGAAATGAAGAATGGGGAATTGGTTAATTATGATGGTCATTATCTTGTTCTCAATCAACCATTCTTATGCAGGACTTTCAATGGCATCTAACTACGGACGTAATAAGCAGCAATCCACTTACATAGCGGATAATTTCAGCTCATTGGATCAGGTGCTCTCATTATAGTTGCCTACTCTATTCTTTTTGTTGTTGTAAGGTTCTTGTTTGAAGGATAAGGAATCTTGTTCATAAGTCATTGGTTTTTTGGCCAATACTCATAAATCGTAGTTATAATCTTGTTTTTGCAAAACATCAACTCATCATCCATATATGTTTAAAGAAATTTTGCTTTTTAAGGAGTATAATGATGGGCACGCTTCATACTTCTAAATGGCATTATCTCCTACCATCTCCCTTATATTGTGAAAAAAGGATTTTTACATAAGTTCCATCGCCTTAAGTGTAAAGGCTTATCTTATTTTTCCAGAATTGGAAGAAAGATTATTGGCTCTGGTAGACAGCTAATGGCTTGTACTTCTATTGGAGAGTCTTTCTCGTGCTAAAGTTACTTCTAAGATTGTTTTTCTCATGACCAGCAAATGTAATGGTATCAAAGCCTTTGACATCCTATCTTGGGAGTTTGCGAAAATTTATTCCTAGTATTGCAGGAGTAATCATGCAATTTGAAATGTGATGTTCATGGGCTCACCAAGAACGATTTTACTATCATAAATCTAATTTTATTCATTAACTTTATTTGCTTAAAATGGTCTACTAATTTCATTGATTGCTATGATCAGGCTTTATTAGTTTAGTTGATTTTATGCACAGTAAAGGCAGAATCTTTCTTGCTCAAAAAGTGCCTCTATAAGTGAGATAGTTTAGGAAAGCACCATCCCGATACTGCGTCTTATCATCATTTCTACATGGTCTATCACTACTCAAGGCTCAACAATAAAGTCCATGTGTTATTTCCAAGACAGTGCAGGAGAGAAATATTTGTCATTTCAAGCAGAGTTGATTAGCCAAAAGAAAGGGGAAAATGCTAGATCATAGATACTTGTAACAGCAATGTTGTAATTCCAGTGTGACTCTTTAGCATATGTGTTTCAGATGTCGTGTAAAAGAGATTATCTATAGACATGCCTTTTCATGTTTGTTATATTCCTATTTCCCTACTTATTTCCTCCTAGTCCAACTTTTGCTGCAATGGTAACTATTTGTTTGCTTAGGATATGGTTTGCCACTATGTAGCTTTTTTATTGTGTATATTTTGTTTTTTAATGAAACAGTGTTAACTTAATCAAAACAAAGTGATATCATCTGAGCAGAGGAAATTAATATAAGGAGATAAATTAGCTTTACACTCCAAGTTCAGAAATGCACTTTTGAGACAATATTGCTATGTTGCCTTTTAAAGTAATGTAGGTGGGTTTAGAGTGGATTATTCGTCAAAAAAAATTATTAAAAAAAACATATGCTCTTGCAGGTCACTGCTGCCCTGAGAGAAGCCGGTCTTGAATCGTCAAATATAATCCTTGGTATTGACTTCACTAAGAGCAACGAATGGACAGGTATGTCTTAATCTATGGGTAAAAGTGGAATGCTTAAGGCCCAAGAGATTTAAGGGAGAGATTATCTGGTTTCAATTATTGCAGGCAAGTATTCTTTCCACAGGAAGAGTCTTCATGCAATTGGTAACGCACCTAATCCGTACGAGCAAGCCATCTCAATTATTGGTCGTACTTTGTCCCCCTTTGATGATGACAATCTGATCCCTTGTTTTGGATTTGGCGATGGTCAGTTCTCAATGAAGTTCATTATCATCGTTTGTTAAATATCTTCCCCGTGGGTAAATCTATTCTTATAGCATCTCCTGTTGCAGCATCAACACATGATCAACATGTGTTCAGCTTTTATGATGATCACCGCAGTTGTCGTGGTTTTGAGGAAGCACTTTCTCGTTACAGACAGATCCTTCCTTCTGTAAAGTTGTCAGGTAATCTTGACATTCTATCTTTATTTTTTAACCTTTCATTAGCATTTAAGACCTTTGATGTTTGGCTAAATAATTTACAGCATCTTAAATTCTTTGCAAAGCATCCGTCTTTCTATTTCTTTGAACAGACTGCACACTAGCAAAATGAGTCCCAGAATTGTCATACGTGTATCTACAAAAATTTTGCTTTAGAGAATGGTGATAATAGCGATGAACGTGCAATTTTCTTGTTTAGTTCATGTCAAATTATGTTGATATAAAATGAACCCAAAAAAATTATATTGATATAAACCACATACCATTCGTTTAGGTTTTTCCTTGGTTAGTGTATCTTATTTTCATTTCATTCACCTGTTCCTTATAGAAACAGATATAACAAAGATTGTTGTTAATATAAAAAACACACATAAGATCTGTATTTAAAATTTTCTCAAATGCCAGATCCCAATATGACACAAATCAAACACAAAATAACGTGGATTAGAATAACAAAGTTCAAGAAAAACATTAGAATCTATTGACGTGCATTTATGAACCATTGCAGCCATAGACTAAAAGAAATGCCACAACTCTATGGATTAGCTTCATTGGATCTTTGCTTTAGATGGAAGAAGGTTTGGGAATCAGGTTCTTATAGATGGATTTAAGTCTAACCATTCAATTTTTACTGCTTATGAGAAATAGACATGGGCTAAATTGCTGAAATTTTAGGCTATTATTCAAAGATATAATGAGTTGTCACATAAATTGTTAGGTATTAAATTATACAAAGGTGGGGTTTAAACTAGAATGTACATAGATAAATGATTTAAGAATCATGCTAAATGCTTTCTTTGGAAAGGGAAATTTTGTTTTAGTGCTTGCAATGCTGATAGTTTATCATTTTTCTATTGAAAGTGCACAATGTGACATTTTGTGTTTTTCCCTTTGTCATAGAGATCATAGTATTTGGCTTCCTCTTCGGGGGATGGACATTCAACACAAGTAAATAGAATTACAGAGTCCATCCTTAATTATGCACAAATGACTAGTTAGTTCTTGATAGCAGTTTATAACATTGATATTAAGAGAGTAGGCAACAACATTGTTGATTAGATTTTCAAACTTTGTAACATCATGTCAATACAAAATGAATTTTCCAGCTTTTAGTTGTAAGATTTTCTAAGTTCACATGTTTTGATGACAAAAATATGCAGAAAGACATGTTCTGGAGACACAAGTTAGACTTTTGACACTGTAAAGACTACTCATATATACATGGAGAGAAACAATTATAAAATTACATATTTAGGAATTACCGATGATATGCCCTCAGACAGGGCATATTGGTGAAATGGGATCCATATAGCTTGCTTTTTTTGACATACTTTCTTTGTACAACATTGTTTTTGGTATTAGTAAAGATTGGACTCAGCTTCATGAATTCAAATCACTTCTTAAATTTAACACCATTGCAAGTCTTGTTGCCTCAAATATTTTAATTTGCCTTTGCAAGTTGAAAAATATTTGAAGTTTTCCATGTCTATTGGTCTTAGCTGTGAACTTCAGAGTTGGGTTCCATTTGTTTCTAGCATTCTGGAAGAGTTCTGGTAGTTGATAGCATTGAGAAACAACATTAGAACATGGAACATCTGATGATAAGTCTGTGAATGCATATTGCCTTGCTCATAATTCTTTTGCCATCCTATTTGCATTTACAATCCAATGCCATCGCTATTTTATGATATTGCTTTTCTCGAAACACATGTCAGGACCCACATCATTTGCACCAATAATTGATGCTGCCATTGATATTGTGGCTCGAAGCAGAGGGCAATATCATGTACTTGTCATCATTGCAGATGGGCAGGTTCTTGAGACTTTTTTATCTTTTACATTTTGTTTTATCTGTATTTTTTACTCTATTATTTAATGTTATTCTAATTGTTGTCAGTTGTGTAGGTTACAAGAAGTCCTGATGTACCTGCTGGGAAGTGTAGCCCACAAGAACAGGCAACCATAGACTCCATAGTAGCTGCAAGGTAAATGTGGATTTCCATTTTATTGTCCTTTTTTTCCCTTTCTTTTTTGGGGTTGTGGTTTTTGGTGTTGTGGAAGGTATGCCAATGCTGAAGATACTCTTAATTCTTGCATTTTCGTTTGTTGGCCAAAGTTATTCTGTAATGGTCAAGCAATGTTATTCTTGCTTCTTTTTTGGGCATTTTTGAGCAGCCATTATCCCCTCTCAATAATTTTAGTTGGTGTTGGTGATGGACCATGGGATGCAATGCAACAATTTGATGATAACATTCCTCAGCGTGCATTTGATAATTTTCAGGTAATGATGGTTGTTCCGCTCATCTTGTTTGTTTTCTTATAAATGAATCGAAGAGCCATTAGGCTATGTGTTCTATTAGTTATATAAATTGTTCTAAAGACTGTACAGCATGCACAGCTTGTACAAGAGAAAATTTCTCAAAAGTGGCATGTCTTTTGCTAGATTAAAAGATGCATCGTTAAATAGGATCGATGCTAATATTCCTCATGCATTTGATAATTTTCAGGGAATGATGGTTAATTTGCTTACCTTCATATAGATGAATTGAAGAGCTGTTAGGCTATGCATTCTTTTAGTAATATGAATTTTTCTGAAGACTGTACATTGTGCTCGGCATGTAGAGAAGAAAATACCCAGAAGTGGCATTCTATTTGCTAGATCAGAAGATTCTTCATTAACTAGGATTTGAAGTATCACATCAAGATTTCAACTTCAACTGCAGTAGGCTTAAATTATGTAAATTGGAAGCATAGAGCACCTCAAGAGTGCTTGCTAATAGATCAGTTGTGATATATGCTCTACAAGATAATGATAGAGTCTGAATTGGATTCCAAAAATATGCTCCAAATTACTTGAGGCAGTTGAATTTTCATAAGTGGTTGCATTTTTTTTTTTTTTTTTTTTTGACAATAAACCAAATAGAAATAATGGGATGCACTTCTGTTATTGATGATTTTTCGGTGAAAAGGATTTGCACTTTGTATAATTGTTCATTTGAGAAAGATCCTAACAATTGTAAAATTGAAACTGACTTACTTGAAGATCAGTCTTCGATCAGAGAACACAAAGTACACTGGTGCGAGGAAGACTGATGAAAAATGGACTGTAAATCTTCTACAATTCATTAGGTCTGTTACAAGTGTAGCTGAGTATTTATATAGTAAAAAGGACACATGTCATTGTGTGTAAAGTGAACACATGTAAAATAAATATGCTGTACAAATAAAATAAAGTGGTTCAAAATCCCCCCCCTCAAGTAGGACTTTGCAAAAGTCCTAACTTGGAGTAAAAATAGGCCAACTGTTTGTCATTCATTGCCTTGGTCATGAAGTTTGCTAACTGTAATGAAGATGGAACATAAGACAATTGAAGGAAGCCAAATTCAATATGGTCCTGTGTGAAGTGAACATCTATGTCAATGTGCTTTGTGTGACCATGAAAACATGGATTTTCAACCAACAATTTTGCTTAGCGACTATCTGTGAACAAGGGAATAGGCAATTGAACATGAACTCTCAAATCTTTGAGGAAAAAAACAAAGTCCATAAAATTTCTTTGGTAGCTGTAGCAATACTTCTTTATTTGGCTTCAGCAGATGACGATATAGTAGCTTTTTCTTTTTTTTTCGGAGAAACTAATGGAGTTCCAAGCAAAATGTAAAATCCACTCAAAGATTTCCCATCAACTTTGCATACCCCCCAATCAGCATCCAGATAAGCAACCAAGAAAAGAGAACTATCAGAAGAAAAAAATAGGCCTTGATTGAAAGACCCCTTAAGGTAATGGAAAACATGCTTGGCTACTGCTAAGTGTGTACTTCTTGAAGTAGAAACAAATTGATTTAATTGCTAAACTACAAAGGAAAGATCAGTTCTGGTAATTGTTAGATACAACAGGCAGCCCATCAATCGTCTATAAGCACATGGATCTTCCAATAAATGCCCAGATTCATTATCCAAGTGGATATAAGAAAGAAAGGGAGTGGCTGCTGGTTTAGAACCTGTAAATCGTGCATCACTGAGAGTATCTAGAGTGAATTTGTGTTGATTCAAGATAAACCCTCTATCAATTCAACAAATCTCGATTCCTAGGAAGAACCAGACTTCACCCGTATCCTTGATAGTAAAGGCTTTGTCAATCTGTTGCTTTACTTCAGAAATAGCAAATAAATTATCACTGGTCACCAAAACATCATTGACATTAACTAGAACAGTCGAGAAACCCATAGAATCTGACCTCATGAACAAGCTATAATCATGTTTTGACTGAATAAAACCCAAAGAGGTCAGAAATTTTGTAAACTGCAGATTCCATTATTGTGAAGCTTGTTTTAGACCATATAATGATCTAATAAGTTTGCACACATGATAAAGAGCTGCCAAAGTATAACCTTCTGGGGGTTTTATGTAAATTTCTTCTTCAATACATCCATGTAAAAAGACATTGTTTACATCCAATTGATGCACATGCCATTTGTGTGCAGCAGCTATAGCCAAAAGAATGTGAACAATAGTAAGTTTTGAAACAAAGGAAAATGTCTGTATAATCTATCCCTTCTCTTTGGTTATGACCTTTGGCTACTAACAGCGCCTCGTACCTTTCTATGGATCCATCAGCTTTATATTTTATTTTAAAAACCCATTTACTACCTATGGGTTCCTTACTCCATGGTAAATCTGTCACAACCCAAGTATTATTGGCTTCCAAAGCAAAAAGCTCTTTATTCATCGCATCAACCCACTTAGTATCATGTTTAGCTTCAAAATAATTTCTCGGCTCTTGGATAGAAAACATATTAACTAATGACACAACATAATCAGTAGGACAATTTGAAGAGTGGATGTAAGGAACAAGAAGGTTGTGAACATGTTGTAGCCACTAATGCATTTGTTTGGGCATTACATATGAAATCCTTTAACTAAGTAGGGGGTCATCTAACTCTGCCTGATGTTCTGACAGATGGAATAATAGGCTGAGAAGGCAGATGAACTGGTTTAAATGGTGTTTGCAGGTTGAAAATCAGAATCAGATTCTGTAGGACACAGTTCAGTCAATGGAAAAATAGGAGAGCAAGAAGATGAAGGTTTATGAGTGTTATTTTTAAAAGGAAATATATCCTCATAAAAATAAATATCTTGACTAGTGAAGAGTTGGTGTATAGTTAAGTCATAGAACTTGTATGCTTTTTATCCACATGGATATTCTAGAAATACACATCATTGACTTCTAGGGTCAAATTTATCCCTAAAATGAGGTGTGGTAGATACATAACATAGACAACCGACAACACGAAGGTGGTTGTAAGTTGATGGAGTTTTGTACAAGGCATCATGAGGACTCTTCCAGTTTAGTATTTGAGTAGGCATTAGGTTGATAAAATAAGTGGCACTCAATAAACATTCCCCTCAAAAGGATTTTGGGATTAGCATGAGCTCGAATAGGTTTTGCCGTTTCTATTAAGTGTCTATGTTTTCTTTCAATCATTCCATTTTGTTGATAAGTGTAAATGACACTCCTTTGATAGACTATACCAAGCTTACTAAATAAGTCTTGGTATTCAATGCTGAAAAATTCACTACCATTATCTAAGCACACATATTTTGGTGTGGGGTTGAAAAAATTTTGATAATATGGAAGAAACTTGTCACTAGTATTTCATGAGAAAGGTCCAAGTGCATCAGGTGTTATCATCTACAATTGTAAGAAAAAAATTTTCTCCAAAAATAGCCGGTGTATTATACGGCCCCCATATATTCATGTGTAACAATTGAAATGGATGTGATGAATGTGAACGACGAGTAGGAAAAGGTAATCTATGCCATTTAGAAAGCATACAAGCATCATAAATAAAATTTGAATCATTGCACTGATTACAAATGATCAAGTGTTTAAGCTTAGAAATGGATACATGACCAAGTTTATTATGAAGCAAATCCAAAGACGTTATTAGTATCAATCATGTATTGGTTACAAGCAACCAGATTCCCTATTTTCTTTGGACAGCAAGAAACATCAGAAGAATGAATACAACCTGCAATATGTGAATGGGACTTGATGTAAAGACCAAACAAAGCATCATCTTGAGCAATTATGTCCTTAGAGTGGAGGTACTGAAAGAAATAATATGTAAGGTCAAAAGTAACAAGCATATTGTGTTGTACAATTAACTTGTTCACTGACAGCAAATTAATAGAAACTGAGGGAACAAACAGGACATTTTTTAGAACTAATTTGTCATTAAGAATAATGTACCCTACAGTATGTACTAAGGTGGTTCATCCATCAGAAAACTTGACAATGGCAGGTTTATTTAAGGTTCTTGTAGTATGGAAAATATGCAGAAATGATGATATGTGATCAGAAGCACTCATGTCTACTATCCAAGTACAAGAATTCTTGAGTTTAGAAGCTAAGGATTGAGAACATGTACCTTCAAAATTCACCACATGCTCCTCTGCTTTCCCTTTCAATGCTTGAAGTACTTCTTGACATACTCTTTCTACTAAGTCAGGTTCATTGTTGCCAACATTAATTGCATTTTCAAAATCACCAAGTGAATTGTCTAATTCATATTCACTTGTTTCCATCTTTGCAGCCACCTTAACAGTTCTGTTCTTTGGAACCCTTATACATCAGGAATCCAACAATTTCAAAACATTTTTCTACTGTGTGTCAAGATTTTTTACAATGTTTGCATACTTGGCTTCACTACATTTCTGTTTCTCTTCTCAGAAAAGGAAGCTCCTTTATTATTCTAGAGAGTATAGGCAGCAAACAATTCATCTTTACCTTCCATCAAATCACTCATCTGTTTTTGTTTTTCAACTTAACAAATGAGGTAAAAAGCTTTTCCATTTGTAGGCAATGGATCCATAGACAACACATGATTTCTAACTCCTTCATAAACATCATTAAGGCCCATTAAAAACTGCATGAGCTGGTTTCTATTATCTATGTCTTGAAACTTTCTTTTCAAAATCACACCTACAATGTTCAAAAGCACCACATTCACACTTAAGATATTCACAAATTGTGTTTATTTCGTCCCAAATTTTTTTCAACTTATTATGTCACTGAAGAATTTCCTTGGTTTAAATTGGATAATTCGTATTGAAGCCGATATACGAGTGGAGCATTTGTCATTGCAAACCTATCACAGATACCATCCCATAATTCTTTCGATGACTTAGCATACATGAAGGTCTATCAATTCTTTTGTCATCAAATTCAGAAGTCAGAAAAGAATCATAGTGTCGCATTGTAACCATTGTTGAATTCTGTTTTGATCAATTTCTGTTTTACTACATGTCCATCGATAAACCCTAATTTAACCAAACAACTCCAGGATAGAAAATTCAAACCATCAGACACAATACTTGTTATCAGAGTTCCAGGATTATCAGCAGAAGACAGATATAATGGATCACTATGAAGCGGATCAATCACCATAGTCAAACCTAGGCTAATCTAAATCAAACATCACTTGAAACAAGAATGACGAATCAACAGGATCAAAGTACAACTTTGATACCATGAAAAAGATCCTAACGTAAATTGAAACTGACTTACTTGAAGATATGTCTTCAATCTAGAAAATACAAAGTACACTGGTGCAAGGAAGATAGAGCGAAGAAGATCGAGTGAAATGAAAAATGGACTGTAAATCTTCTACAATTCATTAAGTCTGTTACAAGTGTAGCTGAGTATTTATGCACATGTCATGATGTGTAAAATGAACACGTGTAAAATAAATATGCTGTACAAATAAAATAAAGTGTTTCAACATAAAGGCATCATCTGTCATTAATTTAGCTGCAAAAGGCAACAAACACCCAAATATATGTCTTGGGTACTTCCATTGATGTTAGAGATATCCCATCACCTCAGGTTGCTATTTAGAATCTTCTGCTGCAACTGAGCGTGCGAACCTCCCAACTATCAGGAATTCCCTTTCCAAGTTCTCTCAATAAAATAGAGAAACCTATCTCATATCTTCTTTTCATCTCGAGTCCTTGATACTATTAATTTAATTTAATAATTGGCTTCCATGGCAAAGTAGCTTTGATTTGGTTTTACCGGTTGCAAACCAGTGCTTGATTGATCCCTTTAGTCTTGCATGCCCAAGTAGATACAAAAAATGGAAGCATTCTGCAACAAAATGACTTGAATTAATTGCCATGACTAATGTTGCTTACTTTCCTTTTTGTTCCACGCAGTTCGTTAACTTTACGAAAATCATGTCTGAGAATATGGAAGCTTCAAAGAAAGAGGCAGCTTTTGCACTGGCTGCTCTCATGGAGATACCTTTCCAGTATAGAGCCACCCAAACACTTCGTCCTGGCGAGTAAGTTTTAAAGTTGCAGCATCCCATCCTCCATTCCAATAAGGTTATTCTCATGATTTACCCTTCTACCCATGCAGTGAAGGATCAGTAAGCGGTCCACGTACAAAGCCACTTCCGCCACCACGTGGAGTAATTAATCATGACAATGCATCTAGGTTGGCTTCACGTGGCTTTGAAAAACCTGAGCCTATGACTCAAGCCCCTGTGGAACAGGTGTGGTCCTTCTGTTGATTATGCTTCTCGCACTTCGTATTATCATTTATACTTGCTAACAGTTTTGAGATGCCAATGACATTCAAGGTATGTCCTATTTGCTGGACGAATCCTAAGGACATGGCATTTGGATGTGGCCATATGGTGAGTGCCCTTCTATGAAGCTACTCTTTCTTAAAGTGATTTGTGATTTAGCTTTTCTTGCTGATGATTATTCATGGCTCCTATATATGTAAGAGAGAGAGAGGGCAAGCCTAGGCACAACTGTCTATGTTGCTCCCTTGGTGACCGAAAGGTCCTGGGTTCAAGGTGTGAAAGCAGCCTCTCCACAAAAATGTGAGGGTTCAGCTGTGGATACATATAACCATTCTCCCTCATGCCCCAACCTGGCTGGGGAGGCGCTTTGCTGCACTAGGACATGCCCTTTTCAAATAACAGAGAGAGTTGATCTTTCTGCCAGCATAGATAGGTTACAACCACTGGTTGACATAGATCCTACATTTCCAGCTATAGCTTGATCTTTTTCATTTTATAAATGTTGATATTTGTCATTTTCTCCAATAAGATTGGAGGTTAAAGATGATTGAATTATCTTAAAAGAGCAATTGGGGATCTGGAACAGGTTGCAAAAGGAAGGGATGAAACCATAAATGACTAAATATAAGTCCTATTCAAATTGCCTTTTAAGCTTGAAGGAGTATAGCAGCCTTCTGTATGCTGTCTTAGAAAGTTCATTTAATAATGAATTAATAGCACCCAAGAATGGTCCGCCTGCCCAATGATAACAGAATTTTTGTTATCTTTAATATCACATGGTGGAGAGTTTCATTTTCCCATTGTGGAGCATGAGGTGGAAACCTCCAACAACTTCAATATTTACCTCTTTTTTTGTTCAAAATTTGTGACTCTTATGTGAGGATTTGTGATTTAGCCACTTGAAGTTATATGCCTTGATCTTATTAGCTGATTATTCTGCCTTGTGAGCACGGGTGTGGGTTTATTGGGAAATTGAGAAAATTAGAGTTACTGACAGGTTACTTGTATCATTGAATTACTATGATCGACGTGTTATTTCCTTTTTGCCATTAGTGCTATGATTTTCATTAAACATGTATTCTGTTGGCTTACATTTTTCTGTTTTTTCAAGACATGCAAGGACTGTGGTCCAACACTCTCTACTTGTCCTCTATGCCGGCAGCCTATTAAGACGCGTTTGCGACTGTATACTTGAGAGGGGCATACTTCCTTTGAATTATCGACAGGAATAGTTTTCTCGTCATGACAATTGACGTGGAATTGGATCTTCATTTTGCTTCTGATACTATCTTGTGTCAATTACACGTATTGGTAGCCATTTTATATGCACTGAAACTTTGTTCTTGTAATTTGTGTTTCCATTGCACTATCCATCCCTACACAATTGGGTCATGTTCGAATTGGTCATGTATTTATATATATATATATATATGAAAATATATTATATCCTTTTGATTCCTTTGCTTGTTTGCACATTCACATCATTTAGTATGCTATTGAAGTGCTTTATCTGAGTTGAGTTTCCTGCACTGCAAATCCACAAATAAAATTGTAACTATTTATAGATGAAGACAAAAAGGGTGGACAAGCTCTGGTTTATTTGATGTATCATGGCTAGGTGTTCATTTTATTTTTATGAACAACAGGTACCTGCACTGAAAAAGGGCATGCATATGTCATGGGCTTAGGCTTAGCAACAAATAAACCATGCCGCCTCTGCGTTATAATTATATAGTCAACTCAATGTGGATTAGATGAGTCATTTGCACTAGTAATTCTTACATAAATTACACACAAACAGCGCGATTTGACTTTTAGACTCGTTGGATTCACCACTATATTATGTGGTTTCTGTATTGAAAAACTCATAACCTCATGAACTATAAACCATTCGATTTATACGAGAGAATTAAGAGATTGGTTAAGAAAACAAGCATATCGACTGTTAAGGATGTTCTTTCTCGTCTGTACCTCCAATTTGTCGCTAATGCTATGATTGGGACTTCGGGAGTTTGAAGTTCTTTGCCAAATCCAATATTCGAGGATTTTTTTATACTTTCATTTATATTTTTTATGGGATCGGTCTTATAGACGTGTGCAACTGGCAGTACTTGGTGTTTATTTTAAATTTCTGGTAATTTGAACTATTTGGTGGACAATGAAAGCATACTGTTCACGTCCAATTCTGTTGCATTTCTCCTTTTTTTTTTTTTTTTTTTTTCTCACTTCCGTCATGTTCTGCAAAGCATGGCAGGATCTTATTATTTTATTATTTTTTATATGTTCTAATGAAATTGATAGAAAATTATTAGTTATAGAGCTTCGTTATTTTGCCTACTACTCTTTTTCAAATTTACTGCCGGAGACTCAATTCTCTTCGCTAGTATCGTTCCACTAGTTCAATCTTTTCAGTAAACAAAAATCAATAAGAAATTAGAAGGGTATCCGGTCACTTTTATGTCCTATCTCACTAGCTTCTTTTTAAGCTATACACAGGAATTAGAAAACTCTCAAATTCTCTCACATTTAAATTATAATGTTAATAACTTTTATGAGAAAAGTGAGATAATACAAACAAATATCCTTTTACAGCTTTCGCTCAAAAGTAATAACAATGGAAAAAATGAAAATTGATTTTGCTTAGATTCTGACAAAGTTTCTCATAGTATTCCCTAAAGTTCACAAAAGAGATTTGAATTTTAGTTCTTATCTTTTCTTTTCTTTTTTTTTTGTCAATCTAGTGCAGCTTCTATTTATCTTGAATCACCCTTCTCTGTAATAGTAAACGGCTATATCTTTATATTTCTCTAAGCAAATTGTGGTTGGAAAAAAAAAAATCCCATGAAAATAGGAATATAAACCAAATATTTGAAATTTAAAAATATGAACCACGCTAATCCTAATTTTGTTTCTTTGTTAATTTTAAGTCACTTGACAATTGCTACATGAGGTGATTTGTTCCAATCCTCTATTGACTTTGTGGAAATTGAAAAAACACAATTCAAATAATAAAGATAAGGATGAAGGCATATGACTAAATCCTCATATATCTTAATCCTTAAGAAACTGTTAAGTATTTCTTGTTTTTCTACCGTGAACAAGTTTTCCATATTAATAATTTTGTTTGAATTTTGTCATAAAATTCTCATAAAAAGATCAAGTTGGATTTGTCTAAAAATATTCTGCCTTATCTTAAGAAAAATATCTTCAAATTTTGTTTCCAACAAACTAAACTATAACCTTATCTAGAGAATTTGTTATATCTAATTTTTCGAATATAACTTTGTTCAATAACTCCTTGTACAAAGATCTGCAAAATTGAACTTGATATATCAAAATCCTTTTTCAGTTAATAACCTTGCTAAATTTAAATCTTAATCAAACTTATCAAGACTATCAGAAAATCTTCTTCCTAGAAATATATTGCTCAAACCTTAATCACTTAATTTTACTAATATGATTCTTGAACAAAAACTTAAATCCTCATGAACTTACCATCTTAATGGAATGAAATTGAGCATATTTTCCTAACATACCTAATAAAGGGGAGCTAGGTCTTCTTGCACATTTAATCCAACTTAATTTGTTCAAGTTAGTTAGAAAAGACTTAGAAACAACAACTGATCACAATACTGAACACAAACTGAGATGTTCTGATCGTTTGTTAATACACATTCTGACAAACTCAAGCTTATTTCTTCTTGAACCTTCTTTTCTTTAAAACATCTTACATACTTAAAAAGCTAGTTAAGTTCATTTATATCTTTTTGTTATCATCAAAATATATTAAGAGAAAACTCAACATTCTCCCCCTTTTTAATGATAGCAAAACAACATTCAAACAAAAACATATATTAGCACAAGCATAACATAAATAGAAATCAATTTTAAACTTTCTAACTTTTAATACATTTTTGTGTGCCTTTTACTCCCCCTTTTTGTTATCATCTTTAAGATATAAGTTCTTCCCTTAAACATAAGATATATGAAGTATGAAATGTATAAAGGAAATGAGAAGTCCATTTACTTAAGTTGCAAAAAACATAGTACATAAGTTCTGATTGGACAACAAACCTATGTAGATACCTAACATCACATCTAACTAAGATGGAAAAAGAAACTAACAAACTTGATTGAAATAAAACAACATGACAACAGAAAATACAGCTAAATGGATCACATCTTCTTTTGTGGCTTGGTTTTCTTGTGAGCTGTAGTTTTTGTGTGTGTATACTTCTTGGTAGGAGTTGATAGGGTTGTTGAGAATTGTTGAACAGATTCAGTAGGAATGTGTGGAGGAATAGATATTGGTACATATGGTACCAATGCTAGAGAATGCTCTGGAGCAACAGCAATTGTTGGCTTAAGCACAGGAGAATGCTCTTTGGGAACTGATTTTTCAAAAGGTACTGGATCATGAATTAGGGATTTGTGAGGTGAAATATTTGGTGGAGAGTCAGTCTTTCCTTAATTTTTCTGTTCACCAGACTTTTCTTCAATGATTTTGGTAATCATCTTTTCCAATTCTAGCTTACTAAAATTTAGAGGATTAGAAGAAGGTTGCTCGGGGTTGATTTGAATAGGTTCTAAGTCACTTTTTGACTCAATTTCTAACATTGTTCTAGTTTTTCTTTTTCCAAGGTTAAGATCTCTCCCTATCATTAGTACATAATCTTTCATCCATTTTTTTCTTGGGTTTCACAAGTTACTTTCTTTTTCCTTTGAGATCTTTCACACTTTCTGACTCATCTTCTGAAATATCAAAGTTATCAAATCTAGCCCCTTAAATTTGTGTCTCCCCCTCAAGTCCATATTAAGCAAAATTGACATTTCTTGTCCTATCATAAGGATGGATACAATGAGTCATATCCTCTGTAAACCACAGTTTGTTTTATGACAAAAATCCCCATATGTTTAAAAACGAGTTCTCTAATTCTTTCGCTTGGTATAGGCATTTTTGAAACTTTAGGAATTTTAAATCCCTTAAATTCCAGTAACTTCATCAACATAGATCCATAAGGCTTACTGTCTTGATTCCTTTACATGTGTCTCAAAATTTGTCCTGGAATATCTAGATTCTTTTTTAGTTCAATGCTCAATAAAACTAGAGCATCTTTAGCAGACACAATTGTAGTATTGCCCTTCTTATGTAGTATACAGCTTGCTATCATCTTATGTAATATTCTCACAATCAGCTCAAAGTTAAAAATGAAAACATTCCTATCAAGTATTGCTTCAACTCCATCATTCAATAGATTGAACAGCTCCCTTTTAGATAAACCAACTAACTCTGCATCATATTTTACATTCTTCAAATCGAAGCATTTGATTAAATCTTTCCTAGTTAATTCTATTTTCTTTCCTTTAACCTCAGATTTTACCACTTTTTTTTTTTTTTTTTTTTGCTGAAATCTACATTCTTGTAAAATTCTACCACAATTTCACTATGCACAATTTCATCCAACTCATATAATTTCCTATACCTTAGTAAATCTGCTATCTTATCAAGATATAAACTATTCCTAAAGAAATATGAAAAATCAAAATAATTCGATTGAACAAGTTTACTATTGATCTTTCTAACAATTTTCTAACTCTCTTTCTGATCTTCATTAGACTCCTCAGACTGCTTTCTTTTTTGATCATGTGAGGATTTCTTCTTGATTTTCTTGGAAGAAACTTCAAAATCGAAGCTTTTTATAGCTTTTGTTATTGATTTTCTTCTTTGAGAGGCTCTCTTTTTCTTTTCTTCTTTTGGGGTTTTTCCTTTAGAAGCCTCATTTTCTAAGTTGCTCTTTCCTTCCACATTCTTCATAGAGTGATCTGAATCTTGATCTTGAGAAGGGTTTGGATGAGGGTTAAGATTAAGGTTTGGATTTGACTCGGGGAAAGCCTCGATTGGATTATTAAGAGGCATTTCCGTGGAGTCGGAGGGTTCGTCCACAAGGTTCATAGTAACTAGTTTGGGGTTTTTCTTGGACTAACGAAAAACTTTTTGAAGTCTGGTTGAGTTTTTGAGTTGCATGGTTTGACAAAGAAAAATGCAAGAATTTAAAGGAGGAAAAAATAAAGAGGCACATATTTGAGAAGATTGTGAGGGAGGAAGTTATTTTAACTTTAGAATGTGCTTAAGGTTTTGTTAAGCACGAAAAAGAAACATGCTTTAATGGACATGAAAAAAAAAATTCATATTCTTGATTGTACGTAGAGAAAATGACTCACTATAGGAGAGAGAAAAATATCTTTAAGATTTTATAAGATATTATTTTATATCTTAAATTTAAAAATAAATAAATTAATAAAATAACTAACAAAACATATTACAGACCCCTATTTCATTCTTAATATATTCATAGCAAATCTTTTCAAGGGGTTTAGTGAAAATATCCGCTAATTGATTGTCAGTTGGTACAAACTCTACTGATATATCTCCATTATTCATATGGTCTCTTATGAAATGATGCCTTATTTCAATGTGTTTAGATCGAGAATGATGAATTGGATTTTTTGTCAAGTTTATAGCACTTGTATTGTTACATTTAATAGGAATATTCTTATAAGATAACCCATAATCCAATAATTGTTGTTTTAACCATAAAATTTCAGCACAACAGTTGTAATATTCCATAAATTAGCAATCCAGACATGAACATTTGAGTATTATGACAAAGCCTTGCCCTTGTATGATTAAGATTAATAGT
Source organism: Lumnitzera littorea (assembly GCA_024138015.1). Classification (NCBI taxonomy): domain Eukaryota; kingdom Viridiplantae; phylum Streptophyta; class Magnoliopsida; order Myrtales; family Combretaceae; genus Lumnitzera; species Lumnitzera littorea. Next base: position 91,029,388 of record JAMXBB010000009.1, on the reverse strand, counting down.
TGATTTAAGGCTTTCGGGAAAAGTTCTCTAATTAAGCCTAAACTTTACGGCTAAGATAGAAAAGTTAGACGAAGTGACACAATGAAGTTAGATTTTGGAAATAGTGATCCAAAATCTCAATTTTGCCCCTAGAAGTAGGATTATTTAATATAGTACCAAATTATTCGAAAACCTTAAAATCAAACTTGGAATGTAACGAGAACTTAGAAATAAGTTAATTAAGTTATAAAATGAGATATTATAGCATAACATACTATATGAAAATACACGTATTTTTATGAATATACTCAATGTAAATAATAATAATACCCGTAAATTAGCCTTAAATTGCGTAAATGAACATATTACGTGTTGAATTCATAAAAATAACTAAGAAATATACCTTAAAAATAAAAGGTATGTTAGAACATAATTATATAAGTATAGTTATATATTACGCATGATATATATACATAAGATATATACACGTATACTAAGAAAAATACTAAATACTAAAGTAATTTATATAAAATATTAATAAATTCATTAAAAATCAACCTAAACTTATCTAAAATTTAACCAACCGACTTGGAATATGCTAGAAAATTGCATGGCATCCTCGTGTGGGTTGAAGTGATGAATCAAAAGGGCAAAAGACCACAATTGGATACCTCATGCTTTACAAAATAATAGGGTAAATATGGAAATAAAGAAAAAATCTAAAAGTTGCCCAAACTAGTATAAAAGCAATCCCAGGTTATGCATTAAAAACTTTAGAACCTAAAACACCTAAAGAAAATCGAGAGAGAAAAATTTACTAAATCAAAACATTTTAGAAAAAATTTCCCCAAAAACAGAGTAAGGACCGAGCTAAGGCAGTTCTCAAACCAAACGATGACCTGACGTAGAACCCTACCGCCACTTAGCAAAGCCACCACCGACTAGGCCAGCCGATAACCCCTCTCCAGCCAATGGTGGCCGGAGCTCCAATGAACTTAGGTTCTAAGCTTTTGTCCTATTTTTTTCTATTTTTGAAAAAATATTAAATTAATTAGGAAAAATTAATTTCTATGTTATTTTAGATGTACTTTCATTTTGTAAATTTATTTTAACAAAATTAGGAATATTTAATGTACTTACTTGATAAATATACTATTCATTCGAAATTTGAAATTCAAAATAAATACACTAAATGATATAGTTTCTAGCTCAAAATTTTTATGTAAAATACTTATGATATATAGATAATTTCTATGTAGCCCGATTTTTTATTTGAATATTTTAAATATTTATTGTATTTTTTTGCCTAAAAATAGCTTGAAATTAGGTTGAAAATGTTAGATAAATAGGATTTATGAAATTAAATAGTGAAATTGACCTATACTAATTTCTAATGAAGTATAATGATGTTAGGATAGGTTGAAAATAATTTTGTACAAAAAGAATCATATTTAGGTAATTAAGTGTAATTTAGGGGTAACATCATAATTTCGAATATATAGGCAATAGATCGAAAACTTGAAACTAAGTACTAGTTGAATTCCACATATTTTTAGGAGTCTATAGAAAATTTCAATGAGTTATTTGGTAAATCGAGCTATTTATTATGAATTTATGTAGTAAAATAGCTTAAATAACGAACCAATACCCAATTCTAGTAATAATAGGTTAAAATATGATAAATAGTTGAATAAAAACTATCTATTTGTATACTAGTCAAATTGGATAAAAATTATATTTTTTAATATATTTAATGATATTTCATTAACCGGAATACATTATAGAGGTATTAGGGTTAAATAATACCTATATTATGGGTTATATTGACAAATTAGGTAAAATATGATTTAATAACATAAATTACATATAGTATAATATTATTTGATTAGATACGTATAATTGTGTTAAAAACTCAAATTACCCGTTAAAAGTCATCTTTAGAAATTAAGACTTATAATACGTATCGTTAAGTCTGTACGAGCCTAACAACACTATTTTTACTAAAATCGGATAAACCTAGATAATATAACCTATATCTCTACAATATTACTAATTTACGTACTATTATAACTCTACCGTAATCAAAATGAGATTTAAATGACTAAAAGTACATTTTGATACAATTGGAATGATATATTATACGTAATAGTATAATTACGTACATTATTAAGACTTAATAACTTAACTCAATCGATATAATGAAACTATATATTATTATATAAGGAAAATGATAATATACTTTGTATATATATGTAGTTGCTTTAGATAAGACCTTAATGTTTTCGTAACCATTACAAAAACTGAATTTATATTTTGCATATATAAGGCCTCCCAGTGATCAGATCGTTGATGACACGAGTTTTCCGAAGTGAGCATCAGGACAAGTAAGTGGGATCAATGTTTTATCGCATTCTGGGATATTATTTCAGAATATTTGGAGACTTTGGTATGTATTGGCTTGTGATTGTAGTTTACTGCTTATGCGTATGCGACGCTTGTGGTTGGGTTTCGATTTATTGTGATGGGGGCTGAGCTCCATGTTATGGTTGTTTTGTAAATATTGCTACGTTTGAATTGTTTGAGTTTAGTTGATCATCCTAAAAAGATAAACTAACTTAAACTCGGCTTAATACCTAATTCAATATGCATTGCAACCCATTAAGGATAACAATTAGAATTCTCAAACTAAACATAGACTCCCTTCAATGAAGATAGCTAAAATGGTCATTTCCCCACTCTTAGCCGAATTAAGTGATAAGAGAAGAGGTCGCAGCAAGGTTAGGAGCTATGGTTCGAAGGTGGTCACAAGAGGAAGGTGTTCTTCATTGCACCTGCTTCAGTTTAGTTTCAATTTGTGAATATGTGACATAAATCTCCTTAACTCGGATTAGAGCGAGTGGAATTTCTTTGATCTCATGATAAATCGAATAACGTCATGTAATGGCTTGTACATACATTGCATCTAATTAACTTGGTTGAAAACCCTGCTTGTGATGTGCTGAGTGCATACTTCTGTCTCCACCCCACTTACTAAGCAAGTTGTAGCTCATTTCCTTATAGTTTGTTTTGCAGGTTCTAAATGGCTTATAAGTGCTTACCCAATACCAAAACCCTAGTAAACTGGGACGGGGAGCGAGATACAACAAGAAATGGCTGGTTATTATCCTTAATATTAACTTTTTATTTTTTTAAGGAAAATTACACAAGACTCCTCAAAGGGCTTGGTAGTTTTTAATATTTTGGTCTGTATATGAAATAACAAGTACCTATGGGATTTACTATTACTCTTTTATAAGGTCAAATGACAAGTTTATTATTACAAATTATTTCAAAAGATTACTCTACAATTTTCTATTAAACAAGTATCAAATTATACGCCTTAAAAGGGTAGAGTCGAGTATGCCTTGTGTGAACTAGATCTAAGATAGTAGCTGTACGGACAGTTTCTATCTTAAGATGGTTCACACAGTAGAACTGTTACGACTTCACCTTTTTGGGGTATAACAGTAGTTGCCAATAGAAACATACTCTACTTCTAGTACGGAGAGGGCAACGAAATTTTGTTTCTTAAAAAACCAAGAAACTTGTTTGTCTCCTAAAAATTGACATGTACTGGAAAAACTCTTCCGATTCACTTTACAGCCTGCGTAATTAGCATATGAATATCCAATCAAATCAAAATCATGATTTTTAGGATATCGAATTCCTAATTTTATAATACTATGGATATACTTAAAAATTTTCTTTATAGCAGATAGGTATGTTTCTTTTGAATTACTTTGAAATCTTACACATAAGCACACATTAAAGAAAATATTAAGACTAGATGTAGCCATATATAACAAGGAGCCAATCAAACTATGATATAATTTCTCATTTACTTTGTTATCATTGCCTTTTAAATCTAACTCGGTTGATGTACTCAATGGAATTGATGATACTTTGGAATTTTCAAAACCAAATTTCTTCAAAATTTGTTTGGTATATATTTCTTGATGAACAAATATACCTTAGTCAATCTATTTAATTTGTAGTGCCAAGAAGAAATTTAGTTCTCCCATAAAAGACATCTCAAATTCTACTTGCATTAACTTAGAAAATTCTTGACAAAAACTTTCATTAGTGGAACTAAATACTATATCATCCACGTATATCTATACAATTAATATATCAAGATCATAGTATTTCAAGAACAAGGTTGTATCTACGTTACCTCTTTGAAAACAATTCCTTAGTAAGAATTCACTTAGCCTTTCATACCAAGTACAAGGTGCTTGTTTCAAACCATATAAAGCCTTCTTAAACTTAAAGACATAATCAAACTTAAATGGATCTTCAAATCCTGGGGTTTGCTCAACATATACTTCTTCTTTGATATACCCATTTAAGAATGCACTTTTTACATCCATTTGAAATAATTTGAAGTTTTTAAAACTAGCAAAGGCAAGCAATAATCTGATAGCTTTTAACCTTGTTACAGGTGCATATGTTCCTTCCTCTTAAGAATAACCTTTAGCTACTAATCTAGCTTTATTTCTCTCAATTTTTCCATTTTCATCTAATTTATTCTTATTAAACACCCACTTAGTACCAATTATAGATTTATTAGAAGGTCTAGGTATTAGATTCTACACTTGATTCCTTTGGAATTGATTCAATTCATCTTACATAGCGTTAATCTAATTAATATCACCTAAGGCTTCATCAATAGAGTTAGGATCAATTTTTGAAAGCAATGCAAAATGATTCTCTATATTTTGAAGACTAGATCTAGTTCTAACGCTTGACCAAACATTGCCTATTACTTGTTCTGGAGGATAATGCAATTTAAATCTCAAGGTAAAAGGAGGTGTATACAAACCTTCAGGATTTTCTAACTTACTTTCTAACAACCTTTAAGATTAAGATTTTGATTTAGCAGAATCCGATCTGGAATTAATCCTTATTGACCCATCAAAATTCCCTTCTAGCTTATAAGGAGTAGAAAAGTTTTCAAAAGCACTTTCTAACAAAGGTTCTGACTTAGGTTCTCACACTCCTTTACCACTTCGTTGAATTAGATCTTTCTTAATGATTATGGGTGCTTCATTATCATAATCCTCTTGTCCTATCTCCTCAATAAATCTAACATTGATGGATTCTTCAACTACTTTGGATGCTTTATTGTAGACTCAAAAAGCATTAGAATTAAGTGAGTATCCCAGAAATATTGCTTCATCTACTCATTCCTCAAACTTTCTTAAAACTTTACCTGTTTTCTTCACAAAACACTTACAACCAAACAACGTGAAAGTATGAAACAGTAGATTTCTTACCTTTAAAAATTTCATATGAAGTCTTATTTATCAAAGGTCTCATATAGATACGATTAATAATATAAAATGTAATGGATACAACTTTAACCCAAAAATATTCAGCTATTTTACTTTCATTCAACAACGTTCTTATCATTTCTTGAATAGTCATATTCTTACATTCTACTACCTCATTCTGTTGTGGTGTATATGAAGTAGAGAAATTGTGAGTTATGCCATTATTCTCACAAAAAGTTATGAAATCAATGTTATCAAATTCTTTTTCATGATCCATCCTTAGATTGATTATAGATGTCCCATTTTCATTTTATACTTGTTTAGCAAACACTTCAAATTTTTTAAATGCATCACTTTTATGACGAAGAAATAGAATCCAAGAATATCTAGAAAAATCATCAACAACAACTAAACCATACTTGTTTCCACCCAAACTTAATGTTCCGGTAAGACCAAACAAATCTATGTGTAATAGTTCTAAAGGTCTTTTAGTGGAGATAACATTCTTGCTTTTATGAGTAACTGAACTCATCTTACTCTTCATACAGGCAGCACAACGAATATCGTTTTGAACTCCTAACTTTGGTAATCCTTTTACTAAATTCATGTTTGATAATTTCTCCATTTGATAGAAGTTCACATGTCCCAATTTCTTATGCCATAGAAAAATATTATCATGCATAAACAAGAATAAACTTTCTAAATTAATTTCTATAAGGCTAATTAGATAAATGTTTTTCTTCCTATATCCTTCAAAGATCTTAGATTCATTTTTATCAAAACCTATGTATTTGTTATGTTCAAAAGTTATCTTAAATCCTTTGTCACAAATTTAGCTTATACTTAATAAAGTATGTTTTAGTCCTTTTACTAGTGATACATTTTCGATCGTATGGGGAAGGAAACCAACCATACCTATTGCAATTATCTTACCTTTACCATTATCTCCAAATTTAACATAACCATCTTCCTTCCAAACTAAGTTTGTCAACAACGAAGCATCACCAGTCATGTACTTCAAACAGCTACTATCGAGATTCCATATTCCCTTCATTTTAGCTTTGTGTTCTTGCATTCATCATAAACAAATCAACTTTGTTTACGAACCCAATAAAGCTTGGTTCCTTTAAAATTCAAGCTCATATTTTGATTTTTTACTTGATAATTACTAAGCTTAGAATTCTTATAGAAACAATGTTTTTCAATATATCCTATCTTGTTACAAAAGAAACAAGCATAAGGTTTCTAAATTTTATGCCTATTACACACCATATTTCTTAAGATTGGAGTTTGATATTTTCTGACATATTTTTTGATTGAGTTTCTAAAGTATCCATTTACTTTTGAACACTTTCTATTCTGATCAGAGGAGGTTCTGCTTGACTTTCTAACCTGCTCAACAGTCTTTTCTTTTTTCTTATTATCAATTATTTCTTTGTTACTTGCGTCTTTAGGACTTATAAACACTATCTCCCTTTTTGAATGTGAAGATTCACTACTTTCAAAACCCAATCTAGTTTTACATTGATCAATACGTTGACATGAAATGAGCAACCAGAGTTTCTTAAATTTTTTGAAAGTATTTTGTATTGAATTTGACAAGATATCCACTCATTCTTTCATGCCTTTTATTTCTTCTTTTAGTATCAAATTCTCATTTACTATCGCTTCCACATCATTTTTTAAGATGTCATTTTCATCTGCTAGTAGTTTATTTGTTTGAATAAGAGCAACTTTCTCTTCTTTCAATAGCCTATTCTCATTATCAATTCTTATGTTCTTGTCGTTAGCTTTAGTAAGAGCCTTTAGTAACTTATTTATCTTAGCACATATATCTTCTAGAATTTCATCATTAGATTCACTTTCAGATTCAGAACTTACCTCAGAAAGAGCCATTAAACACAAGTTTGCTTCATTGATTTCATCTTCTGTACTTTCTGCTTCGATTTTTGACTCGTTCAAGTCACTCCATGTGGCCTTCAACGATTTGTGCTTCTTCTTATATTTATCCATTTTCTTGATTAGCACTAGACATTCATACTTGATATGTCCTAGTTTCTTACACTCATAGCACACAATATCTTTCTTCTCTTTGACTTTCTTTTCTTCTTTCTCTTTGTAACCTTTTCCTACATCATTCTTGTTTCTATTAGAGGAAAATCTTTTTGAATTATAAACTTTGTTACCTTTCTTTTTCAGTAGACGATTCAGATGCTTAGCTAGCATTGATACATCTTCTTCCTCATCTTCGTAAGATTCGTCAGTTTCTGAATCTACTTCAACATCCTTGGCTTTGAAGGCTATAGACTTTCTCTTAGATTCATCTAACATACTTTCTGACTTGAGGAATTCAACTTCATAGGCCATCAGCTTATTGCATAATTGACTAAGGCTGAGTTTTGTCATATCACATGTTTCCTCAATAGCTGTCTTCTTTGCATTCCATGCGTTAGGAAGAATCCTTAACATTTTCCTAACAAGATCTGCATCACTTATCTTTTTTCCAAGAGATGATAATTTGTTAGTGATAGTAGTAAAACAACTAAATGAATCTTTTATATCTTCACTAGGAAGGATACGAAATGTCTCATATTATTGCATCAAGGAATTGATCCTTGTCTCCTTAATGGTGTCTGTTCCTTCATATGTCTGAACCAATGTATCATAAATCTCCTTAGTTGTACCATAAGAAGAGATTAGATAAAATTCAGAAGGTACAATAGTAGAAAGAAGCAAATTCTTAGCCTTTGAGTTCAATTCAACTTTCGTGATTTCATCTATTGTAAAAGGTGTTTCTGAAACTTTAACATCTCCATTTGAAATAATTCCCTGAGCCTGATAGTCTGTTGCTTTGATATATGTTCCCATCCTGAATTTCCAATAAAGAAAATTAGTACCATAAAAAAATAGAGCCTTGTTAGGTTGAACAATCAATGAACCACTACTTTCTACCATTGATCTTAACTCTTTGTAATATTAGAGTCAGGCTTTGATACCAATTGTTAGTCCCAGTAAGATATCAAGAAGGGGGTGAATTGATATCTTTTGTAAAAACTACAACTTTTTGATTTAAAGACAAAATCCCTCATAATATCTTAAAATGGCGAGATAAGTAGTTGAAGATTGATTGTTAACTTAAGGCATAAATAATCACAGTAAAGATTAGAAAGTAAATAAGATAGAAAGTAAGAAGATTAGGCAATCGTTTTTATAGAGCTTCGGCCTTTTGCCTACTGCTCTCTTCCAGCTCCACTGGTGGGAACTCGAGCCTCCTCACTGGTATTGTTCCACCAGTCCAATCTTTTCAATAAACAAAGATCAATGAGAGATTACAAGGGTATCCGGTCACTTCCTTGTCCTATCTCAACAGCGTCTTCCAAAGCTATCCCAAATCCTCTCACACTCAAATTACAATGTTAATAACTTTTACAAGGAAAGTATGATAATACAAACAAATATCCCTTTACAGCTTTCGTTCAAAAGCAATAACAATGAAAAAAAGGAAAACTGATTTCACTTAAATTCTGACAAAGTTTCTAATAATATTCCTTAAAGTTCACAAAAGAGATTTAAATTTTAGTTCTTATCTTTTGTGTGTCTTTTTTGTTAATCTAGTATAGTTTCTATTTATCTTGGATCGACCTTCTTTGTAACATCAAATGACTATATCCTATTATTTCTCTAAACAAATTAATAATGTATAGTAGTTTTATTATATAAAAATGTATTTAGATCTACATGTATTTGTGTTAGCAGATAAGATAATATATAAATATTATTTATGTTTTGCATAATAGAATTCAAATAGGTACTTTTGTTATTATTTCATTTTTTAGTAAAATGATGAAAACAATATTAATATAATGAAATGAACCTTGATTTATGGAAATGAGCCCTAAAATGGCGAAACAATGCCAATGTGGTGAAATAAACCCTTTTATTGATGAAATGAACTTCCAAATAGTGAAATAGCAAAATCCCCAATTATGGAGGGGAAATATCTTTTTTTTTTTCTGGGGGGGGAGGAGGGTGAGGAGGGGGTAGGGAGGGGAAGATAAGCTTCAATTTCCACGAAAATAAGCATAAAGATGCAGATAGTAGTATTATTGTGGCGAAACAAGCCTAAGTTTGAAGAATTAAATATTTATATAATGAAACAACAAACCTTCTATATATGGTGAAAAGGATGATAGTTTAGTGAAATGAGTCTTATTTCAAGGAAGTAAGCCTTTAATTTAGGAAGATGGAGTTGCTACATTGAAATGAGTCATGCTTTGAGGAAATAAGTATTGAAATAGTGAAAACGGTATTAGTTTAGTGAAATGATCTTTGATTGAAAGAAATAGGCTTTAAAATGGTGAAAAGCCTTCCTATGGTAAAATAGATATTAGTATAGTGGAATGAGTTTTACTTTAACAATGTGAACCTTGAAATAGTGAAAATAGTATTTGTGTAGTGAAATAAACCTTGTTTCAACGAAATATTCCCTGAAATAATGGAACTATAGAATCCCTACATGTAGTGAAAAAGGTGTTGGTATGGTTAAATGAGTCTTGAAAAGGCGAATAATGTTGGCAGTATAGTGAAATAAGTCATGTAGTGAGGAAATGAGCATGGGTGAAATAGTAAAAATTGCTCATATGGTAAAAATATTGTTCACATTGTGAAATAAGCATTCCATTAAGGCATCGAGCCTTCATATGGTGAAATTATAAAATCACTCCTTCTAGTGAAAATGGTGGTAGTGCAATGAAAACTTTATACATTGAAAGAAAAAGTTCTCAAAATATGAAAATAGCATTAATATGGTAAAATGTGCCTTAGTTTGAGGAAATAAGCCATAAATTTATGATAACGTGTTTCTATGACAAAAAAGACTTTCTTTAGGGGAATAAGCATTGTCGAGCCTAATTTTTCAGTTCTATTTAAAATTGATTTCTCCATTTCCAATTAATACTAAACTCTAACCCATTTAATATTAATCATCGACTAAAGGAATTAGGAAATTCTGATTTTTATATTTATAAAAAATTTTGGAGTCGCCACTCGATCGAAGTAGGAAAAAGAAAAAGAAATCGTAATTAATTTGGTAGATTGATTACGATTTGGCTACCGGTCTTTGATTCCAATTTGAATGAAAAACCAGAGAGTTTTGAGTTCAAAGGATAACCTATTAAACCCTAACGAGTATCACTATCTATTTACCGAAATTAGGATTATTCTTCTAATTATAATATTAAAATAAATAAATAAATAAAAAGAAAAAGAACCTAAGTTTCTACATATTTTATCATTGCCCCGAAAGTGTCTATGTACTCGCTAGCTAGGATCAAATGATCGTAATTCTTTCCGAAAAAACTTTAGTGTGTTAATTAATTTTAATTGTGAAAACTGACTGAGCTTATGTTATTAATTAATTCAATTTATTTAAAAAAGAAAATCTAAAAGATCCTAACTCATAAGTGATTTTAAAAAAAAACCTCTCTTAGACTTCCTAAAAATCTTATTGATATTTCATTAATTTTTACTTCTAAAGATTGGTTTTCTAAGGGAGAAATCCAAAAAAATAATCTTAAAAATTTTCCTAGACTAATATATACATATATATCTATACCACTATTATTAACTAACTATCCAAATAAGTAAAACATAATATACTTAGTCTATATACATATATGAGGAAACTAACACAAAAAGAAACCACTAAGTTAATATATATAACTACGTATAACTAACGAAGGATCTGAGATAATATAATAGAATAACTAAATAAAATAATAAAGAAAAGAAAAAGAAAAACAACCGAACCTGAGGCTATTCAATTGGAGCGTGCTGCTGAATGCTTTTCGTACGGTGAAGGATAGGTGTCGTATGTGCTATACGTGCGTTGTTGCAGTAAAGTTGGATGTTGATTGTTAGGTAATGGACTAATCGCATGTGTGGCTCAGGCAAGTTGGTGTTCAGCGGCGTAATCGTTCAAGTACCAGGTGTTGTAGTCTGTGTGTGTAGCTTCTTCGAAGAGTAAGTTGCGAACAGTGATGCAGTCAGTGGACAGCGTAAAGAGGTCGTGACAGGGGCGTGCGTATGCCGCTGGACATTGGTGTGGATGTACTGCAGTAGTAATCGTACAAACGTTAGTTGGCATGCCGATTGGCATGTTTAGTAAAGTGGACAGCGGCATGCTCGGAATTTGTGTATGGACGATTGGATTGTGTCCTACTGCTGGACGTGTTGGAGTTTTGTGCATTGTGTTCACAGTGGAGTGGCATGAAGCTTGTATCGGTGAGAAGTCGATTTTCATATGTGTGTGCTCCTAGTCAGTGTGATTCAGCGTATGGGTGAGAGATTCTGGTCGTGTAGTTGACGTAAATTTGTGTGTGTAGATCGGTGAGCACATGACACTGTATGGACTCGTGGATGTGTGGCCTGCTGTAGTTTTTTTTTAATGTGTGTGTGCGTGTATTTATAAAATCCAAACCAAATCATATCAAATCGTATTCATTATATCTAATTTGATAAAAATTAAACTAAATCTGAATTAATTCAAATCCGATTTAATAAAATCAAACTAGATTCGAATATTCTCTAACTATTCAAATTCAAAAGACATATAAATGTTTTGTGAGATTTAAACCTGTGGCCTCAAACTAACTCCATATCAAATATTTCAATGCTTATCCGTTGAGCCGTTGGCTTGTGCCTTGATTTTTAGTACAATTGAATTCTACTTAAAACACATAACTCTCTGAAATAATTTTTTGAACTAAGCTAAAACTAAAACGATTGACTTTAAAATAATTTTCTTCCTAAAAAATCTAAAAATCTTTATATATTTTCTTTTCTCATTTTTTTGTATTTTCATCATTTTTCAAATTTTTATTATTTTTTATTTTTATTTTTTATTATTTTTGAGTTAGGACCCTACAAAAAATAAAAAAATAAAATTAGAACTATAGAGGCAAAAATTAAATGTCTACAGCTACTCCTCTTTATGGCGAAGTTTGAGTAAAACTTTGCTACAAAAACAAAAGGGACACCATTTTTTCCTCAAGACGACTCTATCCTAAGGAACATTAAGTCGTTTGACGATAATTAGTTTAAAATGAAGAATAGCGAGGGTAACGCCCTTGTGAGTTGACAAAAATCCCTAAAAAGAATAATAAGAACTTGGTGGTGGCCCCTATAGGCTGACTAACCAAGGTAGGCGAAACACTCCTTGAGCTGGCTAACGCCCTAAACCAGATGAAATGGGTAAGTGCTTCTAAAGCTGGCTAAAACCCTAACAAAATGAGAGAACTTGGTTGTGTCCCAATGAGCTGACTAACTAAGGCGATCAAAGTGCCCTTGAGCTAGTTAAGACCTGGAGCTAGTTAAGACCTGAAGAATGAGTTGAGAAAGCTTAGTCGTACCCTAATGAACTAACTAATCAAGGCGATCAAGGCGATCAAAGCACCCTTTGAGCTGGCTAAGACCTAAAGAATGAAGAAACTTGGTTGTACCCTAATGAGCTTATTAACCAAGGTGGTCAAAGCGCCCTTTCAGCTGGCTATGACCTAAAGAGGAGAAAACTTGGTCATGCCCTAATGAGCTCACTAACCAAGGCGGTCAAAGTGCTCCTTGAGCTGATTAAAACCTAAAGAATGAAGAAACTTGAATTGGGATAACGCTTCCTAAGCTTGCGAAATCCCTTAAAGAAATTTTGAGTCGGGTAATGTTCTGTGAGTCGGACAACTAGGAGTCTAAGAAACTCTGGATTGGGACTACACTCTACGAGCTAGCTAGCTCCCTAGGAGATTATAAATTGGGACTATGTTCTAAGAACCAACTATCCCAATAATTTTTAAGAATTAATTGTTTTTGGAAAACAAGCTGTCATCCTTAGGGGGAAACCAAATGCAAATGCAATGTTTTATCAGGCTTAGAACCACTTACCCAGTTCTAGTGATAGTTCCCAAACAGTCAAATGTCTTATTGAGCAATCTGATTACGGTTTTGACCATTTCCATTGCCTTTTCTTGTTCTTGCTCTTCTTCTTCTATCTCTTCTGTCTCTTTTCTTCTAACTTTTCTCTTCTTTTTCTTTTTTCTTGTTTCTCTTTTTTTTTTTTTTTAAAGCAATTTATGCTTGAAACAAATGTAAAACATCTTCATCTCTCAAACAAAGATGTCCTGTCTTGAATTTCCAGTCCAAATATTGGTTTTTCGTATAAACCTCCATTCTCAAGCGAGTTTCTACTTATATGCCACACGTTACTCTTTCTGAACATGGCCCTATCCTAAAAAATAGGAAACAAGTCTCCCTTTCTTAGGGGGATAAGCGTAATAAAGTATTAAAAGAATTTTTATCGATAAGCATCGCTTCAAGTTAAGTGTTTATTTTCTCTTGTGCTTCTTGTGTGTAGGGTTTATTTAGATAGAGGATAGAGCGAGAAATGGGGACTTTTAGTGGAACGAGAAAGGGGCTAAAGATATTACCCAATGCTGACGACTACTAGGAATACCAACTTTGCATGTAGAAAATGAAAATGAGACCACAGTAATAGTAAGATTATTTGCATTTCATATTCTAAACAAACATTCTATTGATTTTCAAGAATAGTACATCTTCAATGCATCAGCATTTACTGAGTCCCTCAAATCTAGACCATCCATTTGAGACAAGATAACAACTCCCCCAGGCAATACTTTCTTCATAATGTAAGGCCCTTATAGTTCGAAGCAAACCTCCCTCTCGAATCAGTCGTATTAGGCAAAGTCTTTTGCAGCACCATGTCTCCTTGCTCAAAACTTCGAGGTCACACTTTCTTATTAAAAGCCCTAACCATTTGTTGCCAATAGCAGATGTTGTGGCACAAAGCTACCAGTCTCCTCTCGTCAATTAGATTCAATTGCTCAATTCGCTTCTTTATCCAATCAGCCTCATCTAACTAAGTTTCCGACAATATCCTAAGGGATGGGATCTCAACCTCTACTGGCTGTACAGCCTCCATCCCATATACCAACGAGTAGGGGGTTGCCCCTATTGATGTTCTGATAGAAGTTTGATAGGCCATAAGTGCAAATGGTAACATCTCATGCCAATCTCGATACATAATGGCCATCTTCTCAATAATTCTTTTGATGTTCTTGTTGGCCGCTTCCACGGCTCCATTCATTTAGAGCCGATAAGGAGTAGAATTTCTATGAATGATCCTGAAGTGTTGGCATAACTCTGACATCAATTTATTATTCAGGTTCATACCATTGTCGGTAATAATTGTCTCCGGTGTACCATATCGAGCCAGTATGTCTCTCTTGGTGAACTTGACCACTACTCCCTTCGCCACACTAGAGTAAGATGAGGCTTCAACCCACTTAGTGAAATAATCAATAGCTACCAATATAAATCAGTGCCCATTAGATGCCTTTGGAGTGATCGGGCCAATAATGTCTATCCCCCACATCGAAAAAGGCCATAGTGTAGATAGTGTATGCAATTCTTAAGGTGAAGCATTTATCTTGTTCGCATAGATCTGGCACAAATGGCAGTGTCTAACATGTTTGATACAATCTGCTTCTATAGTTAACCAATAATATCCCATCCTCATGATTTTCTTGGCAAGCATGTAGCCATTCATATGGGGGCCACATACTTCCTTGTGCACTTCTTTCATTAGCATCTCTGCCTCTTTTTTATCTATACAACATAAAAGCGTACCGTCAAATGATCGTCTGTATAACACAGACTTGCTTATCAAGTACTAAGCAGCCAATCTTCTAATTAATTTTTTATCCTTCTTCTCTACTTCTTCAAGGTACATTCCATGTTGTAAAAACGTTTTGATATCATGATACCAAGGCTTTTCATCACATGAACTTTCCATTACCAAACAGAAAGCGAGCTTTTCTTCAATTTCAATCTTAAGTGGCTGAATCTCCACTCCCCCCGATATCTGGATCATTGATGCCAAAGTAGCGAGAGCATCAGCAAATTGGTTCTGAACCCTTAGTACATACACGAATGTAATCTTTTCGAACTTAGTTATCAACTCGGCCAAGTGTTGGTGGTAAGATACTAATTTGGGGTCTTTCGTCTTATACTCACCCTGAGCTTAGCCTATGATCAATGAAGAATCTCCATACACCTGTAATTCCCGTATCTCCTTAAACAATGCAATTTTGAGTCCCAAAATACATGCCTCATATTCTGCAATATTATTAGTGCATGAGAAGGCTAGTCTCATAGCCATTGGAAATTATGTACCTTTAGGAGATATTAGAATTGCCTCGATTCCACATCTGGACACATTAGCTGCTCTATCAAAGAACATTTTCCACCCTGCAGGCTTTTCAACTACTTCACTTTCAGAATCATTTTCTTCTACCAGAATACTTTCATCAGGAAACTAAACCCGTGCTTCTTGAGGGATATCCTCAAAGGGATTCTCTGCTAATTGATCCGCCAAGGCTTACGTCTTAACTGAACTTTGGCTTACATACTTAATGTCAAATTCTGTCAGCAACATTTGCCACTTTGAAACTCTATTGATGAGAGCCAGTTTTTCAGCTAAGTATTTCAAAGGATCGTGTTGTGTTATCAACTCAATTTGATAGTAAAGCATATATTGTCTAAGCTGATGCATGACCCAGACCAATGCACAACGGGTTCTTTCAGCTTCTGAGTATTTCTGCTCCCTTTCTGTGAACTTCTTGCTTAGATAGTAAACGACCCACTCTTTCCCTTATTCATCCTTCTGACCAAGCACGAATCCCATAGATTCGGTCATTATGGTCAGGTACAAAAACAATGGCTTTCCAGGCTTAAGAGCTACTAACACTAGAGGTTTCATGAGGTATTCTTTGATTTTAGTGAAAGCCTCTTCACATTCCTCATCCCAGCTGATCCTTGCGTTCTTCTTTAATAGCTTAAAAAGAGGGCGGCATTTATCTGTTAGCTGCGATATGAATCAGGCTATGTAATTTAAACGCCCTAGCAATCCTCGTACTTCCTTGAGTGTTTATGGAGGAGGCATGTCAATTATGGCTTTAGCTTTATCAGGATCGACTTCGATACCTCTTTGGCTAACTATGAATCCCAACAATTTTCTTGACGTCACGCCAAAGGTACATTTCTCTAGATTCAACTTCAACCGGAACTTCCTCAATCTATCAAATAGCTTCCTCAAGTTTTCTAAGTGATCTTCCTCTTCCTTAGATTTTGCAATCATATCATCAACATACACTTCTATCTCTTTATGCATCATATCATGAAAAATTGCAACCATGGCCCTCTGATATGTTACCCCTGCATTCTTAAGCCCAAACGGCATCACCTTATAGCAAAACGTTCCCCAAGTTGTAACAAAAGTTGTCTTTGTCTTATCTTCTTCGAACATCCAGATCTGGTTGTATCCCGAAAAACCATCCATGAATGAGAATAGATTATTTCCGACCGTGTTATCCACTAAGACATCAATGTGAAGTAATGGAAAATTGTGTTTAGGCGTTGCCTAGTTGAGATCTCGAAAGTCTACACACACTTTGACTTTCCCATTCTTCTTCATTACTAGAACAATATTAGCTACCCATTCTGGGTAATCCAATACCTTAATGAATCCAACTTCCAATAGTTTCTTCACTTCTTCTTTAATTTTCAACAAAACGTCAGGTCGAAATCTCCTTAACTTTTGCTTTTTTGGTTTGGCGTCTTCTTATGTGGGTAAACGGTGGACTACAATCGACGGGTCTAACCCAAGCATATCTTCATACGACCAAGCGAACACGTCTTGATATTTGGCTAACAATGTAATCATTTCTATTTTTTGTTTCTCTTTTAAACTCACCCTAATTTTTAGATTCTTAGGATTTTCTTCATTCCCCACATTAATTGTTTCAATCGATTCATCAATAATGATTCTACCCAGTTCATGTTTTTGCCATTCCTCTTATATATTACTGTGGTCATCGACATTGCTCCTGACGACTAATCCAGTAAGGCTAGAAGCGATATCGATATTCTCATGTTCTACCTGCGAGAGGTATTCCTAGTTTTTACTTAGTTCATTAGATCTTAGGGAAGACTTGTTGCCATTTGACGGGATGGAGAACCAGTTATTCATATGATGCTGGAACTTGTGTGGTGAGCTTATTGATCCTTCTTTGCTAGATTCTAGGGCTTGAGTCTCTTCCCATATGAATGTCTCAGCTAGCAGTGGAAAGGTCATCGGGGCATGGTATAATCTGTTACCTCTCTTTCCCCTCGCTTGTTTCTTCTGGAATTCTTCTGCTAGGGTAGGATTGTAGCCAAGGCTGTAGGTGCTAATCTAGCCTTCCTTGAACTCTATTCTTCTATCTTCTTCTCTGTCGGGACCAGTAATCATGCTTACTTCTTCAAACATTTGTAAGCCCAACTCTTCTTGTCCTTCACTTCTTATGTAGGGTATAGCCGTTTCCTTGTAAATTTCATAATCCTGATCTCCCAGAATTGTAATCACCTGGCCATTTGAGATAAACTTCAGCTTTTGGTGTAAGCTCGAGGGTATGGCCCCTGCTACATGAATCTAAGGTCTTCCCAAGAGTAAATTGAAAGATCTTGGAATGTCCATGACTTGGAATCGAATAGTGAAGTGCCGAAGGCCAATACTCATAGATAAATCTATCTCCCCTATAATCTCTCTTCTGGAACAATCAAAGGCCCTAACTATTGTGGAAGAAGGCCTAATTGCAAACGTATCGATGCCCAGCAAATCTAAGGTGGCAAGTAGGCAAACATTCAACGATGATCCATTGTCAATGAGCACCCTGGTGATGATTATGTCGTTACTCCTTACCATGACAAAGAGTGGCTTCGTATGTTTGTTCCCTTCTTCGCCTAATTCTTCAACTGAAAAACAAATTTAATCCATTGCGAGGACAAAATTAGTAACCAGTCCCATCTTCTTAGTTGGAATTTCATGAGGGACCTTCACCTCCTTTAAAGTACGAAACAAAGCCTCCCTGTATGGTTCAAATGTGATTAGCAAGCTCATCAACGATATTTGTGCAAGAGTCTTATTGAGTTGGTCCATGATCTTATACTCACTCGACTTGATCATTTTGGTAAAGGCCGATAGTCCTTCAACGTATTCGGCCATCGTCTTATCATTTGATTCTCCCAGTACAACCTTCCTCCCATGCTCTTCTCTTGGGTGGTAAATCTTTCTTGATCGAGTAATGTCCCTTACCAGAGGACCTGGTTTTTCCTAATTTACCAAGTGATAGTTAAATGGGGCAGCCTTGTAATTTTCTAGTGCCAATAGTACGTGAAATGTGTACCTCTTCACTTCTGGAGTCTGGTCACTAGTATAAAACTCAAAAACCTTAGGCTTCTTATCTGAATTAATGACGTTGACGGTACAGTCATAAAAAATCATACCAATCATCGACCCGTGGTTAGGTAAGGGATTATTGTTAATGTTGGGAACCGGGGCTTCCACGAAATCTAACTACACTATCCCTTCATCTATCAAGTCCTGAATCTTGTTCCTCAGTCTCCAACATGCATCAGTCAAATGCCCTACTTGTCCACAATGGTATTCACACTTTACTGTGGGGTCAAAGATTCTTGATCGATATCGATTGCTAGGAAGTTCGTACTATATCAAATTATCCCTTCACAACTTATCGAAGACTTGACTTAAAGGGACTGGTATCTTGGTAAATTGTCTATAAGTCCTGTTAGCTTGAGGCTGGTCTCTGAACTATTGTTGAGCCGAGGGAGGATTCGTCTTGAAAGCAACATGAGCATTTGGTCTGGCATTTGAATTTACCATACCAACCGTAGATTCTTTAAGCTTGCTGCCGGCTGGTCTAGGACCGGATGACAACACTGGTGGTCTTCTATCTACTGGCTCTTGAAGCTTACTAGAAGAGATGGCGCTTTCAATCCTGCACCCTGCTACTACCACTTCAGCAAAACTGGACGAGGCTTGCCTAATGAGATGGGAGAAGTAAGGCCTTTCCAAGGTGTTAATGAAAGCTAATGTAAGCTCCTTCTCGATAGTAGGAGTAGAGATTCTTGCAGCTAAGGACCTCCACCTTTGAGCATATTCTTTGAATGATTTATTATTCTTCTTCCGTAGGGCGACTAGGTCCATCATAATTGGGGCTACTTCTACGTTGAATTGATATTGTTCATAAAATGCTCTAGCAAGTTTCTCCTATGTATTGATCTAGTTCAAATCGAGCTGGGCATACTAAGTTAGGGCTAGTCCGATTAGACTATCTTGGAATGTCTATACCATGAGTGAATCATACTGAACATATTTATCCATCTTCCTGACGTATAACCTGGTGTCGAGCTTAGGGCAACTCGTCCCGTTATACTTTTCAAACTCTGGTACCTTAAACTTCTCAGGGTATGATCTGATGTCGTATACGGAAAACTCAATGATCCCTACCTGTTCAAATCCATCATACCCTACAAGTGCTTTTATCTTCTCAGTTATCTGTTGTGTCAGTTTCTTTTCTAGTTCTTTTAAGCTGTCCATACTAGGCCCTTGGTCAACCGGTCTTAAGGTTACATACGTATCAGGTTCGAAGGTCGAGTTGTCTTTCGAGAAGACTCCTTCTGATTTGAATGGGTCTTTTTGATATTCATGCTCTGCTTCAAGAGCCTACGTATTCTTCCCATAATGGGTTTTGGAGCTTTCTTCATTAGCCGGTGCTGTGGCTCGCAGCAAAGCGATACTTTCTGCTAGGAAGCTCATTTGTTTTGCCATCTTCTCCATAGCCCTTCCTTTGGAACGGAACCTCAACTCGAAGGGATTATTGATCTCGAGGTCTCCGTCATTTCCTTGAGTAGTGGCCATCTTAGTCTGGGAATGTATTCTAATTGGACTTCTTTGAAAGATTCGATGTTTGGGAGCTATCTTGAAATTTTACCTGATTATATTGCCAACTCAGTAAAAGGTTAGTATATATTACATTTTTCTAAGAAAGGGTTGTTAATCGTATAAATGTAGGATGCGTATCACACAAATGCAATGGAAAATTAAGAATTGGGAAGAGACCTTTGATGTAGCAAAACCTAACTAACTTTTATTAATTTTTGCAATTGCGAAGCTTTACATCTTTTATTCTGTTCGAAAAAGAATTCTAAAGAAGAAAATATTAAAAGAGCCTAAAATCTAATCTTCTGGTGGCTAGTGGGCTCATCCTGCATCTTTTTCCTCTTTCGAATCTTGGGAGCTTCTTCTTCTTTGCCCTTAGTCCTCTTTAGTTGTGCTTCCAATGCTTCTATCTTCTGGTAATATTCCTTGCAATGGTTCTCTAACTCCTTCTCTCTTTTACTCGTTCACTCGGGCTTTGCTTCGACTTGAACTTCTCCCTTCTCTTTGTTGTCTTCCATATCTTTTAGCCCTTTTAGTTGGCGATAGAAAAATCCTTTGGTTGTCTGGCTCCTACCTGCTATCCCCTTAGTGGTAGGGGTGGTCTTTCTTGTGCACCAAAAAGCTTGGATGCTCAGGAGCTTAGCTACTTTGTCAGCCACTATCATGCCAGGGTTATGGAAGTTTAATGAGACAGCTTCTAACGATGGTCTAGGGATCATGTCCTCAACGAGTCTATTAGCTGGGACGTATTTGGTGCAGAGGTTGAAGCCAATCAAAGGGACTACCTTGAAGTCTTCACACCCTCTTATCATTTCCATACTTGCAAACCACCTAAGCATCAACAATAACTCTTTCGCTTTCATACTCTAAAAGTATTGGACCCAATAGTGACTAGCTATATTTTCTGGTAGCTTGATTCTTTCTTCAAAAGACTTGATAAGATCGTATTGCTGAATAAACTCAGCCCGATTGAAATTAAGTTGGTAACTTCTCATGTGGCTAACAAACTAGACCACTAGTAGGATCATATTAGTCTTCAGATCTCCTCGTTTCTTTTTCTTGAGATGGTTCAGTGACCGGATTTGTCGGCCAAAAGGGTCGGGACATATGATTTCCCTTCAAGAAATTGGCTTACGAGTTTTGCGATTCTGAAGTGGACTCGGCGTCTATCATCAAGGAACAAGATAGTATTAAAGACCACCAATATAAAAGCATTGACTTGATATTGGTGCCATGCTTCTAAATTTGCACAAAAAACCTCCCGTTTATCTCTATGCTTCAATTCAGTAGAAAACTAGTCCAAGACATCCTCTAATCGAATGTTCTTTCCTTGATTTAGAACTCGATTTATTTCGGTTTTTCTGACTCCCAACAACTTACTGAAGATCTTCAGTGCTGCAGCTTCCAAGTCTGGGACATAGACATCATTAGTGATTGCAGGGGCCTACAACAATTGGGAGTATTCTTTTAAAGTTGGGCTTAGCTGATGTAAGCCCATATAGAAACTGGTAGATTCGGGCTCCCATAGGTGGACTAAGACCCGGACTAGAGTGATGTTCATGGGGATCTTCTGTAGAGAGAGGATGGGCCCAATCCTATTCTTGATAAACTCCTGCTTATCTGGGCTGAAGGGTCGGAATCAAATCTGAAGCAGTTTTTGAGGCCAATGTGGTAGGTGGATATAAATTTTTTCAAAGGGTTCTTAACTTGATCTAGCCATATCTATATAAAAAAATCGAAATTACAATTATAATCCTATTCTAAACTTTATACAAAATTATTACAATTTATTTACAGGGAATTGTTACAGCTATAACTTCACAACTGCCCTTGTGCATTTAGGTCTGTCATATCATAGGTTCTTGTGATTTTCTGAAAGAGAAGTTTTCGTATAATGCAAAGGGTGGGTTCTCAAGTTCTGCAACTATTACGTTTTTTTCAAAACAATGATTTTGTGGTCGCATTTGAACTTGAATGAGGTAACCTGATTAACCCTTGAAGGTGGTTACCCCACAAAATTTGAAACTTACACAATGGCCCCCCTCCTAAGGTCCTAAGACGGCCTAGTTCTAACCATATCTACCATGCATTTATGTTGCAGAAAAATAGAATAAAAGTAAACCCCCAAAACTATCCCCTTAAATAAACTGCAACAAAAAAAGGATGTTAGTAAAAAGAAATAAAATAAACAAATATATAAAATAACATACCAAAGTTCTCTTCTTCTTTTTTTCATCTTTTTTTTTTATTTCTTTGAAAAATAATCCTATTTTCAGTAACTTCTAGTGGCTAGCCTTTTAGCGTCCCCAGTGGAGTCACCAAATTGTTGAGCTTAATTTTTCAGTTTCTTTTTAAAATTGATTTCCCATTCCCGATTAATACTAAACCCTAATTCATTTAATATTAATCATCAACTAAAGAAATTGAGAAATTCCGGTTTTTATATTTATAAAAATTTTTGGAGTCGCTATTCAACCGAAGTCAAGAAAAAAAAAAAAGAAACTGTAATCAATTTGATAGATTAATTATGATTTGACTACTGGTCTTTGATCCCAATTTAAATGAAGAACCAAAAGGTTCTGAGTTCAAGGGCTAACCTATTAAACTCTAACGGGTACCATTATCTATTTACCGAAATTAGGATTATTCTTCTAATTATAATATTAAAATAAATAAATAAAAAAAGAACCTAAGTTTCTATATATTTTATCGTTGTCCCGAATGTACCTATGCAGATCGTAGTTCTTTCCAAAAAAACTTTAGTGTGTTGATTAATTTTAATTTTAAAAACCGACCGAGCTTATGTTATTAATTGATTCAATTTATTTAAAAAAGAAAATCTAAAGGATCCTAACTCATAAGTGATCCTAAAAAAAAACTCTCTTAGACATCCTAAAAATCTTATTGATATTTCATTAATTTTTACTTCTAAAGATTGGTTCTCTAAGCGAGAAATCTAAAAAAATAATCTTAAAAATTTTCCTAGACTAATATATACATATATATCTATACCACTATTATTAACTAACTATCTAAATAAGTAAAACATAATATACTTAGTCTATATACATATATGAGGAAACTAACGAAGGATCTGATATAATATAATAATTTAATATAATAGAATAACTAAATAAAATAAAATAAAATAAAAAAAAGAAAAACAACCGAACCTAAGGCTATTCAATTGGAGCGTGCTGCTGATTCATTTTCGCACAGTAAAGGACAGGTGTCGTGTGTGCTATACGTGCATTGCTGCAGTAAAGTTGGATGTTGATTGGTAGGCAATGGACTGATCGCGTGTGTGGCTCAGGCAAGTTGGTGTTCAACGGCGTGATCGTTCAAGTGCCAAGTGTTGTAGTCTGTGTGTGTAGCTTCTTCAGAGAGTGAGTTGCAAACAGTGATGCAGTCAGTGGACAGCATGAAGCAGTCGTGACAGGGGCGTACATATGCCGCTGGACATTGGTGTGGATGTACTGCAGTAGTAATCGTACAAACGTTGGTTAGCATGTCGATTGGCGTATTTAGTAAAGTGGACAGCGGCGTGCTTGGAATTCGTGTGTAGACGATTGGATTGTGTCCTATTGCTGGACGTATTGGAGTTCTATGCGTTGTGTTCACAGCGGAGTGGCATGAAGCTTATATCGGTGAGAAGTCGATTTCCATGTGTGTATGCTCCTAGTCAGTGTGATTCAACATGTGGGTGAGAGATTCTGGTCGTGTAGTTGACGTGAATTTGTGTGTATAGATCGGTGAGCACATGACAGTGTGTGGACTCGTAGATGTGTAGCCTGCTGTAGTTTTTTTTCAAATGTGTGTGTGCGCGTGTATTTATAAAATCCAAACCAAATTATATCGAATCATATTCATTGTATCTAATTTGATAAAAATTAAACTAAATCGAAATTAATTTAAATATGATTTAATAAAATCAAACTAGATTCGAATATTCTCTAACTATTTAAATTCAAACGAAAAATATTTGATTAGATATAATCCCGCTTATTTATCTCGCTTTTTTGTAAAAGATTAAAATATAAAAGACATATAAGTGTTTTGTGAGATTTAAACCCATGGCCTCAAATTAAACTCCATATCAAATATTTCAATACTTATCCGTTGGACCGTTGGCCTATACCTTGGGTTTTAGTACAATTGAATTTACTTAAAACACACAATTCCCTAAAATAATTTTTTAAACTAAGATAAAACTAAAACGATTGACTCTAACATAATTTTCTTCCTAAAAAATCTAAAAATCTTTATATATTTTCTTTTCTCATTTTTTTTGTATTTTCATCATTTTTCAAAATTTTATTATTTTTTATTATTTTTTAGTTAGGACCCTATGAAAAAAAAAAAAAAAACTAAAATCAGAACTATAGAATACAAAAATTAGGTGTCTACAAGCATTAAATTGGAGAAAATTGTATTGGTGTAGTCAAATATGCCTCAATTGAAGGAAATGAGCCATGAAACAAGCAAAGATTAGAGGAAATGAGCTTTGAATAGTGAAAATAGTGTTTGCTTAATGAAATGACCCTAGATTTACAAAAATAACTTTTGCAACAATTCTAAAAACTTGGCTCATTTCACCATATTAAATATATTTTAACTATTAAAAGGCTGTTCATCACCATTTTAAGGGTCACTTCCCTAATGGATAGCTCACCATAAAAACATCGATTTCACCATTACAATGTGCATTACTTTAAAAGAAGGCCCAATTCACCAGAGTAGTCGTATTTTGATCATTTAAAGGTTTGTTTCCTTAAAGTAAGCCTTATCTCACAAAATTAATATAGTTCTAACCATTTGAATTTCATTTCACCACAAAAATGTCATTTTCACCATTTCAACTCTCATTTCCCCATTTCCCCAAAACAAGCCTAATTTTATGATGGTAATTGAGTTGTCATGATCCAAAGGTGAGTATGCATTATTTCGTCAAACTAACATGGTTTCATTAGCTGAAGACTCATTTTCCCCATGAGAGGCTCAATTCACTAAGCTAATGCCAATTTCACCATACCAATGCTCATTTCCTCAAATTAAGGTTCATTTCATTCTTATAAGTGCATTTTCACCTTTAAAAGACTTATTTCCTTAAAGTAAAGCTTATTTGACTATACCATTACAATTTGTACCGTTTCAAGCTTACTTTCCCAATAGATGACTCATTCCTCCACAATAACATCAGTTTGACTATTTCAATGCTAGTTTCCTTGAAACATAGTTCGTTTAACCATAATAGATGCATTTTTATCATTTAGAGGGTTAAGTCACCACAATAATATGGTTTTCACCATTGTAAGTCTCGTTAATTTCACTATTTTAATTCTTGTTTCCTTAAAATATGGTTCATTTATAGGATAATATGATAAAGTCTCTATCTATGGTGAAAAAGGTGATAATTTGGTGAAATTAATCTTATTTCGAGGAAATATGGCTTGAAATAGTGAAATAGGAAATAATATTGTGAATTGCATGAAGGTTTGAGGAAATAAGTCAACAAGTGGTGAAAACAGTGTTAGTTTGGTGAAATGATCCTTAATTTAAAGATATGATATGTGATATAGTAAAAGCTTTTCTTGTGATGAAAAAGGTATTAATATGGTGAAATGATTCTTACTTCAAGAAAACGAACCTTGAAACGGAATAAGTATAGCGAAATAAGCTTTATGTCAACAAAATGTGCCTTGAAATAGAAGGACTATATAACCATTCCCCATGGTTAAAAAGGTATTGATTCAGTGAAATGAGTCTTACTTAGAGAGAAAAGAGCTTGAGAGGGAGAACAAGGTTGTTAGAGTAGTGAAGTAAACCTTGCATAGAGGAAGTGAGCTTTAAATTGGTTAAAAAGTGAAAATTGGTGCTATGGTAGGAACAATGCTCACATAATGAAATGAGCATTCCATGAAGGAGCTTTAGAATGGTAAAATAGTCAACCACGTTATGTTGTGAGAAAATGTATTTTTATGGCAAGATAAGTTGTAGTTCTAGTAAAATGAGGCTAAAAATGATGAAACAGCAAACTTTATACGTAAAGTGAAAAGGGTGATAGTTTGGTGAAATTAGCCTTCTTTCGAGTAATTAAGCCTTCAAATGGTGAAAAGGGAATTATTATAGTGAAACGAGCTACGCTTTGTGGAATTAAGTCTTAAAATGGCGAATAAGATGTTAATTTGGTGAAATGATCATTGATTTAAGTAAATGAGTATTGAAATAGTAAAAGCACTTCCTATGGTGAAATGGATCTTACTTAGAGGTTATAAACCTTGAAATGGTGAAAATGGAATTACTACAATGAAATAATATGGTGAAAAAACGTGTTTCTATAGTGAAATAAGGTATGCTTAAAGGAAATGAGTGTAGAAATGATGACAATGGTATTAGTATGGTAAAAGGAGCTTTACTTTGAACAGTTAAGCTTTGATGTAGTGAAATTGTAAAATCCATCCCTATAACGATGAGGTTGATATTATGGTGATTTTGGCCATATTTCAGGGAATTAAGCCTTCAAATAGTGAAAACGACATTATATGGAGAAATGAGCCAAGATTTGAGGAAATGAGCCTTAAATGATGAAAACAATGTTTTTTTGTTGAAATGATCCTCAATTCAAGGAAAAAGGTCTTGAAGTGATCCTCAAATTATGGCCCATTTCAGCGTAATAGAAGCATTTTTACTATTAAGAGGTTGATTTTCACCAATTTAAGCATGATTTTCCTAATGGATGGCTCATATCATTAAAGAAGCATTGATTTCACCATTTCAATGTTAGTTACTCCAAAATAAAGCTCATTTCAGTATACTTACGTCTTTCTCACTATTTTAAGGCATATATCCTCAAAATAAGTGTTGTTACACTAGACTAATGTACTTTTCACTACTCGAAGACCCGTTTCTCCATACAAATACCAACTTCACCATTTGAACCATCATTAGCTAAAGAGAAGCCTAATTTCTATATGCTAGTTGTACTCTCACCATTAGGAGGCTTATTTATTAAAAGTAAGTTGTATTTCTTTAAACTAATGCTTTTTTCATCACTTGGATACTCATTTTCCCTATGGAAAGCTCATTTCACCAAGCTAATGTTGATATTACTTTATCAAAGCTTATTTCCTCAACTTAAGGCTGATTTATCATTATAGGTGTATTTTCACCATTCAGAGGATTATTTTCTCGAAATAAGCCTTACTTACCATATTATTGCAATTTTCACCATGTGAAGCCTATTTCTCCAACGGATGCCTTATTTCACAATAATAACGTCATCTTCATCCTTCCAATGTTTATTCCCTTGAAACATGGTTCATTTCATCATATTAGATGCACTTTCGTCATTCAAAGGTTCATTTCACCACAACAATACGGTTTTCACCATATTAAGGTTATTTTCCCAATGAGCCAAGTTTTGAGGAAATAAGTCTTGAAAGTGTAACAGCAATATTTGTATGGTGAAATGAGCCTTATTTTGAGCAAATAAGCTTTAAGATGGTGAAAATACGTTATTACAGTGAAATAGGCTTTCTTCATGGGAATGAACATTGAAATGATAAAAAATGATATTGATGTCATTCAATAAGCCTTAATTGAAGGAGATGAGCTATGAAATAGTGAAACAATAAAAGTTGTATTTTTGGTGAAAAAGACACTAAAATGATGAAATGTACTTTATATAGAGGAAACAAGTCATCAAATGGTGAAAAAAATTATTACTACAGTGTAACAAGTCTTGCAACGAGGAAAGAAGTCTTCAAAAGGTAAAAATGGTGATACTGCAATGAGACAAACCTTTCTTGGAGGAAATGAGCTACAAAACGGTGAAAACCATACTAATATGCTTAAAACTTATGTTTCTACAGTGAAATAAGCTTTTGTTGAAGGAAATGAACTTAGAAACGATGATGATGGGATTAACATGGTAAAATGAGCTTCAATTTGAAGAATTGAGCCTTCGTTTGGTGAAATAGTGAAATCTCTTCATATGGTGAAAAGGGTGATGGTGTGATGATTTTAGCCATATTTTGGGGAATTAGGTCCTCAAATAGTAAAAACCGCATTACTATGCTAAAATAAGGTAATGTTTTTTTAGATCAGTTCAAAACAAGGCACATTTGACCGTATTAGATGCATTTTCATCAATAAGAAGCTAGTTTTCACCAATTTATAGGTAATTTTCCCAATAGATGAGTAATTTCACCATAGAAGTATCAATTTCACCATTTCAATGCTCATAACTTTAAAATAAGACTTATTTTCCCATGGTAAATGCATACTAACCAATTAGAGGCTCATTTCCTCGAAGTAATATGTTGATAGTCAATTTTCGTCCACTTGGCTAGATAAGCATTGATAATTAAAGCTTTACTTACTCATTCATTTGGCTACCGACAAGCTGAGTAACACAAATTTGTTCCTGATTTGAATTCAAGTTCATGGCGCAAATAGTTATCATAAGCACAGTTATATTACATAACTGCTTACTTTCCTTATATTTCAGGGAAGGTATCTGATCAAGAAAATTCCACGTATCCTAACAGTTATTTTGATAACTGTTACTTTAGACACAACAATCTCCTATAAATACAGGAAAGAAACTCTATAAGGGACATCTGATAACTCTTAACTACTTACTCTACTTTCCTTATTCCTGCTTACTAACTTAGGCATCGTGTTGAACCTAGGGTTCATTATTTGATTTTAATGAAAACAAAACAAAAAGTGTATGTCTAAACATGTTGATTTTGAAGAGAACAAAACAAATGGATGATTAAACTAAGTATTATTTGATTATATTGAGATGATTGAATAAGATCATTTAGCTTGCCTAATGATTAAATATATCAATTATCTCTACAAGAAATTTAATCTTTTGAGTAGAATGCAAAGAGTATTTGTTTGTTGTGTATGAAAAGAATTTTCAAGTAATATTTAGCCTACCAGGTTGACAGCTCAAGGAAGAACCAAGCTGACAGTATAAAGCCCTGAAAAACACAAAGAATAGCACATTGACCTAGAAGAATCGGCTTGCCAGTAGAGTAATTTTTATCGATTTGTTGGTAGGTAAAAGTACCGGCATGCCAATAAGTCTGATACAACTAGCTGTTAGAGCATGTAATGTACTGTAACAAAAAGAATTGAATGGGATAATATAAATGCTTAACAACCTGACCAAGGATAGAAGAGAACTGATCTTTTGCTGCAATATTTCAACATTCTCTTGTATTCTTGTTGTCTATAATTCTCATTGTCTCTTGTATCATAAATTGCTAATATTTAAAGAGATTTGAAATATAGTGCTTGTGAGCTATTAGTTGCAAAGTGTTGAGAGTTAAAAGCACTACACCAATAAATCTTGAGATTGAGTTTTTGTGTTGTGAGTTGAGATTGTGATTTGTATTAAGAGTTGTGAGTGTGAAACTTGTGTAATTAAGTTTGTATTTGTGTAGCTCTTGGAGCTTGAATTGAGAAATCAATAAAGTGGTGTGAAGTCCTCAGTTGGAGGCATTGTGTGTCCGTGGAGACTAGAGGGCGGTCCGAACTCCACGTTATATCCGGGTTTGATCTTCTTTATCCTTATCTCTTTTAATTTCCGCGCTTGTTATTGTTTTATTATTGCTTTGATTACTCTTATTACTCTTAGTATTGCATTTAGTTGTTTATATTGAAAAAGAATTGCAATTTGTCCTTAAAACTCAATTCAATCCTC